>JAUJYP020000285.1:7330900-8552717 GCA_030674075.2 Linum usitatissimum | reverse complement strand
TTCGTTGGGTGGATACACATACACTCTATTGCGACTTAGAAAAAAATAGTGGACGGTAACAATTCATTTTTAACATATATATGAGTCTCTAGTATACTAATTTTGGCAACATGACAGGTAGTTCAAAAATGACATCCTCACATCCAAGACATCCACAAATAGAATGAGAACACTAAACATGCGTCCACTAACATCCACAAACTAAGCTCAAGAGGGAGTTTCGAAAAGTAAGGACAGCCATTCAGCAATATTACTCAAAAGTTATGTACCCATCAATTAAGAAGCACCCTAATTCACCCCACACTTAAACAGGACATTGTCCTCAATGGACCAAACAATCAAGTGAGATAGGGCCAAAAAATATGGTACTAACTTGGAGATCATGATAGTGAGCACATGTAGAGTCTGGACGAGGACCAAGGCTCCATTCACACGGAAAGTGACATCGAAACTTCATCGGGGTGTGGAGAGACGAAAGAAGCAAAAGAAGAAAGGCTAATGCCAATCTGTTATGTCAACCATAGAAAACAAAAATATTAAAACACAAATTATGGATGTGAAAAGCTGAAATCCTGGTGAAATGACAGACATGGCAACTATCCGACAAACTTATGGTATAGAAAAGTCATAAAACAAACAAATCATAAATCATAAACCAGAACCAAGTCAAAGTGCTCAAAAATTAAGACATGGTGAGGACCCTACACTTAATTAGCATAATATAGGAAAAGTAACCAACTGAATGCAACGTAGGAACAAGACATGCAAGATAAGCGTCTTTATCACATAACAAGTCTTAACAAAGCATTTTCAGCAAAAATGAATCCTATAAGAGCTAATCCATTAACACCTCTAGATTGAGAGGTGGAGAACACCAGAAAGTCGTTAAGCACAATTAACATGGAAATCAATAAGCAACTCATAACACATTCTATCTATGATCCTATCATAGACTTAATCTCATGAATGTAAGTTCAATTTCACAACATAACAAACTTCAACATCAATACTTGAAAGACTCGGCACAAGACACACCACGAGACTCAAAATATGCAAAATGAAATAAAATAAGACTCAATGATCGGGTTGCCTCCTGAGAAGCGCTCTTTCATTTATGTCTTTACGCTAACCGATACCTAGATTAAGATGCCCAACTTAGAACCTCCTTGAATTCCATTAGTTTCTTCAAGGATTAATGTTTCCTCCCAAGTAGCATCCTAAGAGATTGATGGAGAAGTCGGTGAAGTGGTTGTGAGCTCCAATTCATGCCTTAAAGTGGCATTCTCTTCTTAAATGTCACTGATTGAGGAGGGCATAGGTAGTATGGTGTATCGACAATTGTATCCTCAACTATCTCTGATCCAATAGTGTATCTGGAGAAGTCCTCTAGGACAGGCAGGTCTGGTCCCGAGATAGTGTCCTCTCGAATCTTGTGTATGAAGCACTCATTATCAGTTTCCTGAAATAAGTACTTCATAATCAAACAAGAACCAAGAAGGGTCTTGGTTTCTCTTGGTGGGACCATAATAGGAGGGGGACACCAAATGATGGAATGCTCAACGATAGTTTGAATGTAATTATAGATAGGCTCTTCATCTTCCCACATCTCTTCCATAAACTCTTCATCATCTTCTTCTTCAAATTTTTCTAACTCCTCGTCATGGAAAATTTGGTTGTCTTCTAGGAAGGATACTTCCTCTCTTTCAAACTCTTCTAACTTGCCATCCTAGACAGCTAGATTATCTTCAAAGAAAGGTAACTCTTCCACCACCTCATCTACTATTTCAGCTGATACTTCTATATCATATTCACCTTCATAATCGTTCTCTTCTTGTGGTTGAGGAAGAGAATGTTTGTCTTTAAGCCATGCCAATAGCTGATCAAACTACTTTGAGAATTCACTTTGTCGTAGCTTAGTCAGCCTGGTCTGTTCGTTCATCTCAGTTATGGCTTTCTCCAAAAGCTCATGTATGTATGTATTTTCAGGAGGCGGAGGTTGATATGATTCAAACCCTGAATATTGATTTTGAAAGTGGGACCGCCTTCATAGTAGTTTTGGTGGTAAAAGGTTGGTGATGAGTCTTGGAAAAAAGATGATGGAGATTGGTCTTGATTCCAATATGAATATGATTCCTCTCTAAAGTTGTTCCATTGTTGTTGCTCTCCTCCATAATTAGGCTGGTAGTATTTTTGTGAATCTTGGTTCTCATAATCTTGGTTGGGTGACGAACCCCAACCTTCATTGTAGTTACCTTCAGCATAGGAACCTTGCCACTGTCCTTCCCAACTGTAATCCTGCATAATGGAACTCAACAGAAACAACTCCAGTAAACCATGTGGGACGAAATAGATATGATAAGATGAATGAAGGACTAGATAACAATCAAATTTTTCCTAAAATTAGAAAAGTCCCCTACAACGGCGCCAATTTGATGCGAGAATTTTCACCCGCTATCAAAATGCCCATTAGATTGCTCTAATGGGATCATTAATTTTCCTAGGGTCTTTCTATTTCTATTACTCGAATTGATTTACTAACTAGACCAAGTAACAGTGTATGATTGTTTTGGAGGATGTTTTAAGTAACTAATTAATATCTAAGAATGAAAATCAAAGGAAAACAAATTTAAGAGATTGAGTTTCAAGTAGGAATGAAGGTTGCTCGGATTCGAATCCACTAGAACTAGCAATGCATGGATGAACGATAACTTATCTTGATTATTCAGGTTATAACGGCTTGGAAACTTTCTATGGTAGTCTAAGATCACTCTCGCGCCTCTAAGGATCTATTTCTCTTAACCGTATACTCCTCTCTCAAGCTAATCTACACCTAAACAAAACACATTAAAAGTGTTTGATGAAATGCAACAATGATAAAAGATTCAAAAAGCCTAAACGATTTGCTCCTCTTTCGAGCTAATGAATAGTCTAGGATTCTTCCTAAATGACCTATCAATCTATGTTCCTCTCAGACCCACAAATCAATGCCGATGATTCAATCAAAATGGCCAGATAAAATTGAATCAGAATTCAGGTTTTAGGAAGAACGCATCATAAGTCTGAATAACCTTGATAATAAATCAAGGGGTTAAAACCCCATCATCCATAAAAAAGCTTGACAAAAGCTTCATCTCATCCAAACAACACGAAAAGTTTAGCTACACATGGTTCGGGAAAATAAATCACAACAGAAGAGAAGAGAAAAAGGAGAAGACGACATGTTCTTCGTGGAAATCCCAATCTTTGACTTGATGATTCGCCCTTCTCCAATTGTGGTTGATCCTCTCACTTCAATCGCCTCTCTGGAACCCTAGCTCTCTCCAAGAGCTTGAAAATGTGTGTATAATGAAGTATATGTGGAACCCTAGCTCTCTCCAAAAGCACAAAATATTTGTATATTCAGTATATCTCGTCCATAGGGGTCTCGAGGGTATTTATAGGCTTCTGGGCCAAGTTGGAGAAGGAAAACGACTTGAAAACCTGTCTCGGGTGGGACACGTCATGTTCTGCCCCTATAACTTTCTCGGGTAATTCCAGAGGAGGAACACGCCATGGCGTCAACATAAAAGTTGTAGCCAATCGAATCGTCTTTCCAACATCGCTAACCTTGCATTAATTGGACTTCCGTGGGATGAGTTATTCTCTAAATACTAAACAGTGATACTTTCTTCCCAAGTCGAACGTTTTGAGTTGTTCCGGCCTCCCCGTCATGTCTTGGTTCATCTTTAAATGTCATGTAACACATGAAATGTACCAAAAACATACAAAACGCCATAACACAGCCTGGGAGGCAAGAGAACCAAACATATAATCAAAATCCGAATTTAAATACATTTCGACACACAAAAATATAGTATATAATGAGAAAAAATGTGTCAAATGTACAACGCATCATTTTTCTTATCACGGCCATGACAACATGACACCTATCACAGTCGTGACAGGATGTGTCACGGTTGTGACTCCTCAACAGCCGAAACTCCTAACTTCTTTCGGCCATAACTTCTTCATTTGGACTCGGATATCACTCTGAAATGTACCATTGGCTTCATAGTCGAAGCCTCTATCCAACGGGTACCTTCACTCAAGGAAAACACTTTAATAAAAAAGTGAAACAAACCGAGATGGTCCGTTCGAGAGGAAACAAGCACGAAATGCAAACATGATCAAACCAGATGCTACTAACAAGCAAATATCATCGAAACCGGAGCAAAAACTATTCAAGATTAGGTCAAAATGGCTACCAATAATCATGTTATCAATGACCGAAACCATAGATCTTATAGTCTACTTGTGGTGTTTTGTGGTGGTTTTTGGATTGTTGGTTAGTGTTTGTTTTTGGGATCTCATATTGGAGGATTGTGGGGAGAAGGGGGTTGGCTGAAAGTTTTGAGGGAGTGTAGGCTTTTCTGTGTAGAAAATTCTGTCCCTTTTGTGGTTCAAAGAGTGTGTATTTATATGAGTAAAATGGTTGCTGCCTCTCCCTTTTTCCAATCTAATTTTGACACCTAAAAATGTAAAAAAAATGGTTGTCTCTTGGGAGAGAAAAGAAACAGTTGTCCCTTCCATTAACAGGTCGGTCCAACGGGCCTAATATCGGGCAAATTAATGGGTATGAAATTCAATTGGGCTGAAAAATGCATCAAATGTCGCAAAGGTTTATCGATTGATTTAGTTTGCTCAATTTTAAGATAGGAGATGTGGGGGCCATTTGATTCGGCGGTTTCATTATAGAGCGATCTGAAATGACTTGTTTAGAACAATCAACATCGTTACAAGTACAACTCGAAAACATATCACCTAATTACCAACATCTCCATAACACGTACTTTAGCTAATTGGAGCAAGTAAAATCGTGACACAGAGATTAATAAAAAAGATTGGCTTGGTGTTAAATTCTCGCTAGAGATGTCGGGATTGTTTAGTAATATGTTATTGATACGAATTTCATATCGAGATGAAATTTGGTTGTCGCAGACATGGTCAGCAAAATTTCTTTCTAAGTAGATTAACGATTCTAGGGATGAGGGAAATACTTACTCTTTTTTGATAGCGAAAGAATTTTGCTTTGCTTCGGCATTCAGCCCAAATAAAATTAAAAGCGATTCAACCCAATGGAAAGTGATCAAAAAATCAATCAGGTGGCAGCCACACAAGAAAGAGTTTAGTGCAATCCATTGATCCACAACCTACTAGCCGACAAATTAATCCACTTTCCAACAACGTTCTCTTCAGAGGGAAACACCAACTCGTCTTTACGTCCCCCCCCCCCTTCCCATCAATATTCCTCCTGTCGCCGCTCATCACTTTCATACCGAGGGAAGAAGCTATGTCTTTCGACGTCAAATTAGGGCTAGACATCGGGTAAAGGTTATTTGGGTATACGCATACCGTCCCCTTTTTTAGGGTTATGGGTACCCATAATACCCACAATATTCAAATGGGATGGGATATGTAATTGCAAATGACATATGGGATGTCTGTGGGTTACCCGCAAATCCCATTCGGGTATTATGGGTACCCGTAATACCCATTAAGTTAGACCAATGCCATTGGTAATGTATAATATTAGACTAATGTCATTAGTAGTGTTGTATAATATTAGACTAGTGCCATTAGTAGTATTGTGTAATATTAGACTTATTTAAGGGGTTGTATTCTGAATGTTTGAGCTTCAGAGTAGTAGATATTTATTTGGTATCTTATTATTATTCGGGTATTTTGTGGTTAGAATGGGTACCCGCTATTCTTCCCATATGGTTAATGGATACATGTTTACCCATACGGATTTGGGACATGGGAAGGATTTTTACACCTGAACGGTAATGGGTACCCGAGTCAAACGGGATGAGTACCCAACCTAGTCCCGTTGTCCAGCCTTAGCCCAAATGTACATGAATCCATCTAGAAACTAGGGGCGAGCATTGGTTAGGTTGGGTTGAATTTGACGACAAAACCAACCCACCCACAAATTGGTGGGGGCATTTACCCACCCACTTATTGATGGTGGGTGGCTACGTGTGGGTAACGACGGGTGATGGGTGGGGTTGGGATGGATTAGTGTGTTAGTATGGAATGATAATGAACTTCGAGCCAAAATATTTTTTTATTGAGCTTCTGATTGCAAATCCCATACACAAACACCTGGATATTGCAGAGAACCATTCCTTTAACGATATTGAAACCCAGATCAGCAGCAAAAACAACAATTATAAATAGACAATCGTACCAAACAATAGAAAACATTTACCTAGAAAATACACATAAACCAGAAAAACACCACACCAACCCTCAAATAAACATCCAGAACCTCCCAACACAGAACAACAACTCTTACAAACACCGTAACCACTGAAACACCCTCCATTTTGCAACTGGAAATTGAGGATTTTATTCTAACAAAATTACACAACTCATTCCCACCCACGACACCCACCCGCTCTTGAGTGGGTTGAGTTACGGCAGATGAGTTTGGGTGAGTTTGATGGATGACCAAACCCAGTGCTCACCCCTATAGAAAACTAAACCTTATTTGTTTAATCATTTCTTCCTCAAAAAATATCACATTTATTGCTCTTTAACTTCGACCATATCCCATCCACCGCTTTTAAGATGAATTAAAGTGGATAATGCATTTTGGTTTTCATTTTAGAACACATAAGGTATGGTGATGAAACTAATTTTGTCACCAAACATGATAATTATATTTAATAACCATTATAAACGCGAATTAGTAATGACTATATATTATAAATATCCTCAAACCTTCCTGTCTCCAAACTACACATAACCATTCAATCTCCAAACCTTCATATCGCCAAGGCTACACCATTCATTCTCCGAACTGTTCAGAATCCTACTTAACCTTGAACCTCTTATTTGTTCAAATCAAACCGGTCCAAATGCTATCATTTTCTGCCCTTGGAAAAATGGAGAGATACGAGTGACAATGCCGTCATCATATCGACCTTCACAGCAAACAAGTATGAGCTACGTGTCGTTTTATCAATGGATAAAAACTCACATTGTCCTCGCAACACTCACCGCTCTACAACCCCGGAACCCCCCGATTCCGCAGTTTCGTACGGAAACCCACCCTCTACCCCCCACCGACCCCCCCCCCCCCCCCCCCCCCCCCCCCCCCTCTCTATTCTTTTGTGTCGAGAGTCTGTCTTTCTCCCTTTCTCCAGTCCGCACCTGAAATTTCCAAAAGATTCCGATAGCTCAGTTCTCAAGCTACGATGACGGAGGCCGTAATCAGGAACAAGCCTGGCATGGCCAGCGTTAAGGACATGCCGCTCCTTCAGGACGGTCCTCCTCCCGGCGGATTTGCTCCGGTGAGGTACACTCGCAGGATCCCCACCAAAGGTCCCAGCGCCGTCGCTATCTTCCTTACTGCGCTAGGGGCTTTCTCCTACGGCATGTACCAGGTTGGACAGGGTAACAAGATCCGCAGGTCAGTATAGTTCCAATCTTTGTTTTCATTTCGATTACCCTTTAGGGATTTTGATCGCTCCGTCGAATCGATTTTCAAATCAAGTGTGGGAGTTTCTAGAACGTTTGGGAGCTGGTTTCTTCAATCGATTAATGGAATGAATCCTTCAATTAGTTTTGCTTCCGGGATATATAACAATCTGCTGACTCTCATTTTTTATCTGGTTTGGTTATTTGAGATTGTGGTCATTCTTAGGGCCTAGGTTTAAGTACCGATGAATCTCAACTGAATTAGGTAACAGTGCGAGATGTGGATATAAATTTAAACTAGCATTTTGTGCTAGATGGTTTTGATGCACCAGCTGCCAAATTGTTCCAAAGCATGAGCTTACTGAATCACATTGAGGTTGAACAAACGGTGATACCCTTGGTTTTGTGCTCATAAAACCATGGTGTATAATGTACCAGGTGCTCGCTGACTTGCTAGCCAACGTGTGACAGGTAGTGTCCCAAAGAGTAGCATTAGGATAGGCAAGGGAAGGTTAATTCCATACAAAATGGAGGTGGAAGAACCCAACCTGATTGGAAGTCGTAGCTTTCCTCTAAGCCATTGTATAGACAGTTATGCTTCGGTGACCACTGGAGATGAAGAAAAACGTAATTACCATATGAGGACATTAATTTATCGAATGTTTAATCCTCTCTTAAGGAAGTCCGATGTGTAGTTCTCAGGTGCCTTAATTTCATTCAGGGAGACAGAAATGAGAGAGTTTTAGAGAGAAACACCTTTTAGCATATATCTATCCTGCCTCAAAGTAGTGGTTTAGATTTTCTGGAAAAATGTTTTACTCACGAAGTTGTTTCGCTTCTTAATGACGCAATCATTTGCTAATTGAGTCAGTTGCCACGATGCTTTATTTTTTTGTTCAAACATAGCCATAGGTTTCTGTTCTGTAGGCTTAAAGAAGGAATGGTGGTGACGGTTTCCAGTGTTTTTCTTTTTAGCTGGAGAATGTCATAATAGCTGATTTGCAAGTTTATCATTTGCATCTACAGGGTAATCAAAGAAGAGAAGTACTCTGCAAGGAGAGCCATTTTGCCTCTCCTGCAAGCAGAAGAAGATGAAAGGTAAATTAGTATGTTCCTTTTGTAAGTTAGATGTTGTGCTGCTGGGTAAACGCTGAAGAAAATCCATTTTCCATTTGTTATATAGATTTGTCAAAGAATGGAAGAAGTATCTGGAATACGAGGCTGAAGTAATGAAGGACGTGCCTGGTTGGAAAGTTGGTGAAAATGTGTACAACTCTGGGAAATGGATGCCTCCTGCTAGTGGTGAACTGCGTCCTGATGTTTGGTAACTCTTCCTTCTGGTCCAAGCTCACTGGTCTGGTCTGGAGGAGTGCGAGTTGTGGTTGATCCAAGTTGATCTCCCGTTTGTTTCTTAGTGAAATAAAGTCTACTGACGATGATGAAAATACTTACATTCAAAGTTGCTTTTGCCTATTTCCATTTTCGTCGTTTTTCAACATTATCTTCTTCAAGTTAAGAATTTGTTTCATTTGCGTTGGATGTGAAAGACAGAATTCATAGGCTAATTTGTGGCTACTTTACTACTTACTAGCTTTATCTATCTGTTCCAGTGTTGCTTGGCTTTTCAATGTTCTGGGCGCTTATCTTAACAGGTTGAGCGGGGTATTTTTTGGTCCTAATTCGTGATCGCAATGCAATGCACTCCATTGTTGGTCGAAGTAAACACTAAGTAAAATTCTGGAGATGTTCCATTCATAATTTCATATAGAAGGACTGCAACAAAAATATTGAAATGGAAGAGAAGCAAGCTGGCTTGGATTGAACAGGTAAAAATAATATTAGGGGGTTTGAGGTTTATTGCTTGGCATGGCATCTTCAAATTTCCAAACGTTATGTTTGTCCAAGGGCATCGGCCGAGCCACCCGACTCCACAAGCGCCGATTTTTTCTCATACAAACGGGCCAACCCAATCGCTTCCGTCAAAGAATTTGGTTGATGTACCTGAACCTCAGTTCAAATTTGAGGGTCGAGACCACTGATGAAGCAGCTCGGTTGCTGCGCTGCAGTTAATTGTCCCCCTCACACCAGAAGTTTGCACGGTCCCTGTTTGCTTAAGCTTTGAGAGCTCCCCAAACGGGTCTTGGAAGGGAGTCGATCCGAATCGCTGATATAACCCGTCGACGAGCTGCTCCCAACTCAAGTGCGCGTCCGTGTCTTTCATGACTTGGAGACTTACTTGAGCATCTTCTTCAAGGTATATTGATGCTATACGAACCTTGTCGGCGTCAACTGTCTGATAGAATTCGAAATACTGTCTAGCTCTACAAATCCACGCGGTAGGATCTTCCTCTCCCATAAACCGCGGAAAATCTATCTTCAGAGCTGGATCAGATGGTCCCCATTGTTGGTTCTGGTGCAGCAGCTCCAGGTGGTCAAGGCGCCTACTGATGGCAGTTAAGCTTTCCGTCGTTTGTCTAGCATAGGCGGCGAGTTGTGTTTTGGTGGCTGCTATTTGCGTAGCCACTTCAGAAACACATTGCCCAATCAGTAAGTTTTGGAAGAGTCGATCTTCACGGGTAAGCTCCTCTTCCCATGGTTTTTGGTCGGTCATCGTCGATATCGAGGGACCTTCTTGTTGGCTGAGGGCGCTACTAACTGTTGTAAAGTGAGGGATGATGACTGGTGGAAGCTCGTCGAAAGACGACGATGATCGGCGGCAAAAACTAATAAAATTGAAGTTAGGGTTTAGTTCATTCTCTGAGTCTGAAGATGATAATACTGACTGGTTCAGCCTAAATAAATAGAAAATACTAAGCTGAAAAAAACAAACTCTGAAAACTAAACACCCACCGTTCCGGATTGGGCTCGACTAGCTTCCCGACTCTTGAGACTCAAATTTGCTTGAAATAACTTGGTTGGTTGAATTTGATTCAAATTGAAGCCATATGAACAATGCAGGGGAAACCATCTTTCTCTGGCAAAATTAACCAGATTACAACTTTACAAGGCCTGTAAGAATATAATGAAATTACAAAAATGGATCAGACAGTTGGCTAATTAACACAGTCGGTACATGTTGATGTTGAGGAAGCCAACCATCCGTAGCAGGGGACCTCTGCTTTTCCGTGGCAATTATAATCCGCCGAATAGGATTCATGATTCGTCAGACCCCCTTCCCAATTTCCCTCATCGATTCACTTCTCCCCTTCCGATTACTCCACAGCATCTCTCCAGTC
Organism: Linum usitatissimum; assembly: GCA_030674075.2. NCBI lineage: Eukaryota > Viridiplantae > Streptophyta > Magnoliopsida > Malpighiales > Linaceae > Linum > Linum usitatissimum. The sequence goes on along the minus strand of JAUJYP020000285.1, from coordinate 8,542,017 downwards.
AACATCTCAATCACACAACAACCGAAAGCTCATATGTCCATGGCCGGCGAAACATCTCCTGAAACAACCACCTCTGGCGGTAAGTATCTCAGTGTCCCTCTACAAGGGTGCCGCCACCTCAGTGGTGACTTCACAGCAATCCCGAAATCGGCAATCTTCGTATGGCAGAGAGGACTGTCCGGTTTCAGAAAAACCAGAATGTTGTCAGGCTTGATGTCGCAGTGAGTGTACCGCTGTGAGTGAATCAGAGCAAGGCCACGGAGGAGACATCTACTGTAATCACTAACGTACATCTCCGGCATTAATAATTCTGCTTCTCCCGCGGCCTCCTCCGTCTTGTTGTTTCTTCTTCCCTTGTAACAGGTCGATCAAATCGGGGAGCAACCCTCCGGTGGCGTATTCCATAAGCAAATTGTAAGTCGTGGTTGGACCATATGAATGATCACTGGAGATCACGCTACTACAGCCGAAACACTGGATTATCTCCTGAGCACCAGCGAACTTGTTAGGAATTTGGTGCTCCATCAGAAGGCTCAAATTCCTCGATGATTTAACGGCCATGAGTGGGAGAGTTGGGTCTTTGGGGATGGCGGTGAACACCTCCCCACAACTTCCCTTCCTAAAAGGTCTCCTCGAGACCAGTCCTCCATGTTAGCCATCAACAAAGCTGTAGCGGAGAGTGAAGATGAAAATTAAAGAAACAGAGACAGAGAATGCGGGAGCTTTGTTTGTAGGATACAAGAAACTGTAAAGTGACAGAAGAGTTGTGTTTATATATATATGGAAACGAGTATGGTACTTTCGAAGTATTACATACTCCTGTGTATGAATTCATTTCAATCTTTTATTTTTAGGATAAAATTTAGACGGTCAATAATCATTTTATTTTAAAAATTAAAATAATAAATAACAAAATTTCAGAAACATCACTTCATTTAATTTATATAAACATTAAGACATGATATCTTTTATTGTATCATTATAAGATTTAGGTTTGGAAAAATCTCATCATTATGAATAATAAAATACCTCCTTTTTTCTTTTTGCAAATGAAAATCTTTTTCCCTTTTTACCAAAAAAAAACTTCTTCTTAAATTATAATCTATAGAAAGTTATAATATAAACAAAATTAAATATATATTTTAAAATATCATGTACAAATTTACAAATGAAGAGACCACCTTAAATAAATTATTATACAAACCCGAAAACGAAACCACCCAAGTGAGTAATTATACAGACCTGAAAATCCCAACCCAGTATAAAACCCCTTTTACAAAAGCCTGCCCAGAAAATGCAGACAATATACCCGTGTGAAATAGCCAGAATATTGTATCTGTTTGCAACGACTCCCCTTGACCTCGACGAAAGATAATAGACAGAAGCAGAAGCCTCAAATATTAATCGGATGGATTGATGTTTCAGGAATATCCAAGCGTAAATCTTAAAATGACAAGATAAAAGATATCATATCTTCATGTTTATATAAATTAAATGGAGTGATGTTTCAAAAATTTTGTTTTTCATTTATTTTAATTTCCAAAATAGAATAATTATTGACTGTCTAAATCTTATCCTAAATTTGAAGGGTTGAGATAAGTTCATGCAGGCGGAGTATATAATACTCCGGAAACACCAAAGTCTTCACTATATATATATAGTTAATGGATGGGAAAATGAATCAGTGATGGAATTGTATTGAAATTTAACTTTTCTGTTTAGGAATAAGAATATGAATCAGAATAAAATATCATGTCAATCTTTTAGGAAACATCACTTGGGCTTCCTCTATTGGACTCATCATACTTATTTATGGGCTTTCAGACCAATAAAATATAATGTTATTTCATGTAACAAATATAAATAAAATAATATCATTTTTATACACATGTCCTCAAATAGTGAATAGAGAAAACAAAGAATGAAATTAGTATTCATATAACATGGATGATATAGAACCACCCCAAATAAAGCATGAGTTTTTTTCCTATATCCATGAGAGTAAAAATATTCTAACCCTCAAACAATTTTAGTCATCATACCTCCATCTTTTTATCCTATTTCTTTTAATTTGATTATTTTTACTCATTATTAAGAGTTTATTCTCTACTCTCGAGTACGGTTTGTTCTCTTTTCGAATATGATATTGTTTTTACCTTCGAGTGGGATTTTTTTAACTTCTTTTTTCATGATGGCAGCTCTACTTTTCCAATGAAATACAAGGAAGTCTACGATTAGAAATCACTAAAATCAACGAAGAATGGAGGCCTTGCTCCAACAATCATGGTACAGGCGGGTCAGTTTGAGGCGACCCGCTAGCTATGTAAGAAATTTCGAATCAATGAAGACTCTGGGGATTGTCATCGCAAGGGATCAAGAAGCCGGCTACCCCTTGTTGCTTAGTTGTTTTTTATTTCTCTGCTATTTATATTGTAGTGGAGATTTCTTTTCTTCTTTTGCTTGAGTCTGTGTTATCTCATGTAGTCGGGATAGTGCTAGTCGAATGTCGTTTTCTCTTTTCGTCGAGTCTAGAGCCGATCTTTGTCGAGGAGATTAAAAATGTAAAGCAAAGTATTTGTAATTTCTTTTATAATCTATTTTAGGAAGAGACTTTTGAAAACACCATTGTATTCACTTAATTATATTTTTACTTTATTAATAAATGATAATCTATTTGATTTGTAAAAAAAACATAGATGGCACATGGAAGGAGTTGTAGCAGAATTATTAATTTATCAAATTGATAGAGATAAGATGAGGTAAAGAATTGTTTTCGGAAAACTAAATTTAGAGAAAAGATTGAATTTTTAAAATTAAAAATGAAACAAAAAGGAAATAGCAAGGGTTAGTTACAGACTCAACTCCAATGTCTCATTAACTCTTCAACGACAAAACGGTAAGAAAACTTTAAACAAAAAAGAAAAAAAAAACATGATTTCCCATCAAATCCTAAGAAGAGCTACCACCACTAATAGCACCTCCCTCATCGATCGCCTATCGTCTTCATTCGCCTCCGCCAGATCCCTAATTACAACAGCGGAAGAGTGTCATCCGACCATAGTCCACAAGCGCAGCCTAGACGTGCTACAAGACCCATGGTTCAACAAGGGCACAGCCTTCTCCATGACGGAGCGCGACCGTCTCAACATCCGCGGCCTCCTCCCTCCAAACGTTATGTCCCTGCAGCAGCAAATCGACCGTTTCATGGTCGATCTCCAGCGCCTCCAGGTCCAAGCCCGCGATGGGAAATCCGACAGCATTTCCCTCGCCAAATGGCGGATCCTTAATCGCCTCCACGACCGCAACGAGACCATGTATTACAGGATCCTCCTTGACAACATTGCCCAATATTCCTCCATTGTTTATACGCCGACGGCCGGGCGTGTCTGCCAGAACTACAGCGGGCTGTTTCGACGACCGAGAGGGATGTTTTTCAGCGCTGCAGACCGTGGCGAGATGATGTCCATGGTTTATAACTGGCCGGCAGAGCAGGTCCGTCGATGCCAGAAAACTCACAATTTTATTAGCATTTCATAATGTCATTATTTTTATTATGATCCCTAAATTTTTTATCATAGGCTTCTAAGTTCTAACCGGCTTTTCTTTAACATAACAGGTACACGTGATCGTGGTGACGGACGGAAGTAGTATAATGGGACTAGGAGACCTAGGGGTTCAGGGCATCGGCATGGCAATCGGGAAACTAGACTTGTACGTAGCAGCCGCTGGTATTAATCCACAAAGAGTCCTTCCGATAATGATCGATGCCGGCACAAATAACGCAAAGCTGATGGGGGACCCGTGGTACTTGGGATTGCAAGAACACCGTCTTGACGGAGACGAATACGTCTCTATCATCGACGAGCTCATGGAGGCGATCTTCACTCGTTGGCCCAAAGTTATCGTCCAATTCGAAGGTTTCCAGAGCAAATGGGCTCTCAAGTTACTGGAGAGGTATAAAAACGTCTACAGAGTGTTCAACGACGACATTCAGGGCACGGCAGGGGTCGCAATTGCCGGAATCCTCGGAGCCCTAAGATCGCAGAATCGCCCAATCACCGATTTCTCAAAGTTGAAGATCGTTGTCGCTGGAGCCGGGAAGGCAGGGATTGGGTTCATTAACGCAGCAAGCTCAGCAATGGACAACATGCAGAGCGGCGGATCTGCTTCTTCTATTAAGAGTAATGATCAGATATGGGTGGTTGATGCTCATGGATTAATAACTGAAGATCGCGGCAACGTCCATCCAGATGTTGTCCCTTTCACGAGAAAATATGCGAATCGGTTAAAAGAAGGGGCGAATTTAGTGGAAGTAGTGGGAGAAGTGAAGCCGGACGTGCTAATTGGATTATCGGACTCCGGCGGATTGTTCACGAAAGATGTATTGACGGCACTGAAGGGCCATTCCAATTCCGAGACGAGACGACCAACGATATTCGCGATGTCTTACCCTAATCCGGAGTGCAGCTTCGAGGAGGCATATTCTGTTATGGGGGCGAATATGGTATTTGCGACGGGAAACCAGATTAGTGATTTAGGAGAAGGGCGTCATTGCAATCGTATGAATAATATGTATCTATTTCCGGGAATTGGACTAGGGGCATTGCTTTCCGGGTCGAAGGTGATATCGGGTGGGATGATACAGAGGGCGGCAGAATGCCTGGCGGCGTACACATCAGAAGAAGAGGTAAGGGAAGGGATAGTGTATCCAGAGATTTCAAAGGTGAGGGACATAACAGAGAAAGTGGCTGCTGCGGTGGTGAAGGAGGCAGTAGAGGAGGATGTGGCGGAAGGGTATAGGGGAAGGGCGAAAGTGAGGGAGCTCCATCAACTTGATGATGACGAGATTTTGGAGTATGTAAAGAAGAATATGTGGAGTCCTGACTATTCCAAAATGGTGTTCAAGTCCAAATGATGACTCCGATCCAACCAACTATTATACAATTTTGATATCATAAATAACAAATTTTACATTATATATATGCGGCTTGTTTAAGTACAAACGACTCATCGGTTGTGTTTTATGATTGGTTGGACAATTGCCTGCTTCAATCGTACGTGCTTCCTAGTAACAACCAAGCGGAACCATATGTTAATCCTGACATGGTGTTCCCGTAATGAATAACAACATTCATGTCCACCCCAAACATTATCTTCAGGATTTGCAGTTTGGGTTCCATCCGGATGGAAGTAGCGATGCATTAGTGGCTTGTTGTCTCTCCAATATGCATGGATCCAGCTTCTGCCAGTACTCTGGCGCCTCCTGTAGTATAATTTTTAAACAGATGGCTACAAGTAATTAATTAGATTTTCATGGTATTGGATAAATTATGTGAATGCCAGACATTATATTAATTACACAGGAACTCTCCAAACGAACTTGGGAAATTCTTATTTCCCGTTTTACCATGAGGTGGTGTGGATTATTTGGCCAATCTTAGTCATACTTTGTCTTTTGGTTCTCATATATTTGACTCGTCAAATCAAAGACTGTTCCACTGATTAAGCTATGACGTTATTGGTATTTCGCTCCCTAAAATTATAACAGTTTCGATTAATACATAAACACGCTTCACGCCGTCTTCCACCAAAAAACATTAATTGCATAGATCCCTTAGTGATATGGAACTACCAAGCATGATCGCACACATATGCTCTCATATACTATCCTGAAATTAAACATCAATTTTTTCTCTAGGTCATTAACTATGAATTTCATATGAATTCTAAATTCTAGCTAATTTGAAATTTTTAAAAATTGAAATAAAAGAGAAATTGAAAATTGAAAATAGGTTTAGTTGTTAATATGAAAAAATTGTAAATTTAATGACAAATTAAAATTGAAATAGTATTTAGTATTCTCTCGTATGATCATATGTAGGTTTTGTTATCGTTCATGAGAGTTGTAGTTTGGGGTTTTTCGTTTGGAGCATGACTGTAGGGTCTCTACGGATGGCGAGAATAGCTACGATGACGACATAAGATGCGTCTCTCTCACTGGCTGAGCAGCCAGAGGTGGTGCCTTCGCTGGGGGGTTCGTCAATATCTCACTGTCACATGATTACGAGCTGTGTGTGGTGGACACTTTTATCACCAAATCGATCCAACCATGCCAATCAAGAATGACCTGCCCAGATAAGTGATCTCCCAAGGTTGGGACTGCTAAGGAATCGGTCAACCGTAATAGCTTCGTCTCCAATGTCACCAACTATTGTTTTGCTTTTGTTTAGCGTTGTTTTTCCATTATATTCCAATGATGTCACGTTCAGTTTTTCTTGGTTTTTGTGTTCCTGCCTTTTCAGATGATGTCAAAATTTTGTTTGGTTTATGGATTTTTGTCAAGTGTCTAAGTTAGCTCGTTTGGTATTAATTTGTCAGGAGAGTAAAGAATTGAGTTATGTCATCCTCCTGGTGACGACTACAGCTTCATGTATCCTCGTTTGTGGGGTTACACCTCCCATTTAGACTTGTTAATATGTTGAACCATATGTAACCTGCTGAGTCAGCATTAATAAGATTTATCAGGCGTTGTTGCCTTTCTTTGTCAAAAAAAATATTGTTGTGAGTCTCTCAAATCATACAGCCTGTCGCCGAACTCTAGTCGTCAAACTTGTCGCGCATCATATGCCTCTCTCAAAGCCTGTCGCCACCTACGTAACTCTAGTTGTCGAAGCTCCTAAGATATCTCTCATAGGAGAGCCAGCGAGCTCTCATAGGAGAGATAAGGTTTTGTTGATTTTCCGTCGTACTCCTGTCGTAACCCTAGCGCCGCCAAATCTCGCATTATGGCCCCATTGCACACATCCGCCTCCAACACCACCACCGTCGGCTCCATGAATGCCATCCACCACCGGCACCATAGTCGCAACCAACAACGGCGTCTCCATGAGAGCTACCCCGCCGCCGCCACTAGTACGACATTGATCCCTCCCTACACTGTTGCCTCGCATCCACCCATCGAGAAACAAATCGCTGGCCTCGCTATCACCATCCCAGTAGCGGAAGCTCTCTTTCTAGCAAATTTGGTAGCCGAACCCACGACTTGGGATTACGAGCATTGCATGGAGTTTCTCAAGAAACACGACCAGGAGTTTGCTCTTGTGCCAACAGCCGGTCAGCCCAGGGCGACAGGTCCCACACCATTGAATTGTACGAGTTGGAAAGCTAAGGCCTTAGGCCCTAGCCTCCCTTAGTGGTTCCAATAATGATGAGCGCATATCCAAATTTCCTAGGTTTTGTTGTTTTCAATAGTGGTTGTTTCAATTTTATTGTTTCAAACTATTTTTCTTTTACTTTTCTATGTCTGGAACATGTTTGAGTTTCTAATCTCTTGTCACGTATCTATTATAGAGAGAAAGAATTGAGGTCTTCCTGCTTGTATAAACTCACTGTCCATGCAGCTCTTATGTACAGGGGCTGCACCTTTTATAAGGTATTCTGTATAGTTACACCTATGAGAAATACAATCGGGGTCTTTTTTTAAAAGAAGATACGGCTGTGCTGTAAAACGCAAACCCCGCACCCGCAGCCACAAGTGGTTAATCGTTAGAAGTTAGAACGTACGAGTTACGCTGGCTGTAAAATTCAGCAATTTGTACTTTTCACTCAGCCAGAGCCAGCTCTCCTCCCCCGTCTTACAAACCTCAAAATTTATATGGAAAATTCGCCCAACCCGGACGGCTGACAATGCTGCAGCACCAGAGCGACCCGATCTAAATACCCGCCCCTCCGTTTCTTCCACACCCAAGTAAGTAATGGCGCATCCACCTCTCCCGATACTGCTGCTGTTGCTCACCACCTTCTCCCACCTTAACCGGTTAGCCAACTCGCACCAGGAGTCCGGAACCTGGACTTGCGACTCCGACTCCGACATCCGACTCCCAGCCGGATTCAACCCGGGACTCGTCACCGTCGATGGCCGCCCCGACGATTGGAAGGTTGTTGAGGGCTTCGACTTCTCCCTCCGTCCTGCTCTTGACCCCGATGCCGATAAGGAGTATAAAGCTGGCAAAATGACTGTTAAGGTACGCGTAATGTCTGTCTGATGATCTGCTTTCACTCTTTTTTTTGTAGTGACGAACACTTTCAAAATTTTGATTTGTTTGTTTTGCTCAGGCGTTGCACGATGGCAGTGACGTGTTCTTCTTTTTGGAAGTTGATGGGGATTATGCCTATTCTAATGGGTAAGTTTGGATTGGGAAGGATTGGGTATCATTCCTGTCTTTTCCCTTTCTGATTCACTCTGATTTTATTTGCTTTTATATGGATGATGACTTTGGGATTTCGGAAGTTTGTTTGCTTGCTAACTGTTTGGAGATATATTTCTTCTCACAATCCAGTTGAACCCTGCTTATGCCCACCTGAGAGATTTCCTCCAAATTCTACTTTTATAAAGCATCATGATGGTGCTATTCTTTTCAACTGATAATAAAAGACGGTTATTGGTTGTTGTTTGTCTGTATTGCTGCAGGGTCAACACCAAATGTCCTTCTGTTTCTCTCATGTTTCAGATTGGTGATGATGCCACCTATCACAACGTAAGCATTCATGCTGATGGTTGCAGTTTTCTGATGACAATTCAAGTTGTTCACTTTATTTTTGGTGATGTCTTGGAATTGAAATCTGGGAGATGTCTGCGCTTTTTCAGATGGGCGGTTGTAAGGAGGGAAAAGGTACTTGTACCAATAAGACTTGCAAAGGCCATGAAGTTGACATCATGCACTTCTCACTTGGAAATGCTATCCCGGGACGTCTCTATGGTGGAAATCCTATTGAGAATGCAAATGGGAATGGAGGTGACAGGTGATAAAGTGCTGATTTGCTAACTGCAATAGCATTTCACTTGTAATGCTTCATTTCTGGTAATATCAGTTATACTTATGTTGCATAGTTTATCTTGTTTCAACTGTGTTTTTTTATTTATTTCGTTGCCACAGATTTGGCCATCTAGTTGATCTTTATGCCTGGAATCCGCACTGTAGATTTCTCGACGGTATAGGTCCCTCAGGTATATCTGAAGTTTCTTTTCATTTTCTGCCGACTAGCAACAGGTTGGGGCGTCTGCTTGCTGTAGTAGTTATGTAAGAAATAGGATTAGGCTCTAACTAGAATGTAGACAGTTTGAAAAGGCTCGGATGGAAATCTGTGATTGCTTTCCTGTTTGAGCACTTTTAGCTGCAAGCCAGGTTCTTTGACCGTCATACTTTCTTCTCACAGTGAAACTGCAAGCTGGATTTTGCTCCTTACAATGGATATAGTGATTTTGCTCCTTAAAATGCAAACTTGTTTCGCTGCCATCTCTTGTTTTTCTAAAATGTCAGCTCACTGATATGGGTAGTGATATCTCTTTTCTGATTGTTGTGCAGGAAACGACTCCAGTGCACAGAATAACTGGAAAGGATCGTGGTGGCATAGTAGTTTAGATGTTCACTCTGGTAATGTCACCTATCTTGTAGTCCTGATTATGGTTGGACATGACATTTTGGTAGTTGAAATTATGTGCATGGCTATTTTGCAATAGACGCCATCCTCTTATGCTCTCTACCGATCTTCTGTAACGTCCATGCTATCAGAGTCATTGATTCCTAATCAATATTGTTGGTTTAGGCCATACTTGACATGTTGTAAGCCATAGATACTTTAGTGCGAAATTAAATTAGGAACTAATATTGTTTAATGCCAAGCTCAATGATTGAATATGGTAGTAACTTGGTAGAGAACATGACCTATGGAAAGCACGAGGAGATACCAAATTAAAGTCCTGTTTCAGCCTGTGATCAACAGTAAACCGCATCACTTTTTTTTATGGTTAGCAACCTTATCTGAATGTTTGTTTTAGAACATTCAGAGAGAAAATGTAGCATGTATAAAGAGAATTCACTATGTTGGCATGAGCGCTCATGTGAGCTACACGTCAGAAGGCATTAAGCATAATATAATTTACTAATACGGATCAATGTGATGTGTAAAAATCTATTCTTTTGAATATTTCATTTGAGTTGCCTATATGTACTGTATCCAAGAGGTGGAGATAGGTTTCTTACTCAAATTATTGGGTCCAGTGAACTACTACCTGGACTGTTCTATGCTGTTGTCTTCGTGGTTGAGCATGCTTCCTAGTAGAGTGGCTATTGGAAGTCTTGTTTTGTGCTTCTAGTTCTGCTGCACATCTTATGGCGTTTTGAACTCTTCTTGTATCAGGTTTCATCCAGGAAGACAGTCCGTATGGATCAGGTGGTCAAAAGGGCAAGTACTATTTCGAATTCTCTAGGCCTTTAAGAACCATGGACAGACTCCAACAGGTGAGAAACCTTCAGATCAATTTTCAACATCTTCGGCATCAAGATGTCAAGTTTTTCAAGTATTGTCACCTCTGTTTGTGCAATATGATGAACATTCTTGCCATGTTTTGAATTTATCTTTTTGGCACTACTCATCTATCTGCTCGTTTGTTGAAAAGAGTGAGATTCTTGGCCTCGAATGACACTGATGACATCCGCCAGCTGATAGATAACATTGGCTTCCAACCTTGAATGCAGGATGCACAGTTCACGATCAGCGGATCAAGCAAGATGGGAGTTGCATTCTGGTATCCAGTAGACGGGAATCCATGGCACGGATCAGGACATTACTCCATCAACTGTGATTGGATCCCCTTGGACATCTTACCAGGCAGTTCTAAGCTAGCGATGTCGGCATCCAGAGGAGGAGGAGGAGGTGGTGGCTCAGGAGATGTGGCGAGTGCGTTTGCCCTTCTGTTTTCAGTAATCTCTATATGCCTCTCCGTTTTTGTGGCTTACAATGTTGCTAAACCCAGGAGGAGTAGCATTCCCTTCACACCCATGGAAAATCTGTAATAGGAGTGGGTGAGGCAGACACTAGAAGAAAACTAGATGATTGTATTTGTACTGTTGATTCACATTAGGGGTTTAGTACTAGTACTACTATTTACTGTGGAGATTGGGATGGTAGTACGTACCACTATAATTTTATGTGCGTTACTTCCATTTTTAAATGTTTCTTTCTCATCTCTACTACTTTATTACCTACCAGCTTTATTTCCTCTTTTTCAGTTTTCTTTTTTTTGGTACATCTTTTTTCAGTTTTCTAGCCTGATTATTATTATTTTTATTATTATTTTACAAGTATTATTGAACATTTTACCAAAAAGAAATTAAATTATTGGATGTCATTACTGCTTTTTCAATCGGTAGTGGAAAATGGCTGTGATGGATCCAGATTTTGACGTAATAGAGAACCTGAAGGGAGAGGGATGACAACAAATACAAAAAGATTGTTACAGAGTATCCCAACAAAGCAGTATCATTCCGTGGATCAAACACGCATAAATCTTATTGAGCAAATCAACCTTCTAGGAAGCATTCTATGAAGCTTCAGTAGGACCAAAGATCACCACCTCTAAGCTAAGTAAGCTTGTTATAAGTAACTCATGCGAACACAAGCCACATTCCAATTCCTTTGCAATCTAACACCCACACCTCCTTCCTTCACCCGATAAGTCATTTATGCCAAGCATTTCTAGCTCTTTCAGTTTAAGCACGTCTACGATAAGTTTTGCGAGTGAACTCGAAGACCAGTGGAGGAACAGAGGGGAGAGTGTTGCAGGTGGTGAGGTCAGATAAGTAGAAAAGCTGGAACAAAGCAGGGATCCATATGAGAGAAGGACATCAAAAGACGTTTTTACATGTAAGCTCGATTGACTTAGGGTTTTGATCAGAGGGGGATAGTTCTTAGGACTGAGATAGAAGTTTTCAGAGTAGAGGAACATACAAAACGTTTTGAGTTTCAGTTTTGGTAACAGGGTTTTGAGTTTCAGTTTTGGTAACAGGGTTTTGAGTTGGAAAATGGATTTCACTGTGTGTGATACCTGAGATATCTTAGGTTGTCTATATCGGTAGATAAAAATAATCCGGATGGTGCCTCCATCTAACGGTCGCCTGTGTCTCCAACGTGATGCTGAAATCATAATTCAGCAGCAGGCTTGAGGCCCCCCGAAATCTCCCCATCCGTCCAGCCCGCTCAATCTTTTTTCTTGATAAACATCCAGCCCGCTGCCAGCTGAGTGTAAATGCCATTTGTGGCAAGTTTAAGTGATAAAAATGTTACTAAACCCTAAAACCCTACGTACTAGAAGCTGCCAAGGTTTGCTTCTAGAGCATTCCCTCCTCCCATTAGAAATACCCCCCCACCTTTCCTCTCTCCCTTCTCCCCCATTCTCCTTTCTGGCGTTTTCTCCCACTCACTTCCTTTTCCATTCAACTTCTGTACCTTTCCGGCCTCCTGCCAATACTATTTCCACCATGTACCGATTCGCTTCAAGCCTCGCCTCCAAAGCTCGGTATGTAGTACTTCTACCTAGGCTTATAGTTTCTTACTCCACCCAAGCCGATTTGGTTCTGAGCAGAACTTTTGGCAATGCTAAAATGCTATACAAGTTTGATCTCTTTAATTTTGATTAAGGTTTCAGTTCCTAGTTTTCGTATCATTGCCTCATTGCTCTTCAATTTACTACATTCATTCGGTGTCTTCCTTTTTCTTTTGCTTTTTCAATACAGGATTGCCAGGGATGGGGCTCAGCAGGTGACAACGTGTATTTCCTGTCTTATTTTGAAATTGTGCTTAGCTCTGATCCTAAAATGGCTTATTCTATTCTGCGGGTATATCTTAGATTGGAAGCAGAGTGAATTGGAGCAGGAACTATGCTGCTAAAGACATTAGATTTGGGGTGGAAGCTCGTGCTCTGATGCTTAAGGGCGTTGAAGAGCTCGCTGATGCTGTCAGGGTTACGATGGGGCCTAAGGTAGGTACATATATTACATTCAATGGCCTTTGAAGAATAAACTTTTCGCTTGGAGTTGGATAGCTATATGCTAAGTGCAAGTTGGTTAGGATTTCATTAATGTATTCGATTTGCCTCTCAGTGCTTATTTGAGAAGTTGCAGACTTTGCTGCGTGTTTGTAGGATAGTCTGTTAATTATTTATCTTTCTACTCTTTCAGGGCCGTACTGTTGTCATTGAGCAAAGCTTTGATGCTCCAAAGGTCACAAAGGATGGAGTTACTGTTGCCAAGAGCATTGAATTCCAGGACAAGGTTAAGAATATTGGTGCTAGCCTCGTCAAGCAGGTTGCTAATGCAACGAATGATGTTGCCGGTGACGGTACGTTTCTAGAGCAACTCTAATTGGTCTATACCATTCGAAATTATTCATTTAATCGACTCTGTCCTTGTAAGCATTCTATAACAGTGAGATGAGTCTGCTAATTAGTGTTCAAGTGTATCCTTGATTCCTTTACATCTTCATATAGCTGTGTACTTCGTTTTTGTTTGTTCTTCCAGGGACCACATGTGCAACCGTCCTCACAAGGGCAATATTCACTGAAGGTTGCAAGTCAGTTGCAGCAGGGATGAATGCAATGGACTTAAGACGAGGTATCAGCATGGCTGTTGATGCTGTCGTTGCCAATTTGAAAAGTAGAGCAAGAATGATCAGCACGTCTGAAGAAATAGCACAAGTAGGCACTATATCCGCCAACGGGGACAGGGAGATTGGCGAGTTGATTGCAAAGGCTATGGAGAAGGTTGGAAAAGAGGGAGTAATTACCATCCAAGTAAGCTCTACCGTCTGCTTAGTTGATTGCCATTTGGTTGCATGACTCAGATTCTTAATCCATATTTATTCAAAGCATTGATAAGATATGTGGGATCTCATTTAGTCTCGAACCCTTACAGGATGGGAAGACCTTATATAACGAGTTGGAAGTTGTGGAGGGAATGAAGTTGGATAGAGGTTATATATCACCTTACTTCATCACCAACGCCAAGAACCAGAAATGCGTATGTTCTTGTTATGGCCGATTCTGGAATTTTTCTTTGCTGATTTGCATCATGAATTCTTGCTTCATGATTCCTCATTCACGATCTATCCTTTGATAAATAGGAATTAGACGATCCCCTGATCTTGATCCATGAAAAGAAGATCTCCAGTGTTAATGCAGTGGTGAAAGTACTGGAGTTGGCCTTGAAGGTTCTCATTCACTTCCCCCATTGATTGGTTTTGAAGTTGCACAAGCTTGTTGTTCGATTGCTAAATATATTGTTGTTTTCTTTGGTATAGCGCCAAAGGCCCTTGTTGATTGTTGCTGAAGATGTAGAGAGCGAGGCATTGGCGACTCTTATTTTAAATAAGCTTAGAGCCGGAGTCAAGGTTGGATGATTGTTACGCTGACATATGATCAAATCATTTGACAGTTTGTTACTTTAGGTGATCACTGATCCCTCATTTTGGTCTCTTTAAGGTCTGTGCTATTAAAGCTCCTGGTTTTGGAGAAAACAGGAAGTCAGGTCTTCAGGATCTTGCAGTTCTGACTGGCGCACAGGTTAGTGTACTTCTGTATAAATGTTTATTCCACTCTTAAATTCAGCCTTCAATGTGGAGTTAACATGATCTTGTCTTGAAGGTTATCACTGAAGAGCTTGGACTTAATCTTGATAAGGTCGACTTGGATATGCTTGGTAGCTGCAAGAAGGTAATTTACATGTATCCCTTCAGCTCTTAAGGGAAATTGTGCAGTCGATTCGGTGTCATTCTGGTCTCTTATTAGTTATTACAGACATGAGATGACTCTTGGTTGGATTTTTGATAGATTTCTGTATCAAAGGATGAAACCGTCATTCTTGATGGAGCTGGTGATAAGAAATCCATTGAAGAAAGATGTGAACAGGTATGTTTCTGTTATCATGGAATATGTTTGACAATTGCCAACTGCTCTTTGGTAAATTGCTTTATATTAAATAGTTAGTCATCCTTGAAACAGATCCGATCTGCAGTCGAACTGAGCACTTCCGATTATGATAAGGAGAAGTTGCAAGAGAGGCTAGCAAAGTTGTCTGGCGGTGTGGCTGTACTGAAGGTGAACATACCTGTCTCAAACATTCACTGTAGACACTCATGTCAATGACTTAGGTTGGGGATGTGTTTGTTCTCTTCTCTTTTCTTTTAAGTCAGCTAAGTGTTGCTTGTTACTTGACAGATTGGAGGTGCAAGTGAAGCTGAGGTCGGTGAGAAGAAAGACAGAGTTACAGATGCTCTGAATGCAACCAAGGCAGCAGTGGAAGAGGGTATTGTGCCAGGTAAGACCTCTGCTTAAGGTTTTTCTTTCTTCTGTAAGTTGTTGATTCGGTGACCATTCAGCAATGTAAGCGGATCTTTGTTGGCAGGTGGTGGCGTTGCTCTTCTTTATGCTGCAAAAGAGTTGGATAAACTGCAGACTGCCAACTTCGACCAGAAGATTGGTGTTCAGATTATTCAGAATGCGCTAAAGGTCGTCTACTTTCTGATATCTGTGTTATCCCTTTTTCTTCTTCATTGCTTTTCCCGAAAATGACGAACAAACTCTACTCTGAACTACAAAATTGCAGACTCCTGTGCATACGATTGCATCTAATGCTGGAGTTGAGGGGGCAGTTGTTGTTGGCAAGCTAATGGAACAGGAGGACTCAGATCTTGGCTATGATGCTGCCAAAGGTTATTAACAGACTTCCTTTGTAGATTTTTCTCCTCTTGAGCTTCTTATCTTCACCATGGAGTTCATAAATATAATCTGTCTTATGACTGTCCTCAGGTGATTACGTCAACATGGTGAAAGCTGGAATTATCGATCCACTTAAAGTGATCAGAACTGCTTTGGTAGATGCTGCAAGGTAAAACCTTGCTTTGAACTCTGCACATGTTGCGAATTTATAGGTTAATGGGTTTGTAGGTTGGAGTTAACTTAGAAATCTTGTATTTGTGGGTGTAGTGTATCCTCATTGATGACAACAACAGAAGCCATTGTAACTGAACTACCAAAGGATGAGAAAGAAGCCCCTGGAATGCCTGGAGGCATGGGCATGGACTACTGAGGTTAGCAAGGAGCTGAAGCAAGGCGTCATCCTGGATTTTGTAGCCTGATAATTTATGGATCCGCTTCGCTAAATTCCGGCAACATTTTCATAGGGTATGTAGGTAGAGAGTTGTAGGGTGGATGGATTGGAGAGACAATGATGATATGATCTCTGGGTACCTCATCAGAAAATTGTTACCTCATCACAATAAAGAAGTCTGTCGTCTGTCAGGAAAAAGAAAATCCACAAGGTTCTCTCGTAAATGACTGAGACGAAGTTAGGTTTGAAGAGCTCAAACACCATCTTAGAAGTAGAAAGCCAAAAATGCTAAAGATATTTACAATGCTTCTTCAAGAAAGACGCTCTTCTGCATAACGCTTTATTACTAACTAGTTTGCTCCGAACGATGGATACAGTCATTCACTTGTTAGCTCTTAAGCTTGGGTCATTCACCAAAACCAAACATGTTCATAGAGTTTGCTCCGTTTGATTTTCTGCTAGTTTTGAGATTGCAGTGGTTCGGGTCTGGTGTTTGAGATATGCTTGGTTCATATCAGATTTGAATTAATTTTGTACCTCCATAATGAAAGGGAATTAGACCATAAATATAGCCGTATGAATGTGCAGAGATCTCCCCATCCGTTTTCTGTTTTGCAGCAAACAGCTACATGGGTTTGTGTATTGTTTTATATCGTGTTTATCTTCTCAAGTCAAATCCATTTGTGAATATCAATAATGGAGAATCAGAGGGAATGTTGATGTATTTTTGGTAAGGATGCATTTGATAGTTAACTTGGAAATGAGAAAAAAGGTATCAACAAGTGTATTGATGTTTGATGTCAAACTTAACATTTCCAGAAGCATTAACAAAGAATATGCATCTGTTTATCGAGTTGGACATGAGATAGGGATGGTGACAAAAGAGGGACAAATTTTTCAATTGCCCACCTTTTTGCTTTGGCTGAGAATGAAACTAACTTACAGGGATTGGATTCAGAAAGTATTGAACACGGCCTCTGAAGATGAATTTGGAAAATTTTGTGCTCTCTTGTGGTTCTTTTGGAAGGAAAGAAATAATTTTTTATTCATCAATAATATTGTGCAGGAGTGGAAGTTTTCTCAAAAGCTGAAGCTTTCATTCAAGACTTCTTGAAAGTCCAAAGAAAAGAGCAAAGACAACTTGTTGGTGCTAATCGACGGAAGAATCCACCTACTGGTGCTTACAAAATGAATTCAGAGGCAGCTATAAATGCTAGAGGTGAGACGGTGCTGGGTCGCGTCATCCTAGATTGGGATGGGAATGTTGAACGAGCGTTGCGGAAGGTCTGGAACTGGCTGCTGCTAAAAGGCTGGAGCCTCTTGTTGTGGAGTATGATTGTAAGAACTTGGTCGATCTCCTGGCAAGCAAAGGTGAGTGTGGAAATGAGTTGATGATATCCACACTCACATTTGCTTGAATTTGACTGGAAATTTCGACCTTAATCATCCAACGGCGATACATGGACAACACACGGTCATTGATGGCCAAGCCGGTCAGTGATCGCTTCGTCCTTTGGGAAGATTTGATCGACGTTTACCCGAGAGTTTATTTACCTTGGCTTGTGACGGGGGATTTCAATGCATCAATCTCTTCTAGTGATAAGTAGGGTGGTGCGGATTTTGTAATCCCGCAAGCTGAAGATTTCAAGACCTGCATGGACATGTGTGGTTTGTTTGATATGGGGTACTCAGGTCCTCGTTTCACTTGGAATTGAGGATCACTCTTGGTTCGCCATGATCGAGCTATTATTAATGAAGATTGGATTCTCCAATTCCCGGACAAGGTCAATATGCATCTTCCTAAAATCAAGTCGGGCTACCGCCCTATCCAGGTTTGGCTTGATAACCCCAACAATCAAGCTCGGTTACCTCGTCCATTTCGTTTTAATGCGGCTTAGCTTAGTTATGGGAATTTCTCTCGTCTCCTTGCGAGCGAGTGGAGTTACGGGGAGGGTATTTTGGTTTCTTTGCAGGTACTCAAGGAGAAATTGGTTGTTTGGAATAAGTAAGTTTTTGGGAAAATCTTCAAGCAGAAAAGGAAGATGGAGCGAGAGTTGGTTAAGCTTGAATCCTTGGTTGAAACTAGGCATTTGGCGGGCCTGATCGAAGCGGAGTCTAAGGTTCGAAAGGAGTTGGAAGTTACACTCTTGCAAGAGAATTTTCTATGGCTCCAAAAATCGAAGAATCAGTGGACGTTGGAAGGTGATAGGAACACCAAATTTTTCCACACTTCTACTCTTCGACGACGGTCCTTTAATCACATTAAGTGCCTCAAGAATGCTCAAGGAGACGTGATTTGGGACCAACAATCTCTTATCACAATGGCTCATGAGTATTTCATCGAGCTCTTCCATTCCTGCTCGGAGTCGAGACCGGTTCTCAATAATATATATCAATGTCGCCTTGAGGAAAGTGATGGCGTTCATATTGGTTTGGATTTGATTCCGGCAAAGATTTGGTCTGCACTAAGAGCAATGTGATCCCTTAAATTACCAGGAAAGGACGGTTTCAACCCTTTGTTTTTCCAAAAATGTTGGCAAACGGTTGGTAATAATTTTGTTGAGTTTATTGTGAATTGTTTCAGGAACCCCTCCTTGATCCCTAACATGAATGACATGGTGGTGGTTCTGATTCCAAAAGTTAACAAACCGATGGATTTAACGCAATTCAGACTAATAAGCCTTTGCTCTGTGGTTTATAAAGCCTTAACCAAGTCCTTAGCTAACCATATTCGGCCGTTGATGGAAAAGTTGATTGGGCCAAATCAGACTAGCTTTTCCTGGCAGACAAATCTCTAAAAACGTTATCATTATTCAAGAGGTGGTCCACACTCTCTGCCTTAAAACAGGGAAGCAGGGAGCCTTTGTTATCAAACTGAATTTATCCAAGGCCTATGATCGACTGGAATGGAGCTTCGTGGAAGATACTATGAGGAAAGATAACTTTCCAAACAAGTTCATTGACGTTGTCATTGCATGTATTTCCACTCCTTCTACTCAAATACAATGGAATGATGGTCTTTCAAATGCTTTTCAACCCTGGACGTGGGCTAAAATAGGAATGTCTTCTTATTCTCTATCTCTTTACGCTTTATATTGAACGTTTTAGTAATTTGATTATTGACAGTATTGTTGATGGTAAGTGGATTCCTTTTTTCCCTTAATAGAGGAGGTCCCACTTTATTTTTTCTTTCATTTGCTGATGACCTTGTTATCTTTGGTAAAGCGTTTGTTAGCCAATGCCTAGTTATTAAGGAATGTCTTGATAGCTTATGCTTGGCTTCTGGGTAAATGGTTAGTAATGAGAAATTGAGAATTTTCTTTTCTAAGAATGTCTTCTCTTCTCTTCGTCGTGATATTTGTCATGTCTTAGATTTTCGTGAGATTTTGGATTTAGGGTGCTACCTTGGTGTCCCTATTCTCCATGGTCGCACCACTAAAGGCACTTATCAGTATATTATGGACAGGATTGCTTTGGGACTAGCGGGATGGAAATGCAAGAATTTCTCCCTTGTTGGGAGAGTTACTCTTGCTATGTCTATTCTAAACGCTTCCTCTTATGCCATGCAAACGAATGTTCTTCATGTGGATATCTGTAAGAAAATTGATATGCAGTTACGTAACTTTGTGTGGGGTAGACTTCCTAACGAAAGGAAACCCCACTTGATTTTATGGGATGTTGTTTGTAGGCCTAAGGACCAGGGAGGCCTCAGACTTCGGAAAGCTAAGGAAATGAATGATGCTTTGCTTATGAAGTTAGTTTGGAATGTTCTATCTCAACCAATGCCTTGTGGATTAAAATTCTCCTCTCCAAATAAACTGAGGAGGGTCTAGATGGCTCTATTCTTATCTAAATCAAGACATCCTCGGCACTTTGGCGAGGTATGAGGAGGGTGTGGGAAGTGATTCATAGAGGAATTCATATAAGCATTCATGGTGGAAGGGACACTAGATCTTGGCACGACATTTGGATGGACAATGGAATGAAGCTTCTTGATGAAATTGATCCTAGTATTTGTCAACATGTGGAGCACTTTATTGTTAGGGACATGGTTAATTAAGATGGCAATTGGAATTGGGTGATTCTTGATCCTCTCTTGCCTTTACAGATTCGTGAACTGATAGAGGGCATGCCTCCTCCGAAAGCGGAGGAGAGTGATTGAGGGCATACCTCCTCCGAAAGGGGAGATTTTCAATTAAAAGCGCCTGTGGGGTTTTAGGTGATATTGATGATGCTAACGAGATTAGTTTTTGGCGTAAACTGTGGAAGTGGAAGGGGTCGAATCGAATTATGCACTTTTTGTGGATTGCTCAACGTAATCGGTTGATGACAAATGTGGGACAAAATTGTCGTCATTTCTCTCCGACTGCCTTTTGCCCACGCTGCCAATAAGGCGAGGAGATTGTGCTTCATGTACTTCGAGATTTCCACAGAACAAAGCATATTTGGACTTAGGTTCTTGTTCCTAATATTCCTCCATATTTCTTTCACATTTCAATGGAGATTGGTTAAATTCAAGGTATGAGTCTTTATAACCTTGAATTTGGTATCACATGTTCGCTCATTTGGAAACACAGAAATGAGGTTATCTTTTAGAATACTTCTATTTCCTGCGATCAGCTCCGCCTACGAGTCTTTAATTGGATAGCCGGGGTTCGAGAGACAATGAGAGTGGGAAATACAGTACTCGCAAATGATAAACCGAAACGTATTCAGAGCCTTGTAGGTAGACATCACGTCCTCATGTGGATGTTATTCTCAATACCGATGGCTCGATTTTACAACCAAGTGGGAAAGCAGCATGGGGAGGTATTATTCGGGATCAGCCCGAAATTTTTCTAGGTGCGTTTGCGGCTAGCTTCGGTGTGTGCACTACAACTCGTGTCAAACTTTGATCAGTTATTCAAGGCCTTTCCATTGCATGGGATTTTGGGTTATCGACGAGTCAATTTGCTAGTCGACTCGATGGTGATTGTTGCTTCCTTAATAATGAAGGTACTGCTGATCTTAGACATCATTAATGAGCTCCGTCAACTACTTGCTCGCAATTGGCAAGTGTTTGTGACACACACATTACCGCGAAGGAAATCGTTTTGCTGACCTTTTAGCACACACCATGGTAATTATTTACCTTTTGGAATGCATAATCTTCTTTCATTTTCTTATGAGATTATGTACTGTATTCGATCCGATATGTTTGGGGTTTCTTTTCCGAGAGTCATTATTTTTAATAATAATTAGGATATAGTATCCATTCTTTTAAACAAATGTGATGATATCCTAGAGCTGGAAGATCAGTGTGATATCATTGATTGATTATTGCCTTTCGAGAAGCCAATCACGTGACACACTTAATTGGTCATTTGCTGCCGCATGAGTCTTCTTTTTCTAATTGGACTAATTGTCTTCCGACTGCTATGGATAATGTTGTATGCCAAGAATGAACTTTTGTTTGGGAAAGGAAATTTTATATATAAGCATGAACATCAACACGGTTCATGGCATACAACATTATCCATAGCAGTCGGAAGACAATTAGTCCAATTAGAAAAGTCAAATCCTAGCAGCCGCAATAGTTTTAGCATCTTCGATCTTCTTCATCTTTTCGATTTCATATTGGATTATTCTTGTTGAAGTGTTGCCTAGTTGCTCTCTCTCGGAGGGAAAGTTGCACTCTTACGAAGAGTTGTGTCCCAACACCCTAGCCGACAGCTTACTCAACCTATCATCAATCGTGAATTATCGTCACAGAGCTCCATCGGAACTTGCGATCTCCCCGACCACTCACCGTGGATCCCCACCACAAGAGGATCCATCAACCTCCTCGATCAGCGCAACTGGCGGAGCGCAACCGGAGAGGCTGAGACTCACCGTCCCGATTCTGCAACGCCAAGGTTTGGAACTTTTAGCGATGGGGCTATCGTTGTGAACCCTAAAGATCCAGCTGAAGACTTGGGGAGTGAGTGCAAGGAGGGGATCGGTGGATCCCATATCCGGCTCAAATGTTCTCATCCCTTTAGTCGATGCGGTATCTCTTGTCACGGTGGAGCAGCCTTATGGTGTTTCTAACAAGGACCATGTCGTGTCCATAGCTAGGTTCTATTTTAATAGTTATTTGTTTGTGTGCGGTGTTTTGCTGATGTTTTCTGGCGACTCTTAGCTGTTGTCTATATACTGGTGAGCATGGATCGAGGTTAACGCATTTGTGGAGACCCGCATCCCATACAGCTCCGTTTGTGGAGTCTGTACCTCCGGTGGGCATAATGTACGCTCGTTTTGAACGTATTAGAGGAATGATAATTTATGGTACCATCCCTTTCGGAAGAAACAATATGCTATTTAAAAGGAAAAATAATAGAGAAGAAATATGGTATATATAAGTTAAATTAAAACTATGAGATCTAAATTCTAATGATCTAACGGTTTTAGTGTATTATGTTTGGAAACATAATGGAGATTGTAGATCAAGATTAGTCGTAGGTTCCTTTAAAATTTTAAGAAATTATTTATTTTGTCAAAGATAGCTTTTAATGAGAGAAATTTAGGTAGCAAACACAAAAAAGAATAGAGATTGACCTAAGCTATGAGATCGGTCGCTACACTGCTTGGGAGATATGAAAGAGCTCGACGCGCCAATGAATGGGTAGCTCCATTAGCAGATTGCCGAACAACCTGAACTTGGAGTTGAGGACAAACTGTCAAATAAATGAGGATTTTCGAAACAATAGCACCACCAGTCAAGCATCGTGCAAAGTGCTAAGACATTCGGAAGAGCACTAGTTCAACATCACCTTCAAGGTCGACCCGCCAGAAGCCCTGGCGGAAGCACAACTCACAGGCATTACGGACAACCAGGAGCTCCAAATTTAGGGGTGAGAAAGTCATGGATATATCCTCCCAATACCTTGTAAAAGAACCGCACATGCATCACGAATCACCAACCCCGCTGCCCCACCTATCGAGGCCGAGACGACCTCATCCATATTGATTTTGAACATGGGATCTTGCGGAGACACCCCGACTGCCGATAGGGTGGTAGAGGCTAAGGTCGAGGCAGGGGGAGGAACCTAGGGAATGAGAGCCAGCCCCGACACCCCAAAGAGGAATTGACGGTGAAGACCCGAGGGTTGGAGTTGGCAACGTTCGAAGACCACTAAATTATGAGATATCGAAATGGGACACCATAGAAGGACTAGTCGCTGCACATTGTCTGAGGAGGAGCCCATGAAGGCACGCCAAAGGACAACCATGTGAAGTTCCAGGTAGGCAACAAAGGATAGTGAGGGAGCAAAGATGTAGGGCAAGCAGACACGTAAAGAAGATTCCTCCACTTGAAGACAAACTGGGCAAACTAGATCTACATAAACGTCTCGGCAGGGAGCAGCTACTGTCGCGTGCGCAAAATCTGGTGGACCAGGTAGTAAAGGAAGAAAAAAAATGTAGGCATCACTGGGAGGGATCAAAATGATTGATGATGGCATCCCAACCGTATATAGTGAAGCAAGGAAGGGTCCAATGACTCAAGCTCAAACGAAGGCCTTCAAAGAAAAGATCAACACTTTTGTAGAATCTTAGAGTCATCACAAGCACCTCAAAGAAGAGCACTCTCAGAAGGATGCAAGGACCCTACTAACATGGAATCTCGAAGACAATTGAGACCTAGAAGCATTATCGATGAGACGAGTGGCATTGATGTCAGTCAGCAGCATCGATGCCGGCATCGACATCGAAACCGCATCGAAAATCAAAATTCTTCTTGAAAGCAAGATCAAGCAAACATTTCTAGACATATCTTCAGGGCATCGCTATGGAATGGTGAAAGGAGAACCTCCACCAAGTTTGAGAGGATTCAAAGCTGAATCAAATTCGAAGGTGGACAGATGCTCGAAATCGGATCCATCGATTTCACCGAATTTTGACGAATCAAGCTACATCTCAAACGAAGCATTTATTTTCGCACCATCTATAGAATAGAAGCATTATGGAGTATATGAAGTACATCAAAGTCATTCAGAGCTTCAAATTCAGGAGTCGAAGTCGATGCCACCAAGTGGACTGCCTACGGTGATGCCGAAACTTCCGAAACGAGGCCTCTTCAACATCTTCGAGCCCGGTCCATTTTAGCTCGACCCAAAACCTTACCATACACAAAAAGAATTTCTTGAGTGTATCCAAGAATTATAACTAGTTATATCTTTTAAATTATAACCAATTTTATTTTAATAAATTAATTATAATTATAACTAGTTATAATTACTAATTATAATCAGTTATATACTTAAAAAATTATAATTAATTATATCATTTAAATTATAACCATTATTTTAAACAAAAAAAGTATTTTAAGAAGAAACATTTTTCAAAAATATTTAGCCAGTCAATAAATTCCGAAAATACCCTTGCAGTCAGAAACAGAAAATCTAAACAAAGAACAAAATTTTGGGAATCCTGAATTATAAATGGCTCTCGTTAAGACGGGAGATTAATCACTGAGAACATTTAAGCGTAGGTGTTTCCTTGCGGCATGTGGGTGTGCGTCCTTATCAAAAAAGGTATGTTGACGCCCTAAACGGGCAGTAATAATATGATTGATTTGATTCGTTAGATTTTGTGCTACGCGCTTACCCTTTCATGACTCCTAGTCCTCCTCCTCCTCCTCCTCGGCCCTCATCATCATATGGAAGCAATGCCGTAGTGATGAACAATGATATCAATATTTAGTGGTTTAACTTATCTGGGTAGTTTTTTAATGGCGAAACCTCAACGGTGTGGAAGGGACCCAACTGGTTTGTCTCTTATAATAATACTCAAACAAATTTGTGTGTTTATAATATTTATTTGGTTTTTCAGTTTTAGTCGGACCACACTCAAGCTGGCTTCCACTTTCAAACCCAAAATTACCAAATGAAAATGGCTTTCTTTTCTTGCAGGTTTTGAGCAAACACTTATCTTCCGTCCGTCCCTTCAAGATCTAATAATTCCACGCGCACACTACACAGAATCAACGTGCCCAGAAGGTTTTGGCTCCCACAAACAGACAAAGCACATAAAGTCACCAAAGAGATCATTGAATTTCCACGCAGCTAGCTACCTGTCCCTAAACTCTTGCTTATTTCTTGCGAGTATTTTTGAAAGCATAGGGTAAAGACACAAGCAAACGTGCCAAACAACGGCTACTGTGAATCGCAGGCGCCCCCCCACCCCCCATATGTCATACTTTACCCACCTGCCCATTTCACCTTTTTTTTCATTTCAGACAGACAATACTTTCTGCTTCTACCAAGAACAAGAAAGGAAAAAAGAAGCTGCAGCATTCCTCTCAGATTTCTCACTACTCAAACTTTCTTCTGCATTTCTCTTTCCCTTCAGTCTTTTCGTCTACTTTTCCAGGGAAACTAACTATACATTGTCTGTCTGTCTGACGGTTTAGTGTTGAATAATTGGTGGACTTACTTGTCTGCATTGCTCTTATTATACATTGAAGGAGATGTTCTTGGGTGAAAACAGTGACCACTAACAAGTACACACTTGTTTTAACATCTCAAGCTACAGTTTAATGGAAAGGATGTTACAGGTGACATGTCACACGTAACACTCGCAGTTGTTACAGGTACATTGATAAAGGAAGTTGTTCAAAAGAAAATCTTGTGTTTGTTTGTTATATATATCTTAGATTATGACCTGCAACCCTCCCTTTGACAGATTTAATTTCTGTTGGCATATAACGGATTGATACATCTAGCTAGTCTCCGGAGGATTGATTGAATGGATCTGCAAGGAGATCCTGAATCGATTCAGGCTGGTTCTGTACACGTCAATCCCAGCACCATAGTTCCACTACAAGGTGTGGCTGATGATCAGTTACAGCCAAAGAGGTTTGATTACTCAATGGCTAAGAGAAAATCACTGAGAGCTCGCTATGTATATTGCATCATTTTCTTGATAACAAATCTTAAAGCTTGGTTCTTTAGAGACTATGGCCAACAACTCCTTAGTCGGTTCAATTGTGAGTAAACTGTTTTCATAAATTTCTCTTGTTTCCATGTGATTCTATTGAGTCCTAAACTCTCTGTTGATATCATAAATTGTTGTTACAGATATAAAAGCCTGTGGAGTAGATGGAGAGCACTGCTGTCAGACGTTGGGAGTTCTACGAGTGAGTCTAGGATGCTTTGTATCCTTTGAAACCATGCTTTATATATATATATATATATATATATATATATATCATTAAACAAGGATTCGGATTTCTTAACATTTAGACTAGATATTCTTCATTATCATGCTTCTCACCACGTTCAAGACTAGAAAGCTGTATGAAGGTCGAAGTTGTTGGCATTCGGAATGGTGGTGGGTGAAGGTTATCATTTTGATAGTGTCAATGGGAGCTCCTTTCTTCCTTCCTTCAAATCACATTCAACTCTATGGTATGATATGATGTCTTGAGCTGAGAAAGCCTACATGGCTCCTAGAGAGCTTCGTTGGGTCCAGTTTATTAATATACTTTAATCTGTCACATCGCAGGCGAACTTGCTCGTGTTGGTGCAGGGTATAGTCCTCTGACTTTGATCATCATGCTACTGCAAATGATGCAAAATGATAGTGTGCTATTCATGTGGCTTGCTGCAGGGTTTTTCTAGTTCTGCAACTTGTGAGTGTGATTGAGTTCATCAGCTGGTGGAACAACTACTGGATGCCTGATGAAGGCAACAACCAAAGGTAACAACATATCAGAGACACATTGATTCACACTAGCATTCTATCATAGAAAACATTAAAGAAGGGAATTGATTCTTTGGCGGTTCTATGTTCTTTTGCAGTTGCTCCTTTGGACTATTGATGTCAACAGTATTTTACATAGCTTCATTCAGTGGGATTCTGGCAATGTACATATTGTATGGACGTAAAATAGAATGTGTTCTCAATATATTCTTCATCACATGGACTGCAGTTTTGCTTATTGTAATGATGGCCATCTCATTGCATTCCAAGGTGGATTCTCCTCCTTAAACAATATTATAAGTTACACCGACCCACCCTTCTGTTCCCAATAATTCCTGAAACAGCGAAACTGAGGTGGTGGCATCATTGTGTAGGTGAATAGAGGTCTTCTATCCTCTGCAATTATGGCTTCATATCTCATCTTTCTTTGTTGGTGTGCTATAAGAAGGTGACAAGGAATGGCGGCTTGACTCTATTTTGGTAGTTCAATCAACATAAGAAGCTTTATGAATACTTGCTGTGTTTTTTTATTTGCAGTGAACCTGACAGTGACAAATGCAACAACCAAGCTCAAAATCATGGAAAAAGTGACTGGACCACCATAGTTGTAAGCTAATTTATTGAGTATTTTCTATTTTATCCACCTGCTTTACAAGTCAAATTCTTCCTCCTCTGCTTATTGATTCTCACGTGATGGCAGAGCTTCCTGATAGCCATAGGTGCAATAGTCATGGCAACCTTCTCAACGGGAATGGATTCTAAATCATTCCAGGTATAGGAACAGAACTAAAATAAAATTTATGATATGAAAAATAAAATGGGGAAGGCTAAGAAAAAATAAAAATGGTGGCATAGTTCCGGAAGGAGAAGATGGAAGGGGAAGATGATATAATTCCATATGACTATGGTTTCTTCCATCTGGCGTTTGCATTGGGAGCTATGTACTTCGCAATGCTCTTCATCAGTTGGAACCTCAAGAGCTCAGCTACCAAGTAAGGAAAATAATTTCTTTTGTTCTTTAACCATCCATCTATCTGATGATTATCGACCTGTGAAATAAACCAAAGAAACTGCAGGTGGAGTATTGACGTAGGGTGGGCGAGTACGTGGGTGAAAGTCCTGAACGAGTGGTTTGCAGCCACTATATACAGTAAGCCAATCTCTGATCTGTTATTTTCTTTTTGCAAGTAGGGTCATCCTGAAGTAAATTATTGATATGGATGGTTTGTTGCATTTGGTGGGAGCAAAGTATGGAAGCTGATTTTCCCAGTTGTGAGGCAACCCACACTATCAAACTGTAATGTGCGCAACGTGTAGCATCATCAGCTAACAAAGGCCAAATATACATGGGACAAATTGGGCTTCTCAGTTACATTGGCTCACGATATCTGACTAGCAGTCACATAATTATTTGGAACTATGTTGAGGATCAGAATTCCAATTTGCAGCATTTTTTGTTGGATTTGGTTAGAGATAGTGATGTCCCCGAGCTCATAGATCGAAATTTGTACACATAAAAACTGCCCAGGTTAAGCAAATAGTAATACTTTATTCTTTCAACTTTCCTTCCCATCCAAGTGTAATTTCAAGGGTGTAATTCTAGTTCACAGAAAATCTCTCAACTACTAACTTAGCCGTATGTATGGAACATGCAACAAGTCCTCGGCCAGCGAAACTCAAGGGAATGAAATATGTGAAAAATCATCGTTAACTATCATCAATTAATCAACACAAAATCACCGCAAAAGTATCACCTCCAATTATTAGCAATATCCAGTGAGTTAATTGAAATTTTTATAGGAGTGAATACCACGACTGAATACTATAGATTCTACCAAACGTTAAACAATCACTAAATTTTTAGGTATAGCTCAAATTTTCTGTCTCCTTACGTTCCGAGCGATCTCACCTAAAGGTTTCAAAGCTTTTTAAGGTTCTTCTCCAACTACAACAGTTGCAACAACTTCACTATCCTTACAACTAGTCATCGATCTCCAATATTCTAAAGAATGAATGACCAATCATGCCTCACCTAAGCCTCAAAAGAAACGGCTTCCTTCTCCAACGCCTAAGTAAAAGGAAATCAAACCAACTTCACTCTCATAATCTAACTACTCCATCGATCAAACACCAATTTCTTTTCCTTCCATTCATGGCTACATATTTAAAGAGTTTCTCCCAATCCTTCCTACTCACATTAACCCGACAAGGAAACAAAATCCTCCTCACACAACCAACTGCTCATCAAAGTTCAACAAAAGAAGAAAAAAAACCATGATGTTGACCAAGGCATTGCCATCATCTGTTTTCGTTTGCCTTGCATTTGCTGCAATATGCATGGCAACTTATGCAGCTGCTGTGGAACCAGCAGAAGCTGCTGAAGAGCCGGTTCTAGAGTTCTACATGCACGACATTCTCGGCGGGAGTAGCCCGACAGCGAGGCCGATCACAGGCTTGCTAGGGAACATCTACAGCGGGCAGGTTCCCTTTGCTCGGCCAGTAGGGTTCGTCCCACCAAAAGGCGGAGTAGCCATCCCTAATGCCAATGGTGCCATCCCAACTGTTAATGTAAATGGAATTCCGTTAGGAACTGGCTTGGCTGGAACAACTTATGCTGGAGGACAAGCCACTTCTGGCAACCAAAACAATCAGATCCAGACCCAGCTGGGTCCCGACGGATTGGGACTTGGGTTCGGAACTATCACTGCCATCGATGATATCCTCACTTCCACCCCTGAGTTGGGGTCACAGCAACTGGGGAAAGCTCAGGGTGTGTATGTAGCAAGCTCTGCTGACGGGAGCACCCAGATGATGTCTTTTACTGCCATGTTCGAAGGAGGGGAGTTTGGTGACAGCCTCAATTTCTTTGGAGTGTACAAGATAGGGAGCCCCGTATCATATCTGTCGGTTGCTGGTGGAACCGGTAAGTTTAAGCATGCCTTTGGAAGTGCCAATGTGAGAGGGCTCATCCCTTCTGGCCAACATGTCACAGATGGTGCTGAGACATTGCTGAGGATCACAGTTCATCTTAAGTACTGAAAAGAAACCAAAAAAGAATCGTGTGTCTGTGTGCTGAATGAATTGCGAATGTTTGTTTGGTTGATGTTGTAAAATGATTATCTTGGTTTGAGATTGTTATTGTTAAAAGTTTGGCCTTGTTATTATACTTAAAAGAAACAAGTAGTTCCAATGTTGTGAAATGAAATCTTGGTGGGGTAAATGTGAACCTTTTGGTCTAGTTGATAGCAATTCACAGGAATTACAGAATAAGGTAATGAAACGAAAGGAGTGGAGAAAAGCCTTTTTATTCTTGTGAACTTTACAGCTACTCCACTCCTTTCCACGAACCAGAAGTTTCAGTTCATCCATAGTGACTGCATTTTCAACGATGTTGCCCCTAACGCTACCTCCACGGCGTTCCGATGTGCTTTGGACGCCGACTTTTGGAAGAGATGCTTCCTGGAGGCCCCTGTGCCTTCTCCACGGCTAGTCCCTTTTGGACGAGATTATTGGTCCCTGCACGATTCTCTCTGACTGTTTTGAGTCTTGTTAAGATCATCAACGAGGCCCAGGTTCCGTGGCCGTGGGATTGTTCTGCTTGGATTGCTTCTATGATCAGGAGGTTGGATTTCGGCCCCCATGTCTCTATTGGCTTCACCCCTAGGGGAGCCAACTCTCGTGCGGACTGGGTGGCTAAACGGTCGGCCCTTCGCACTTTGCCAGCAGATTGGGTAGGCTATCTCAATTCTGGTGCCCCTTTGGGGTTGTAACTTCATGGTTGTATCCTCTCTCAGTTTTGATGGGAATGAAATGAATAGAGACGTGTTTGATTGTCAAAAAAAAAAACTCCATAGTGCGCAAAAGCAATGACTTAATCAATGAATAGGAGAATCTAAAAGGCAAAGTGCACACGAATAAATGACATTGGACCAAAACAAAACAGCAAGCAAACAAATGGCAGCAGAATTTACACAAATGATTTGTCAGCCTACTGCAAAATTTATTCATATGCACAGAAAAGATGGTGTCTGATTGGAAATTCCTCACATAAACTAACCTTGTGCTTATTATTTGCCAAGATATGTCCATTCAGAGCCTGCAAATCCAGCATTTACAGACTTGTGATTGCAACACGAGATAGCAAAGCAGCCTCATCAAGTCCATGCAAGGATCGATTAAGTGCATCCGCAATGAAGCTGGACCTTTAGCCAAGGCCAGTCCTAGCTCCCCAGCAATGCAGAATACAGATAGTCCTGAAGCTGTTGCTTCTAAGGGATGTGTTGGGTCAACAGAAACAAAAGCGAATGCGTGCTGTCACTGCACACCCCGTTGCTGTTATCTTCTGCATCATGGCAACTCCGTTATGCGCACCAACCACTCGATTGAGCCAACGACTTGGCTGCAACTATATACACCAGTACTGCAGTACACCATTTATTGCACCTTTTGTTCAACGCATCAGAAATTTCATAAATAAAAAATACCATATCGTTAATTTCCGTCAAACTGATCCATTTTAGTTGATGACATGGCAAGTGAACCAAAGAATGTTGAAGTTTGACCGGCCCATTTGAGGGCCACATAGGATGATGGCAACCATAGAAGAAAAAACAGTAACATTGAAAGTTAGCTTAGGCTTCGTCTATTTAATGTCTTTATATAGGAAAAATGGAAGCAGAACGATCCTTTCGTTTTACGGTTTCAATCTTAAGTGTCTCATCTTCACAAAATCAAGATTTACATCCCTCTAACCATCGACAATACCTATGGATTCCTCCGTTTCCTCTCCGACGGACTCCAGATGAGTGCTCAACTTTTGAATCACAGTCATAATGTTGTGATGCCAATTAGAGGGTGCATCCACATTATCAGCCATGTAACTATCGTTCTTGGACACTTCCATGAACACTATCACAACCCCTACCTAACTATACCTTCCTCTAGCTTCTTAACATTGGCACCGTTGCATATAATTTGATGGAGTCCATCAGTCATAGCACATCCTCTATACCAAACTGTATTCCATGTCTTCGGCTACACACTTTACTACAGAGAAGTAATTGAAGAAGTCTTTGTCAAACATAAATTTGTCAAATGAACCACACTAATATACTTTGGCCTTAAATAATCATGGTGACTCATGATGAATAAGTAACTTGACATGAATAACAACTTTTCAGCATCCATGTGCCGTGAATGTTTCCGTCCGCGGCATCGGTGGCTTGGATTGTTTTGGAGTCGCCACCAATCGCTTGAAAGTGGATTGGACACTTGGAGTCTGGTTCAGATTTTGGAACCTAAACCAGGCATGGTCTGCGTTCAGAGATCTGGATAAGGGGGATGGTTACGTGTGAGGAAGGATTAGCACCCCTACAACGCCCGGTAAACCGGTACTACAAAAATCGATAAGTTTGATTTTTTTTATTAAATGCGCTTAATTTTTGATTGTGCGATTTGCATGTCCTCACTCTTGCGAAGACTAAAACTATTAGTTTCATTTTTTTTATAAAACAGTTAAAAAAGGGAAGTCGATAATTATTTTAACTTTGAGGATAAAATAATAAATTATTTTAATGTTGGAAACAAGATGATAAGTTGTTTTAAAGTTGGAAATAAAATGATAAATCGTTTTAAAGTTAGAAATAAAATGATAAATTTTTTTAAGGTTGGAAAGAAAATAATAATTTTTTTTAAGTTGGAAATAAGATAATAAATTATTTTAAAGTTGGAAATAATATAATAAATTATTTTAAAGTTGAAAATAAGATAATAAATTAGTTTAAAGTTGAAAATAAAATAATAAATTGTTTTAAAGTTGGAAATAAAATAATAAATTGTTTTAAAGTTGGAAATAAGATAATAAATTGTTTTAAAGTTGGAAATAAGATAATAAATTGTTTTAAAGTTGGAAATAAGATAATAAATTGTTTTAAAGTTGGAAATAAGATAATTTTAAAGTTGGACTCGAATCTTTTGACGGCCTACGTATCCGGAGTTTGGGATCAAAATCCATGTAGTTTGATTTGAAAAGGTTGATTTGAGGTGCAACTCAATAGTTGCGGTTTGTTTGGTAATTTTGAAAGTTTTTATGAGTTTTATATTTCGAAAATTTTATGTGACTTTAATATTGTAAAGCTCGACGTTACTATTCTCATTTTATATTTATTTGGGAAAGAGTTTCGTGTTCTATAATTTTATTAGTTAAAATATGAAGATAGTGGATTCGCATACTTTCTCTCTTGAGAAAGCTTACGTTACTATTCGGGGTTTTCGCGGATTTTTGCTCTTGCGAAAAATACGTTACTGGACCAATTATTTTTATGATAGTGATTTTTTCATAGGTGGACTCGAACCTTTCTCGGCTGCCTACGTACCCAATATTTTGGGATCAAAGTCCGAGTAGTTCGTGTTGAAAAAAGTTGTTGAGGATTTCGCGTAATTTTTACTATTTGCAAAAATTTTGCTACTATGCTCGTTTTTTTTACTTTAAAAAAAGCGTCAAATGTTTCATGACGAGATTTTTGCAAAAACTACTTTGGAGTTTCGGTATTCCGAATCCATCAACACCAATTCAAAGATATATTTATCGAGGAACAATATGAAAAAAAAGATACAAAGTTCGATGAGGGGTTAAATCGTAACTTACCTGGCTGATATAAATATCCCTCTTAAACTGAAATCAACCATTTGAACCCTAACCTCCCTCTCTCTACCCCTCCTTTTCTCTCCCTTCTCTCTACACCTTTCCCTTCTCCTCCTCCAATGCCGGCGACGACGGCGTCGCTTTTTCTCCCTTCTTTTTTCCTTTTTTCTCTCCTTCTCCTCCTTTTCCTCCTTTTCCTCCTTTCTTCCTCTCTTTCCCCCTCATTCTTTCTGTACTCTACAGCGGCGGCGGCAGATGTCACCTCTTCTCTTCTTCTTTTTTTCTTTTTTTTTTCTTTTTCTTTTTTCCCCCTTCTCTCTAGCGGCGGCGACACGGCCACCCCCTCTCCTCTTTTTTTTTTCTTTTTCTTCTTCTTTTCCTCCTTTTCCCTTCTTCTCTCTTTTCCTCTTTTCTTCCCCTTCTCCCTCTCTTCTTCCGTGACGATGACACGGCCGTCGCCTCTCCTTTTTTTGTGGTTTCTTCTCCTTCTTCTTCCCTTCTCCTCTGTTTCCCTCTTTTTTTTCTTCTCCTTCTCCCTCTCTTCTTTAATAGCGACGACACGGTCGTCGCCCCTCCTCTTCTTTTTATTCTTCTTCTTCTCCTTCTTCTTCCCTTCCTCTCTGTTTTGACGACGTCCACAGCAACGGTGATCGCGGTGCCACTGCCGTCTCTCCCTCAACGGTGTCAAAAAGGTAAATAGAAACGCAGATCTACTTCTCTGACTTTTATCTTCTCGATTTTAGCCGAATTTGGGCTTGCATGTCGTCGGAGGATGTCTCTAGCGAGCCCTCCAGCGACATGTGAACCCCGATCTACAAAGCTAAGGTTTAAATCTTGTTTTTATTGCCCTTTTCTGACTTGCTATTTTGATTTTGTTGTTTTTCCTTTTTTTATACGGGGCTAGAAATCGGTGGTGACGATTAGGGAGACGGTGACCTGACTCACCGGAGGAAATCGGCAAGAATAAGAGAGGAGACAACATTTAGGAAGGTAAGATACCTAAACTCTAATTGTTCTGATTTTGCTCGGTAGATAATAGCGACTTTGTCCTTGATTGATTAGGTTGCGTAAAATATGAAAACTTGACTATCTTGTTTATTAAGACTAAACCGGTAATCTAAATGCTGGGAAAATAATTTTTCGCTTGAAAAACTGATTATTTTGTCACTTGATTATTTTGTCACTTTTATGAAAATTCAAGAAATCACATTGAACAAAAGCGTTTATTTTAGCTCGATTTTTATGAGTAGTCTTGTAGTTCTTGCCTCTGGAAAATAGCAAAAACAGGCCTGAAATTGGGTCTGAAATTGGGCCGAAAATTAAATTAGGCTGAAAAATTCATCCAATGTCGCAGTAGTTTGATTGATTTTGTTCGCTAAACTTCGAGATAGCAGATTTTGGGGGAAAGCTCATTCGATTTGCTGCTCCAATTTAGAATGGTCTGAAACGACTTGTTTAGAATAACCAACACAGTTATAAACAAAAATATATCAATTAATTGCCATTATCTCTGTAACATGTATTTTAGCCTATTTGCAAGTAAAATCGTCATATGGATAAGATTGGCTCGATGCTAAATCCTTGCTAAAGATGATAGAGTTGTTTAACGGTATATTACTAATACAAATTTAATATTCGGACGAAATTTAATTACTACACCATGCAAGATACAAACGAAAGTGAATGAAAAAAGATATACTTATATGACCTATAAGGGGAAATAAACATGTGCATCTACGAATCACTAATCACATAAAATCATTTAACTAAGGGGAAATAAATTAGGGGTTTCAAAATGAAATAAAAATTTTCAAAAAGGCAAGAAAGTACATGAAAAAATATATAAAGTTCCATCATTGAATCAATACTATCAGTAAAGGCATTGACAACAATAAAGTTGGTAGCTTTCCTCTTTTCAAAAGAAAATAGTCTTGATTCAACCATGAAACCAAAACGATATAGAAACTCGATCTAGATGACGAAGTATTTAAAGATGAAGGATGAGCTCTATTTGGACAACGAACAATCTCCCGACGACTGATGATATGTAAACCACAACTGATCTACATCCAATAGTGAGTCATTTTCAAATGACAATTTGCAGAAAAGGAGCACTTTTCAAAAATCGAACTCAACAAAATTGACGATTCTAAAATGTGAAAGAGGGGACTGTTTGAGGTTCATAATTTCATTACCTTTTACAGATATATTGTTTAAATATGTAATTGGGTAAGGTCTAAACTGCAAAATTCATTTATAAATAAACTTTAACATATAATAATAAAAAATTTAAATTTCACATATACGTCAATTAGACAATAATCACTTAAGCAACCTAACTTAACAAAAATAGACCGCGTGACATTTTCTTAAACAATTTCGAGATGTGACAAACAATTATTTCCCAAGAAATGTATATTTCGATAATTAACGGATAATGGGTGGCATTCCAGAAATTTAAATATAAAATAGAAAACAAACTGACCAATGACAGAGTCGTTAGATCAGAGACATACCCCTGACCAAACTCAAACCTCCGAGGAAATTGGGAACTCCGACACACCCATCCAAGAAAACAACAAGAAAAACCCACACATCAGAGTTGATAACATCACTAGGCCAAAAATATACTCCCATCACCGACGATGCAAATGCCGCCGCCGTCGCCGCGCCCAACCACCCCAACCACCCCCGGCGGCAAGGACAACAGCACCCGAACCACCACCATCACCGTCATCCTCGCCACTTCTTTCTTCTCTCTCCTCTTCATCTTCTCTCTCTCATCTTCCTCCTCCTCCGCTTCCTCCCAATCCTTCAGGATCCGACCCGACCCGCGT
The DNA here is from genome assembly GCA_030674075.2 of Linum usitatissimum. Lineage (NCBI taxonomy): Eukaryota > Viridiplantae > Streptophyta > Magnoliopsida > Malpighiales > Linaceae > Linum > Linum usitatissimum. Next base: position 8,505,871 of record JAUJYP020000285.1, on the reverse strand, counting down.
CTCTTCCCTACCCGCCAACCCACCTTCTCCAAATTCCCTTCCGATCCCGCCCCACCTTCCATCGCCTACCTCATATCAGGATCCAAGGGCGACTCCAATCGGATCCTCCGCCTCCTCTTCTCCATTTACCACCCCAAAAACCACTACTTGCTACATCTAGACCTATCTGCCCCTGTTTCCGAGCGGGACGCCCTTGCCCTCGCCGTCGATTCGTCCCCCGTTTTCCAAGCTGCCCAGAACGTTGATGTGATTGGGAAACCCGATTTCGCGTATCACAGAGGGTCGTCCCCAGTTTCGACCACTTTACACGGAGCTTCTCTGTTGCTTAAGCTCTCCAATAACTGGGATTGGTTTGTTAGCCTTGGAGCTGCTGACTACCCTCTTGTCACCCAAGACGGTAACTTTCTTCAATTTGTTCAATTCCATTTAGGGCAAGTTTCTTGGATTTTTCAATAATGTGCTTGTTATTGCAGATCTGCTACACATTTTCTCCTACTTGCCCAAGGATCTCAATTTCGTGAGTCACAGTAGTTACATTGGCTGGAAAGAGTAAATTTTTTGGCTTTTACTTCCTTTGTATCTTTTTTCTCCACTACATATTCTTATGGTTCACATTCAGGTTGTTGAATGTTTAGTGGGTTTGCCCTTTTACAGGTCTAGAAGACTGAAGCCAATAATTGTTGATCCAGGGCTTTATCTGGCAGAGAAAAGTTACATGTTTCATGCCACCCAGAGGCGACCTTTGCCTACTTATTTCAGGCTATTTACAGGTCTGTTTTCCTCTTCGTCACTTTGTGTAACTAGGTTGCCAAAATAAGGAACTTTGCTCCTGAAAAGTGGTCAAAGTTCCTCAACTAGTGGGAAAGATAGGATTGGATATAATAACGATGATGATGATGATAAGTGATAACATCTGAATTTAGAAGTGAGAATTGAGGGACTGCTGTAGATATGATTGGTAATGCTGGGAAAAATCTCATCTGAAGTCATCATTCTATAATGGACGTTTATGTAGTACTTTCTGCAACATCTTCAACTAGTTTTTCTTGTCCATTGGTGTTGGACACTCTTACTTGCAAAGTAAGGCTTTCATTCTATTAGTAAATATTTCTCTTGCCAGACAACCAGCAAAGAAGCATAATAGGCAACTTTTCTTACCAAAATTGTTCGTTTTGGATATTGACTGATAATACGTACTGTCTTATTTTTCTGTTTATATGGCGATGGTAGAACTGACTGATGTTAGGTTATTTAGCTATTGGCTCTATGTTTTCTTGTACGTAAAATTGTTCCTGAGGATGTTGATGCACACGTAAAAGATTGACATAGAATGTCAACTGCAGGTTCTTCATTCTCAGTCCTTAGTCGTAACTTCATCGAGCACTGCATCGTGGGCACCGACAACCTCCCAAGAATATTATTAATGTACTTCTCAAACACAATGTCTTCCATAACCAGCTACTTTCATACAGTGCTTTGCAATTCCCCTCAGTTCAACAGAACAGTCATAAACCAGGACTTGCAATACAAAGTCCTGGATCAGTCCTTTAGGCAGGAACCACGTCGTCTCAACTCCAGTGACTTCACAACCATGATCCGGAGTGGAGCTGCATTTGCCAGCCAGTTCGGTGCAAACGATCCAGTGCTAGGCTGGATCGACAGTGACATCCTGAAAAGGAGTCCTGGTGAAATCTTGCCAGGTGGGTGGTGCTTGGGAGACCCCGCAAACGCTACATGTTCAGTCTGGGGCGACGCTAATGTGCTAAGGCCGGGGAAAGGAGCAGCAAGACTTGAAAAACTTATCGTTAAAATGCTGTCTAACGGAAAGTTCAGGTCCCAGCAGTGTATAGTTGAGTGATGTACCGCCCCCTCCAGTTAGTTATCATACACTTATTACACGTAGGAACAGAGTTTACAGGTGAAGAAAAGTTTTGGGAAGGCAGTTGGAATGGTGGCTGATCAAATTTTGTAACCAGATTGTATCATCATCATCATATATAGATTGTTTACTGTAACTTAACTTCCCCACGTTGGTTTCTTCTCAATTGGCTTCTCAAGTTTTAGGTTAGTGGGTTTGAGAGTCATAAGGATATGTGTTGTATCTGTCTCATAAACAGCTCCAGAACTCAATGGTATACAATTATGAATACATTTTTACCTTGTAATGCAAACCTCAATTCATACTTGGAAGGCGAGGGAGAATAAGAAATGAGTTTCTCTTCAATCTTTTTTTTTCTCTTTTTCACTTGTTCCCCTCTGATTGCCATTGAGTTGCATGCACATTATCTTTAAGGGCATGGACAGTTGTGCTGTAGGATCTTGAAATAGAAGATAATAAATGGAGCTTGATAGGAGGCCTGTACGTAAGCAAGTCGAATGACAAGCAGATATTAGTGCTCTGTAGTACTAGGGATTTCTGGAGAAACAAGGAAACAATGGTTGTTGCCCAGAAAAGCAAACAACTCTTGTAGAGACAATGGGTGTCACTTGAAGAAGCGTAACGATCGTTGCAAACGAATTCAAACGGATTATTGTAGTGCGGTTCTCATTGTCTTTGTTTTTTGTTGAAACAGAACGGTTTTGATTGTCATCGCTACAAGAGAGTCGACTAAGCATTTGTATTAGTTAGCAACACCTTAGTTCAAAGTCCGGAAACAAACAGAACTTAGCCGAAAAAAAGTTTAGAAACAGAAGAGAGAGCACAGAAGCAAAACAAAGATCACAAAACAAAGTTTGTGTTTACAACTTCACGACTCTGACTCTGACTCTGAGCGAACGACTTAATCTCGTCATAGTAATTCATATGATCTGCTACTGCGGCTGAGTTTAGAAATTTGCAGGGCTGTCGTCCAACTGCTTCTCATCCTCAATTTCCACTTCTAATATTTCCTGTAATGAAACAAACATCACTTGTCATTTCATATCATATATCATCATCTACTGCATGTCAACCAAAGATGTCATCTTTTAGAATTCGCAAAAACAATAAGGGGAGGGGAGGCAAAGTAAAACAAACAGGAATCCTCTGCTGCAGATAGTTCCCAAGCCTGGCAACTACAGTGGAGCGTTTGTGCCAGAAGCGACCTTTGAGACTAATCTTCACATACGGCCCATCCAGATCAGCTAGTTCAACTTCCCCTGATTCATTCATCCATTATTCACATATCATCCACCCCTTAAATTATCTAACATGATTCATTCTCTAGTATGAATACTGTCTTGTTTTTTTCATAATTAGTTAATGTACCTTCACTTAGTTAAGGCAGAAGGAAAGTCACCTGTTATCCCAACTGAGCCATCGAACAGCTGCCCAAGCTGCAGGACACCAACAACATGCAACAGTCCCTTTTTTAACATAACTGGGCTATCCAGAAGAATAAACGAGTAGCGAAGGAGAGGAGAAGTAACTTGCCTCGAGTCTGGCTTCTGCCAACACTTGCCTGATGTTCTCCTCTGTCAAATCAAGCGGCGGATGAGCTACTCCTCCTCCTCCTCCTCCTGTTGCTGCCCGCTTTATCCTAGCGCCGAAGCAGCTTCTCTGCTGCCTGAACGACAACGAGCTCCTCCTTGTGCTGTTGCCACATTGTAGGAACGCTTCCTTCTGTAACTTGGACGAGGTTAAGTTTAAGGGAGTCGAAGAAGACTTGCAGCATCTCATGAAACTGCTGCTGCTGGTGGAAAATGCTATCCCCCTTAACATCTTTCACGACCCCTTTTCTTCCTTTCCACTCACCTCTCCTGGAATCAAAGAAAGAAAGAAAGAAAGAAAGAAACAAAGGCCTAGCTATATTGAGTAGTCGTGGCCTCTTCTGCACCACTTCCTTCTCATCCACTAACTAGACATTTTTCACTTGTTATTATACTATTTTCAAATATTGGTTGGGTATGTTTCCTCAATTATGAGAATCAGTAGGAACTCTATTCTCTTACTACGCAATCTCTTTGATTGGAGGTTTTCCAGTTCTACAGCATTTCAATTTCTTTACAACACATATCAGCTTCATTTCAGAGAAATAAAACCAGAGTCTGAAATCACATACTCACTTGCCTATCACAGTAGAGGGGCGAAAGTGACCACAGGGTCTAACTGAGGTTCCCTGATCTTAGCTCCTACTGTCCTACAGACAGCTTAATGTTACAACAAATAACTCAGTAGACCTTAACTACAATGAAATGCAATGCCTAACTGCCTCCGAAGGGAACATCATTCTTTGGTTAACCTCTCTCTTATTCTATTCCTGACGAATATCTGATGCACAACACATCAATAACAACGAGTTCTCCGCTATGTTTGTCTTGCCAGTTTCTATCCAAGCCAGAGCTGCGTAGCATCACAAGTTGACCCAACAGCAGTCAACTCTCTCCAGTTGGTTTCGTTAGAAAACTCCGAAAAATGTAGCCACAGCGAAAACAAGAAAGAGTACTCCACCAACGTAGCCAACCTGATGAAGAAGAAACAAAGGGAGCTTCAAAAAATTAATGAGTGGCAACCAGCAAGCAGAATGTTGTTTGTTCTTCTTACAAGCTTTTCTGAGATGTAGTTGGCAAGAAAAGCTCCCCCAACTACTGCTACGGACGTCGCAACCAAATGTCCAGCAATGGCTCCCGTTGCTACACCCCATGGAGACTATACAATAAAAGAAAAGAGAACATAGCAAGTAAGCAACATCTAACAAGGTATTGCTTATTTTTGCTTAAGTGTTCATACAATCGAACCTGAGCAGCACCGAGAGCAATTGTGGCAAGCATTGAACGATCTCCCCATTCCTGGAATTAAATTAAAATGTTCAGTAATGATAAACCCTAGAAATTCTTACATCTGTATTAGCTAGTGTTTGCGGTGTTGTAAACTAATGATATAACTGCTTGTGGAAAGCAGCAAGGAAGAGATCCTTACAGCAAAGAATACAAGGCTGAACGACTTCCACACAATCTCAAATGGATTTGTGAGCCTCTTTGATAACTGAAGCAATGAAGCAAATCACCTAGTAAGTTTTCCACACAAAAACAGCAAGAAAATCTCTATCATCTGTTAAAATCATTTGGTCATGATGAATATTTAAATGAAATCCATGTATCCACATTATCGTTTACAAAAGATTACCTTTTCTTTCACAAGCTCTTCTGCTGAAGCATATTCATCAAGTTCAGGACTGCTCTTCTCCCCACTTGTAGTGTCAGCTGATGGAAGATCCCATGCATCTTTTATCGATTTTAGCCCAAAGAACAAGAGAAGTGCAATTGCTGCATATTCTCCAATTGGAAGTGCTGTACATGTACCAATACAGAAAAATGGCAGAATATCAACCATTACACGGTGAGAGCTTTACTGCTTGCAGCAATATTTGAAACTGCATGCCCTCTGATGGTGTTTATATTCAGGGAGAAAACATCTCAAACAAGCAGCAAATTCAAGGATGAACCTACAACTTACTTGTTTGGAACTGAGCAGGCACTGACTGGAATATGCGTCCAATAACAACTGAAAGGACTGTCATGAGTGAAAGGGCGCCCATTGAACCCAAAAGAACCTTGTCAAGGATTTCAACAACTTATTCATCACAGTGAACATTCCGATCCTTATGACCTTATTTCAATGTAAGAAACAAGAGGATGAAAGTGAGTGGTCATACCAGTCCTTTCTCATATTGCATAGCCAATAGTGCCGCGATAAAAAATGTCTGGTAAATGAAGCGCAGTTAGCATTCTGGCTCAAGGGATTGTAACAGGGAAGGAAAAAGCATATCTTTTACCTTGTCCCCGATTTCAGACACGAATATCAAGGAGAAAGCAGCAGCAAGGCCCGATTTTGAGATTGCAGCCAAGATAGAAGGTGTACCCTTCGCAAAGATAATGAGGGAGTATACAACGGCACAACCAAGTAACACAAGAGCAATAGATAGCGGATAAGGGAATTTTCCTGGAGGCCTTGCGCTGCACAATCAGAATGGAGAATACGTGTTCGTTAAAGGTCTTAAATTGTGGACAGACAGTGACAGGCTTTGATATCACTTACATCTTAGATGACTCATCTGTCGGTCCATTTACGGAACTTTTCTGACTGTTCCCCTCCTCCTCCCCACCTTCATAGCCCCCTGATGATCCAATACTAATATTGGACGCATGAGCTCGAATTGTGCGTTTCGCAGCATTGAGCCTTGTGACATCTCTGAATCTCGCTACAAGAACGGTAAGAGAACATTAATCCGATACTAGCTACAATCCTGCTATAAACAGATTCCATTGACAACCAAATCAGCCATTATGCATTACAATGTACACATGACCATGGCGAATGCAAACTCCTGGAGAAGAATAAATGGAAACTTCTGAACTGCAAGAATTGTTGAACAGTAATTCAAAAGCTAAAACAAGTAATAACCTCTAAGCTAAGCAATACACTTTTACGACAACAACTCACAAGCCCGATTCTCGAAATTCAATACTCCATACCTAGATATTCCTCAAATTAAGAATCAAAATCGAAAGAAGAAGGCTTAATCGTACTAATTAAGTTCCTCCATAGCAAACGAGAGAGAGAGAGAGAGAGAGAGTATACATGAAGTAGCCATGGGTTTTGACGGGGAGATACAGATGCAACATGGGAGTATATTCACGGGGTTCAAGGATGGAAGCTTCGGCAGTGAGATGAAGGGCGATCTCCGGAGAGTCAACCCTTGCATAATTGCTCGCTTTGCCCCTCGAGTATTTGTTTGCCCCTTCCTCAACTTCTTCTGGGTATTCTTTCCCTTAACTTAGAAACTCATCTGAAGATAAGCATATGTTAAAGGTGCCTGCCGGCGTTATGAGGTTCGCCGGATCTCCAGTCCAGAATTGTCTTGCTCCAACCGCGGATATGAATGAACTGTAGTAGAGTAGAGATCCCACTCTACTGAATTTTCAGTAGTACGGGGCTGTTTGCCACGTGTGCAATGAAGATAGACTATGATCATCAATGTGGTTCGATGTCGTTTGTTACATGAGCGTTCGACTCATAAGTCTATTTCTCATACGAATATTTTAGACTTCCAATGTATCGTTACATGAGTGTTCTTGTGGTAATTCTTTATGGTTATGAATTTCTCGTGGAGGTTTTTTCTTATGAATGAGGTTTTTTTTCTAAATTATTGATTTATTGGTTTCAAAGTAACTTGTTGTTAAAGATTAACTATCATCATTATAATTTTTCTTAATGGCATAGTCGAATTTGAAATACAGCTCCAAATTGTTAAATGTTTGAAAGTTTGTCACCATGTGATAAATAATATTTCAGTTTTTGTTGGTGCATGGTCGGAGACCGTCTCCGGTGATACTACTATCGGCCATCAGAGGATGACGATAATATACGTTTTGGAGGATGGCATCCTTGGGATCTTTATTTTTTAAAGAAACATCAGAATTGCTCAGGCGAACGTCGATGTTGAACTCATCTTCGCTCTCCGATTGTGACCACCAAAGATACTCAACTCCAATGTTCGAGAAAAAAAACCTCCACGAGAAATCACTAAACCCTAAACATATTCCAGCATATTCCCTCCACTAGTTTGTAAAATTCCTCACATTTTCAGCTTTATGTAGCTTTTGACCACGGGTCGGTAATTTTCGACCTCTTCAGCTTTTGACTATGGGTCAGGCCTGCAGTTTTGGCATCCTCTATCCTTTACACAGTTTTGACCACTTTATGCAACTTTCGGTAGGATTACCACTTTTGACCATCAACGTTTGACCATTCAATGAATTCAAATTAAAATGTAAATAAAGAACAATGACTACTTCGTAATGACAACTATTTCGTTATTCATTAATGCATGAAAGCATGAAAGGTACATAAACATTACATCCCTCCACTTTTATTACAATTACGATATATCCTCTGAAAATGAGCAAGCTCGTTCCTCACGTCTGCTCGCGTCCTCATAAATGTTCAACCAACCTTCTTGTTTTATCCAACTCTTCATGCATTGTTGCTATGTCATCATTCTTCAGGTTCCTGAAGACTTCCTTCTCCTCATCCAATGCAACACATAAATCAACCATCTCAATATCTTTCCTCGCCTCCAATTAAGCAAGCTTCGCATCCATTGCAGCTCTCATCTCACGCCTCACCGAGTTCTCAACCGTCAAAACTTCCAGCTTCTTGTCGAACTTGCAATTCCAGAAAGGGTAAACGAAGTATCTCTCGAACCTCGTCATGCCTCCAACAACGTGGCGCGCACCCTACGATGCGCCGCACATTATGGGATGCCTCCAATGGCTATATGGCAACGGTCATGTAACGACTTGACAGACTATCTAATTTTCGATTTGATCGTGCCTAAAAAAATTCAACAATTTCTATTCATCCTTTATGTCTTCCTTAATAATATTTTTCTACCTATAGTAATACATCAGTTATAATATAAATCTTAACGATAAATATTTATTTAAAAAGATAATTTATTACCTATATAGCATTGCTAATTAACTTTTTAAATTAGAAAATTTAATAATTTACCTTATATGCAGATTCCTAATAAATGTTTTATTAATTATATGACACATATTCTCCACCTCACTTTAACAATGATTAAAAAATTAAAAATATACATAATATAATATATAATAATGGTTACAACTGCCAAATGAATTCTACATCATCCCATCTCATTTATGAATGGTCATTGTAATATATATTTTACTTTAAATAATTGTATAATTTCAGAACTAGTGGGAAGTCATCAATATGTTTGAAAAGAGGAGAGAAATACAGTAGAGTTGATTAGGATTTAAGCAATTATTAGGGGAAATTATTGTAGCACGTGACACTCACGTTCCATGATATAAACTTCTATCATGGGCCTTGCCATCTACTTACTGCCCATTACTACTGGTCGCCAAACTTGTTTTGTTTGATCACCATCTTTTATTTTTATATTTAAAGGCCTTGCTTTTATAATATATAAAACTTGTTTTGGTAGGCGGGTTAATTAATGAAGTCTTGTAATCAAGACCAGCAACCTTGGAGTCTTGTCTTTTTCCCCAGAAACACACACACACATATATATATGCATGTTAAAGCTTCAATTCTTCCAGTAAAAAATTGAAAAATTGGAACAAGGAGGAGGACCCCATCCATCTACTCTTTTCCTTTTTCCTCAACAGCACATGCCAAATGGGTCCCATCACTCCTTTTTTAAAATCAACGGATCTATATCCCAACTTACTTTGCTTAGTAGCAGCCAGCTAGTCAGCTACACTCGACTAATCTCAGGTTTCAACTTTTTTTAAAATTAAATAAACTTCTTCAGTTACTTAACACGATCATCGCCGCCACGTTCGGTGTCGGACAGGTCAATCAAACAATTTCACACTTTAATTTCTCTTACAAAATTATGCAATTTGTCTTATTCCACGTGTAGCGTAGTGATTGGGTAACGTGACATGGCCTTTGTGAGGCGATTATTGTAGAGAGAGAGAGAGAGAGCATGGGGTTAGGGTTATTGATATTCGGGCAGGCCGGCTTCTCGTTGCGTAAGCAGCCCGCCCCTTCCTCTTCTTTTTCCCAAAGACCGTTACATTTTTTTTAAATATTTTTAATTGAATTTTCAACCACCTTTTTTTCACCATTTATATTTACCGAAAGTTTAGTATGTTTTCCGACAGAAAGTATGTAATTTTTTTTAGGGAACACAAACAGTCATTTCAGAGTAAGATAAGGTTATTTATTTGAATTTGAGGAGGTTAAATTAATCAATCGAAGTTTTTTTCATAGATACTTCTAAAAAGAAAAAATTAACTAGATGATGAGAGTTGAAAAATCTTAACCGTTGAAAAATTCTAGCCACCGCACTTCCCGCTTTTAACACCTACTTATCCTTGTTTTTTCTCGATTTCAATAATTTCTACCTGCTGTTAGGATTTGTTTCTCTATTTAAATGGGATTTTATTTCTTTCATAGAATAGGATTTTTCAATTTTTCTTTTACAACGATGACTCTGATTTCCCAAAGACCTCATACGATCTAACTAATGGTACACAAGAAAATCAACAGTTAGAAATCGTTGAAGTCATAAAAAAAAGGAGGCCATACTCTAACAATCATGATATAAATGGGTCAGTCAAGGGGAATCCACCCAACGTCATAATCGTCGTCTAGGGGGTTGTGGAGCTCTGAATCGACTCCAACAACCCTCACCCCCTCTAATCTAATCGAATCTCTTTCTTACATTTTAGATTACTATTATTAAAAGGACAAAAATTTCGACCATCACACATCACCACCAGTGACAGATTGATTTATGGAATAAAAAAACTGTAGGATGGAAAAAGGGATTATTTGATAATGCAGAGCCACAGTTAAGTTGGTATTGAATTGATGAATATAAAAAAGAAAAAATTAATAATGTTTGAGGAAGTAGTGATCCATGCAACGCAAAATTTACTTGAATAACTGGCTGGTACGAAAAGAAAACAAGTAAGAAGATAATTTATTTAATTTTCATAAAAAGGTAACCCTAGTAGAATTTAAAAGGCAAGATTTAAATTTTGGAGTACCAGAAATCAACTCCCCCTTCGTTTCCCTTCCCCACTCAAAACCCCAACTCGGACATATCGTGAATCGAAATAATAACAAACCAATAATAATAATATAATATATCCAAAATAGAGATAGAGGGTTGAAGACTTTTCCCTTCTCTCTTTTTATTTCTTTTATTTTTTAATATTTGGTGAGCCTCCTTTATTCTAATACCAATCAATCCTCCCACCTTTAACCTCTTTTTTCCCCCTACCTCCCCTCTTCTCTTGCTCTTTACCTGTTCTTCTTCTTCTTCTTCTCTCTCTCTCTATTATCTACTTCGCCGTCGCCGGAACCAGCCTGACCCGGCCCGGTTCTTTTCCGCCCAAGATGGACTTTCTTGACCCAGCGGCGCCACCATGTTACATGGACGACTTCTTGGATTTCTCTTCCGACATAGGCGAAGAAGACGACGACCTCACCTCCAGTAAGCCGAATGGCCTCTCTCCGGCTACCTTCGGATTGACGGACCCGGATTTCCCTTTACCAGTAAGTTTCCGCCGCCCCCCACCTGAGTCCGGCGATGCCATGCGTCTATTACTTTAAATATATTGGCCCGGCCGAGCTCCACCGTGGGCGGGGGACGGTGGGCCGAATGGATTTTCGAGTTTTTAGCTGGACTCGGGGGCTATGTGTTTCCTGGTATTCGTTTTTGTCTCCGCGGCCGTTCCGCGCCCGAGTTTACCGTGACTCGGCCGGTTTTTGATGGTGACTCGGCCGAGTCAAAAAAGGACGGCTTTGAATGGTAACATATTTTTCGGATATATTTAATCAAAATTATTTATTTATTTCCATTTCGGAAAAAAATAATTCAAACCAAGTTGGCGTTTGTTTGGTTTCATAGCCCATTTGGCGAAAATGACATTGCTGGCCCTGCCGAACTTTGTTAATTACCACCCACGTGGTGGTTTGGCTCCTCTGGTGGGGGGTAATACGGTAGTTTAGTGTGGGAGGGTGACTGGTCTTAATTGTTGTTGAGCTGTTGCTCACAAGGTTAGAGTTGTATCCGATAAATGTCCGTCCACGAAAGAAAGACAACTGCCTATTTTTATTAGGTGTGGTCTCTTCATTTTTGCTTCATTACCCTAGTGCCCCACTCCGTCATCGAAAGTTGAAAATTACTCTTCACCTGCCCAAACTTTGTCGTTCCCCTTTGGTTTTACTTTAAACTCCGTTTACTGACGTATCTCTTCCGTCCGTCCGTCCGTCTTTCCGCAGGAATATCCGGAGGAAGAATTGGAATGGATTTCGAACAAGGAAGCCTTTCCTTCACTTGAAACATTCGTCGACATTATCTCAGAGCACCCAGGTAGCCTCCCAAAGCAGAATAGCCCGGTGTCGGTGCTGGAGAACAGCACAACCAGCAGTAATGGGAGCTCCGGTTCGGGGTTTATAATGAGCTACTGCAGAAGCCTGCAACCACCGGTGAAGAAGGCAAGGAGTAAGCGGCACTTGAAGTGCCGCCGTGACCTCCAGGACCCTCGGCAGTGCTGGTGGAACCACGACAACGTGAGGAGCAGCAGGAAACCGGCAGCCTCCAAGATTGGGAGGAAATGCCAGCATTGCGGGTCGGAGAAGACTCCGCAGTGGAGGGCCGGTCCGATGGGGCCGAAAACGCTGTGCAATGCTTGTGGGGTGAGGTACAAGTCAGGGAGGCTGGTGCCGGAGTATCGGCCAGCGAATAGCCCGACATTTTCAACGGAAATGCACTCGAATTCACACAGGAAGGTGTTGGAGATGAGGAAGAAGAAGCAGGTGATGGGAGTTGTTGTTGTAAAGCCCTTCGAGAAGGGGTAGTAGTAGTAAGTGATTAGAAGAGTAATGTAGGTTAGGGTAGTGGGTTTAGGGTTCTTGATATGGGTTTTTGGTTTTTGTTTTTGGAATTTGATCACAGTTAGGGTTGGAGGGGTGTTGTGTAATGGCGGGTTAGGAAGGCAAGGATGGTCTTTTAATTGGAAAAAGTTCTCATTTGGGGTAGTTTCATGAGAGTGATTTCTAGTGTGGGTTTTGGCTGGGGTTGGCTCATGTGTTCTTTTGTTATTTTTTGTTCCACTATAGAATATATAAAGCCAAGGTAGCATTCGTATCAGTCTTCTTCTTCTTCTTCTTCTTCTGGTTCTTATCCGAAGAGGGGTTATTACCTCTGTGTTTTGTATGCAGGGGAATGTACCGTTGGGGGTTGAATAGTAACTTACATATAGAGTGTTGGGAGGGTGAAATTGAAGTAGAGTCCAAACAAAGTGACGGATATATCAAGGGAGAGTGTGAGTGGATTATGAAGGTAACCGAGGTGTTTGTTTGTTGATAGCTTAGGGTTAAGCATTGAGTTGGGGTTGCAATGGTGGGGGGAGGATATCAATACAGTCAGTTTGCGACAAGAAAAAGAAAGATAGAAATCGGGGAGTGATGAATCACATGACATGAGCATGTGGGAGGGTTGGATGGTTGATTTTATAAGCAACGTGGTGTGGATGGACCTTGAAGTGGAGAGAAGTAAGTGGGGAAGTGATGCAATGCACCTTGAAAGAAGCTGATTTAATGCAACCATTCACATGCCTTTGTCCTTCCTTCCGCCACCTCTTTCTTCGTTTCAACCCCAACCCCCGTACGTTATCATTTTCTTCTCCACATGGAATTTATCTAACCCTTACATACCCATTAGTGAAATGGCATTCAAAGAGGTTCTGCATTGCAAGACCAACTTCTTAAAGTGTGATATCATTTATTACCCAATGAACATATTGAGACCATACCCTATAGTGACGGATTTACATACAAGTTTTTTTTGTTGAAATGAGTGCTAGTAATAAACAGTTATCACAACCTCTGAATTATTGTCCCAATGGATATGTGATTAGATGTTTGTTGTTGAGGAGGCTCATATATAATCAAGATACTAGACGTGATCCTCCTGTCAGGAATGATGTGCAAATTTCTTAGAAGCTGACACCTCACGGGTGGCCTTGTTATAGATTGGGAGGGAGGGTACCAGATAATACATGTGCAACTTGACTCCTGTTGCGCATTGCAGTTGATACGTCAAAACTTTTGGGGAGATTCACCAGCACTTTGCTATTGTGAATCGGATTCATGAGTTGATGGGGAGGCGTGGGAGATTGAGTTTATACATGTTTATTGTGAAGACAATCATGCAGCAGATTACCTTATTGGTGTTCAATCTTTCCTATTTTTGATCCTATTTTCACCTATTGGTGTCGTTATAATATACTTGATATTTTCGAGAATAAAATAAATGTAAATAAAGGTTAAATGCGTTGCATCTCAAATTTTTTATCCAAAATTGTTTTTTAATTGGATTGGACTGTCTGAAAAAAACTTCATACAACTTGCACTTTGGTACAATACACTCCCACTAAACACATTGCACCTTAGTATTTTGCACATCCACCATGCACTATACACAATGCAACTTAGTATAATGCACTTTTACTATCCACTATGGCCCATCAATCTCGATTAACTTATGGAGATGTGTTTGTTAGTAATAGTATGCCTCCAAAAATTGCATGGTTGATTTCCTTGCCAAAATAGGGTTTCTAGTTGTACCAAGTTATAATAATATTCTCTCCTTCCGTTTGGACTTGTTATGCTTGGACAAGAGTGGTGGCCTTGTCATATATATATCGTACTAGTGATGTTGTGTTTTTCAATAGTTTGAATTCAGTTACTTACTTACTATTTTATCTAAGTTAAAAACGGTTTCGGGATTTTCAAAATGATTCTAGATCTTTAGATCTTACTGGTTTTAGATCTAACGATCTAAATAAAAAGGCACGAAAGTCTTTTTAACAAAAATTATTTGATTTTATATTTGTTTTGGTTTGGGTTTAGTGTTTAGTATTAGGATTTTGGTTTTGATTTTTGGTTTAGGGTTTTAAATTTTGGGTCTGATTTTAAGTTTTTGGTTTTTAGGTTTAGGGTCTAGAGTATTAGGTTTTCAATTTTGGATTTTAGATTTTGGGTTTGGATTTTAGGTTTTTGACAGGTTTGGAGTCTAGAGTATTGGGTTTTCAGTTTTGGATTTTAAATTTTGTGTTTCGCACTTGGATTAACATAAATACCGAAAATGTCGAAAACCTAAAAAAATATAATAATAAAAAAATTCAGAAGTACTAAAAATGCCCCGCAGTAAAGAATCTTACAAATCTTAAAACTTTTTTGCCTGAATTTAAAACACTCTCATTTACCTTGTGATCAAATTCTTTATACACACAAAAACTTCATCCTGACTGTCAAATATTCAATGGATCCCACTGGCCCAAGTGGCAATTTGTGTTTTTTAGAAAATCTACTTATAATTGTAATATTAACTATTGTACAGTTTGAATCTTCAACTTACCTCAATTTGGCCAAACCTTTACAATTTGATCAATTTGAACTTTGAGAATAGATCATGCATGGTTTCAGTTTTATACTAAATATAATAATCCATCTAAACGACGTGAGATTCAATGGTACTGATAGTGCTAGGCTTTATAGTGATTATCTATCCTTATCTGCATGCTTTTTGAGTGAATTAGCTTGTCCATGCTTCATTCCGGTGTGGTTTCATGTTTTGGCATTATTTGCGTAGACCCGTCAGTTGGACCGTTTCGGTCAATTTGATGTGTTTATTTGTAGTATTTGTTATCCACAGGTACTTTAGAGATAGGTGGTCTGGCTACGAGACTTTGTACACGGAATAGAGCACTGTTGGAGCTCGAATTGAAGAACGGAACAAGGAATGGTGAAGCAGAAGGGCTCGACACTGTGCATCACTGCACACCGTGCAGGTCTAAAATATGAAAGGCCTCGTTTCAAAAATGGGTGAACGGTGTTCCTCTTTATTTGCAATGTGACGGCGTGCACCTCCCAGATTCGGCTATTTTCTTATAAAAGGCTGATTTCGAGGAAAGAGAAACAACTTATTCCCCAATGAATTCCCATCAATTTTTCCACGACTTTTCTCTGCAAAAAAACCATATCTCCATCCCTAGAAGTCCGATTGAAGATCCGAAGGAGTCCTCATCGAAGATTGAAGCTAGAAGATCAAAAGTGAAGATTGATTCAAGTCCGATTCATTATCTGTTCACCAAGATGGTGGTTAGGTCTTTTTCTATTTTCTCTTCTTCTAGAGTTATGAGTAGCTAAATCCTTATAGTTTTTGGTTGGGATGTAGGATTTGAGCCATGATGACCATTGTTGGATATTTGGAATTGGATGAAAGATTGCTTTAATTGTTGGTTTTTCAACCTTGTTCTTGCTATGACTTAAATTAGGTCAAATTTATGAAACCTCTATTTGATCAACTTAGGAATTCATATGATTATCAATCTAGGATAGAAGAAAGCTATCGGTGGAGTAAGCCAATAGCTCAATTCTACCTTTCGTGCTTCTTTTGGTTTTAAGGGTTGTTCATCGGGTAATTTGCGGGCGTTCTGGTTTGCACTTAATGGACCAAGTTGGGTGTAGTTATCAGTAGCTTAAGTATTGACGAACCAAGTTAACACTAATTCCAATTACTTGATTTCCTTTAATTCTGAAAGAGCACCTTATCACTTTGTAGAACTTCTCAGTGTTCATTACTGGTTAGCCTAGTTGAGGTTATTCCAACCTTGATTGGGTAACTAGTAGTGGTAGTCCACATGCATGATCGTGCCACGGATTTATAGAGTGATAAGAGGAATTGTATTGTTCATTCCAAGTCCAATGTTTGCTCCATTCGGTTACTATTAGGAAGTTGAGCGTGATGAATCATCCCATCCAAAAACTTGTTTTCTCCCCTGGATCAAACCTTAATCCTTAGTTTTAATTGAATTCATATAATCATTAGAAACCCTTTTAAAATTGCTAAGTCTAGACCGTGTTGATAAGTTTGAGTAAAAGCATAACGAGAGGAATCCTTGGACACATACGACACTTGTGTTGTCTAGATAACTGAACAGTTATTTTGGCGATCACATCTACATGTGTGTATTTTTCGAAGGCGGAGGTTGATAAGATTGAGGCTCTGAATATTGATTTTGAAAGTACAGACAATCTTCATTATAGCTTTTGTGGTAGTAAGCTGTTGATGAGTCTTGGAAACAAGATGGTGTAGATTGGTTATCATTCCAATATGAATCGGATTCTTACCCAAAGTTTTCCCATTATTGTTGCTCTCTTCCCTCATCAGGTTGGTAGTAGCTTGGTGAACATTGGTTCTCATAGTATTAGTTGGGTGAAGAACCCCAACCTTAATTGTAGTTACTTTCAGCATATGAACCTTGTCACTGTCCATCCCTACTGTAATCCTGCATAATGGAACTTAAAATAAACAACCCCGATAAACCATGTGGGAGGAAATAGATATGATAAGAAAACTGAGGGAATAGCTAAGAATCAAAATCTTTCCTAATATTAGAAAATTCCCCGACAACATGGCTAATTTGATGAGCGGATTTTACCCTGTTGTCAAATACCCACTAGAATAAACTAATAGAATCGTATTTCCCTAGGGTCTTTCTAATGCCGTTGCTCAAATCGGTTAAGCGAACTAAACCAAGTAATAGTGAATGATTGTTTAACTGATTGCTTGTATAACCGATTATCAACTAAGAATGAAAATAAAAAAAAAGCAAATGCAAGAGATTGAGATTCAAATATGGAATGAAGGTTGTCTGGATTTGAATCCACTAAAGCTAGCAATACATGGATGAACGATATGCAATCTTGATTATTTAGGTTATAACGACTTGGCAATTTCCTAGGATAGTCTTAGATCACTCTCACACCTCTAAGGATCTATTTTGCTCGATCGTAGACTCCTCGCTCGAGCTAATCTACACCCAAGCCGAACGCACTAAAGGTGTTCGATGAAATGCCACAACGATAAATGATGCAAATAGTCTAAACGATTCGTTCCTCTCTCCAGCTAACGGATAATCTAGAGTTCTTCCTAAGGAACCTATTAATTTGTGTTCCTCTCGCACCCACAGATCAATAACGATGATTCAATTATCGCGATCAAACGAAATAGTTATTTTTGGATGTGCAGGATTTAGGTATCGTATATGAGACAATGTAGTCGAATTCGTGAATGCCAGCTTCGAAATTTGCGAAACAATCTCACACCCCCTCGAGTTCTGTTTTCTCCTCACCATCAACTCGAAGGGAACCCCATCATCAACCTAGAGGTCATCCTTCTACCACCTTCGCTACCTCATTCATCACCTCCATCTACACCACCTCACTCATCACCTTTGACATCTTCCCCATCACCAACGGTTTCTTTTCAGTCAGGGTCTTCAAGTGAAGCAGAAGAACCCGAGGAACCAATTAAAATGGGAGATCAGCCCAGAACACTTGGGGACTATGCTAAACCCACACTTTCGGGCACTTGCTCAAGCATAGTTCCTTTGGCAGTTGACAACCGGAATTTTGAAGTCAAGACTCCATATGTCCAGATGTACATCATAGACCATATTCATGCAATAATCATAAGTGCGCGAGTCAGCATCTAAGACACTTCAATGAGATTGTAGAGCTGATGAAGTTTAAAGAGGTTCATGTAGATATCGTCCCCATGAAGCTTTTCTCCTTCTCACTCCAAGTAAAGGCAAAAGCTTGGCTGGATAATCAGCCAGTCAATTCAGTCAGGACCTGGTACGCTTTGGCTAAAGCATTCGTAGAAGAATTTTTTCCACCATGCAAGACGGATGTAATCCGGGGTCAGATCAATAATTTTCAGCTGAGATATGGGGAGCTCTTCCATGAAACTTGGGACCGTTTCCTGTCCCCATCATAACATGGAGGATTGGACTTTATCAGACATCTTTGCACATGCTCTTGATTATGCGAACGCGCGAATGATCAATCAAGTTGCGGACGGTGATTTGAAGTTATTCACTCTGGCAAGGTGTCTTCAGCTATTCAGGGACATGGCTGTGAAGACTAAGAGTTGGGCGCGCCAGCAAGCACCAAGGAGCTCATAAGCATCAGTTGCCACACTCGCGTCGAAAAAGTCACAAGAAGCTCTTGAGGAAAACTCTTACTAGTCCATCCACCTCCTACACCCCAAGTTTGATGCATTGATGATCCAGATAAACAGTCTTGTACTGAGCAAGGTACCTAGTAAGGAGGCAGCACCACTCTAAAACCTCAACCAAGGAAGGCAGTGATGGTGTACTATTGTGAGGGTTGTGGACATGAGGGACATGATGTTTTATCATGTCAACTTTTGAGAGAGGAAGCTCCTCAAGAAGAAAATATAGAGGATTTTGAGCAGGTGGATTACGTTCAAGGGGGTCACAATCAGCAAGGTGGGTACCAACCTAATTACCGACCCAACCAAGGTGGATACTATAACTATCCACAGAATAATCAAGGTTACCAAAGCTACCAACCAGGTTTGGGAGCTCAAGGTCAAACTCCAACCCAACCACAAGAAGCTCCTCAAAGACCCCAAGGGCAATCAATTTCGGGGTAGAATCAAGGTTTCCAAGGGAATCCAGGATACCGATAGGGAACTCAGAGGGGGTATCCACCCCAAGGACAATAACATGGCTTTAATCAAGCCCCTCGAGCGCCTCCTCCCAGTTCCCCACAAGCAGAAGCACCCTAGGTTGGAGCATAATCTTCATCAGCACCCCTAATGGACAACAACGCCTTGATACTCCAACTTATTCAGAACCAGAAGACTTCTATCAACAATTTGAAGACTCAAATGGGGTACCTTACCAATACCCTCTCCATTCAAAAACCGGGCACCTTACTCGAAAATACAGAGGATAACCCAAAGGGTGAATATGCTGAGTTGAAGACCATTACGACTAGAAGTGGGAAGCAAATTAATCCCATTCCTTCAGTAGTAAAGCCTCCCGTGACGGTCCCTCCAAAGTTGATTACTCAAGATGAAGAACTCAAGGAGGATGAATTGGGGGACAAGGATGTGTCAGATGAACTTGAAGATGGAGCCAAAAAGGATGAAGAAGAAGTGCTCCCACCTCTCGTGGATAAGGGGGCATCAAAGACCAAGGGAGCTAATTCTATCTCAAAACCGATTTTGGCAGCTTACAAGTCAAATGCCCAAAATCCCAACCGACTGGATGAGGATTCTCGAGCCAGGAGTTTTGCCCAATTCGTATAGAGGCTTAGGGGAGTGTAACTCACACTTATCTTCAGTGAAGCCATTGCCAAGATGCTGATGTACGCCGGGTTCTTGAAGGAGATCGTCACCAATAATTAGAAGCTGACGGAAGCTGCAAATGTCACCCTCAACGAGCAGTGTTGATCAATCGTCTCCACATTCATTCCAAAAAATCTCAATGATCCGAGTAGTTTTCATATCCCTTGTAGAATTGGTGAATTGGATGTTGAGAAGGGCTTAGGTGATTTAGGTGCTAGCGTAAATGTGATGCCATATTGTGTTTATAGAGCACTAGACATAAATGAAATCAAACCGACTAGAATGAGAATTCAACAATCAGATAAGTCACTTAAATATCCTAGAGGAGTAGTAGAAGATGTCTATATATGAATCAGAAATTTTGTGTTGCTAGTTGATTTTGTGGTGGTCGATACCGGAGATACTGTTTTATCTCTTATCTTGTGTTTGAGGGAACTCTCACCTTGCGTGTTGACAAGGAAGAGGCTACTTTGAAGTTAACTAGGAGCATGAAATTTTATCATGCTTAAGATGATATTGATTTTGATGAGATTGAATTTGAGGATGTGGATGCCATTGTTTCGGCTTTCCAGATTATTGCTTTGTTTGATCTAGATGTCTAGGATTCGTCCTTGAGTAATCAACTGTTTAGGAGTCACCCGATGAACAGGATCTAGATACAGACCAAGCCGAGGTTTGTGCAGTAGTTACTCCACTTATGGGAGTTTCGACCTTGACGACGAGATCATATGAAGAACCACCCAGGCTCGAGCTTAAGGCACTTCCGACTCATTTGAAGTATGCATTCCTCGAAGAAGGCTGCAAATTATCGGTGATCATCAGCTCGTTTCTCACACCGAGCCAGAAACAACATCTGGTAGGATCTTTTTCAACAGCACAAAGAAGCGATTACGTGGCAGATTTCATATATCAAAGGCATCATCCCAAGTTTCTGTACGCACAAGATTTTGATGGGAGAGAAATTTCGTCCGGTTTTTCAACCTCAGCACAGATAGAATCCCAATTTGCTGGAGGTTGTCCGGAAGGAAGTTCTGAAGCTTATGGATGGTGGAACAATCTATCCCTTTCACACAGCGAATGGGTTAGTTTGGCGCAAGTGGTGTCGAAGAAAGGAGGCTTCATCATGGTTGAGAAGTAGAAGAAGGAGCTCATCTTCACTCATACTGTTACGGGGTGGAGAGTCTGCATCGATTACAAGAAGCTTAATGGTGCCATCCAGAAGGATCACTTCCCGCTTCCGTTCATGGATCAAATGCTCGAACGCGTCGCTGGCCATAAGTATTTCTTAATCTTGGATGGGATGTCGGAATACTTCCAGATTCTGATAGCTCTTGAGGATCAAGAGAAGACGACTTTCACTTGCCCTTTGCGGCACCTTTGCATACAGAAGGATGTCGTTTGGGTTGTGTAGCGCCCTCTCCATGTTCTAGAGATGCATGCTAGGAATTTTTGCTGACTTGGTAGAAGAAATCATGGAGGCCTACATGGATGACTTTCCATGTATGATGATTCTTTTGAACACTGCTTGATGAATTTGAAGAGAGTGTTACATCGATATGAAGAGACCAACTTAGATTTAAGTTGGGAGAAGTTCCATTTTATGGTTTGTGAGGGGATCGTACTCGGGCATAAAGCCTCTAGAAAAGGGATTAAAATGGACAAAGTAAAGCTCGAGACGATAGCAAATCTTTCACTCTATTCTTCAGTCAGAGGTGTTCGCAGCTTTAGGGGTCATGCAGGATTCTACCACCGATTCATCAATAACTTTTCCCATATTGCTACACCTTTGAACCGCCTCCTTGAGAAAGATGCTCCATTCATAGTCACCACTAACTGCAAGCCGTCTTTCAAGCTTCTCATGGAAAATCTCACAAGTGCACCAATCCTTACCTCTTCGGATTGGTCGCTTCCATTTGAGCTGATGGGCGATGCCAGTGAATTTGCTTTGGGAGCTGTTTTGGGACAACAAAAGAGTAACCTATTCCACCCTATCTACTACGCCAGCAAGTCAATGAATGAAGCTCAGAGAGACTACACCACTACAGAGAAGGAGCTGTTAGCTATGGTAGTCGCAGTTGGCAAGTTCAGACCCTATTTGGTGCTTTCTCACACCGTGGTATTCACTAACCATGCGGCTATCCAAAATTTGATGAGAAAACCAGATACAAAGCCTTGCCTTCTATAGTGGATATATTTACTACAAGAGTTTGACCTCGAGATCAAGGATACGAAGGGTTATGAGAATGTGGTTGTAGACCACCTCTCCCGCTTGATGGAAGAGGACATAAATAAACCGGATGGGATCCCCATTTAGGAGTGCTTCCCGGATGAGAAGCTCTTCATGATTGTTGCCCAAGACGTCGAAGGGCCATGGTTTGCTGACATAACCAACTACCTCAACAGAGGATCCTTCCCAAACGACGTCACCCCACAAGGAAAGCGGAAGATTTTGAAAAACATGAAGCACTATTTATGGGATGATCTGTACCTTTTTCATAGAGGCGCGGATCAGGTGATTCAAAGATGCATCCCCTACACCGAGACCAACTCTATCCTCAAGCACTGCCACGTCGGGCCAACTGGAGGACATCTTGGTGCTGACCGCACCGCTCGTAAGGTATTTGATTTCAGTTTTTATGGGCCTGATGTCTATAAGGATAGTTTTGATTATATGAAGGCTTGTGATAGATGTCAAAGATCTGGCAACATCTCTAATCTGGATGAGATGTCTCAAAATATAAATCTTGTTTGCGAGATCTTTGATTTCATGGGACCATTTCCTCAATTTAATGGTCTCAAATATACCCTTGTAGTAGTTGATTATGTCTCTAACTAGGCAGAGGCCATAGCTGTACCCATTAATGATGCTAGAACCGTTGGAAAATTTTTAATCAAGCTATTCTCTCGAAGTGGAATACCTTGTGCTATCATTAGTGATAGGGTACCCATTTTGAGGGTCAGTTTGAACAGGTGCGCCACCGCTTTGGTGTCTCACAATGGTTGTCTACCGCCTATCACCCGCAGACTAGCGGGCAGGCCGAGGTGACAAACCGAGAGCCGAAAAGAATTTTTAAAAAGTCTGTCGAACAATCGAATAAAGATTGGTTAAGTAAGCTCGATGACTCCCTATGGGATTATCACACCATGTAAAAGATGCCAATAGGGACCACTCCCTATAGAATCGTCTATGGCGAGTCTTGCCATCTATTGGTCAAACTTGAGCATCGAGCTTACTGGGGTTTAAAGTTTCTCAATATGGATGATAGTGCCATTGGTGAGCAGCGGAAGTTTCAGACATGAGCTGGAGTAGCTCCGACACCATGCCTATGAGAGCTATAGGATATACAAAGAGCGGACCAAGAAGTACCACGACTCCCGCTTGAGGACCATCAAAGAATTGAAGGAAGGAGACCTCGTTCTCCTCTTCAACTCAAGGCTCAAGCTGTTTTCGAGGAAACTGCAATCTCGATGGGGTGGTTCGTTCACCGTCACCAAGGTCTTCCCTTGTGGGACCATTGAGGTAACAACATCACCCTCCTCTGAACCTTTCAAAGTGAATGGTCACCCTTTGAAACTCTACCGAGCTGGCACACCATTGGTGTTCTCGACGAGGTCAATTGTTTCCTACTTTAAATTGTTCATGGGAGGATGTCTATCTAAAGAAGATAAAGAAGCGCTCTTGGGAGGCATCCCTTGCGTATCCTTAGTTAGAATAAAGAATAAAAGACATTAGATTTTGATTTGTGTTGTAATACCCCGACCCTAATACGAGAAATATTTATCCGTAAAAATTGGGTTTATGCTAGAACTATATTGCATTTAGAAATGGTATAACTAATTGTTAATCAAAAGGTTGTGCTCATTAGGATTCTTATTGTTTCGGCTTACATAATGTCGTCTGCAAAATAATATTATATTTATCCAGTAGCATAATTGGCTAGTATGCTTGACCTCTATTATTCAGACCCGAGTTCGAGTCAAATGGATGTTGCAGTATTTTATTTTTGGTTCCTCTGACGTTAAGTTCATTAAACGACGTCGTGAGCCTATTTTGGAATTTGTTCACCATCTTCGACTTCATTCTCGCCGCCGTTGGACCTCTGTCTTATCCGACGACTTTTGAATCCGACAACAAGCATCTCTAGCGCCTCCCTGGCTAATTGAAGGACGTCATCGTCGATATTATCATCATAACTCAAACTCTTACCCTTTTGCCTTACCAATCCATGTGGGCTGCATCTGAAGTAGTTGTTGTTTTCTTCCTCTGACTTGATCTCGGCGGCGCCAAACGACAAACCCAGGAAACAGGAGCCACGGGTCTATACCAAATCTTTCATTGAGGGAAAATTGTTAGGCTATATCTTCCATTTTAAATGTTTATGTTTTACTTGTGTTATTTATGCTTCTTTGAATTACATGAATAATAATTGGATTTTAAAGGTTTTAAATGCATTATATGACAACGTGACATGTCAATTATATGTGATCCATATATTCTATTATATCCTAAGTGATATATTGCTGATATGATATGTTACATGTAATTGTTCAGTTGAACAAGTTCTGTTACAAGAGTAATATTGGTATTGATTGATCACCTAGTTAGAGCCCATATGTTGACGATCGTGCTTAATGCACTATAGCTACGCGGTGGGCTTCCCACACTAACTGTCATCGTGGGCCTTGGTAGGCGCCACTATATGCGGCCAATTTGGTGCCACTAACATGTATATGGGTCGTCAGCATATGTGAGCCGGGATCCCAATTAAAATATGCAAAGTAGAGTCAGAGTTGTCCAATGTGTTTTACATGCTATATGGTTATCTTTTTAAATGATTTTGAATATTGATATGTATATGATAACTTCGGAAGACTGACCCCGAGCCACCCACCAGTTCATGACAGGTTATATGGTATTAGAAGAGTTAATAGAGGATATGTTCATCTGCCGCCAGGCTGAAGTTGGGATATTGATGAGACTGTATATTTCTGGGATTTGTGTTGAAAAGATGGGTCCATTCATTGTTTCACACCAGCTTCCGAAAATAAGTTGTTTGGCGTAATATTCCAATTTTTCTGCAAAGTTTACCGGTATCGTTTATGTATAATTTTAATTTTATTTTGTACTATTACAAAACTGTGTCATGTGTCCGTCCCGGGACAATTTTTCGTTTGTTTCAAAAGGTAAAACTGGGATGTTACATGTGTCTCCTTTGATGTGTGTTTTGTGTGAGTCTTGAGTCGTTCGATCGTGTCCTAGATGATTACAAATGCAAAATGAATGCTAGGGAGCTACGTTTGTTGGTTATTGAGTGTGCAAGTTGTCGAAATTTGAAATAAAAAGTTGTACATCTGATCTGCACGTCGTACAGGGAAATTTTACAAACTGCTTGTAGGTTAAAGTGGAGAACGATGTGCACCCCTGCACGCCATGCACCCCAGTTGGCTGGAAAAACTCTCATACCTAAATAAGAAGAACATCATGCACCAGTCGCCCAAACCTGAAATTCGGAAATTTGAACCAAAACCTGTAACCCGCCTCTCCCCATCCCTCACCCGTCGACTCCACTCTCATCTTCCTCTCTGCCTTCAACACCCATAAACCCACAACCTCTTTCTCCACAACACTACCAAATCTCCCACCCGACTTTGTCGGTGCTGCCTCTAATCGGCGCCACCATGACCCGCCTTCCCTTTGTCCTCCCTACCCTCGTCCGACCCACTTCCCCTCAACCACCCACTTGTTACCATCCCAAAATCTCCCAACCCTATAATCACCAAAACCGCCAACCACACTCGATTAAGGCCTAATTCAGATGATTCAAATCTTCCAAAAGGTCTCCCTCCACTCCGTGACTGCCCAACACCATCCTTCAAGCTTCACTTTCGAATTCCACCAAATTTCGGCTAGTCCTTCGTTTTTAGGCCGAATTTTTTATTTTCAGAATTTGGGGTCAATTGGGTAGACTTTTAGAGCACCTTTTGATGGAATGTTTTCATTCAATGGCTAGGATGTTGCTTGTGTGCTTGAACTCGTTGTTCGCTTGATTTTTTAGTTTTCTTACTTCGGTAGAAATTTTGAGTTTAGCCGATTTTTGAATATCTAAAATTTCAAGTTAGTGTTGCCGTCCAGGTGTTGCATATGCTTGTTTGATGACTTGATATGCCTCTGCACTGCTTGTTTGCTCAGCCTTTTATTGATTCGATGAAATTTGCTATTGTTTGCTCATTCTTTGAGTTGTCCTTGCTGGATGCTACTATTCTCTCTTGTGCTTTGATGCCATAATTGATTATTATGATGGATGTTTTCTATGAATAATGCTATTGCCATACATTTTCACTTCCATCGAATTCTTTGCACTTGAGAGTTTTTGTTAGTTTTGAAATTTGTTGTGATTGCTGGATTTTACCCCCTACCTGTTGATATGGCTTTTTTGCCCATATTGGTTATTCATGTGTGAGCTTGCATATTGTGGACATTCATGTGGTTTGATTGTTCTTCAAACGTGCTAGGATGGTAGTTCTTCTTTCTGAAGAGTAACCAGTTATTTTTGTCCTTCGATTGATGTTATTCATTGAGTTATGCGTTGCCATGATCAGTAGCTTTGTTCTTCATTTTGCGAGGACACAAACTTGCTCCGTGTGGGGGGAGATATATTGATTGCTTTATGATATCATTGGTGTTCACCAAAATACATCCCTGTTTTCGAATGGTGTTTTGTGATAGTTTTGTTGGATGTCTAGACATAAGCAACCCATCATTGGGTTGGGAAAAGTTACTGGCACTGAAAAGAGGTTGTGACTGAGCTCTTCTTAGGGCCTTCTTCTGCAGGGACTTCTCCACCTTCATCTCCATCATATGCTGCTGCTCCTTGTCGTCCCCAGCGAACTGCTGCCTCGACTTCTGTTGCTCCCCAGGGTCCACCACTAGAGTCTGTTCTAGCTACTGCTTCGTCCTCACCACCCCAAAATTTGTTGCAGAGGATCTTCAAATTTAAAGAGGGGAGTGAGTTTGCCTGCCGATACGAAGTGTATCGGACTTGCGTAGTTGCAACGCAAGGATTCCTTAACTTTCAGACCTTTGTGTTGATGAAGGTCGGGGCAGTTGGTTGAGGGTGTATTGCGACCGGGCAGGTATTTGGCCATTGGTACGGGTCGATAACTTAGAGATCCCACATGCGACCATGGAGTTCTACTCTACAGTCAGGATAGTGAGATACACCTCTACCCAAGAGCCAAGTAGCATTAGATTTTGGCTTGGAGGTCTACCATTCTCTTTCCCGGCAGATGAGCTAGCAGAGAATATGGGTTTTTACACCCCTGAGTAGGTGGCCAGCTTGGAGCTGATGTCGTTGGCCACGATGGAGAAGAAGCCAGTTTCGGACCCAAAAGAGTTCTAGCAGGATATCTCGTGGGATAATTCTTCCTATTCTAGCTCCTAGAAGGCAATACAGGTTAAGTTGCCGAGGTCGAGGCTTCTTCGTTTGCTTTTTCGATGTGCCATCACTGCTAGGAAGCAGGTCAGCAGCGGAGGGGGTAGTGAACTCCAACTTGTGGCTGTTTTACTGCCTCGAGAATGAAGTGAAGGTTCATCTCGGAGATTTGGTGGTAGGATTGTTCAGGCGTATCCTCGAAAAGAAAGTCGTTGGAGTTCTGTTCGGAGGGAGCTTCATCGCATGGTTGATGCGAAGGCTTGGAGTGTTAGATGCCTTACGGGTCGGGTTTTTTTGGGTAAACTCGGTCTATGTGGATGAGAGCCTTAACCCGATCAGGGTCACGACTACCCCCACTTGGAAAGATACCCCCAAAACCTATGCAAATCTTTTGAAAGATGGGTTTGCAATTAATTGAGTAATTCAATTGACCCAAGTGTTTAACATATCATGTATAGAAAATTGTAAAAGAAGAGGGGAGTGATCTGATTTAGATAAATTATTAAAGTAAGCACTCCCTCCCTTAGGACGGGTAAAATACCCGGCTAGGACCATCTGTTTTGAGCATAAGTGATAGGGGAAGGGTTTTTGTTGGTGGGTGTGGAGCAGTACTAACTATATGCATAGGTTTGTTCTTTATTTGAATTAGATGACTCAATAAAATATAACTGTGTGGCTTGATGATCTAAGTGTGTTCCTGGCATCGTGAAGCAGGCTTGAACTGCTAGCATGTTGTTTCCTGCTCACCATGTTTAGAGTTTCTTTAGAGTGCGAATAGTAAAGTTGCTTGAGGACTAGCAAAGTTCAAGTATGGGGGGATTTGATAGTACTAGGATTTTTAGCGATTATCTATCCTTATCTGCATGCTTTTTGAGTGAATATTAGCTTGTTCGTGCTTCATTCTCGTGTGGTTTCGTGTTTTGGCATTATTTGCCTAGACTCGTTCACTTGGACTGTTTCGCCCCATTTGATGTGTTTCTTTGTAGTACTTATTATCCACAGGTACTTTAGAGGTAGGTGATATGGCTATGAGGGTTTGGACGCTGAATAGAGCATAGTTAGAGCTCGAATTGAAGAACAAAACAAGGAATGGTAAAGCAGAAGGGCTGCACGTCGTGCATGCCTAAAATACAAAAAGTCTTCGTTTAAAAAATGAGTGAATTGCATGTCGTTCCTTGTTATTTGCAACGTGAGTTTTTCATCAAAAGGGTGCACGACATGCACCTCATAGATTCGACTATTTCCCTATAAAAGGTTGATTTCGAGGAAAGAGAATCAACTTCTTCCCCAACGAATTCCCATCAATTTTTCCATGACTTTTCTCTGCAAAAACACCATATCTCTATCCCTAGAAGTCTGATTGAAGATCCGAAGGAGTCCCCATTGAAGATTGAAGCTAGGATTGAAGCTAGAAGATCAAAAGTGAAGATTGATTCAAGTCTGATTCATTATCTCTTCATCAAGATGGTGGTTAGGTCTTTTTCTATTTTCTCTTCTTCTGGAGTTATGAGTAGGTAAATCCTTAAGGTTTTTTAGTTGGAATGTAGGATTTGAGCCATGATACTCTCCTTAAACGTATAGGCTCGACGATTGTTGGATATTTGGAATTGAATGAAAGATTGATTTGATTGTTGGTTTTTCAACCTTGTTTTTGTTATGTCTTAAATTAGGTCAAAGCTATAAAATCCTCTGTTTGATTGACTTAGGAATTCATATGAGTATCTATCTAAGATAGAAGAAAGCTATTGGTGGAGTAAGCCAATAGCTCAATTCTACCATTCATGCTTCTTTTGGTTTTAAGGGTTGTTCATCGAGTAATTGGCAGGCATTCTGGTTTGCACCTAATGGACCAAGTTGGGTGTAGTTATCAGTAGGTTAGGTGTTGATGGACCAAGTTAATACTAATCTCAATTACTTGTGATTTCCTTTAATTTTGAAAGAGCACCTTATCACTTTGTAGAACTTGTCGGCGCTCATTACTGGTTAGCCTAGTTAAGGTTATTCCAACCTTGATTGGGAAACTAGTAGTGGTAATCCACATGCATGATCGTGCCACAGATTTATAGAGTGATAAGAGGAATTGTATTGTTCAGTCCAAGTCCAATGTTTGCTCGATTCGACTACTATTAGGAAGTTGAGCGTGATGAATCATCCCATCCAAAAACTTGTTTTCTCCCCCTTGATCAAACCTTAATCCTTAGTTTTAATTGAATTCATAGAATCATTAGAAACCCTTTTCAAATTTTTAAGTCTAGACCGTGTTGATAAGTTCGAGTAAAAGTATAACGAGAGGAATTCCTGAATACATACGATACTTATGTTGTCGAGATAACTGTAAAGTTATTTTGGCGACCAGGTACAAAATGCAACACTGAACTTTTCAAATACAATGGTGGAAATAGAAAACACATCAATACCCACTATACTTCAAGTATTGAAAGAACTTTTTTATCTTCATTTTCTATATAATTTATTTAGGAAATCTCAAGAGACTCATACAACAAATGTAAAGACAAAGTAGGATCACTACTAGAAATAAGATGAACACCAAGTGGTAAACTATGCCAAAGGCCAGCTAAATAGTCAGCGGCCCGGTTGCCTTCCCGATATATATTCGCAAGTTTAATCGTCCAGTCCTGATCCAACAACTCACGGAAACTTGCGATCTCAGAAGAGTGTTGGTGTGCGAGCTCACCGCCCCCCAGCAAAAGTTGGACCGCAGCTTGTGAGTCCAACTGCACTCGTACCCTCCGATACCCTTTCTCCCAAGCAAGCTGCAACCCGGTAACATCACTCAATTCGTCCTGGTGATTGAGCACATCCCTAGGTTCATGCTATAAGCTGCCAAGCAGAGACCATCAACATCACGGAACAAGCCTCTTGCAACTGCTCGTCCGGTCTTAGGAATAACGGACCCGTCAGCATTTAGAGCAACCTACTTGGGTGATGGTGACGGCCAAGAGACATCCACCACCATCTCCAGAGGTAAATCAGTATTAACAGACTGGTCACGTATCAAAGTCTCCTTAATAGTCTCAGCCCAAAATCTGATATGATGTGATAAGGCCTCAGGGATTGTGCGAGTATCGATAAATAAATGTTCATTTCTAGTCTTCCAAAGAGACCAGAAGGCAACCCCAAAAAGAAGACTAGTACTCGTCGTCTTTAGGTGAGGAGTGATCCAATGCAGAAGTGGTAGATCCCAACCCGTTTGATGTTTAGAAAGATAGCTAAGATGCGCCCAGGTGCTAACCGCAAACGGATAGTCCCGCAACACATGCAGGACTCTTTCATCTGCGAGGAGACAACAGGAGCACATACCCTCGTCTTCCATATGTCTGCGCCTTCTCTCATCATTCGTGAACACCTTCTGATGTGATCCCATCGAAAGGAAGTGTAATTGTGAATGAAATTACACACCAATGTGCTTAGATTTTAGTTTTACCAAAGAAGAATGCAATCTCTCTTCTTGTTTTTTTATTATCGTTCGTCTGATGTGATTCTAATCATCTTTGTATTAGCCATTTCTTACGATCATGTTTTTTTTCTTTTCATGACATTTTATCTTTCAAATTTTAGCTTAGTCTTCTTGAATTCGGATACAATTATTTTCGGGATTTTTTCATCTTCTATCTTTCATTTGCCTCTTTGATTTATGCTCTATGTTGACAATCCAAATATATATCATTGAGGCCGCAATAGAGATGAATTCAATCCAAAGATAACTTTCATTATTTTAATCTTGGCATTTCTCGATAATGATTTTTTTTGTGACGATTCTCACGGTTTATTTGTTGGTAGACGTTGTGGGACATGTGAGTTGAGTTGGCTGCAACGTACATGACAATTTGAGAATGTTTGCTGCCCTAGATGGTTAGTTAAGGAAATTAGCTAGCGTATGTGCTTATTTTCTAAGGACTAGCGTTTTTACTTGGGGTTATGGGTTGATTGGAATATATGTTGTATTTTATTAAATCGAGTGAGATTCGGAGGAATCAATCATGTTATAAGGAGATCAGTATAATAATATCGGATTAGAGAGCTCAATACAATGAAAATCAAGGAAAAGGGAGTTACCCTTGTTCCCTAAAAAGCCTGTAGCATGGTTGCTTTCTCGGAAGACGTTGATAATCTCAACTTCCTACTTGCGGCGGAAAAGCTCATTAGCATGGCGGATAAGAATGACATGGGCATGGTCCTCTGATGACTGGCCCTAGAGAAGCCGGACAACACACTTAGAGTCATGTTGCAGCTGAAATCGTCTCAATCCCCTGTCTCAAACCATCTGCAATTTTGACAGAGCGCCCCTCAACTCAATCTTGGTAATAAAGCATTTATCAAGGTTCCCAGAGAACGTTGCAAGATAACGTCCTTCCCAATCACGAATCAGCCCCCCTGCGGCTGCTTGACTGATCTCAATAATGACGGAGCCACCAGAGTTGAAGGTTCCCCACTCCGGAAGCCGCCGTCCATGAGATGAATACCTCCATTCTGGTAGACAAGGCGTAGGGGCGGAGCTAATTGGACTACGGGGTTACCATGTGGAACCCCGGGTTTCGGGAGCTGTATAATTACCGGAGTACAAGTCTGCTCAAATAGATGCGAAATCAATAAAACTCACAAAATCTGTCTGTAGCTCAGCGGAAGTGAGCTCCATTTCCAATTGGAAGGAGAGGGTTTGATGTGTAAGATCAGCAAATTAGTTGTCTCTTTTTAATATTTTCTGCTTTAATTTTAACTTAACGACTCCAATTCCTTGGCCTAATTCATTTTATACTATGGAATTCAACGAGAGTGGACATTTTCTTACTAACTGTCTATCCTATATTTATTAAGCAAGAAATATCCAATAATTTTATTTAGATTTTATTTTGCAAGTTTTCAATTACATTAAAAAAATTTCATGTAAGATTAATAAGGTAAACATTACAAAAATAATATCGTTAAATTTTTATTAAAATTAATAAATTTTGGCGCCTTCCGAACCAAATTCCTAATTCTGTCCCTGACAAGCCGAATAAAGAGGTAGTCTGATCCCTCTCCAAAGCCAATTCCACAATGGATATCTAGGCTTGGATACACTGTGCAAGGACTTGAACCATAACTCCCTTGTCTTGAAAAATGCTTTCATTCCGAGTCCTCCAAAGTGACCAAATAGTCACACCAGAGCGCAAAGCAGCTGTTGGTTTCTTCAGGTTAGTCATGACCCAGAGCTCGTTAGGGGACATAATGAATTCGAATACAACTTGATCATGTAAGCTTCATTGAAGATATACGTCGATCACAGACCCAAATTATTTTGGCAGGTAAATAGTTTTCCAAGAATGTATTGTATATTATATTCAGAGCATGAAAGCTAATTGTTATTGTGTGATCATTATATAACCAGGTTATATTACAAGAGTTCTAGAATTTTTGTAAAATCAATTACATATACCCTAAATCCAATACAACATAGATAGATAAGGCCTCAATTTTGTAGCATTTACTTGGACTTTGCTCTTTGTTTCGGCATTCTATCATCAGCCGAAGTCGAGATGATGTTGGCACCTATTCTCCCTTCAAACCTCTTCATCTTAATTAGATGGTCCAGATTCTCCTTTGTTCGACTTAACTCAACAATAAATTTTGTCACTCATTTATTTAAACATAAACTGTCATCTTTGTCTTTTGTCACTCTCACAACTTAGACCCTCATATCTGTACGGTGGCCAAAATTGAACTATTTTAAAGGCCTTACATTGTAAGAGTATTATGGATATTTTCCATAACAAGAAGTTTAAAGAATAGTTTTTATGATATTTCAATTAACTGGTGAAATATTGATGATATATTATGAAAGAATATAATATAAAACATAAAACGAAATCAAATTAAAGCATTATGTGTGTGTGAAAAAATTGAAATAAAAGATATTTGAAATAATCCAAATATGAAATATAAGAGAATTAATTAGATGTTTGTTATTTTTGAGATTACGATTTCACTGGTGATGGAACCAGCAGAATTCGTCACAGAGCACTCCACCCGAATTCCTGACTACTGCCCGTGAATCTATCGTCTGGATATGCAAATATAGCTAGATTCTTCACCTACTACGCCTTCATGTTAGGCTTTGGTAAAGATTCTGAGTTGCCATATTAAGGAGGTGGAAATGGTTCATTCGTATGATTAACCACACCACAAATAAAAAATATAGTTTATCGAAAATCAAATCTTTTTTATTTACAGTTAACTACTAATCAAATCATAATTTTTCAGTTTGGTTAGTGATTAACCACAAAAATCACTTCTTAAAAAATCAACTTGTAATCTTAAGCATACAAGTAAAGTTTCAACTAGCTCTTGAGCTAAAATGAGGTTTTCCGTGAACTCACGAATCTGTCTTAACTTTGGTATCACACCAAAATCAAGTCTATGGTGCATATTTCCAACATTATTTAGATCGATGATTTGTTGGGTTGATTGCAATTATTGTGAAGAAAAAATAAATAAAAGGAAAATGAAAAATAAAAGTACGAAATTGCCCAAACTTATTAATGGCCATATCAATTATTATAAGAAATAATATATAATTAGTTAAAATTCTCAAATTTCTCTTTTCTTCCGAAATCTATCTTTCATGAGTAATTTCAAACTACCCACGAAATTAAAAGATTGAAGGATGAGACATGGCGGATTTTTGTCGACTAAGGAAAGGTCTCCACCTGTTTGACTAATTATTTCACGTCGCTTTTTTGTGCGGGTCACCTACCTAATTCTACTCCCATCTTTGATTCTATCTTACCAAAGGTTTCGACAGCCAAAAATGACCAGCCTTTGTGCCCGTTGATGTGAGAGGTGGTGAGGGTAGCTCTTAAATAGATGGGTGCTTGCACGGCCTTTAGGTGCAGATGGTTTGCGATAAATATTTTCAGAAGTCCAAATCACCCATCAAAATCATCCAAACCATCCAAAGTTTAAAATCAGGACTCCAATGAGTGGGGGAATATTGGATCATATTATATATTTCCATAAACTCTCACATCATCATAATCCATGCGTAGCTCAACCACTTTGATATGGTCACACACTCACCCACCACATTAGCAACATACACGTTGTAGAGAACCAAAATCCTTTGTTTGGAAGATTGAAATCATATTCCTCTATGTTGAAGGTGAAGTGGCCAATTAAATGAAAAAACTACTCCATATCATACGTTTACTTCCCTGCACTTTTATTCTTAAGGTACAGATCACAGAATTGAGATGACAAATGGGTCATAGGCCTAATATGGATAAACATGGGACTGCATGAAATTGTCAGGCCCAAAACGATCTCGTTAGATCAACCATCGAATTGTTGCAATACCGTTTGCAGGTCTATGCATATATTATGTGCGCGAATAATATCAAGGCAAAATACTCAAAATATCACGAAATTTAGGTATATGTCGAGAAATGTCGTCACTTTTTTTATATAGATTTTATGTTACCGAATTCGAAGTTTCAGACGATATATGTCATATTGTTAATTTGTGCTTCACTCCGTCCATGGAATTCGCCCTAACCCATATACTTTAGATTTGTACCGCTGGCGTGACATTTAATTATTTCTAATTAAAACAGATTTTATTAACACAATCTCCATCTCCTCCAAACAAAATTCCCCTTTCACCTTCTCGTCCGCCGCCTCCACGACCCTCCCTTCCGCGTACAAATCTCTCGTCCAGTCCAGCAGTATAATGTCATCTTCTGCCGCCATAAAAGAAGACGCCCCATACTCGAAATCTCCACCATGAATTCCCTTAAACCTTGCGTTGAGTCGTGGTTGACGCATTTCAATGCTATCTTTGTTTCGTTCGCCAGCATGCCTTTGTAAACTTTGAATAAGATAAAACTAAAAGATTGTTGAACAAATTAAACCGAACTAACTTAATGAGGTCGAGCTGTACCATCCAGTTCAATCATAACTAATTAACTGGAATTAGGTGTGTCGGATAACTAATGTCCACATCCTTAATTTGTTACACATGTACGTTCGTCTCCTCAGAAAATTAAAATATACTCTCAAGTTCATAAAGGAAAATAAAAGGGAAAAGGTGGGTGGGTCATGGATGGCATGAGTATTTTTTCCACTTGGGGGTGCAATTAATGCCAATAGTAAAGGTTCTGATTCATCCAATAATAAAACGTAGAAAATTGGAAGGGATAATTCAGTGAATAATATATGTTGAACCGAAACATCGAATCCAGCCAAGTAGCCAACCCAACCACAATATATAGTTAGTTGACTTTACTTTTTATGTTTCTCTTCATTAGAATGTTTCGGCCTTGTTAGTCTATAATTTCAATGTTTCTGACTTAAACTTGAAGAGTATTAGGTCAGAAGCAACTATATATGAGAAGAATATAATTTGCATATCTAATAAGTCATTACGACTGAAACCAGTACTGCCTAACAATAACAAACCATCGAGTTTCAGTTTAAACTTTCAAGGGATTAAGGATTTATGTTAGTTGGAGTTGATAGAAATCGAGAGTAACTGAGAGAAGAATGACACAATGAGTTAACGTGGTCTTCGATTATATGATCGACTAGTCCATGAGAGAAAGAATGTCTGATTATTATTATCATGAGAAGAAGCAGAAGCCTTAACCTAAATACAGCAACTTGAGGTTTATATAACTAATCGGCCAAACTAGCTACATAACACAAGTGAGTGACCCATTGGGCTATAGTAGAAGATTAACACTCCCCTCAAACTGATGATCATTACGCATCATCAATTTGCTTGACAAGAACCAATGTCGACTTGAAGAAACCGCCTTTGTCTATCAACAATTTGATCTTCTGACGATAAATAATATAGACCAATCTCACCAGACCGAACAAGATCCCAGATGTAGTGAACATGAGTCTCAATGTGCTTAGCCCGATCATGAAGGACAGGATTGCTAGCAATCTGAAGAGCACTATTATTATCTCCAAACAAATGAATGGGTGTCGTTACATGTACACCAAGGTCTCGAAGAAGACGACGAATCCAAACAACCTCAGAACATACATCAGACATAGATCGATACTTGCTTCCGTAGAAGATTTAGAGACTTTGTCTTGTTTCTTACAAGACCAAGAGATGAAGGCATCACCGAACCAAACACACAAACCGGATGTAGAGTGACGAGTATCAACACAACCAGCATAATTCACATCAGCATAAGCAAAAAGACGAGGCTCCCATGTGCAAGGAAAGAACATCCCAAGAGAACAAGTTCCATGTAAATATCTGAGAATTCAGAACACTACATCTTGATGAGAAGTGCGAGGATTGGCCATAAACTAGCTTACAACCTGAACTGCATAGGCGATATCAGGTCGTGTGGCTGCGAGATAAATAATGCTGCCAATAGTCTTATGGTATAAGGTAGGATCTGAGACCAACTCACCATCTTCCTTCCCAAGCTTAAGATTAAGCTCCATCGGAGTGAGGCAAGCCTTGCAATCAGCCATCTGAGTAGAATCAAGCAAATCACTGATGTACTTTTCCTATGTGACAAGTAGACCCGAACGAGATCGAGTAATTTGAAGCCCAAGCTCCTTCATTTTAAAATGACTATTCAAAATATTTTAATTTCGAGAATCCCAGTTGCGTCGCTGTGATGCCTGGATATGTGCTTATGGTGAAAAGAGAAGGATCATCATGTTCTGAATAAAACCAGACTGTAAAATCAAAGCTTGGAAAGTTTCAAACCAAGCCCGGGAAGCCTAAATCAAACCATATAAAGGGCGGCAAAGAATACAAACATGATTTGGAGAAACAGACGAATACCAGGAGGACACTCCATATAGACGGTTTGTTTAAAATTACCGTGCAGAAAAGCATTTTTAACGTCAAGTTGATAAAGGGGCCAATCCGCCCGAGCGGCTTGAGCAAGAAGAATTTGAACTGTCTGCATACAAGCAACTGGGGAAAAAGTTTCTTTCATAGTCTATTCCATATTCCTGGCGATGACCTTGAGCAACAACCCGAGCTTTGTATCTATTGAGGCTGCCATTGGGGTGAAACTTCTCTGTATAAACCCACTTTGATCCAAGGACTTTGACATTCTTCAGTCTTTGGACATCATCCCAAGTGTGATTCTCATGAAGTGCATCATATTCCACTTGCATTGCGACATTCCAATTGTGATCATTCTTGGCTTGTCGGTAAGAAGTGGGGATAGGAATACCGATAGTAGCATATGTCACATAGCCATGATAGTGAGGTGGAGGCTGACCTTGGGTAGTATGGAAGGATCAACGTGGAGCAGGGAAGGGGAAACAGACAAGTTAGGAGAGGTGGGATTAGTGGTAGAACCCGGTAAAGATAAATGGGTGGGATTGGTGGTAGAACTCGGTAGAGATAAATGGGAGCTGGTTCATTTAATAGTGAATTGGAGGTTGGTTTATTTAATGGTTGATAAAAAGGTAACGGGGAGGAGGCTGGTTGATTTAAAGTGTGAGATGAAGATAACGATGGCTGGCCGTGAGTATCATGTGAGGATGAAATGATTGTTGATGAGAGAATATGAGTGGTGGTTGAATGGGATGAGTGGAGGCGAGATTGGATACAGTAGGGTCTGGGCGAGTTGGGTTGTCTTCAAAAAAAAGAAGGTGGATGAGTAAAGTATGATTGGTGGTGGTGGTGGAACTAGGTGAGTGATAAGGTAAAGTAGTCTCTTGAAAAACAATATGATACGGTGTGTAGAGACGACGTTGTTGCAGATCATAGCATAAATATCACTTATCTTGATCTGTATATCTCAAGAAAACGCACCTCACAGTTTTAGCGGACAGCTTTTTGCGATCCTGTTTGGGTTAAAGGACATAACACGCACAACCAAACACTCGCAGACGACAGTGATCCAGGGGACGAGAAAACCAAACTTCAAAAGGAGATAAATTGTCATGATATACTATGGTGCAAATAGCTTCGACCCAAAATGAGCAGGAACATGAGATTGTAACAGAACAGCACGAGTGTGATCAATGATGTGTGGATGGTTCCTTTCCACTAACCCATTCTGTTCTGAAACACAAAGACAAGATTGCTGAAATAGAATGTCATTTTTCTTGTAGAACTTGTGAAGAGATGAAGCTATAAATTCTCCACCAGGATCATATCTCACCATCTTAATTGTCTTGTTAAATTGAGTTTTGACCATGGCGACAGACTCTTGTAAAGCAGTGGACAATTCAGACTTGAGATGGAGAAAGTAAACTCAAACAAACAGAGTATTATGATCGATAAAGAGAGCAAAGTACCGATATCCAAGACGTGAGGTAGTAGAGCACGGACCCCATAAATCCGTATGAATCAAATCAAACATCTCAGATGCAGTTGTTGTGCTAGGCCGAAAAAGAAGAGCAACGGACTTAGCTTCAAATCAATCCACACAGTCGGGAATAATGAAATTCTTAGCATTAAGAGAAACCGATAACTTTTGTTTGAGAAACATATCCATAAGTCCATAAGAGTGGGGATGTCCGAATCTAGAGTGCCACAACCTCCATACATTATTAGAACTATTACTAAGTACATAAGATGAATCAAAAAACGAAGAAGCTCCCAAGGTTAAGTTGGTTGGACCCGGTGAGCATAATCCCAGAGATGAAGACCCATTAGACTTCACGTGATCCAAAATGAAATTGCAACATCGTTTACTTCCTTTCCCGATCGTCCTCCTGGTCTGACGATCTTGCACAACACAACTATCCGCCCCAAAATTGACAATACATCCATTTTATGTGTGTTGACCAACTAAAACCAAGTTCGGTACTAACTAAGGAGCATGAAGAGTATGCGGCAAAGTAATATTAGGTGTAACAACAATTCCAATTCCTTCTATAGGTAACCTCTAACCATTGGCAACCTCAACATGTTGTGTCGTTACCGGAGTATAATCATGAAATAAGTCCAATTGTCCTGTCATGTGATTAAAAGAAGCAGAATCAATAAACCAATGAGATTGTTTACGTAAAATTCCCAAATTGACAAAATCAGAGTTTAACGCTTGAGGAAGAACACGCTGCAATGCAACATTAACTAAGTTGTCTAGCGAACCAATGTCCGGACCTGCAGTGACAGCAGAGGAAACAACCGAACCAGCATCCAAAGCAAATCCCATATGATTATGGTCTTGAACAGAATATCTTGATGTATCATTACCTCGGCCAGTGCGAGCATTGTTGGCGGCTCGCTTGCAACAATCAGTAATAATATGACCATGTTTTTTGCAATAGGTACATACGTTCTGTTTGCGACAAAGAAAAATATAATGGCCCAACTCTTGGCAATGATGAAAATGCACAGTACTAAAATCGAAGATTGACCTGAACTTGTAGACGAACCAAAATGAACTGGAAGCTTGGATTGATTGAAGAATTGCGGCTGTGAGCGACCGCAGCAAAAACGTTTCCTGGTTGAGAAGGTAAGACAAAACTAACAAGTTGTGCTTGAGTTTTCAGTCGCATCTCCGCGCAAATCAACGCACCAAGGATGTCCCGAATTTCAGATTTATTTGCGGCCAACAATTGTGATCGGACCTGCTCAAATTCTGGTCTCGAGCTCATCAAGAACTGAAACGTGCGAGCCCGTTTCCTCTCTATAATAATCTCCAGACTCGTAGTAGCAAATAACATAGATGTAGACAAGAGATCTATCTCGGTCCAAAGATTATTCGCAGCAAGATAATAATTTTTCACATCCAACTCACCTTGAAACAGATTGGCGAGAGAAAATTCCAAATCAAACAAACGAGAAGTATTGACTTGAGACTAGGTGTTCTTAAGATG
The DNA here is from genome assembly GCA_030674075.2 of Linum usitatissimum. Taxonomy (NCBI): domain Eukaryota; kingdom Viridiplantae; phylum Streptophyta; class Magnoliopsida; order Malpighiales; family Linaceae; genus Linum; species Linum usitatissimum. Next base: position 8,465,898 of record JAUJYP020000285.1, on the reverse strand, counting down.
AGTCCATACTTATGCGGCTGACGAGTAGGAGCAAAGAGATAGGGAAATTGATTGATCAACCAAACCAAGAATATAAGAAAAAACCCTAGCATAGTTCATATACCAGGTTTCAATTTCGGACTGAAGAGACTTAGCGGCTGTCGCAGACGAGGATCATTTGTCAATTGTAGGCGATGTAGAGTTGGAGTTGCAGCAGAGAAAGTGATTTTAGGTAGCCTTTTAGTCCCATCAAGATATGACATGAGTCATTTACCCTGAATGAAGGTCTTGAACGAAAATTTCTATATAGCATGGTTTCATCCATCGAATTGGACATTGACTGATTTAGAATATGAATGATCCGTGTGAGGCTTTGATACCATGATAGAAGTCGAGAGTAAGCAAGGGGAGAATGACACAATGATTTAAGGTGGTTTCCGATCGTATGATCAACTGATCTACGAAAAAAAGATTTTCTGATATTATTATCATGAGAAGAAGCAAAAGCCTTAACCCAAATACATCAACTTAAGGTGTATACAGCTAATCGGCCAAACTAACTATATAAAACAAGTGAGTGAGCCCATTGGGCTATAGTAGATTAACAAGAATTCATCCTTTCTCAATATCGTGGAAATTATTAGACAAATTAGGCGATCGTTTTAAACTTTCAACATAAGAATTTGTTAATGCAGTTTGAGAAATTCTTACGTCCTTGAAGTTTTAATCGGGGATATTTAGTCCACATCCACTATGACTACAAGAATACAAAGATATAGACTCTAAATACAACGTCGAGTAATAAGAACAGAAAAAGCAAAATCAACACAAGGAAAAGCACAAAAGGAGGGAACAATAGTCCCTGAGTGGAGGAGCAGCAGAAACCCCAAGCTCTCCAACGACACCGGAGGAGCGAAGGCTTCGTGAGTTATCCCAAAAACACAGAAACAGAGATTACAAGGAGAGAAGTGATGATTCAACTTCTAAGTCCGCCTTCTAACTTAAGGGGGGTTATACACTAGGGTTTATTTCCCTAAGCCAATCTGAAAGTGAGATTGGTTAAAGAATCAAAGTTCAACATAAAAAGAATTAAAATGAAAAAGACTAAAATACTTCATTTTCTCCATACGCAATATATATCTGTTTATTATTATTATTTTTTTTAAAGCGTATTTAAAATTAAATCAGTGAGACCAATGATATGTAATCAACTAGTTTTAATTATAAAACAAATAGATTATATAATTCGCCACCAATCAGCTAAAAAAATCAACATCGAAGTATCCGTATAAAGTTACTAGTTAGTGCACGTAAACAAATAGTGATGTTATACACAATCCGTATTTTACTTTTTGCAGTCCGTATTTTATCGTAAATGTACTATTCTACCCTTTATGCAAACACACATGTAGTCCATTTTTAGTTTGTGCAGTTCATTTTTACTGACGCAGTCCAGTTTCACTTTTTTTCTAATCCATTTTTACTTCGTACAGTCCATTTTTATTAATGCAGTTCTTTTTTATAAATAGATATTACGAAATTTATAAAAAATATAGCTAAATAAATATTACTTACCAAGTACTCTTAAAAAATTAAAATATTTTTATAAAATAATGACAAACATTATAAATATAAATAAAAAATATATATCTTCCGTATATTCAAAAAATAATAAGTATCTCTTTTTGAAGTTTTATTTATAATTTTTATTTTATAAATATATAACTAAAAAATATTAAATAAATATATCTTGTGAATATTATTAAAATTGGATTGTAATTTGTAAAAACGGATTGTATGAAGTAAAAATAGATTGAACGAAGTAAAAATGGACGGCGTGAAGTAATTTTTTTAATTAAGTGTATTTTTGTTTATTTACATACTGTACGAAATAAAAAACGAACTGTATATAATATTGAGAAAAAATTAATAATATAATAATGGGTACACAAAATGGAAAGAAGAAACTGATAGTAATTATTTGGTAAATTACTTTATTGTAAACAACTGTACATGTGAAACGGAATAAACCGATTCTATGTACAGTATCTTACACTCCGTGACATCATTTGTCATTTCATACATACATAGTATGAAATGAAAGAAGTAAATAATAATCATATCATCTACTGTTCTGTCTTCTCCTCAGCCCGTGACACAGGTTGGCTGCTAAGTTTATCGTTTAGTATCCATAAGTTAATATAGTTCGTATTGTTTAGTAACCATTTTGTCTTGATGTGAAAATGAAGTTAATGTTAAAAGTAGAGAAGTAATTGCATTCAAATGAAAACTGAAAACAATATCTTTTTAGTTTACACATTTTAGAATTATGATAATCTCTCCTGTTTTTTAACTAAGAATTTTTTTATGTCTAAACAATAAAACATTCACGAGACAACATTTCATGTTACATATAAAACATCAATAAAAATAATAATCAGAAAAACGATGGTAAAATATACCATTACACTATTCAAATTAGAACTCAGATTAAAACAGTTAAGCAATAATCTCTTGATTTTTTAAATTGATCTCAACGTTACCTTTACTTTTTTCGAAAATGAATTAATTAAAAAATATATTTAATTGTCACTGATTTAAATCGAATTAATATGATAAAACTGTGAACATGTTACAGTGAAAAACTCATTTGTCAACCCCACTATTTCCCCATGTGAAACCCTAACACCCTCTCGTAACCTAGCCGCCGCCAACCATCTCGACAATCTCGTCTACTAGTTTAGTTTTTTGCTTTCGATTTCCTCTTGTATAGAGCCTGTCTTACTTTCTCGTTGGAAGGTCGTCCTCTTTAGATCTAAAATCAAACCCTGCATACAACCACCCAATGGCTTCTCCTTAATGGCATCGCCGATGCCGTCATCACTAATGTAGTGGCCAACACCACCACTACTGCAACCCCCAAAAATCGAGCCGCCAACACCAGCTTCCACCTGCCGGTCGCCGTTGCTGCAGGAGTTGCTACTATATAGCTCAAAGAACAACCCAAGTCGGAACTATCATTGGACGGTTTCATCATCGCCCCACCAGAATGGCGCTACCAATGGTGTATCGACGGTGAGTTCCTGACCCGCCGGGAAATCAACTTCCCTAAGATGTGTCGCATGCTGTCCGGAATCTGGCAGTCGGGACGGGGTGTCGAAATCGACGCTTTAGAGGACCAAAAAATTCTATTTCGCATCCACCATGATAGGGACATCGACCGTGTGATGAATGATGGCCCCTGGAGCTTTGACTATCACCAGCTCGTCGTCTATAAGCTACGGTCGGGCCAGTTACCGCATCACACCCATCTCACAAAGGTCACCTTTTGGGTCCATGTGCATGAGCTACCTTTCGGGTATTTTTCCGAAGCAGTGGGTCGAGCCATAGGCGACTTCGTTGGAGAGTTCGATCGCTATGATTCGAAGAATTTCATAGTGTTTGCAAAACCGTACATGCAAATCAGAGTCTGGATGGATGTCTGGAAACTGCTCAAGCGAGAGAAGCTAGTGCGCCTTCTCGGAAATGATTTGGTTTTCTGGAAATTCAGGTATGAACTGCTTCAGCACTTCTGTTTTATATGTTGCATTTTGGGACATGTTGATAAGCAAGAAGATTCACTTCCGACTCCCGGAAGAGCAAATAATTTGCCGGTGGGATGACTCCATTCGAGCCAGTAATCGAACACCGATAAACCCTTATCTTATCACTCATGCGGCCGCCACCTCCACAATGCCACAACAAGTTAGACCTCAACCTCTCGCAATATGCATGGTAGCTAACGTACTAGATAAAGATAAGCATATTGAGATTGAGACATGCACTGGCGAAACAGAAGCACAAGAGTTACTGATTCGGGATGAGAAGAAACAAAGTCTCCAAGAAGAGCGACTAGATAAGATGGACACGAAGGAAAATTTGGATCACATGCCATCTAAGTCACCAAAGAAGATAGTGCATAACAGTTCAAAAGCTAAGGTGAATCATCTGAAGGTGATTCGCCATCGGGAGTAATCAATCCGCTGAGGAGCCAGATCATCGCAGCAGATTCAACTTGTTTCACCGGCACCCCTCGAGGAGCATTTCAATTTAGTTATGCTTTGAACTATTTCTATTTCATTTAGAAGTACTTAGTAGATTTCATTTTTTTGTTGCTCGAGGTCTTTCATTGTTATGTTTAATTTTAGTTGTTTCTAGCTTTTTGTGTAATGCCTGTTAGGAGAGTAAATACCGAGACAGTTATCTTGCTAATAGCCTATGCTCCATGTAATCCCGGTTTGTGGGATTGCACCTCCGGGTGGCTTCTGCTTCAAATTTTTTTCGGTTTCGACCGTATCTAATGGAATGATCGACATTAAAAAAATCCAATTAATATGATAAAACAGTGAGAAGTGAGAAATTACTTGTTTTTCATTTTCTTGTCCACCATGACTCCAAGTCACACAGTCGACTGGTTAAGGAGTACGATAAGACAGTGATCAAGTTGACTAGATGAATAATGAAGTGTGGAAGCAAGGAAATCACTTCACTGATGCTATGTCGTCGATCTCAATTTCATTGTCGACTAAGGACTGAGGAATGCACCACCGTCAAAGGAAGCGAACAACGCTCGCCCCAAATGGTGGACTGAGGTGAGAAGATGAAAAATGATGATAAACTTGAGAAGAACAACAAGAATTATGTGGCTTCCGATCAAGATGATCGACTAGTCCACGAAAAAAGGAGAGAATTCACATTAGGGTTCATCGGGTGATACAATATAATATTTATATGTTGCCTAACAACACTACACTCATCTGCAACATATAATGAGTGTTGGGCCAAGATATATAACAAAGTCCCAATACATTTATTCACTAACAACCCCCCTCAAATTGATGGTGCAACATCAATTTGCTCGCTAAGAACCAATGACGACTAGTAGACAACGACTTGGTAAGAAAGTTCGCCAGCTGATATTTGGTGGTGATATAAAAAAGCTTGATGACTCCTTCCTGAACTAAGTCTCAAATATAATGGATATGAGTCTCAATGTGCTTCGTCCGATCAGTAATACATGATTGGTGGAAATGAAAATTGCATTGGTGTTGTCAGCGTAGAGCCGAACAGGATGAGAGACAATAGCACCAAACTCCCCTAAAAGTCGTTGTATCCAAACAACTTCGGAACAAACGTCAAACATTGACCTACATTCTACCTCTGTAGACAACTTGGAAACTCAATCTTGCTTTTTATAGCGCAGGAAATAAAAGCAGAACCATACTGAACACACCATCCCTATGTAGAATGACGGGTATCAAGACACTCTACATGATCGACATCTACAAATCCGATAGCTGAGACGAAGGAGTGGAAGGAAAGAAGATGCCATAATCACGAGTACCTTGAAGATAACGTAAAATCCGATAAACGGCGGCTTGATGAGACCGACAAGGATCACTCATGAACTGGCTAACCACCTGAACTGCATAAGCCAAATCTGGGCGAGTAGAAGTGAGATAAATCAGACTACCCACCAGACATCGAAACAAAGTGGAATCCTCAATAGAATCATCATCATCCTTACCCAGTTTTAAATTCATTTCCATGGGAGTCGATCAATGCTTTCAATCAGAATAATGAGCCAACGCTAGCAGATCACTAATGCACTTCGTTTGATTAAGGAGGATACTTTATCGGAACGAACAACCTCGAGCCCCAAGAAGTAAGACAACTCACCGAGCTCCTTGAGCTTGAAGTGAGTATGAAGGTGTTCCTGGACAGGTGCAATACCATGCTAGTCATCTCCAATCAAGATCATGTCGTCGACATAGATTAGAAGTATAGTAATGACTTGTGGTGATTGCTTTGGGAATAGAGAAGGATCATTGCAGCTTTGTTAAAATACAGATGAGAGAATGGTCTCTTGGGGCTTGTTTAGGTCATAGAGAGAGGGCTTAAGAAGGCACACAAAATCCTTTAATACCTTATCAAACCCAGGGGACATTCAACATATACGGTTTCCTTCCACTATCCATGAAGAAAGGCATTTTTAACATTAAGTTGCAATAATGGCCAACATCATTGTGCAGCAAGTGCCATAAGAATTCTGACAGTTTGCATCTTGGCCACAGGGGCAAATGTCTTCTCATAGTCGATACCATACTCCTATCGACACCCTTGAGCAACGAAATGAGAGTACCATAAGGATCAAATTTAACTGTGTAGATCCAACGTGAACCAGTGACTTGGGAATCAGGAGGTCGTTGGACAATATCCCATGTATGATTAGCTTCCAAGGCATCTTGTTCTTCATCCATGGCGGCGGTCCAGTTGGGATCCAAACATGCTTCTTTATATGAAGAAGGAATATGGATGGGGCTCATACTATATGTGACGTAATCTTGAAACCGGGACGACAACACAACTTAATTACTCCAAGATGAGTGATGAGGAATCAAAGGCACCTCAATTTTCATGATCGGTGTGATCAACATGAAGATCATCATCAGGTAAGATAAAAACATCCACCTCGTCGACAATGGAATCAAAATTAGGCAACGAGGCACGAGAATTATCCATGTTGCACTTGTAATAATAGATGTTCCAAAAAGGGCACATGGTAAGCAATATGAAGTCATCGGTTAATAGGATCATAACATAAATATCCTTTGTGGTGATTAGAATAGCCAACAAAAACACACCTTGTCGCCTTACTAGTCAACTTGGAGCGATCCTTCTTAGGAAAGAAGACGAAGGAAACACACCCGAAGACGAGTGTAATCTGGAGGACGAGCATACAAGATTTCATATGGAGTTTGATTCTTGAGAACAGGAGTAGGTTGTCGATTAATTAAGTACACAATAGTACGCACAGTTTCAACCTAGAAGGTGCCAGGATTAGCAGTCTGAAGTGACAAGACACGAGTCAAATCCAAAGGATGACGATGTTTCTATTCAACTAATCCGTTTTGTTCAGAAACCCTAGGGCATGATTGTTGAAATAGAATACCATGTTGGCGGTAAAATTTGTGGAGGGTTGTAGACATGAGTTCACCATCGGGATCTGATCAGATAATTTTTACAGTTTTTCCAAACTGTGTTTGAACCATCCGGATAAAACTTTGTGCAATTTGTTGCAATTCAGATTTCATCCTCAAAAAATACACCCAAGCAAAACGAGTATGGAGAGAGCAAAATAGCGGTATCCCATTCGAGAAGTTATCGGTGCAGGACCCTACAAATTTGTGTGAACCAAATCAAAATGCAACATGAATAACTGTAGGGCTAGAAGAGATAGGCAAACCTATAAGCTTTGCATCCACACAAGGAACAAAATCTGGAATTTCAAACTTCAAATTCTTAAGACAAACTGGCAATAATTTATTCTGAAACATGTATTTCAATCGAGTCGAATGAGGATGTCCCAGTCTAGAGTGTCACAAATCCCATAACATAGTATCTGACATCCAAACAAAAAAAAAGAATTATCAAAACAACCACCACTAGCTCCGTGTATCGCCGCTTCCTCGCATCCCTCACCAAAGTGATCTAACTCAAAGATCCTCCCTAGTTTGCGTCCTGTCCCGAATTGGCACCAATTCTGAGGATCATGCACAGTACAATCATTAGGTCCAAATGAAACAATACACCTAGAATCAGTGAGCTGTCCAACATACACCAAATTAGCTACCAAAGCCAGGATATGCAACGTTTGGGGTAAAGTTAGAGACGGTGTAACAATAGTACCAATACCCTGAATGGGAAACTTAGCCCCATTCGCAACCTCAACCATAGAATTATGAATAGGGGTGTAATTTTGAAAGAGAGACCGATCACCAGACATGTGATTATAAGTAGTGGAGTCAAGTAACCACAAAGAAGATGTACCCGACAAACCCATAGAAGCAAAAGCTACATTGATTCCCGAAAAGAAGAGCACGTCCCAGGGCAGCCTGAATCATACGATTAAGAGAGGTCTCAGAGACAAATTCACCGCAGGAATGATCTGTAGCTGAGGTAACAACATAGGAAGAGCCACGCTAACGGGAGCGACTCGGAAGGAGCTTTCTTGCATAATTGCAAAAATTACGTTGTTTGCAATAACCAATCGAGTGACCCATAAGACCACAATGCTTACACTTGACCTAAGCCCAATTTACGTGACCTTTTTGCTGAAAATTACCACCATGATGAGAAGCATTGACATTCCCATTACTTTGGGAATTGGATTGTGGAGAAGAAGCAGTGAAGTGAGGACGATGGCGGTTGACTGCAAATGCCGATTCAACGGAGGTGAGGTTAGAGTCGAGCTGAGTTTGGGTGTTCAGCCACGTTTCAACCCGAGTAAGCTCACTAAAGATATGATTAATTTCTAAGTCTTTTGCAGCAAGAAGTTGGGCACGAACAGCTTCGAATTTAGGCCGCAAATTCATAAGAAATTGCAGGAGTCGCATCTTGCGACGATCTTCCAAAACTGCAACCCCGGCACACCGGTAAGCGAGGTAGTCGACAACAAATCGAGTTCCGTCCATATTCGAGATGCAGCCATATAATATTGATTCACATCCTTATTGCCTTGAGCTAAGCTTGCGAGCTCGTATTCAAGATCGAACAGACAATTAGTACTGGTTTGAGTATAAACCTGCTTCAGATGAGTCCAAACTTCCACCGCTGTCTTGAACGAACGAAAAGTTAAAGCAATTGATGCATCCACCGAACTAATGAGCCACGATAGAACACGAGCATTACTAGTATGCCAAGTCTCGACCTCAGTCGAGTTAGTAGCAGTACGAGCAGGCTCCTTTTTGGTACTTTCAAGATAAGCAAGCAGCCCCTTACCTCAAACAAAAACCCGGAAGGCATATTCCCAAATCGAAAAATTCTGACTTGTGAACCGAACAGCAACCGAATCACCCAAATCCCGAGCCATGATGACAGAGAAGGAACAATCTGAAGAAGACAACGAAAATCGAAGAAAACCTGAAGTGGATCCAAGAAAACCTGATCGAGAAAACTGATAACGAACTGACACCGACAATCACAAGAATTTGGAGAAAGACTCGAAACTTGGCTCTGATATCATGAAAATCGATGATAAACATGAGAAGAACAACGAGAATTACGTGGTTTACGATCAAGATGATCGATTAGTCCACGAGAAAAGGAAAGAAATCATATTAGGGTTCATCGGGCGATAAAATGCAATATATATAGGGTTTAAGATTTAGGGTTTAGGGTTTAGGTGAGCTGAGCAAGAAGCCAACGTTGTTATCATCCGAAACATATAATGAGTGTTGGGCCAAGATATATAACAAGAGAGGAACTACTGCGGTCGCCTCTGCCGACGCCGGTCGGAGCCTTGATCGACCTTGAGAGGTCGAGATGAAGAGTTGTAGAGTTCAGGAGGTGAAGAGTTCACTTCCGAGTTGAGTTTTCTGACCGGCAATGAATTGTTGGCCCTATTGGCTGGTGCTTTTTTGTTAAGATAAGATACATTCCTGATTGTCCAGAAATGAAGCAAATTCAGCAACTTTATTGATTGTGCAGAAGAGTTGAAGTACTAAGTGTACTGTAACTCACGTCTATCACTACTCCCTTGACTCTAGCTAACGGACTCCCTATTTAACTCGACTAATGAAACAAACTTAAAACCATTTGACTCAATCAAACAAGTTCAACGACTCCACTTTATTAGTTGACTAATTAAACACCTGACTTCTCTAACAATTCCACCTAACGTGCATTTCAGAACAAGACGATTCTTTGGAACACCCGATGTCATAATTAATGAGATTAATAATAATAATCCTAGCTAGGAAAGCAAATTCGTACGTGAATACACAATGGCATCTTGTGCCTGCTCAATGCTAGCAGCCAATTAGTATGTGATTGCCTTCTGTGACACATGTGTAATCTCAACATTGATCATCTCCTTGAAACGGAACCACAACAACACGGTGTTGGAGGTCAATCTCTCAGTCTTGATGTAATAAACTAATTCAGACTCACTCGGGCGACGGATTACTAGAATGAAAAAATAAATAAATAAAACTTACGTAAGGATGACGGGCACCTTACCCTATATTTATTAATTCGCATGTGACTGAATTGTTATTACTTTGACAAAAGAATTATTCAATGTTGTATGTGTTTCTTCAATCCTGTGAGTGTCAATTATAATAATTTGTTGAATAATCGTGTGAGAGATAGTGGGGAATGCCGACGATTGGGTCTGGGGCTTCAGGGCTTCTTGCTCAGCTGAGCTGGCCCCTTTTTCCTTTTTTTTTGTCGGTGTGGATAAAAATGAGAAATAATAATAATAAATTAACTATATTATTACTGCTCAGTTATTAGTTTATAATTACAAGTGATAGAAAGAAAGAGCATCTTTTGTTTTAGCACATCTTATAAGATGGGTTGATTTGGGATTATAGTATCATACATTCATAATAATTTTTTTCCTATATGTTTTTATTATTGTATACTTTTATGATTCAAAGTTTTAGAAGAAGGTCTGGCAATTCGGTCGAATAAAGTTGTTCGTTTTGAAAACCGAATACGATTGAATTCGAATTCATATAAAATGGTGGCCGATTTTGATTTTGAATTCAATTCAAAATCGTTAAACCGAATTAGGACTTTGTTGAAAAACCGAATTGAGAAAAGATCTTAAAACTATATTTCAGGTTTCATTTTGCTTTTTGTTGGCTTCCGTCCATTAAATTTCAATTGGAATAAGTCTTCACATTATATTAATAAATAAATTCAATAACAACATATCACAAATAGCCGAAATGCCCAATTTCATGTCCAAATTCGGTTTCGTTTTGAATTCGGTCTAAAACCGAATCCGACCGAATTTTTCGAGTTCGAATTCATGACAAATTTTCCTGCCGATTTCAAATTTGAAACCGAATTGGCACTTGAATTTGGTTTTCTTGAACGAATTCGATTATAAATTCGATTAAACCAAAAACCAAATTCGAACTACGACCCTTGTTTAGAAGAAATAAAGTCAAAGTCAGTGTTGAGAAACTAAGTATAGACAAACCTCTTAATTAGAAGTTAGAACCCATTTTAATGAAAACTATATAATCTTTAGATTCTCTCTTATTAATATCATTCGACATAAATTTAAACAAATTAACAAAATCCAAAAACAACATAATGAAATTATGTGTGCGTTTTATTTTGTACATGATACAAAAATTATTATTGTTCTTATATCTCACCATATATATCAACTTAGGAACTTCATTTATGGAATTTCTAATTCAATAGTCTTTTCACCCAGTTACACAAGTCGTTAACCCCGGATGTTTATAATGCAGTTTCATTAACGTATAATGTATATTGGATTAGGTCCAATGTAGTTATGAGTTAATCGAAATTTTTATATATATAAAAAACGTTAATTTTTATTGTTTTAATTAAACCGTCACCTCTTTAAAATCTTAATAATATTCCTTTTCTTTCCGTAAACTAATCGACCTCAATATTGAGAATCATATTAATTGCCGATGTTACTTCATTATTATTATTTTCTTATTCTTCCTTTATATATAATAACTAAAATATCATTTAGAACTGTTATATGCAGGGTGGATAATGGACCGCACCGTTTATAATATAGTTTAACTTATATGTTTGATTAACATCTAAAGTCGTAATTAGCGTATTAAATACTTTTTAACATAATAAAATTTTCAACTTTTATGTTTGACTAACATCAAAATCGCTATAGTTATTCGACTGAACTGGCTAGCCAAGCCCTTCATGTACAGCTCGATGTTTTGAAAAAAAATTATTCATTATTCGACACGATTTTGATAAGTTAGATTTGAGGCAGGATATGTTTGACTTGATAGGCTCATGAGATGGCTCGAGTTTGAGATCAAAAATCAACTTAAATATTGGCTCGAGTATATGTTTTTTAAACTCAAAATTTTACAATAATGTAACATGCATGTATTTTGCCCTGAACTAAATAACATATACAATAAATCATATGTAATTTGTGATTGTTCTAATGAAAATATATGTGATATATTGTCTAGGGTTAACTATTTTGATTGAGAAAAGTAAAAATTTGGAATTTTTTTATAAGTTATTTTTTAACTTGACTGGTCAATATTTTTTAATGCACTATCTTCAAATTTATCTCAAATTGGAGTTTCCAAAGAGTTCTAAAGGTTTAATAACTAAAGCTCGAATTAAGTTCAAATCTGACTCGTTAAGAATAATTAATGAACCAAACTCGAACTTGATCGACACAAACTAAAAATAATTAACAAACTCACTCGTCTAAAATTAACGAATTAAGTTTGAACATTATTCGGCTCAGCCCGTAAATGGCTGGCACCACAAGGGGAATAGCTAATGTGTCTCACTCCGTAGACTAGGCAACACATGTGATATATCTACACTAAAACCACGTAAATTAAATAACTCCCAAATTTATTTGAAAAGAACTAAAGAAACTCGCAAGCTGCAGAAAAATTTATCACCACACGGATTCTGGTGCCAAGACTCCCTTCTCATTGATACCATTTGAAGAGAACTCTAAACTCTGTATTTATATAATTTAAAGGTTTAGATTAATTAGAGACAATATAATTATGATTATGTAGTATTTAAATAATTTTGTTGGATTAAAATCTAAATTTTATTTTGTTGGAATTTTTTTGAACGATCGATTGATACAAATTATCAAAAGTTATACAAAAATGTATATATATTTGTAAACAGTATAATATTACGTAAATATGTTTATATACTAATGTATAGACTGTGTACACCGGATTCAGACAAGTGTGTACAATACCAACTTGAACTTTGGATGTCTGCGAAACTCATTTTGAACAGTTAACCTGAATGATTGTGCGGAAGAGACAAACACATAAAAAGGGCGGTGCTCAAACTATTCATTGATAGCATAATTCTGCACAACATTATCATTTACGAACTCGAAGGCATAAGAAAACAAATAAACATTGGACGGTGACTCAAAATTCTGAGCTCCAACTTCATGTACGTACTTTCTTGGTAAGCTAAGCTGATTTGCCCGTTAATGTCCCCAATCGGACTATTTTTTTCCCGCGCAATTTTTTTTTTTTTATTAGAATCCCATACAGAGAAAATCAAAATAATCCGTCAATCTAATTTAAATCCAACTGAAAAAAAAATGAATAGAGAAGAAAGTGTCGAATATGGGAAAAAAACTTAAAAAGAAAAAAAAGGGAAAACAGTCACAATTATCACCAATTAAAACGTGAAGTTATACAACAAAATTGAGAAAGATGGCAGGAATTGAAGAAAATATGTGAAGATTTGGAAATTACAGTGAAGATTTGGAAATTGATTTAGATAACCCATAATCTTTTGCATAATAGCCTTACCCTTTGAGTGGGTAAAATTAGTTGTTGAATTCGAGAAACACATGTATACACTTATCTAACTGAACGTCAAAAGTAAGAACTTCAGAAGCAAGAACGTCGGGAGCAAGAACGCCACCAAAAGTATTGGTGATTACCGGTGAAAATGTAGAAGAATTTGGAGACAACACAAACAAAGAAGGAGAGAAACTCGCAATGAACAACGTGTATTCGATGTCTGAATTGGAAGAAAAAATGGAGACATTACCCTGAAAAGACAGTTTTACCCCTAGATATTGTGCACAATTACAACCATTTGTCTCAATCGCTCGATCAAGAAACTAGATCTAACGGTTTCACAATCTTTCAGCACACTTCAGTATGTAATTCCTTTCGTATAATGCATGGAATAATTAACCGGGGAGATATTCATATCTCCAAAAAGGGTCAACTTTTGGCAATGGCAATGGCAAATACAAAAGAGGTTATTAAAGTACGATCTGGTTTTTGAATTAGACGACGCCTTATATTATATAAAGATTTAAACTTTCATTTCGTAAAAATGAAAAACCTAAAATTTCAACTAAAAAAACCCTCTTTTAGTATGTTTTAGTTGCTCGAAAACACTCCCGACGAACCACGACCCAAACTTTTGGGCCAGTTCGTTAATTTGGATACTTGAAGTATTAGTTGGATGCACGAGATATGTCCATGAGTACGACGGTAAGTGTCCGGCCAATTTTTTTGAATGATCAACGAATAGGTTATATGTAGGTAAATGATTAATGTAGTTTGTATTTCAGTGTTCATATTCTGTAGGAAGTTGATGCCGGCGACGGAATTGATTACTCCGACTGGTTCTTATCCGACGATGTGTACGACACTATTGGTGAAGCGGTGTAAGCAGCAAAACAGATTGCTTTGACACCTAATTTCCATCCGATCAATGGGTCCAACAAAAGCAATGACTCGGATAAGGAGTGTCAGGTATATCTGTATTGCTCACGTGGACCTGTTCGCAAGTCCGATGGTTCAGATCCGCCGAAACGGGCGACGAAGTCAAAGAAGTGTAATTGTCCATTCAGACTTGCCATGCGGTCAAGGGTGGTAGATTGCGAGTGGAAGTTTTTTATTGACGGAATTGGAGACATAAAGAATCCTGATAAGTCGAAGGGGTACCACAATCATCCTCTAATTCTTTTTACTAAAGCAGCATGAAAAGCAATATGTTATTAGATGAGGCGAAAAATATATTCGGGATATGATGGCGGTTCACACACAACCGAATAAGATCAGGTATTTTTTGAACAAGAAGTTCAACACTCGTCACAATATGAATCAAATTTACAATGAGCCATACAAGATTAGGAAGGAGAAATTACATGGTTGGGATCCGATGGAGTGGACTTTGCGTGAAGCTACAGAACTAGGTTATTTCGTTAAGTACTTAAAGGATGATGACGAAAATCTTGTTCATATATTTCTTAGCCACCCCGAATGTGTCTAGATGGTTAGCTCATGATATTTTATAATTATGATTGACTCGACTTTCAACACCAACTCCTATAGGAAGCCGGTGATCCAGTTGGTTCGTGTGACTCCGATGCGGAAGAACTTTAGCATCGGGTTCACATTCTTTGAGAATGAAAAAAACAGAGTCTTATATTTGGGTGTTGGAATGTCTGACTTTTGATGTTGGGTAGGTGGGAACCTACTGCATTTGTGACTGATAAGGAGCGAGGTCTGTCTGCGGTACTCCGCACCGTCTTTCCAAAGACTCCCCATTTACTGTGCATTTGGTCCATGAAGAGGAATATCGAGGCGAAGATTAAGTACATCATGACTAATGCGAAAATGGCTAAGGCTTTCGTGCATGGTAGGTGGAATAAAGTGTTGTATGCACATACCGATGCAGAGTTCTACAAGGAGTGGAAGATGTGATCATGAGTGATACTCCAACCGACGGTGCATGAACTCGTAGGACCTATCTGGCTGCTCGCCACTACTCTGTCGCCCAACTAATGCCTCTACCTCACCTCGCTCCTGGGCCGCTAGTCTAGCAGCACGAGTACTAGGGAAGTACTCGTGAATCCAAGACTGAAGTAGATAAACGTTGCTAGCCATCCCCTTACACTTAGCGCGGCTAGCGTTACCGAACTCGTGGTACAACCATGCTAGCGCCCCCGTCCCTCAAGCAAATCATGACACAGTGGAAACACCCACATCAAGTACTCCTACAACACGAGGCGAGTGCGATCGGCTAACTTATCAGTAAACAACGTCGAACCAAGCAGACGAAAAATGAAGACCCTGTACACATCCGCATCCACTAAATAATTTCCCACGGGTATCATCGACTTCTCATGCATCGCAGCACCCTTTAGCCAAAGGTATCAGACATCCCCACCTGTAGCGCCTCCAACTGGAAACTTCAAATCCCCGGGATGGATACGGAGAGCCCTAGCTATATCGGCATGCAAGTCCTCGCTGGATCGTGGAATGTGAAGTGGACGTCCATGTACCGGGATACGGAGAATATGCCAAACATCATGAAGTGTGATGGTCATCTCTTCAAAGGGCATGTGGAACGTGTTAGTATCTGGCAGCCACCTCTCAACAAAAGCGTGGATCAGAGTCTCGTCCAACTGATCGTTCATACCAAAACGACCCAGTGAAGAAGTCCAGAGGTAGACATCATCATCTCAAGTGTCAGTGTCTGAGGCTGAAATCTCATCACATGTCGAAGATGACCCGCGCGAGTGTAGAATTTGAAATCGCGGATGTTACGGTACTCTGGACCGACCTCCCATAGATAATGTCCAATGTGACCCCGAAACTGAGAATCATACTCGTCACAATCAGGCTACCATCCTCTATCCATGAATCAAGCTGCCAAGTGTGCGAAAGGCTTCCCCCCGACCCTAGTAGTCTCGACCTCCTCATCTGTCGGAACATCCCGTGTACTGGTGGAAGGAGCGAAACGAGCATCTCTCCTAACTGTAACACGAACGCTCGTTGATGCATTAGACGACCAGTAGAAACCCTAAACAGTGGAGGCGGAAAAGTATCAGACTCATAGCCACCGAGCAACTCCTCTTCGCTGTCAACTGGAATAAATCTTAGGTTTGAAGTTAAGAGGGGGAGGGGGGGGGGGGTGTTCTAACGAGCCTAGCTAGGGATGGAGGTCTACCATGCCCATCGTGGCGTACCGGAATCCTAATAGGGGGAAAGGTTCAGGGGTCTCGTAGATTTTCTGTTTCTTCTTCTTCTTCTCTGCTTCTCTCCGATTCAAAGCAGTAATCGCACGCTCTGCAAGTCGACTAATGGTTTCCATTGACTGAATTACATCAGTCTCTTCTTCTATAAGGTCAGTGCTATGCTGCTTACCACCACCTTTTGTTTATGCTATTTTATTCACAAACTATATTGAACGAAATTATCTAATTAATTACATGTCTATAAAATCTAAACTTAATTAATTGATACTAATTATCGATTGGATTCTAATTTCAATTATACTAAACTGTTCAAATATAAACATAACTAATTACGAGATAATTAATTTAATCACACCTACACAGTTCTACTAATTATCATTTCAATAACATCTACTAATTACAATAATAAAATTTAAAAAAATTATGCCAGACCGATGGCGGGGCTGCCCGGACGAAACGTAGTTCCGTCCGGCTAGCGGCGGCGGACGGCCCCGCCGTCTGTTTGAAATTTTTTTTTAAATTTAAAATTTGCATTTTTCGTGTTACCTGATAAAGTCGTCGATCTTGAAGTTCAGATTTGCAATTTCTCGCCGAATCTTCGAGTTAGGATCTTCAATTTCTTGTCGATTTTCAGATTTCGTGTTTGAGAATGATTGAGTTTGTCGAAAATTGAACTTCTTATAAATTTTCGAAATTTATTAAAGGATAATTTAGTAATTCACTTCATTTAGAACGCCGTTTAATTCAAAAAACTAGGGCGTCTGTTAAGAATTCAAATACGAAATGATTGATCAACAGGTACCTACCTACACACAATAAGCAATTTAAAAAGTATTTAGCCTTTTTGTTTGCACTGAAAAGACTAAAAAAGAGAGAATGATAGATAGAAGGCAGTGAAAGTAAAGGAAAAGAGCAACTTGAAAGGAAGAAGCCAACCCAACTCAACAGCATCACCGCCGTCACCACCTCCGCTCTCTTCCTTCCCTTTCATCCCACATTTATTGATTTACATTTACACATTTCATCTCACCCCATCTCATCTCATCTCATCCCATCTCATCAGCTCTGAATTTAATTCTAATTATTAATGTTACACTTTTTTCTCAGTGGACCAGATGAGAAATAACAAAGGAAATATGAACTATTAAGAGAGAGAGAGACAGAGAGAGAGAGAGAGAGAGATGGGGCGTGTAGTTGTAGATATGAAGAGAGGGACGAAATAAGAGCATGCCTTGTCGGCCATTACAGCTTCTCCAAGAGTGAAAGACCCCAGCTTGGACCCGTCTCCTCACCCCCACAATCCCATTTCTCCATTTCACTGTTTTTGTTTCAACATCTCCATTAATATTATTACTCCTTTTTTCTTCTTTTTTTTTTTTCTAACTTGGGATTGCTTCCCTTTCACCTCCTCTTCACCTTTTGCTAGATTTGTTATTGATTTCAGGAAAAAGAAGAAAGGGCACAAAAGAAGGAATCTTCTTTCTGTTAACAAATCTTTTCGTCCGTTTTGTATCTGAATCAAAGATCCTTCCTTTCCCCCCCTGCACCCACCATTTGTGATTGCAAAAAGTTCAATAGCTCAACTGGGTTTGTCTTCTGTGGATTCATGTATTATTATTCCGCTGCTTCTCTCCCTTTCTGGAATCGAGAAGTTGCAGATAAATGGTCTAGAAGAAGCTGCTCTTGTTTTCGCCTCTGCTGTCTCTTATTTGGTGACTGATTCGGTTATTATATTTGGGTCTTCAACAGGTTTGTCTTTTTCCCTTTTAATCTATTCTCCTATTTCTATCTTGTTCTCTTGTTTTTGCACATACTTTGTTCAAAATGGTTTTTGATCGTTTCTTAATTGTTTTTTATAAATGTTTGACGAGATTCAGCTCTTCCCCCTTTTTGGGTTTATTCTAGATGATCTGTACCGCAACTTTATGTTGCTTTAGATGCTTGGATTTCTGTGTTTATTGCTTCTGCGTCAAGGTTCAGTATTGGAGACTTTGGCATGGCTAGCTTTCGTCTCTTTCTGTTTCTGCAGAGCTTCATTAAAATAAGAAGTTGATATCTGGTTCTTCTCTTCCTCTAGGTGAAAGGTTATTCCCGTTCTTGCAACTGTTGTTAATGCTCAAGCTAAGAGAGAAAATGGCTCCATGTAATGAATCAAGGAGAGTTGTTGACTCATGGTTTACAGCAATTCTCCTTATTTTAGCACTGTTGGTTTTCCCTTCGGAAGGGTTGAATTCTGAAGGTCAATACCTGCTAAAGCTGAAGAATGGCCTATCTGATGAACTGAATTACTTGGAAGATTGGAATCCAGCTGACCAAACGCCCTGCTCGTGGACGGGAGTCAACTGTACCTCTGACTATACGCCTGTGGTCTGGTCTCTTGATTTGAGTTCAATGCACCTCTCTGGAACTCTCAGCTCCAGTATTGGTGGTTTGATCAACCTGAGTTATCTCAATATGTCTTTCAACAAGTTGACAGGAGATATACCAAAGGCGCTTGGAAATTGTACCAAGTTGCAGCAACTAGTTTTGAACAATAATCAGTTCAGTGGTCAAATTCCTACTGAGATTGGCAACTTATCTCTTCTTCAACTTTTGAACATATGCAACAATAAGATTTCCGGATCGCTCCCTGAAGAGTTTGGGAAGTTGGCCTCATTGGTTGAGTTTGTTGCCTATACAAACAATATCACTGGTCCACTGCCTCAATCCATTGGAGACCTCAAGAGTTTGGAGACATTTCGAGCAGGTCAGAACGGGATTTCTGGTAGCATTCCGCCAGAGATAGGTGGATGTCAGAGCTTGAAGCTGCTTGGTCTTGCCCAAAATGACATAGGAGGTGATCTTCCCAATGAAATTGGAATGCTTGGGAGCTTAACTGATTTGATACTGTGGGATAATCAACTGTCAGGTTTCATACCCAAGGAGCTTAGCAACTGTACAAGTCTTGAGACACTTGCCTTGTATGCTAACACTTTTGTTGGTCCTATTCCTGTGGAGCTCACCAATTTGAAGAATCTGAATAAGTTGTATATCTACAGGAATCAGTTGAATGGAACTATTCCAAGACAAATTGGGAATCTGTCTACGGCAACAGAGATCGATTTCTCCGAAAACTATTTGACTGGCGAGATCCCGGTTGAGTTCAGTCAGATAGAGGATCTGACACTACTCTACCTTTTCCAGAATCAGCTCACTGGTGTAATACCAAGTGAGCTTAGTGGTTTGAGGAACTTGACAAAGCTCGATCTCTCTATTAATTACCTCACTGGACCTATCCCATACGGGTTTCAATACTTGACACAAATGCTTCAGTTACAGCTTTTTGAGAATTCCCTGAGTGGTCGAATCCCTCCTGCTCTTGGTGTGCACAGCAGACTTTGGGTGGTTGATTTTTCAGAAAATGATCTGACGGGAAGGATTCCTCCGTATATATGTCGTCATTCCAACTTGATTATGTTGAATCTTGAGTCTAACAAAATCTATGGAAACCTTCCAGCAGGGTTATTAACCTGCAAATCACTGGTACAACTTCGTCTCGTTGGAAATAGGCTTACTGGCAGCTTCCCTTCTGAACTATGCAAGTTAGTAAACCTTTCTGCTATTGAGTTGGACCATAACTGGTTTACTGGTCCACTTCCTCCTGAAGTTGGCAATTGCCAAAAACTGCAAAGGCTTCATATTGCAAACAATTTCTTCGCCTCCAAGTTGCCTAAGGAAATAGGTAATCTATCTCAACTTGTGACATTCAATGTGTCGTCAAATCTGCTCAGTGGAAGGATACCGCCAGAGATGTTGAACTGCAAGATGCTTCAAAGACTTGATCTCAGCCACAACAGTTTTACAGATAATTTGCCTGATGAGCTTGGGACCCTTTTGCAGTTAGAGATTCTCAAAGTGTCAGACAACAAATTTTCAGGAAGTATTCCTTCAGCATTAGGACATCTCGCCCATTTGACTGAACTGCAGATGGGTGGCAACCTGTTCTCTGGCAATATCCCATCAGAGCTGGGCTCCTTGTCAAGCTTACAGATTGCAATGAATCTCAGTTACAATAGTCTGACTGGTGAAATACCTCCGGAGCTCGGTAATCTTATTCTACTTGAATTCCTTCTGCTCAATAATAATCGTTTGACTGGTGAGATTCCAAGAACACTTGAAAGTCTTTCAAGTTTGCTTGGCTGCAACTTCTCTTACAATAATCTCACTGGACCTGTACCTTCAGTTCCCATTTTTCAAAACATGGCTCTCAGTAGCTTCATCGGAAACAAAGGTCTTTGTGGTGAACCTCTTGGTTATTGCGGCGGGGATCCTTCTACTACTTCTGTGCCACCTTTGACGAATGTGGACAAAGTCAGGAGTAAAGTTATTACAATAGTTGCTGCTGTTGTTGGTGGAGTTTCTCTCATTCTTATTGTTATCATACTATATTTCATGAGGCGTCCTGTTGAGACAGTTCCTTCTTTACACGACGACGATGATGTTGTTTCGTCCTCAGAATCGGATATCTACTTCCGCCCCAAAGAGGGGTTTACCTTCCAAGATCTAGTCGAGGCCACACACAATTTCCATGACAGCTATGTCATTGGGAGGGGAGCTTGTGGAACTGTATATAAAGCAGTTATGCAATGTGGACAAGTCATTGCGGTGAAAAAACTGTCCTCGAATAGGGAAGGAAATAACATTGAGAACAGTTTCAGGGCTGAAATTCTGACTCTTGGGAAGATCAGACATAGGAACATTGTAAAGCTTTATGGGTTTTGCTACCATCAGGGTTCCAACCTGCTATTGTACGAGTATATGGCTAGAGGTAGTCTTGGAGAGTTGCTTCATGGACCCTCATGTAGATTGGATTGGCCGACACGCTTCACCGTTGCTCTTGGTACTGCGGAAGGTCTTGCCTATTTACACCACGATTGCAGACCAAGGATCGTCCACCGCGACATCAAGTCCAACAACATCCTACTTGACGAAAAGTTCGAAGCTCATGTTGGAGATTTTGGTTTGGCAAAAGTAATCGATTTGCCTTATTCGAAATCAATGTCTGCAGTTGCTGGATCTTATGGATATATTGCACCTGGTGAGCCTTTCTATCCCTTTGCTGCATATGCATATTGACTAAGAAAAAAAGCCATTTCCTTTATTAATACTTGTTGGAACCAACCCATTGCAGAATATGCATACACGATGAAGGTGACAGAAAAATGCGACACCTACAGCTATGGAGTTGTTCTGTTGGAGTTACTAACTGGAAGAACTCCTGTACAGCCGATAGAACAAGGAGGAGATCTCGTGACATGGGTGAAACAATATATCCGCGAGCATTCACTATCCCCCGGAATACTTGATCATAGGTTAAAGCTTGAAGATCAAAGGATCATCGATCACATGATAACAGTGATGAAAATTGCTCTCGTGTGCGCAAGTATATCCCCATTTGACCGGCCATCGATGCGAGAAGTTGTACTAATGCTGAACGAGTCGAATGAGCAACAAGGGAACTTGATTGAGTTCCCAAATAATGATGTTCCTCCGAAAGAGGAGGAAGAGGGTGCTCCATAAAAACAGGTGAACAACTCAGACCACCATTTGCCCCTCCTTACCTTACTTTTTGGTTAACAATTTTATTCTTGCTAGTATTATTTGCAACAGCAAGTCATTAGATTTTGTGCAGAAGATTAATTTTTGCATAGTTGTGGGAGGAGTGAAAGTTAAGTGTCTTCACATTTGTCTCATTGTACTGACTGTTGCGACTAGTATACACAGTATAGGAGACCCAGACAGACATCATTATGTACAGATAGCAGGCCCTCATTATACAATGTATCTTAATGATCACTTGATAATCACACTTCATTGGTGAGATCGATGCTGAGAGCTTTTTTGTTAATCTGACAATGGAGCTTTTAGCAAATGAAAAAATCATTCTTGGTCTAAGCTGTTTCAACCAAAGCTGTCGGCTGAAGTCACGGTTGCCAACTCCAGAAGAAAGCTTTGTAGAAAGAAAGATGATATGTTTATGTACATTTATGATATAATAAAAGTATTTGAGTATCTTCTGCAGCCCGCAACTGCATGTGCCTCGCCGTGACTTCAATATTTCGCCAGCGGATTGCTCTCAACAACTATATGCTTATTAATCATTTTTGGCAATGAAATCCCTTGAAGAGTATTTTTGGTGCTAATTTTCACTCTAGCATGAGAACTGGCTGAAGTCGATTAATTTTGTTACACTTACCACTTCTCTGTTAAACAATTTTGGACTGTTTTAAGTTCTCAAGCATAAATATGGATGGTTAGATGTAAGTTTGATCTATTCGACCTATCTTACTGCTAATTGTGTCATTTAGTTAATAAACTTGATTTTGATTGTTTAAAACAACGCCCGGTGCTTAAAAATAACTTAATTTTGATTGTAGCGAGCGTTCATAAATAACTTACCTATCGAAGTAATTAGGGTTGAATTCTCTACGGTCTCAAGGTTGTCTTTACTCAAAGTAATGTAAAGTACTAATTGATGTATTAGGTTTATGGTTTAGGTGCCACGATTTCTATGAACTAATAACTGAATTAACCTAATAAACTAAGGGTGTAAGACTGCAGATAATATGGGTTTCAGACAATGGATGCTTAGATTTCGAATCCCCCTAGATTATCATAATGAACTACGGAAACTCAAACAATATATGCTTAGGTCACACCCTTTCCAGTCCTGCTAACCTACTTGGGTAACGAAGGACATCCTTGGCTCAATGAAATATATGCAAAGAGAGCTTAGTGGTCAAGGGTTTGGCAACGATATCACTTCACTTATGGGATGCGTAGCTCTCAACTAAAGTGTGATTATTGGGTAGCCCTTGTTACCTCGAGCTAGAAGGCAGTCAATTGGGTCGAGAAGTATTGAGTCCGGTTCGGCAGGCCCAGTGGATTGGATGGCGGTCGGGTAATAAGGGTTGGTATACTTTTAGCACCAACGGGTCCCATCCACTCCAACTATGGGCATAGCAGCACTGCTGTAGGAGGGCTCATTCAGGATGATCGAGGTTCTTTTGTTAAATCCTTTACGATCAATCTTGGTAGCTGTTTCATTACTCGAGTTGAGATGATTGGAATTGTCAATGGCCTTGAACTAGCATGGACATTGGGCATCCGACAGATCCGAGTGCAATTAGACGCAAAAGACGCTCTTGATATCCTCTCTCAAAGTTCCTCTCTTGATCATCAACATGATATCCTCGTCCTCAAGTTTCAGGAACTGTGTAAACGTCAATAGGAGTTGGATATTTCTCATATTTACCACGAAGCCAATTGTACAGGAAACTATATGACCACTCTTTTACTTATGGTTTTCATATTTTTGATTTATCTGATAGTGATCTATCCCAATGACTTAATTATGACATTATCAGTGTTTCCATTCCACGATTAGTATTGACGGTTTTTAATAATACTTAAAAACGCTTCGTCTCTGTCTTCTGAAAAAACAAAAATAAATCTAGGAGTAAATGGCCAATGTAAAGAAAATAAACTTAGTAGCAAATTCCGCCAATCACTCCGCATGCCACCCACGATACGCAAAACCCCCCAACCGATTATATCACAATTCAAACTAGTCAATAAACGTTGCGTCTTTATTCAAAAAACAAAAAGTAAAAACGTCGAGTGATGACGTTGAGAAGCGGGAGTCCAACAAATTAAAGAAAAATGGGTAATGGCTTCGGTGCGGAACTGCCCAAGGATGGGGTAAAAAATCCCAAAGACTGATTGCTACATCTTACGGCTTAAAATTATTATTGATTACATCTATGGTTTTTATTTTTTATTTAGTTATTCTTGATTATTATCAAATTATTAGTTATTTTTTTATTATTTCAGTATTATTTTTATTTTTGTCCCTCACATGTTATTTTGAAATTATTTTATGATGATAGTGGATCATATTTCATATATTGGTATGTTATTAATCTAATACTAATTAAATGTTATTTTATTATTAATTTTTTTATAATTTATTATCACTAATATCTTACTCTGTCGTCATTATATAATAACAATAAACAGTTATTAATCATATAATTCTATGTTGTTAGTTTCATATTACTTCAGCCTCGACTATTAAATTTACTCCATTTACACTAACGAGAAAACGATACCTCAAGTACACCCTCAGCCTTGTTGGTATCCTTCATACGCTCAACCAATTCTTTCATCACATTCAAAACATGTAAAAGCAACAACAGAATAATAGCTAGGAAATTAGTTGACCCACCCACCTTTTTTTACCAAAAGAAGAAAGTAAACAAAATTGCTGATATGATTAAAAGAAGTTAGGCTAAATATTTAAATTTAATCCGTACTTTAAGTAAATCGTTAAATTTAATCTGAATTATTTTAAATTTTGAATCTATCTTTTAATAAGTTCTCGTAAATATTTTCGTCTAAAATAACAAAAAATTAAACTTACAAACTGACGTGTCAGCTCACATATCAAATTTTGGCCACATGGACATCTTATAACTAAGGCCTCGTTTGGTATAGAGGAAATTATAAGGATTTTGTCAAAACTCAGAGTAACAAACAAACACTTGTTTGTTTAGTTTTAATTGGCCAGTGTTTTACGAAAACACTTTTCCTCTGCCCCACATTTCCTCTCAAATGTGCCTTTTTCAAATACATGGTGTTGAGGATGTTTTTTTCAAAACTCTGAGTTTTCGTAAACAATGGATATATATTGTCATTATTACCCCCACTTCCTTTATGCTATAACGACTATAACAATCGGGGTGGGAATAAAAGTGAGATATTGGTTTGATTAGCCAAAGCGTGTAATATATTATTGCAATTATGTAATGCATATTTGGAAAAACTATATGATTAGCCATGACATATTATAATATATGGTTGTAGATATGTACAAATATTAATTCTTCTTCCCTAATAAATAAAAGGAGTGGTAGGTGTCGGATTTATTCTCATTTATATTTAGTAAGATATGGTATGAGTATGGTACAATATTAATACGTTCATAGTTTCATACATTGTTTCAACATAGCAATACGTTTAAAATTTCGGCAACAATTAGAAAATTTTAAAATTTTAAAATTAAACGGCTCTACAATAGTACGAGAACGGAAGTTCTAAACGCATATAGTATGTATATGTGTATTATACGAGTATTAAACGAATTTTTGCTAACTAGAAGATGACGAGTCTTGAAATTGGATTTCAAATAAGGGCATCATTGTCATTGCATAATAAATTTCTAACAAACTGAAAATTGTATTTGAATTACAAACCTCGTTACCAAACAATGTAATTGAAATTACACAATCTCTGATTCCTCAATTTCCAATTTCCACATTTCCTTCATTTTCATTCCCCCATACCAAAGGACCCCTAAAATAAAAAAAGATATCTCTCTTCCATTCAACCCCATTTTGATCCCCGTTTCCTTCCTCTATCTCCACCGCTTCCCATTTAATATATCATCAATGCATTCTCATTAATCCGATGAACATAAGATTGGTATTCTTCTTCTTCGGCACCACCATTGTTTCTCTGTATACTCCGATCTTTATCCTCATCATGTACCTCCTCCTACTCCCTTCCGGCACTGCCGCTACCGCCTTCCCCACCGTCCTACAATTCCTGCTCCTGCTCACCTCCCCACGATGACCTGACGACTTCCCAATGACCTCCAATAATTCCATTCGCTACCAAGAATCCACGCGCCAACTTCCAACAATGACCATGCTCCACACTATCCTTCTTTGAAATCCGAATTCAGATCTATCCCTCTTTGAAGAAATCAGTAATGTTAAACAATCAACTAGGGCTCAATTTTTAGGGTTCACTATTTATATTTTCAATTTCAGCTGGAGTATGTGTTCAAATTGAGAGGAGGAATCGGGATGGGAAAGAGGTTGTTGGCTATGACGAATTCGTAAAGCAATGGCCGATTTTGGGTAAGAGCACGAGGAGAGGGATTGTTCTCCCTCCAGCCTACAATCCATGCGAGTTACAGAAGAGGGAATTGGTGGGTTTATGGCGACGGTCGGTTGCTGCAGCTAGAGAGAGAGAAAGAGAGACAGAGAGAGGGGAACTCCATCGATAGGTGGTAACCCGGCGGCGGTGGAGGTCTCTCCTTGGGTTGGAACTTGGAAGTCGATACAGGAAGGTTAGGATCTAATTTTTTTAGTTTTTAATTTACTTTTAGGCGTTGTTAGGAAATATTTTATTTTATATTTATATTTAATTTAATTTTAAAAAGAAAATTTAATGTGCCATCTCACTAGGCATTCTTTACCCGTGAAATGAATGTCACATCAGTCTGGTTTGCATCGTTACTAACCGTGTTAATTTTTATTTGAAAATTTTGGTCGATTAAAATTAACGGAAGATCAAGACTTTTGGCTAGAAGATGATAATGAAAATAATTCTGATTAGATTTAATAATGTGCCTGCCAAAAGTCACGTCTAACTAGGCTTTGTGTTTTCTCTTTGAACCTACCAAAAGTAGGGATAGCAATTTTGAACATTTAATTTAATCGTCTAGCTGATCATATTTTCATCGAATTTGACGATTATTAACCGTGTTGATTGGGTATTTTGAGGTTATGTTTATAATCGTTAACCGCTAGGAACGGGTAAGGTTAGGTTATAGGTTCTATAGTAACCTCACCATCACCGTAATAATACCCAAAACCATCACCGACCCGCTATATAATCAACATTTACCCGTCAATACACGAGCCTAATAAGCCCATTAGATAACCTAAATGTACATGAAATTTATTGAGAAAACTAAATCTAATTCATTTATTCATTATTCCTCAAAAATATCTCATTTGTCATCTTCGACATCGACGATATCTTTTTGTCTCCTCGTTTTTATAAAACTCAATCATTATTCTTCGATTGAAAATATCACATCCACCACTTTAAAGATAAATTAAAGTCATGCATTTTGATTTTAATTTTTTTTTTCATAATGGAGAGTGGTTATAATCGTTGTGAGTGGTTATAACCGTTAACCGCATAATTATAGTGATGTAATTAATGTTATCACTAAACTGAAATGGGATAGTTACGATTAATAACTGCCACAAAAACAAATGGATAATGGATATGCCATAACTATCCGCAAACTTCCCCATTGCTAAGCCTTACCAGAAGTCTCATCTAAAGATTATTTCTCCAGCTCTCTCTGAAAATTGGAATTTTTATGTGTAATTCCTATCTACACATTAACATGATTTTGAATGTCTATTATTCCTATGGTATATTCCTACATAACTATATAGTTATGGGTTATCAATTGTATTTATATTAGTTATTAGAAGTTATAGTTATTGAGCCTATAAATAGTGTACTCCTTTGTATCAAATGGACACGCCTCAATAAGAAAGCACTTCTCCTCCCATATTCTTATTCTTTATTTTTATTAGTTTTACAAAACATTATCAAAACGAAATTCTGCTGACTTAAAAATTAGTATGTTTTTACAATCGAGGTCTTTTGTAATATTTATACAAGAAGGATTACTCACAGGAAAAAGTAAAAAGCCTTGAGAACAAAATCTCACTTGGGAAAAGGCCTACTTATAATTGGGGGATGAGCCACCAACCATGGAACAATACAGTTTCATACGTAATATCGGTTAGTGAGATTCAAGCTTATGACAACTTCCATACGGTTCAATACAGAATATGGCCAGTGCAGGATGGCCCATGTTCTCTTTTATGGGCATCTGCACGTAAATACTCAATAAGCCGAAAAGAATTAGCACAACTGATTTGGCCATAGGATTGTTTTGGACGGATGGAAATGTTCCCTTCATTCTTGCTGATGTTATATATGTAATCATCACGTATTAAAAGAATCTGATTGCATCTGGTTTTGCTTTCATAATTTGATTCTACAAACCATCTCTGATGTACTAAAATATCATTATATCATGATAGAATAATCAATTTTAATGGTTATATTCAGGATATTATTTGACACTACAAATGGTTATATTCATGATTTCTTTCTTTTTTCACTTTCATTTATTTGCATGAATACCCCTAACGTTTATATATGAAATAAATTTTAATGTAATTTCGTGTGGACCTATGAAAAAATGGCCATTTGAGTAGTCGTGGCTTTATGCAGTCCTTCTTGGTGTAAATTGATTATTCTACCCTATATTTACTTGTTTGCTTAAGAATGACAATATGTACTTGTCCAGCTTCACTATGTATATTTTATTATTATTTGCCCATACCTCCATTAATTACATAACAGTTACTGTCATATCCTTTTATGACTATTGAGTATTGGTTCCATTTATGCGTTAAAATTGATTATTTCATTATTATTATCATTGATGTAATATTTTAAACAAGTTTTTGTATATTAGTTTTTATAATTTTTTTTACTGTTGGCCGTTTGATTCTTTCTGACTTGTGGTGTTCACTGTTTTTCTATGGCAATCTTTCTCTTCCGTAATCAACTAATCATTATGTTAATTATTTCATTGTTCCATTAGTTATGATTTATATACAAGTCAGAAAGAAGATTGTTCTCTACCACTCCATCTTGTGTTGTTTTTTATGCTTTTATATAATTATTGTTCTCTTGTTAGCACTTTATGTTCCCTCATTATTTGGTTTATAATGTGATTTAATTCACTTTGTTTCTTTTATAGTATGGCGAGTATTTCAAAATTTGAATTTTTTAGCCCTCGAATATTTTCGGACAAAAATTATCTATTCATGGGTATTGAATGACATAATCCAAATAATCAAAGGTGAGATGAAATATCTCATCAAGACAAAGCCATAGATTTGATCTCATTCGCTATCACCTCCATGAATAGTTGAGAAAATGAGTATGGACACTTATATCTTGTGGTATAATGTCAAAGTCATGTATGACCACCACAAGTGGCTATTTTTATAAAAGTGTAATCCCATGGAAGGTACCAAGAGATATATATTCTCATTTAAGGATCGAATACCTTATATGTCTCAAATGTTGTAGCTCTTGATATTAACCAACAAGAATCATTTATCTTGGGTTGGATGCTCAAACTTTTATATGCCATGAGCTTAAAGATTTTGATATTTTGATATTTCAAAACAAAGCAAATATTTTGATATTTTGATATTTCAAGACAAAGCATAATATCAAGACAAAGCAAATATTTTGATATTTTATCGTCATTACCTCAGCGAAGGGCTAAAAATGAGTACCGAGAGACATAGTTTTTCCAAAGCTATATGGCTAATATGTCTCCAATAGTGATGGCTTGAGAGACAAAATATCATTCCACAAAGCGGATGATTATTATACCATGTATGTAGTGACAATATATATTTCCACAAAGGCATACCATAATACACTATTGTGAAGAAAAAGATATCTTATTTTGGTCATGAGAAAGAAATTTGAGAAATATATCTTTTCGCATGAAAGAGAGTTGTGAATTGATGTTGAAAACTTTCTATCACATGAAAGGTTATACAACCATCAATTTTAATTTGATGATCATATCCAAACGATACTAATTTAGGCGTCGAAGTGAATGTGCCAATATATGTATGTTACACTATTTTTGAAAGCATATATAACATAATACGATTATTGTTCTTATAAGGAACCTTTTTATTTAGATGGGCATACCACTGGTGATGGTACATTTTGTGAAAGAATGATTGATCCAATTTGTAGTGCACATATATTATTGTGATTGAGATATATATAAACATAAACATAAACTGTAAGTTCACTCATCCTTACTGATATTGTTTGGCATAACCGGCGAGACCATCCCGGTTCAATCATGATGCGAATCGATAAGTACCTCTATGGTCAATTTTGATGATTCTATAATCTAAAGAGTATGTGCTCTTGAACATTGTTGTGCATGATGATCTCAACTTTGGTATTCTAAAGAAATGATTCCTAAGGTTTTAGGGATTTAAGTAGTCCTTGTGATTCCCCTACTTCGTGGGAACACAAACAATTTTATGTTTTATCAACAAGCTTTCATTTCTAGGGGAGCCTCATCGCCTCTCCATTACCCATTGTTGGGTGAAATCTCCAACAAACCTTACCTAATATTTGGGTTGCTTGTTCTAAAATAGAGTAGATTGTTGGATAATCATCAACTAAAGTATGATCGTTCTTCTTACACACAGAAAACAATAGTGATATTTGTGGATCTATACACCCAACATGTGAGCCAATTATTTTAATTGATGCATCAACTAGATGGTCACATGTGTATAGCAAAGCAAACTTGAATTTGGGCGATTACTAGCTCAACCATTTTATTTATGAGCATATTTTCATGATTATCCAATAACAAAAACGTGTCATTGAGAACCAACATTTTCCATTTATATTGTTGTGAATATGTCATTTACATGAACAACACAAATTCGCATTACGCCAAGAAATTGTTATGAATTCCTTCATTATATTTGATTTTTGGGTCAAAACCTTCTACTTTCCATCTATGGATATATGGATGTGGTATACACATCTAAATTGCTCCACCACCATATATTAGGATGGGTTCTCAATGAAGATCTGGAAATTATGTTGATTACGAGTTCATCGATGGTAAATTATTTACAATGTTGTCAGGAGATTTTGATGACTAGTTTGGAGATTTATCATTTATATAATCATAATTTCCAACATTATGGGGAGAAAATCAAAGGTTGGCACAGAGATTAGATGAATAATCATCATATCTTTTGATCCTCACACTAAATAATATGAACTTGAAAGTTTAAAAATATATAATTCATTATCTGTCAGACACTTTACTAACCTAACCAGAGTAAAGTTTTCTTGTGCCAACTCTAAATGCTCCAATAAAAATGATGTCAATATTGGGCAATCTGACATCATAAATGAGTCTAAAACCCGCAAAAAGCGTGGTAGACCACTCGGTTCCAAAGAAAAAAAATCCCCAAAGTGAAATAGAGCTATATATCAAGATAGTCAAATTGAGGTTAATAAAAGATAATGTGCTCGAGAGGAGCCTCAGGTACCTGAAAGATATGAACATAGATATTTCAATTATCTACATCTTGGATGGAAAATAATGGAACCGCAATGAAGTCAATGTCTACGAATTTTTTTTGCGTATAGTGCAACGGTAATTATCATAGCTATTTATGAGGATCATGAGCCAAAATGCATGCAAATAAATGATTGGCTGAGCAATTTTAAATTGAGGCAAAATCAAATTTCCAAGAGAATGAAAAGTTTTAAGACATAAAGTTTTTATACATTGATATGTAAAAGCATGAGTCTTGCAAGTTATAAGACATCTCAATTTTGAAAGGTTTTGTACAACAAACGTATAATATATTGATTATGAGAAACATATTCTCATATGGTGGATGCAACTACTTTTTATTATTAATTTGAATAGTCTGCCAATTCGTGAAGGAAAAGAGTTTGCCCATATATGTCATTGCAACCTATATGTATGGTTTGCATAATAAAAAAAACACATGTGTATATGAAATTCCCTTGCGGATTTATTTTACTATATATAAGCAAACAATTCAAGTTCACGTGAACAAATTTTATCCAATTGATGTCATATGGATTGAGTGATTGAGAGAAGTGATACCTTTAGCATATCATACATTTTCTTATGCATATAGTTTGATTTCCATCTAGTTCAAGTTGAATTTTGAATGTTGAAAAATCATCTTTATCATATTTTATGGTTTCAAAACTCTTACCAAAATTTTCATAGTTTTATTTCAACTATTCTTCTTTTGTTTGTCACTTTAAATTTCTTCATCATCTTTTGTTACATAGATAACAAATAATTTATTGAGACTCCTGCTGAGTTTCTCAAAACAATCAACTATTTGATTAGCTAATAGAAAGTTTGAGATGTGGAAGGATAAATCTTACCACTAACTTGCACATTGTGCATCTCTCTCGAACATGATTCTCATAAATCATCAATGATATACTAATAATATCCATCAATCATTTATATGGATATATTATAGCAATAAGTGCCTTGATGGTGGGAAGATCACTATATGTGTATATATGTCGAGTTTAACCGGTCTTCAAATAAGCTTTCTAACGAAGCCATACCACCATTCAAATACATGATCTTGCAATTCATGCATGATATGTATTTTATATATCTCCTCGAGTTGAAAGAGGACTGTATCCGATGTGTCATGTCATGACACCATTGCACAAATGCTATGCTTCACTCAAATTATTTGCTCGACATTCATTCCAAGAAAATGGTATAATGTCATGTGATGGTTATATACTCTTTTCCATCACTGGGTTTTTTCCCATAGGGTTTTTCTAGTAAGGTTTTAATGAGGCATAATCTCAACAAATGGTCATCCAAGGGGAGTGTATTGTAAATATTGATTATGGATGACCATTGATTATATTGATGCATACATTATATGCACAAACTCCAATGAGTTAGAATATTCGTCAAACAAGTGCACTCAAGTGATAACTTGGTTGATTTATTTACCAAGGCTCTCTCTACATCATAGTTTTGGGAAGTAGTCCAAAAATTGGAGTTCGGCGACTGAATGATCTCAACTGATATAATGATGGCGAGTTAATATCGACATTAGGGGGAGCCGATATGAGAGATCTCAACAGATATTATCATCAAGGGGAGTCGATACGCACTGTACTCTTTTTCCCTTAACCATGATTTTCCCCACTGGGTTTTCCAGGTAAGGTTTTTAACGAGGCAGTATCAAATAGCGTATTCGAAAAACACGATGCACATTTTTGACAATGGACATTCAAGGGGGAGTGTTATGAATATTATGTGTAACTCCTATCTACACATTAACATGATTTTGAATGTCCATTAGTCCTATTGTATAACTCCTACATAACTATACTTTATCGGTTATCAATTGTATTTATATTAGTCTTAGGAGTTATAGTTGTTGAGCCTATAAATAATATTCTCCTTTGTATCAAATGGACACACCTCAATAAGAAAGCACTTCTCCTTTCATATTTTTGTTCTTTGTCTTTATTAGTTTTATAACATTTTTTATTTTTTTACATGGGTAATATATAAACTCCTCCTAGTTTAATTTACTAAGTAATCGATCTTAATCTAAATGCTTCAACTCGACTCGAGGAAGTGAAGACATATATATACCCATCAAAATCAACATAAATTTAACAGCATTTTGATATAACACATTTGTTTATAAATCATATAATTCGAGTTGATAAAATATAGAGAATTCATATATGTATTGATGTGTTTTTTTTATAAATGTATTTGTATTGATGTTGGGGGAGCTAGCTAGGATCCATCAAATTAAAGAGTTAGCTAAGGGATGACGACAATAGCATGGACATTTTTTCAACGAAGGATGACAATGTGTTCATATACAAGAGAAAAGCAATATATATATATACAAGAGAAAAGCAATATATAGATATAGCTGGTGCAGTGAGCCAATTGAATCTCAAATAATTGTCCATATATATAAAAGTCTGATCATTATGTAATGAAGGCATGTGGGTTGGTCCATAAGATATATATAATATTGAGTTGGGGACATCCTTTCTTAAAAGGTGTTAGACGATGGCATGGTTGATGTATATTTTCTCAGCTTTGTAGCTGGATTAAAGAGCCTCTTTGTGCAACTGGCAACTCTTTTGGTCCTACTGGTCACTTAATCTTGTACAAAAAAGAATTCAAGATTTACAGAACTTACAACCATTTTGTGAAAATGACACGCAAAACGTGCCATAACATTAGCTATGACTTCAGTGTAGTTTTCTGCACAGGGTGACTTTTTTGTTAGGCTTCTCTCTCTTTAAATACCCACTTGATATGTTTTTAACTCTTTTTCTGGGTCGGTGATCATATAGTAAAACTCCAAAGTGGTACAAGTACATGGAAGGACAATAACAAGCTAAGGGGAAGAAATGAAATTCTGTGTCAGTGATGCAAAGGATTGTGACTGTCTCGCAAGTAAATGAGTGCCCTCATTCTTAGTTATCCTCACACAAGGAAACTCAAGGTCGGAATGGGTCAGTTTTCTACATCGGTTGATAATATCTCCAAACTCGGTCAGGTTCTCGGTCACTCTTTGAACTGCATGGTAAATCTCAGGGGAGACGATTTTGTACAATGACGCTTGTGAAGTTTGAATCCCATAATCAGAGCAGCGTGTTAAGTGCGTTACACAGTTCAACTACTTCACGCACCCTCCTTAGGCGGGGGCGTCCAGCAACATGCAACATATGGTATGCAAAGATTGCTCCAGCGGAATCTCAAACGGTCATCCCTCCGCCGCGCCTCCTCCGTTCCTCAAAGATTGCGCCATCTACATTACATTTCAGGATGCCTAATGGGGGTGGGTGCCACCTTGCACAACTAATATGTTGTCCCATCAAGGGGTTGGGTTCCAGACTGTAACCAAGGGTTCACACTTCCTACGCTTTAAACAACAATTCGACCATAGATTCCACACTTCCTGTTAGCGATTCGATCGCCCCACGGATCCATGCATGTAACAAATACTCAGTAGCATTCATGCATTCAGAGAATAGGTTCCACGCTGTCTTGATGGGCTCATCACAAATACACAGCCTCTGCTCACTAGGATGCCTCTTCTTTCCATCTGTTCACTCGTTGGCAAGAAATCTCATGCAAATATCCAAAGAAAGACACGAAACCTAGGCCGGATAGGAGGGTCCCAAAGTTCTCACCATTTCCCTATGGCACATAGGTGTTTCAAGTTCGTGATGCTCTCAATAAGGAACAAATATATGGGTCGAACTATACTAATAAGGAAGCGATATAGGGATCGAACAATAAATTTGACTATGAGGGTCTTGGTTGTGATTGCCAAGCTCTTGCATGATGCTAAGTTTGTTGTAGGAGTAAGATAGTGTTGCCGGTCACATGCATACTCAAATCCTTCATCTTTAGATAATCCAGGCGTTTTGTGACCATCGTATATTTTATATAATCATCCAGGTTATGAATCCAGGTTATGATGAGGGCAAACTCTAAGGAGTCCCTAAAATCGCTGCCAAGCATCAAAGAATGTCTCTCGAGAATCACTAGCGAACATCAAAATTTTCTCCTTTAGAGCCTCTATTTGAGTAGGGGGGGGGGGATTTTTCTAAGAACACCTTTGCTAATTGATCCCAAAATGTGAAATGCCCTATTGATTGCTCATATAACCAATCTTCAGCTATCCCCTTGAGAGAGAAAGGAAACATAAGTAGTTTTACAACAACATTGTCCACTTGATTCATCTTGAGTGTAGTTGTAATTTTGTTGAAGTTCCTAAGATGAATATTAGGGCCTTCATCTGGCGTATCGAGAAGATGTCCCGTCCTTGAATGATGTTGATATGTGAACATGGAATCTAAAATTTAGGTGCATTGATAGTTGGACAATTGAGTTTGCCCCTTTTAGAGAAGGACACATAGTCCTTGAGAGGCTTTTTTCATCACCTATTTTAGCAGGTTGTTCTGGATTATCAATTTGCGTTGGTGGTAGAGGAATGAGAGGAGGCTCGTCTAGAATGAGTTTCTTTCTTGTTTTCGGATCAAGATGAGAGTATGAAGTTTCTGCTTTGTTGGCTAGCCTTATGCTCTCTCGGAGAGCTGAAGGACCAGTTATGGTGCCTACAAAATAAAAACAACAATACCAAATAGTAAAACAATGTGGGAGAGATAAGAGATGATAAGTGTGGCACCCCGATTTTGGTCAGCAGTTTAAATTTTGGTTTGATAAAAGTCTTACTCGTTGAGTAGAAATCAGGAGTTGGAAATCGAATTAATTTAATTAATTTGAAGGTTGACTCTGTAGTTGACCAAGTGTTGGAGACAAATAAGACTCGGGATAGTTATCAGATCCACCGATCGGATTGTTCATATCGAGTTTTGATTCGGGTGGTATCGTGGGAATAAGTTTCAATGCATGATTATTTGTGTGCTCATGCATTACCTTGCTTGAATTACGTCCATTTCATGCACGGTAGTTTTTTAGGCTTTAAGTGGGATGTTGGTCACATAATTAAAGTTGTTGTAAAGCCAACGTGACTGGATTACGGTCACGGTCGTGGTGGTAGTAAACACATGGTCGTGGTCGATTTTTCGCCATGATCGTGGTCTGTTCAGTATATAAGACTTGATATGTTTTTAGATGGCAGTAAAAATCAAAAGTCTCAAACTAAATTTCTCTGTGTTCGACGAACGCGATTTCAAAGAGGGGCGATCCAACTTTGAAGGTGCAAACGAGCTCTGATCGCCTTAAGATTTTAGAGGGTCGACAAGGACGATGTGGGGATCGTTTCCCCTAGATCGATAAGAGGTAAGTATGGATTTCATATAAGCTTTAAAGAGATTCAATTTTCGAATTAAGTTTTGGGGTTTTCTCTATGTGTTGATGTTTTGTGATCATGGAACCGAGATTGATTGCTAGAATAATGGTTAAGTTATCCTAACGACAGAAGTGTCGTTTGTGTCCAAGGATCTTCTCGTTATGCTTTTACTCAAACTTTGCAGTAAGGTTTAGACTAAAAAATTTGAGTTTGGTTTCGAGCTATACTACCTTCGTAATTAACTCTAGCAATGAAATCTAAGAGAAATTGAGAAAAAGTTTGAACAAAAGGAGAAAACAAGTTCTTGGAATGGATGTTGATCAAGCTGAACATCCTACCAATATTTGGTTCGGAAAAATGTTGGACTAGGATTGAATATTAAGATTTCTATTATCACTCATAGGAATCCGCAACACGATCATTCACACGGATTACCACTACTAGCTTTCCCAATCAAGGTTAGAATCACCCCAACTAGGCTAACAAGTAATAAACACCAAGATATTCTACAAAGTGATAAGGTGTTCCCTTAATGTAAATGACCTCAAAAACCGTTGGAAATGGTGTTAACTTGGTCCATTAACACCTAAGCTACTGATAACTACACCTAACTTGGTCAATTAGGTGCAAATTAAAAAGCCCCCCAAATGCTCAATGAAATACCTTTAAACCCAATTGAAACACAAAAGATAGAATCAAGCTATGGCATGGTTCACCTATAACTTTTTTTTATCTTAGATGGTAAACATTTGAATTCCAAGGCTCGGTCAAGCGAAGGAGTTCACAGATTTGACCTCATTCAAGTCGTGACAAGAACTAGGTTTAAAGAACAACAATCAAGCAATCATTTATTCAAGTCCAATTATCCGACAAATCGTTGACCCTATATTTGTAGGGAGAGTATTATGGCTCAATTCTTACATTCAACTAAAAACTCTATGAGATTAGCTACTCATGTCACAAGAAGAAGAGAAAATCAAGAAAGACCTAACCATCATCTTGTTGAAAAGATCATGAATCCAAGTCTCTCCAATCTTCACTTTCAGTCTTCTAGTTGCAATCCAAGCTTCAATCTTCAATGATACCTCCTTCGGTTATTTAATCAGACTTCTATGGATGAAAATATGAGGCTTTGCAGAGGAATCGAAGAAAAATCTATAGGAATTGTTGAAGAAGAAGTTGTTCTCTCTTGCCTTAAATCACTCCTTTTATACGGAAGCTTTCGAAACTGGTAGGCCCGTAGCGTGCACCCTTAACCTTGTCGTGAGCTCATTCAAGACTAGGGTATGACGGCGTGCAGCCCTTTTTCTGTCGTGAGGTAATTTCAATTCAAGGCATGCACGACGTGCAACCTTTTTTTCTTCACCAACTTATTCAAGCTCATCCTATTTTAGCACCAACCATGCTCTAATCTGTGCCCGAAGCCTCGTAGTCAGATCATCTATCTCCAAAGTACATGTGAATGAAAAATACTACAAGGAAACTGATGATACTCAATCTACCGTGTTCATCAGCCTCATTTAAGTGATATTGCATGCATAATTGTATTGCTTTAGGTAAAAGTTTAGGATGTTTTATGCATTTTATGCTTTTATCTTGATTTAGTGTCTCAGACCCGGTCGGGGTCCATTGGATGTTATTTTGGAATGTTTTTGATGGATTTTAGGTACATAACAACATCGAGGCATTAATGGAGTGTTGCGGCGTGCATGGATGTACTGGGACAAGAAATGTGGAGCATTTCGACGTTACGGAATAACTCAAGTAACCTAAAAAGTGCAGGGATCTCTACTTGGTCGGAGAACATCGTAGTTTTGTATTATGGACATATCTCCTAGCAAAAATATCTGATTGATACAAGGCCAGCCGTATTGGAAAGTTAGTTCAATTTCCTACAACTTTGATTCAGGAAGTTGTGTCTTAGATTGCACGCAAACTGGTCAAACATTGCGCAATGTGCATTTCAATCTTTGATAAAGGTATTGCGCAGTCTAAGACATTTTTCTCTGTAAATCGGTCTTAGATTGCACAATATTTGTCTTGCATTGCGCAAAAACTTATTTGGACCATCTACTCACATATGACTTTAAACCACTAGAACAAACTCGATACAGGGAATCAATTATTCAGACCAATCATAATACAAACACACATCCTAGTGATAGATACGGGTGTTAACATCCGTTATACAGACCAAAAAGAAAAAGATCAATCACAAAAAAGAAAAGTAACAGTCTCAAACAGAAAAATAAATTCCAATGAGTCTGGTGGAGGATATGGATACCCCTCGAGCTGTGGGTGTGGATCGTAATCTGGGCACTGAGGTACTAGAGGATATGCTTGCCACGGAGGAGGGTAGGAAGCTCCAGTGAAGTAGCTGTCCTAGTAGTAAGACATGTGACTACTCTGATGGATATAGGTGATTTGCTCGCTGTAGTGTTGTATTCACTCTCCCTGTTGAGCCTGAGTCTTCCCAAACTACTCGGCTCTATCACCTTGGTGTGCCCATGCATCTCTTCCAAAACCAGTCAAGGAATTTATGTCTTCGTGACAAATTGGTCACTGATGACAGAACTATGACCGGTTACTCATGGAAACAAAAGTTCCATGACCAATTTCGTCATTGTTTTGATAGTAACCGTGAGTAATCATTACTTTATTTGCATTTTATAATTGTCTTTATTTAATTTGCTCCTGTAATGTAACTATCTCCCGCTATATTTTTTCACCATAGATTCCTTTTCAGAAGAGGGATTTATGAAACAGTGAAGTTCTGAGAATGGAGACGTAAACATATTAACTTAATGAAAAATAAAGACAGGCTCGCTGCATTAATTGTTATTTTTTTTGAAAATATAAATAAAATCTATCACGGCTGTAGGGTTAATCTTTAAAATAATAAAAATAAAGATTATTCACAGATTTTGGATGTCCATGACAAACTAGTCACATATTTCATCTATGACTAGTTTTTCACGGATAATCAAAATCTGTGACTAGCTCATATATCATTGGTCAATATAGTCATGGATTTTCTTCCGTGACTAGCATAACTTACTCATGGTTTTAACTGTGACAATCATTTCCTAAAACCGTGACAAATCATTGATTTACTTGTAGTGAATGGGACCGACTTGCCGTGTGACGGAGGCATCCTACATATTATTCAGCAAAAGCCATTCAAAATACCATGACATTTTGGTTAACTTTAAACAGTATCACAAAGCATTTAAGAGATGGCAATGGCCGAATCAAACAACAAGGTTAACCAATCAATCAATATCAAAACTAATCCCTCACACTTAGAATTTTCACGCCCTTGTGAAATATATAATGAAGCTACACCAGTGTGTGACGAAACAATAACC
This sequence comes from Linum usitatissimum, assembly GCA_030674075.2. Classification (NCBI taxonomy): domain Eukaryota; kingdom Viridiplantae; phylum Streptophyta; class Magnoliopsida; order Malpighiales; family Linaceae; genus Linum; species Linum usitatissimum. The sequence goes on along the minus strand of JAUJYP020000285.1, from coordinate 8,425,600 downwards.
CAAATGGATGAAACATGCTTCCCAATCCAACCAACTCAATAACAAATGAAAAAACTCCCAAGTGAGTAGCATGAACAAATAGAGCTGAAAGAATCCAAACAAACACAAGTCATGGATATGCATTAGAGCTCAATAATCATCACAAGTCAAAGCAAATAACTAATTATTATGGGCGAGAGTTAACTACTATTCACAATGCAAAATCACAGCTGGGCCAGCAAAATGAATGTCAACCACCCAACCAAAAGCATAATGAAACAGAAACATCACCAACGAACTCGAAAATTGACAAAATCAACGAATCAAAATTTGGCCGATTTTGACGAAATTTCAAGAACAAGGGAAAACAAGATTCTGTCCAAACAAGCAGAATCAATGGCACAAGGGGATGCATGAAATCACAAAGAATACAAAGAAATTAGTCGCAAAATCGACAAAACTTCAAAATTCTACCGATTTTGACGAAAACATAAATTCAAGAAATGAGCATGATTTTAATCAACAAGAAGCAGCAAGGATATAAAAGCATTTTATAGAATCATATGATTATATTAGCTACCAACAAGAACAGCTCATATGTTAAATTCGAAAAAATCAACAAAATTTTGGAATTCTATCGATTTCATCGAAATTGCAAATGCAAAGGAATAGCGTAAGTCTGATAAAACATGTAGCTAATAGGCATAATTGAGGTGCAAAACAAACATATGAAGCACCTGGATATCATGAACAACTCAAAATTTCTAATTCTGAAAAATCGACAGTATTAAAAAATTCCACCAATTTTGAGGAAAATGAAAAATCAAGTGAACGACAAGTTCGGACATGCAAGAACCATCCAAGAAAATCATAGACAAAATTTTATTCATAATGTTCACAACAACTTCGACTCGATCGGAATAAATTCAGAAATCAAAATTTCGACCTAAAAATCACAGAATTAACTGAAAATTGGCGAAACTTGAAATTGGAGTTGGCTTCTCGAGATTGGATGGTCCCCAGGGTTGAGGTAGACTTCGACAATGCTTAGCTGGCCGGAGAAGTTTGGGTGGTCAGAGTTGGTTGTTGGTTGATGGATTTTTGATTGTTTTGGGTGTTTAGGGGAGTAGGGAGGGAGAAGGAGATGAAGAGGAAGAGAAAGGAAGGAAGAGAGTGAGAACGGGACGGTCGACGCCGGGGGAGGAGCTCCGGCGCCAGTTTGGGGGATGCTTGCGGGTGGTGACATGAGGAAGAAGAAGAAGAACAAGAAGAAAGAGAAAAAGTCACAGGCGACAGAAAATAAAAAGAAAGAGAAAGAGGAGAAGGAAAAGAAAGAGGGGAGAAAAGAGGATAAGGTCGGTGTTTTTTTTAATTAGGCGTGCACGTCGTGCATACCAAATTTGGTTGAAGTTTAGTTCACCTAATAGCTATGTACGACGTGTATGTGTGCATATCATGCATGCCAAATTTGATCGAAGCGAATTACACCAACTAGCTATGCCGGCGTGCATATGTGCATGCCTTGTAGCTTAAAACTGACCGAAACTAAATTAATAAAATGATGCACTTACACGACGTGCATGCTGGATTTTCAGTGAGATTTTGATAACTTTCAATGACACCCAACTACCCCAAACACTCAACACTCTAAGTCTCTCTGACATTCATTTGGCATCAACAATCATTTTGGACACTATCATAAGATCGAATCTCGCCCAATCACAAGACTCAAACAAGACACACAAATTAAAAATCCTTGGTCTTTTTTTCTCTATTCTAACAATGGATATGCAAGGGCTGCCTCCCAAGAGTGCTTCTCTATTGTCTTTAGCTAGAAGGCCTCCGCTAGCAATTCAAATTGGGAAATAATAAACCTCGTCGACAACACCTTCGGTGTCGCCAGCTCGGTAAAGTTTGAACGGTTACCTTTCACTTTGAAAGGTTTGGAGGAGGGGGATGATGTTACCTCGATGGTCCAATAAGGGAAGACCTTGATGAAGGCGGATGGACCACTCCATCAGGACATCAGCTTGTCGGGAAACAGCTTGAGGCCTGAGTTGAAGAGGAGGACGATGTCACCTTCCTTGAATTCTTTGACTGATCTCAACCGGGCGTCATGGTACTTCTTTTTCTACTTGTATATCCTAGAGCTCTCGTAGGTATGGCATCGGGGCTCCTCGAGCTTATGAATCTGCAACTTTCTCTCTTCACCTGCGACACTAGTATCCATATTGAGAAACTTTAAAGCCTAGTAGGCTCGATACTCTAGTTCGACCGATAAATGGGAAGATATGCCATAGACGAGTCTATAGCGAGTGATCCCTATAGGCGTCGTATAAATGACAAGATAAGCCCAGATGGTGTCATCGAGCTTACTCGGCCAATCTTTGCGGGATTGGTCGATGAACTTCTGCAAAATTCGTTTCAATTCTCGATTTTTCACCTCAACCTGCCCACTGGTTTGCGGGTAATAGGCAGTTGGCAATCAGTGTGAGACACCAAAACGGTGGCATACCCGGTCGGATTAGCCCTGAAAGTGGGAACCCCTATCATTAATGATAGCATGAGGTGTCCCAAACCTAGAAAACGGTTTTATCAAGAATTTCCTGACAGTTCTAGCATAATTTTTGTGGAGAACTACGGTCTCTGTCCACTTGGACACATAATCCACTAAATGGAGGAAATGGTCCAATGAAATCCCCCAGATATCAAAGATCTCGCAGACAAGGTTTGCATTTTGTGACATATCATCCAGATCAGAGATGTTGCCAGACCTTTGGCATTAGTTGCAGTATTTGACAAAATTGAAGTTATCTTTGTAAATACTAGGCAAAAAGAAACCAGAATCAAAGACCTTACAGGCGGTGCGGTCAGCATCATGATGTCCTCTAGTTGGCCCGACGTGACAGTGCTTGAGGATATCTGAGGTCTTGCTGTAAGGTATGCATCGTCAAATCACCTTATTCATGCCTACAAGAAATAAGTACGGATCATCCCAGAAGTAGTGCTTGATGTCGTTCAGAATCTTCCTTTTGGCTTAAGGGGAGATGTCCTTTGGGAAGAACTTGCTGGTGAGATAATTGGTGATGCCCGAAAATCATGTTCCTTCCACTTCTTGGGAGATGACTAGAATAAACTTCTCATCCGGGAAGCATTCTTGAATGGGAGTTCTGTCCAGTGTTTGCATTTCCTCTTCCATCAACCGGGAGAGGTAATCTGCAACCACGTTTTCGTAACCCCTCTTGTCCTATATCTCAAGGTGAACACTTGCAACAGAAGTATCCACCATATAAGTCATGGCTTTGCATATGGCTTGCTCATCAAGAATCCGATAGCTGCATGTCAGTGAAAACCACTGTGTGAGATAGCACCAAAGTAGGACCTGGACTTGTCAATAGCAAATACCACGACTAACAGCTCCTTCTCCGTGTTAGTATAATTCCTCTGGGCATCATTGAGTGACTTGCTCGCATAGTATATAGGATGAAAACGGTTCTCCTTCCATTTTCCCAATACTGCTCCCAAGGCGAAGTCACTAGCATGGCACATTAGCTCAAATGGAAGCGTCCAATCTGGAGCGGCGAGAATTGGCGCGCTTGTAAGATTTTCCTTGAGAAGCTCAAAAGAATGCTTGCACTTAGTGGTGAAGGTGAATGGAGCATCCGTCCTAAGGAGGCGGTTCAGAGGTGTAGAAATGTTGGAAAAATCTTTGATAAACCGTTGGTAGGATCCTGCATGGCCAAGAAATATTTGAATACCCTTGATGGTTGAAGGAAAAGGGAGATTAGCTATTGTCTCGAGTTTTTCTTTGTCCACTTTGATCCCTTGACCAGAAAATTTGTGGTCAAGCACGATCCCCTCATGGACCATGAATTGGCACTTCTCCCAACTTAAGGGTAAGTTGGTCTCCTCTTATTGTTGTAGTACTCTCTTCAAATTCCTTAGGCATAGGTCAAATGAGTCACCATACATGGAAAATTCGTCCATGTACATCTCCATTATCTCTTCAACCAAATTAGCAAAGATAGAAAAAACGCATCTAAGAAATGTGGTTGGAGCATTGCACAACCCAAACGACATCCTTGATAGCTCGATTATTCGTTGTCAATCCGACCCCCATCTTGACTGATCTCTGACATGGTTAGACCGAATTTGGATCCCTTGTGGTGATTGGTTGATGAAAGTAAGGCATTCGTGCTTTGTTCAATGGTCCATTCAACTTCTTTTCTCATGTTTCATTGAGATTTCAGGTATTCGTTAGAAAGAGGTCGTCGATACAAAGCCAACAGACCAATCGAGAGTCAAACAGAGGTCAAATGAGTGAGATACAGGCGAAAGAAGAAGCCAGACCCGGTCTGAGTGAAGAACCACACGGTTGTGGTCATTGGCAAATCCACACGCCGTGTGGCCTATGCAGCAGGCAATATAAAAGTGGAATTTTGAGGAGAGAGGGAGCATTCTTGGCTTCCCAATTGATCCATTACCCCCTCCCCATTTTCTCTCAATTCAAACCCTAGTACGAAATTCCACCATCATTCATCATCAATTAGAGGACTTGAAGACCAAATTGAAGCACTTGGAGAAGTTAGGAGTCAAGATTGGAGCATCCTCACCTTGTTTGCACACTTGGGAGATGGTGTTTGCTTAATCATCATGTTAGATTAGGATATTTTTATGTATTAGGAGGATCCCCTCGTGATGAGGGGTTGGATACATGTGGATATTGATTATTGTATATGATAATGTTGGGATTATGGTTTTTTTCAACGTAGAATGTGCTTTGGCTTGTTCTAGGTCAAAAGTACACTTTCAACTACTTAATTGTGCTTGACTTGAGTAAGTGTGTAGTCCAAGATTGAAGTAAGGTGTGTGTCGACCAAGCATGCACCCCAATTCAACCTTTAGTGTCAGAATTCTCTTAGTGGCATTTTATCGAACACCTTGAGTGCATTCTGGTAATCACTTAGGTAGTGACAATTTAGCTGATTGGAATGTTTCGGGGTGCCAAATAGTGACTTAACACCCTTGTCAAGTGCTTGTGATGCCATTAAGAGTCTTTTAGCACCTAAGCATTTTGTCAAACACTTGGTGTTCACTACCAATTGGCTTGATTGCTTGCCAATTGGTAGTGGTAGTCCGATTCAGGACCTTGAATTGGACTCCTACGAATGCTTAGAGGATGGTCAAACCATAAACCTTATCCATTGTATCCAAACTTTGTTGTTAATCGAATTTGAGTGCAAAAACAAGACCCGAAGTCTGGCAACCCTCATCTCCTTGTGTTCACCCTCTTCACTCTCGAGTTTGCTTAATTTGTTAGCTTAAATTAATTTGAATTACTCTTGTGGATGATAAATACTTTAGTGGATAACCTAGAAACCTAGCATTTTCAACCTTTGTTAGCTTAAGCCGTGTCTTAAATAGTTCAGTATAGGTTGGTGATCCATTCCTCGTTAAATTCAACACTTGAGACCTTAGATTTGGAAGTAGTCCCTTTTCCTTGTCGATCAAGTTTGTTTGGTTCTTTTATGTAGAGGATCAATCCTTATGTAGGCAAAAGTGCCAAAAGGGCAAGTGAACTTTTTTTTCTTTTGGTCTTCAGGAGCTATCAGAATATGAGAGTATCCCGACATCTCGTCCAAGAAACAAAAGAACTCATTACTGCGAGGCAATCGAGCATTTGATCCATGAACGAGAGTGGGAAATGATCCTTTTGGATGCATCACTGAACCTCTTGTAGTCTATGCAAACTCTCCACCCGTGACAGTACGATGGGAGATAATCTACTTCTTCTCATTCTCAACAACTGTGACACCCCCTTCTTGGGTACCACTTGCACCAGAGTAACCCATTCACTGTTTAAAATGGGATAGATGACTCTGACATCAATTAGCTTCACAACCTCCTTTCGGACAACCTCCTGCAAGTTGGGGTTTTGTCTTCGTTGAGGTTGAACAACCGGTCGGAAATTTTTTCCATCAGATTCTTATGTGTGCATAAGCTTAGACTAATACCCTTGATGTCCGATATCTACCACATAACGGCTTCTTTGGGATGGCGAAGAAGCTCCACGAAATGTTCTTCCTAGTTGGGTGTGAGAGATGAGCTGATAATCACCGGAAGTTTGGAACCTTCCACGAGGAATGCGTACTACAAATCAGTCGGCAATGGTTTGAGCTCGATCTCAAGTGGCTCCTCATAAGATGGCTTCTTCAAGGTAGAAATCCCCTCAAGCAGAGTAACTACTTCACGGACCTCAGGATGGTGCACGTATCTAGATCCTGTTTGTCAAGTAACTCCAACAACACTTGATTACCCAAGGACGAATCCAAGGCATCTAGATCAAACAAATCATTAATTTCAAAATCTGAAGCCATTGCATTCACATCATCATAGTCAACACCATCTTATGCATCAGAATATTTCATGCTCTGGGTTAACTTAAAGGTATGCTCCTCCTTGCCAACGTGCAAGGTGAGTGTCACCTCAAACACATATATAATTGCTTTAGAAGTGTTGAGAAAGGGTCTATCTAAAATAAATAAAAGTGCCATTAGCTCCGATATCAATTACCACGAAATCGAGAAGAAACACAAAATTTCCAATTCTCACATAACCATCTTCTACTACTCCTTTGGGTTGACTTATTTGACAGTTGGATTCTCATTTTAGTTGGATTAAGTTAATTCATGTCTAGCATTTTATACATTGAGTATGACATTACGTTTATGCTAGCACCTAAGTCTGCTAAGCCTTTTTCAATATCAAGTTCATCAATCCCATAAGGGATATAGAAACTACCCAAATCATTGAGCTTTGTAGGAATGTATGGAGTGATGATGGTTGAGCATTTCTCATTGTGGGTGACATTCGCAGCTTCCGTTAGTTTCCTCTTGTTGGTAAAAATATCCTTCAAGAACTTGGCATACTATGGCATCTTTGCAATAGCTTCAGTGAAAGGAAGTGTGAATTGCAATCCCCTAATCCTTCGAACGAAGTGGGCAAAACTCGTGGCACTAAGATCCTCATACAACCTGTTGGGATATGGGACTTTGGGGTTATAAGGTGCCAACATCTATTTTGTGCTAGAACCAGCTCTGTTAGACTTTGATGAAGTTTCGACCTCATTTGAAACCTTTTATGTCCCATGATCCACAGGAGGTTGAAGCACTTCTTCTTCATCTTCTTTGGCTTCCTCGGATGTATCATCCGCATCATCCTTACTTTCGGTCTCATCCCTATTAGTTACTTCATCTTGAGGAGTCAACTTGGCAGGTATGACTACGGGAGGCTTGACTACCTTTGGAATGGGGTTTAGTTATTTCCCACTCATACTGGTGATAGCATTTAATTCTGCAAATTCACCTTTTGGATTCTCCTCTATGTTCATGAGTAGAGTTCCGGTTGTCGAGTGGAGAGAGCCTTGGTGATGTACCCCATTTGGGTTTCCAAGTTTTTTATGGAGGTTTGTTGATTCTGAATGAGTTGGAAGAGCAAAGCATTGTTTCTGTTGAAGATGATACTCCACCTTAAGATGCATCCTCTTGTGGAAATCCGGGAGGAGGTGCTCTGGGTGTTTGAAATTTTCCTTGACCCCCTTGGTTGCCATGGTTGAAACCTTTTTGATATCCTTAAGGTTAGTACATAACCCATCGGATTTCCTTCCCGGTTTCCTTGATTCCCTTGAGAGTACCCTTGCCCCCCTTGAATATACTCTTGATTTCCTTGGACACCGTGCATGTTTTGATTGCCCTTAAAGATGTTGAGGAGTGTGTTGTGGCTGGCTTAGTTCTTGACCTTGAGGTGCCAGACCTTGTTGGTAGCTCTGTTAACCTTGATTGTTTCGTAGAAAATTGTTGTAGCTACCTTGGTTGGGTTGGTGATTTTGTTGGTAACCACCATGATTGAACCCACCTAGGTTATAACCCCCTTGAACATAGTCAACCTTCTCGATGTTCCCTTTTGGAGAAACTTCTTCCAGATAAACTTGACATGATGAGGCGTCATGTCCTTTGTGTCCACAACACTCACAGTAATACACATCTACTACCTTCCTTAGCAGTTGAGATTTTGAAGAAGTTCCTACCTCTTTACCGGTTACCTTGGACATTGCCATGTGGTTCATTTGATGCACCAGTGCATCAACCTTGGAGTGTAGGAGGTGGAGGGATTGTTCGGAGTCCTACTCGATTTGCTTCGGCATGTTCGACCAAGTTGTTGGGGGAATATATTCCCACCTAATTCTTTTGAGCTCATTGGCGCTGTTAGCACGTCCAACTCTTGGTCTTCACTGCCATTTCCCTGAATAGCTTATGACACCTTTTAGGAGCAAGTGACTTCAAATCACCATTTGCTACTTGATTTATCATTCGTGTGATCTCATAGTCGAGAGCCAGTTCGAAGATATTAGCTAGACTCCACTCCTTCATGTTATGATGGGGGCACAAGTACAAAATGGTCTGGAAGCGATCCCATGTTTCGTGAAAGAGCTCTCTATTCCATCGCTAAAAGTTTCTAATTTGAGCCTGGATGTAATCTATTTCGTATAGCGGGAAAAACTCTCGAGGAACACTTTAGCCACAGCGTCCCATGTCTGGAACGAGTTTTTGCGCTCATTATCCAACCAAGCTTTTGTCTTCCCTTGGAGTGATAAAGAGAAAAGCTTCATGAAGATGACGTCTTCATGAACAAGAAACTTTGTTGAAATACCTATGATGGCAGCTCGGGCACTGATGATCGAGTCCAGAATAAGGTTTCTGATGTACCATTTGGACGTACGGGAATTTAACCTCAAAGTTCCGGTTGTCGACTGTCGGAGGGGCAATGCTTGAGCCAATGCCAGCGAGGGTGGACTTGGCCCAAGTATCCAAGATGGTTGGTCTCCCATTTGGATTCTGTCCTCGAGGGGTTCTTCTTCACTTGAAGAGCTTGAAGGAGAAGAAAATGGTGGGGAAGAACTTGATGGAGAAGATGTTGAAGGTGAGAAGCGAGGTGGCGAAGACGGAGGTAAACAAAAGGAGGGAATAGAATTCGAGGTAATGGTTGATTCTGTAACTGTCATCCACGAATTCGGCAAGAAGGTTTCATGCACCACAACTAAATCATGAACACCACAAGTAACAAATCAAATTGGAACCCAAATAAAACAACAAAGAGAAAGGGGGGAAACAAAAATTAAAGCGAAGTCGAATGTCTAAAGCGAAGCCGACTAGATTCATTCAAAGGAAGAAGAGAGAGTCCCTGGCAACGGCGCCAAAAACTTAATCGCTGGAATAACGGTTTGTGTCCAAGGATCCTCTCATTTTGCTTTTATTCAAACTTTGCATCACGGTTTAGACAAAACGATTTCAGTTTGGTTCCGAGCTATTCTACTTCCGCAATTAACACTAGCAAGGAAAACTAAGAGAAACTGAGAAAAAGGTTTGAACAGAAGGAGAAAACAAGTTTTTGGAAAGGATGTTGATCAAGCTCAACTTCCTATCAATATTTGGTTCGGAAAAATGTTGAACTAGGAATCCGCGCCATGATCATGCACACGGATTACCACTACTAGCTTTCCCAATCAACGTTAGAATCACCTCAACTAGGCTAACTAGTAATGAACACCAAGATATTCTACAAAGTGATAAGGTGTTCCCTTAATGTAAATGACCTCAAAAACAGTTGGAAATGGTGTTAACTTGGTCCATTAACACCTAAGCTACTGATAACTACACCTAACTTGGTCCACTAGGTGCAAATCAGAATGCCCGCTAAATGCTTAATGAAATACCTTTAAACACAATTGAAACACAAAATATAAAATGGAGCTATGGCTTGGTCCACCTCTAACTTTCTTTAATCTTAGATTGTTAACATTTGAATTCCAAGGCTCGGTCAAGCAAAGGAGTCTACAGATTTGACCCCATTCAAGTCGTGACAAGAACTAGGTTTAAAGAACAACAATCAAGCAATCATTTATTCAAATCCAATTATCCAACTAATCGCCGACCCTATATCTCTAGGGAGCATCTCATGGCTCAATTCTTACATCCCAACTAAAAACTCTATGAGATTACGTACTCATGTCACAAGAAGAAGAGAAAATCAAGAAAGACATAACCATCATATTGTTGAAGAGATACTGAATCGAAGTCGCTTCAAACTTCACTTTTGGTCTTCTACTTCAAATCGAAGCTTCGATCCTCAATGGCAACTCCTTCACTTCTTCAATCGGACTTCTATGGATGAAAAGATAAGGATTTTTTATAGAGGAATCGGGAAAACATCGCTAGGAGTTGTTGAAGAAGAAGTTGTTCTCTCTTTCCTTAAATCGCTCCTTTTATATGGAAGCTTTCGAAACAGGTTGGTGGACAGCGTGCACCCTTAACCTCGCCGGCGAGCTGCCCTTTTTCCGCAGTGAGGTAATTTAAATTCAATGCATGCACGGCCTGCAACCGTTTTTCTTCACCAACTTTTGCAACGTTGTCCCAATTAAGCTTCAATCGTTCTCTAATCCGCGCCAGTAGCCTCGTAGCCAGACCATCTATCTCCAAAGTACCTGTGGATGAAAAATAATAGAAGGAAACACATCAAATGGACTGAAACGGTCCAAGTGAACGGGTCTAGGCGATACAACGCGAAGACAGAAAACCACACGGAATTGAAGCACAAATCCTAGTGCTATCAACATGCTGATAGGGTGAGATAAACACTACAAATCCTAGTGCTATCATAGATCGATGGAGCCTCCGGGAGTCATAGATCACGGCGGCGTTGGGATCACGGTTGAGAGAGTGGGATCGATGGAATCAGATTCCAAAAAACTTGGAAGATCATCGGAGAAGATAGCCTTTTTGCAAGGTTAGGAAAGTCTAGTGACCAAGCTGCAAGTGACCATTTTGTAGCTTATATAAAGTTCAAGGGCTAGATTGTAGTTTCTAGAAAATTGGATGACTGATCTAACATAATTATAATTTCCAGGGAAAGATTATGTAATTTTTCCAACTAGGCGGTAAAAGGACAATCCTGCCCCTACAAGTTCAAAATGTTGCAAATAGGTAATTCGAGCATAAAACTATCGCTTGAGCTCCAAGCGACGCACGGTAACAAGTTACGGATTTGCGGCAGCGAGAAGAATCGTGTCAATTTAAAACCAGAGGTTTCAGCTCTTCTTAAGAGGTGGGGGTTTAAGATTTCGTTATGCTTTATAAGCGTAGAAAATAGTAGGATGTTTGGGAATCCATTGATGGGATTTCTATCGTGATTGTATTTATGATGTTGAGTGTGCGCTCTCAGGCTATATAGTAGCATGTATTATACTGTACAAATTGTTGGTGCGAGAGGTTCCAAGAAGCAATGCTTCAAGATTTGACATGTAAATATATCTACGATCAAGATGGAATCGTGGGCACCACTTTCCGAAAAGAGTATTTCCACCCTACAAACCTTGGGTATCAGGAAATCCATTTCGAGGATAAGACCGTATACACTCGAGTTCTCGTAGGCAAGGATAAATATGTGGTTTTCTTTGTGTTTGTCCCATAAAAGGCCTTCTTTATATAGGCAAAGGGTCCAGGGGTGAAGGGGTACGAGTTCATGCACCAAGAGACATCCTTATCTCTATGGATAGACTTGAAGGGTGTTAAAAGGTAACTTCCTTAAAGCCCTACGGGTTTGGAGGAAAAACAACTCAGAAGTGAGTTTGAATTTCACAAAGAGATGTGAGCTAATTCGTCCTAGAAGAAGAAGTAACCACCCTAACCCATCTAGCTCCCTACTAGCACCGTAGCTTAGCTCAGCATTGCAACTAGTGACACTGGCATCAAGCTCAAGTTAAGCTGGGTGAGCTGGAGTGTCAGTCCCTAGCATCAATTAGCTCATCAAGGATATGTGCCTAGTTAACGCTTGCTCTAAGCTAAGGTGAGGTTCCCCATGATTCCATGCATCTTATACCAACAATGACATCATACTAGGGTCAACAATGACACTATTGAATGTCGTATGTCCCAATCCTTTCACGAACGCACATGAAACCAAGTTAAAGTTTTTTAAAGCAGCTACACTTCATGCTCGCATAGGTAAATTCCTTTATCGTGCACCTCTGTATATAATTTATCAGGAGTCGATTAAGAAGTTAAACTTCAACCTCTATCAGCCGCAGGTTTCTGGGCACATACCTTCGGGTCGTTTCAAACGCTGTGCTCCAGTTTCCATCCATAGGCTTTCCGTATTGGATTCATCCTCTAACATTATATTAGGGGGGAATCGGGTGTCTTATGTTGTGAAATCTAGACAGACTTAAGTCCCACCCCTCTTACCGATTGGGCAACCAAATCTCTAGTTAATCCCTTTGTCAAGTGATCAGCTAGATTTTGCTCAGACCAAACATACTGCATAGTGATTGTCTCGTGAGTGATCAGTTCACGGACATCACTATGCCTCACCCCTAAATGATGAGAGTTTCCATTATAGACTTGGCTATAAGCCCTAGGCAAGGTAGCATTGCTATTGCATAAGATAGAAATTGGTGAGATAGGTCTTGGCCACAATGGAATCTCATAGAACATGTCCCTTAGCCATTCTGCCTCCTTACCAGCACCCGTTAATGTTACGAATTCAGATTCCATATTTGATGCTTTGATCCAAGTTTGCTTCATGGAAGCCCATGATATCGCTCCTCCCCTAAGTAGAAATACCATCCCAGTAGTAGAGGTGTGATCCTCTATATTGGATATCCAACTTGCATCTGAGTACCCTTCTATAATCGAAGGGTACCCCTTATACGTTAAACCATAATCCATGGTTCCTTTAAGGTAACCAAGTACTCGCCTAATTGCATGCCAGTGATGAGTACTAGGATTACTTGTATATCTACTCAACTTGCCAATCACATAAGCGATGTTAGGCTTTGTGTTTGTCTTGCATACTAGTGACATTGATTCAACAAAATTTCTTTGCATTTCGTTTGATTTTAATCTCAAGAATCACATATGCCTCCCTCATGTCCTTCATGGAAAACTTTGATGATAGGAACTCTTTAGTATTGTCAACTTGCTCCTGCTCAGTTCCAAAGATGACCATGTCATCCACATACAAATAGATGATGACTCCTTTACTGAATTCATCAAATTTTGTATATACACACTTTTCTACCTGATTTTAATGAAATCCACTTGACAAGACAACATCCTTAAACTTGTTATGACATTGTTTTGGTGCTTTCTTAAGCCCATACAAGGATTTGATTAGCTTGCACACCTTATGCTCATTCCCAGGCATACCAAAACCTTCTGGTTGTTTCATGTACACCTCCTCATCGAGATCTCCATTAAAGAATGTTGTCTTGACATCCATTTGATGGATCACTAGGTTATGAATAGATGCTACAGCTATTAACAACCTAATAGTCGAGATCCGAGCCACCAGAGCATATGTATCAAATTAATCAATCTATGCTTTTGTTTAAAGCTCTGAATCATTAATCGAGCTTTAAAATTATTGATAAAACCATCAACTTTCATCTTCTTCTTGAAAATCCACTTGCTTCCTAACGGCTTACATCCCAATGGGGTACCCGTTAATATCCAAGTGTTATTTTCCATAATAGAATCCTTTTCCTATTCGATTGCTTCCTTCCAAAAGGCAGTGTCTTGCGACCTCATAACCTCTTCAAATGTACTAGGGTCATCGTCAATATTGTAGCAGTACAAGTATTGTGATCTTAGTTTCATTCTGGATCCCTCGATAAGATAAACGTTGAAGATGGTATTCAACAGACTCTTCAAGGCCAGCCTCTTGCTCCTACAAGGCAGAGCCTGTTCGTCCGCAGGGGCAGGCACAAGATCACTTGATGTCGGCATCAAATCCTTTGGTCATTGGATTAACAGAAATCGATTTTCATCGAAGATGGCATTCCTAGACTCAATTAATGAATGCACTGAGTGTTCATCGTAAGGTTCTATGACATAGAACATGTATGCCTTTGAATTCTCAGCATATCCAACATAGATGGGATCAATGCCTCTTTTTCCTAACGTCTTCTGTTTAGAATCTGCAAGCTTCACAACAGCTCTACAACCCCAAACTCGAAGATAACTCAAGTTTGGTTTTCCCTTATTTCGCAATTCATATGGGGTAGTCTTATTTCCTAATGTTAGAAAATTGAGTTAGGAAATAACAAGCTATAAGCAAGGCTTCACCCCAAAACCCGTTACACAAACCTGAGTATGATAACATTGAGTTTACCATCTCCTTTAGAGTATGATTCTTCCTCTCAGCCACACCATTATGTTATAGTGTGCATGGAGCAGTGGTTTCATAAATGATTCCCACACTTTGGAAATACATTGGATCATAGAACTCCCCTCCTCGATCAGTTCAAAACACTTTGATCTAGACACCTTGTTGTAATTCAACTTCATTTTTGAACATACAAAATTTCTCAAGGGCTTCATCCTTTAAATGCAACAAGTAAGCATAGTAAAACCGAGAGTAGTCATCAATGAAGTTGATGATATACTTCTTTCCTTCGATGGTCGGAGTGCTATATAAGTCACACACATCGTCTTGTATCAACTAAAGCATCACTAATTTCCATTGGATATTAATGAAAGGCTGACGTGTATTCTTTGTGAGCATAAATGTTTTACATCTTTCAGCATTGACATTAAAATTGGGCACCAGCCCTTCTTTTGACATATTTGTTAGACGTTTATAGTTAACGTTTCCTAACCGAGCATGCCACAATGAAAAGTCAGAGGAACCAACCAAGTAAGCATAACTATTAATAGTCGTATTATTAATATTCAGCATAAACATGTCATTGTAATAATAGCCAAAGCCTACAAACACACCACCTTTAGATAATACATATCTATCAGATTCGTACACTTGTTTGAAACCATATCTATTAAGAATACGGCCCGATACCAAGTTCTTCCTAATATTTGAGACGTGAAGTACATCTCTAAGCTCTAGGAATTTTTCCAAACTAAGCTCCAACACCATCGATCCACGTCCAACAATGGGGGTCAATGACTCGTTGCCCATGTGAAGAACAGGATCGTCATCTGATGCCATGTATGTTTCGAACCAGTAACGATCCTTGCATACATGTCTGTTGGCACCCGAGTCAATCCACCATGCCACTTCGTCATCCTACATCTAGAATGGTTTTTATATTTGTGATACAAAATTCACATTAATATCTAAATCAAGGTTCAAGAACCGACTTTCCCTACAAGAAAATCATGACTTCGTGTCGGTCGTTGACCGATCCCAATATTTTAGCGTCAGTTGAAAAACGAGGCTGATTTTAGCGACATAAAATAAATATCTCATTGCTTAGTTCGTACTTCGTGTCGGTTGAGAGTCGACCGACGCTAAATAAAGGAAATTTCAATAAAAAATCCTTCGGCTACGTCCGACGGTGGAGCATTCACGGTGATGGTTCTTCTTCTTTTTTTCTTCTCCTCCTAGACCTTCCAACTATAACATCTTCTTCTTTTACTTCTCTGGACAGTGATAACTTCTTCTTCTTCTTTGGACAATGATAGCTTCTTCTTCTTCAAATAATAAATTATTCTTCTTCTCTGATCTAGACACCAACTCTTTCTTTGGACAACAACTTATTCTTCTACTCCTCTTTTGAACTTCTTCTTTTTTTATTACATCAACAAAATAATAGAAGATGGAAAATCAAAAGAAAGAGTTAATGAAAATTAAAGGGAAGAGATAAAGAGTAAAAATTTCAGTGAAAGTCAGAGGAAAGAAGAGAAGTAAAATAGAAGAAGGAGAATTAAAAATGACAGGAAATAAGATATTTTAAGAGATATGAATAGATTTAGAAGAAAAATTCAAAGGAGGGAAAGTTCAATTTTCAAAAAAAATTCAGCCCACATATGAAACATTTGGCGCCCATGATATATTATAAAATTTCGTAACTTTGCGCCGATTAGTCGATGCTGACAGATGCAAAAGAAAGTGTGACCGATGCAAAGTTACGCAAAAATTGAATTTCACATCATATTTCGTTGACCGACTCTAAATTAATTCCTTACAACCGACACGAAATCACTATTTTGTTGTAGTGCTTTAGAAGTGGAAGAACCTTGATCTTTCAATCCAGGCTTCTGATGGTGCTTGCTTTTGTGATTCTGACCCTTCTTGGTGAGACATTCACGTTTGAAGTGACTCGATTTCCCATATGTCCAGCAAAAACTTTCATTTTCTTGTTAGGGCCTCCTTTGGTGTTGTTCTAGAGGCGCTTCTTCCCTTCCGTCGAGCAGATGGCTCTTCTTCTTCTATCATATGAACAGTTGAAGAATTCTTTGGTTTCCCACCTTCTTGCACTCGTAGAGACTCCTCTATCTGCAAGTTGCTTCTAAGTTGGATCAGGGACAGTTCCTCATTCCCATGCTTAAACGTGAGCTTAAAGTCCTTCAACAAATGAGTAAGCTTGTTGATTATTCACGACACCGGGTTGGCCTCGTCCATCTTCATTTCATGTTGGGAAAACTGTCCCAAAATTTGAATCATCTCATTATATTCCACCCTACAAGCCTTGGGTATCACGAAATCCCTTCCGAGGATAAGACCATCTACACTCGAGTTCTTAGGCTTTAGACCCTAGAGTAACTTAGAATCTCGTAGGAAAGGATACATGTGTGTTTTTAGTGTGTTTCTCCCACAAAAATACCTTCTTTGTACAGGCAAGGGGTCCAGGGGTGAATTGGTATGAGTTCATGCACCAAGAGACATCCTTATCTCTATGGATAGACTTGAAGGTTGTTAAAAGATAACTTCCTTGAGAGAAAAAAACTCAGAGTTGAGTTTGAATTTCACAAAGACGTCTGAGCCAGTTGTCTTAGGAGAAGGAGTAACCACCCCAAAACACCTAGCTCCCTACCAGCATCGTAGCTCAGCTCAGCATCGCAGCTAGTGACACTGCATCAATTTTAAGTTGAGCTGGATAAGATGGAGTGTCAATCCATAGCATCAACTAGCTCATGGAGGAGCTTACGCTAGCTAGTTGACGCTTGCTCTAAGCCAAGGTGAGATTCCCCGTGAGTCCATGCATTCTGCACCAACATCGGCATAGCACCAAGGTCAAGTCCAAGGTGATGCCATCACACCAACGTTAAACCATGGGTGTATATTTCCAACACTGACATTGTGATAGGGTTTTGAGCGAGGGCTCTTAGGTTGTACAGTAGCGTGTGATCTATTTTACAGACAGTGTGTTAG
The DNA here is from genome assembly GCA_030674075.2 of Linum usitatissimum. Lineage (NCBI taxonomy): Eukaryota > Viridiplantae > Streptophyta > Magnoliopsida > Malpighiales > Linaceae > Linum > Linum usitatissimum. The sequence goes on along the minus strand of JAUJYP020000285.1, from coordinate 8,408,395 downwards.
GATTCGAGCATAAGCTCTTGGCGTTTGAACTGTGGTGAGTGATTCATAGTTCATGATAGAAAAGGATAGGCTAGCTATATTGGATCATGATGTTTTTGTGTCGGTCACCCACCCCCGGATTACACAATCCCCCAGTTGACATTCAAGTTTCAGGCAGGATGTGTTGAGTATGCTTACAGATGCTGCTCGCACCATTTTCAGGGTGGTTTCATGGTATGATCCACCATGAGGCTATCCACATAGCTAGGGGTGGCTAACGCTAGGTTTATGCCTACAGGACCACAGGTTCACTTATCCCTCTCTCAAAGAATCAAAAGAAATCCTGAGGTATAACCCAGGGTCGATTTCTCATGGCTGTACTTGGCCTTCACTACCCAGCCTCAGTTCACTGGTCAGTCAATCACGTTTTTTAAAGAGTTTGTCCAAGACTATAGTATAAAACACAACAATATAAGAATAGGAAATGGGAAAGCTGGAATGAAAATAGAATAACTCAATAGCTAAGGGTAGAACTAAAAGTGAGAACGAATGTGAGGAAAAGGCCTTGTTTGGGTTTTGAATCATCCTAAAAACTATAGGGAAATTGCACAGTATCAGAATAGACTGAACATGGATAATGATTTTTCAGGTCTTAGGATTAGGGCTATCAACACAATGACCTAAAACCACTCGCAACACCCATAAACATTAGCTCAACAAACAACTTAGGAACGTATTACTCGAAACTCCCAACTTCTTTCGGCCATAATATCTTCATTTGGGCTTCAATTTCACTCCAAAACGTACCATCGGCTTTGTAGTCAAACCCTTTATCCAACGGATACCTGCACTGAAGGAAAGTACTCCAAGAAACAAGTGAAACAGACTGAGATGGTCCGTTCGAGATGAAATGTAATTATAATCAAACCGGACGCTACTACAAGAAATATTATCAAAACTAGAGCAAAAACTAGTCATGGTGGGATCAAAATGGCTACCAATAATCGTGCTATCAGTTAAATTACTAGAGTAGTGACTAGGATGACTTATATGTTCTATCCTTATCCTCGACCTCAGTTCTACGCATTCTCAAGTTAGCCACTCAGGGCTTAGCACTGACCCTATCCGATGTTTATTTCCATGTTGTATTTGCATGTGTACAGTCACAGGTGCAGGAGCTAGAGTTGGGATTAGCTAGTCGGAGTTTTGATATCTTCTGATATCCGCTGTTGATGTATTTAGAACATGGGAGTTTCATCTCCTCTATTTATGTGTTGTATTTCGAGATCCAAGATCCTTGTCTGTCAGGATTTGACAGGTTTTATAAAAGATTTCAGTTCGGTTTTAATGCTTGTTTTCTTCGCATTTATTAGTAGTTGTAGGTTTGGGTCGAGTCTAGTGGAATGCGAGTAGGTTGCATGGGCCGAACCAGTGGTTTGACCGGGTCTTTTAGGGTTGGGTTTCAGAATAAGAAAAGTGAGGGAATAGCTAACAACCAAAGTCTTTCCTAGAACTATATAAATTCCCAGCAACGGTGCCGATTTGAAAAGCGATTTTCACCCCACCACTAAATATCCACTAGAATTAACTAATAGAAAGTTATTTCCCTATAGTCTTTCTAACTCTATTACTCAACTTAGATTTGCTAACTAGACCAAGTAACAAATGAGGTTTGGTTGTTTGAATGTTGTTGTATCAAAAATATAAACTACTAACTAAATTAAAAGAAAGCAAAGTGTGTTATAAAACTAAGAACAAAGAAGAGAACAAGAACATGGGAGGAGAAGTACTTTCTTATTGAGGTGTATGGAATGCTACAAATGAGAGATCTATTTATAGGCTCATGAAATCATAACCTACACTCTCTAATATTATTACACATAAAAGAGGGGAATGAAATACATTGAATCATACACATAAAAGAGGGGAATAAAATACATTAATCATAGAATGAGAGTTACACAATTGGGCATTCACTACATTATTATCTTCATAACACTCCCCCTTGAATGTCCATTGGTTAACGATATACATCATTCTTTGCATACGCGTTTGATACTGCCTCGTTAAAAACCTTACCAGGAAAACGCAGTGGGAAAAACCATGGTTAAGGGAAAAAGAGTGCAGTGCGTATCAACTCCCCCTAATGATGATATCAATTGAAGTCCCTCGTCGCCGAACTCCAATTTTCCGAACTAGTCTCTCAAATGTTGATGGCAGAAGAGCCTTAGTGAATAAATCAGCCAAGTTATCACTTGAACGTACTTGTTTGACAGTAATGTCACCATTCTTTTGAAGGTCATGAGTGAAGAAGAATTTAGGAGAGATATGTTTTGTTCTATCTCCTTTGATGTATCCCTCTTTCAATTGTACGATGCATGCAGCATTATCTTCATGCAAGGGTGTCGGAGCCATCTTTTCAGAAGTTACGAACTTCGAATATGTTGAATTATAGACCTCAACCAAACACATTCACGACTAGCCTCATGTATTGCTAAAATCTCAGAATGGTTAGATGATGTGGCGGTAAGTGTTTGTTTCACGAGAGCGCCAAGAAATTGCCGTATCACCACATGTGAATAAATAACCGGTTTGTGATCGGCTAGTATGAGGGTCGATAGGTATCCAAGCATCCGCATATCCTACCAAATCGCTTTTGATTCATTCGAGAAGAATAATCCCATATCTTGTGTTCCTTGCGTATAGCGAAGTATATGTTTGACACCATTCCAATGTCTTCGTGTGGGAGAAGAACTATATCTTGCTAATAAATTAATGGCAAATGATATGTCGGGTCTTGTATGACCGGCAAGGTACATTAGTGCACCGATTGCACTAAGATAAGGTACTTCAGGACCAAGTAGTTCTTCATCACTTTCCCGAGGTCTAAAGGGATCTTTTTTCACTTCTAGTGATCTGACAACCATCGGGGTACTCAATGGGTGTGATTTATCCATGTAAAATCGTTTCAACACTTTAGTAGTGTATCCTTCTTGATGCACAAGAATACCGTTTGGTAGGTGCTCAACTCGCAAACCAAGACAATATTTTGTACGCCCCAAATCTTTCATCTCAAATTCCTTTTTCAAGCGGTGATTGCTTTTGTAAGCTCATTTGGAATCCCAATGATATTTATGTCATCAACATAAACCGAAATGATAACGAACTCGGTTCCTAATCTTTTTAGGAAAACACATGGACATATCGGATCATTTGCATATCCTTCTTTGATCAAATATTCACTAAGGCGGTTATACCACATTCTGCCAGATTGTTTCAATCCATATAAGGATTTATTCAATTTGATCAAATAACGTTCTCGAGAACTTGATTTGTAAGCTTCAGGCAAATGAAATCCTTCAGGAAGTTTCATATAGATGTCGTTATCAAGTGATCCATATAAATAGGCAGTTACGACATCCATGAGACGCAAATCTAATCCTTCTCGAATTGCCAGACTGATCAATAACGAAAAGTAGTTGCATCCACCACAGGAGAATATGTCTCCTCATAATCAATTACGGGTCTTTGTGAAAATCCTTGGGCAACAAGGCGTGCCTTGTACCTCGTAATGTCACCATTTTCATTACGTTTTCTTACAAAAACCCATTTGTACCCGACGGGATTGACACCATCAGGTGTAAGGACCACAGAGTCCAAAAACTTTTCGTTTTTCAAGAGAATGTAATTCTGCCTTAACTGCGTCATTCCATTTTGGCCAATCCTTTCGTTTTTTGCATGCATTCATGGATTTTGGCTCATGATCCTCATTTTCATCAATAACATTCAGCGCTGAATTATAAGCAAAAATTTCATCGATGTTAACTGTATTGCGGTTCCATTGTTTACCATCCAAGACATAGTTGATTGAGATCTCATTATTTTCAATATGTTCAGGTACCTGATGCTGTTCTTGTGCTGATATATCAGCAATGTTTGGTAGCTTATCCTCGATTGGACCATCTTGATTTACGGCTCCTTTTCTTTTTCGAGGATTTTTATCTTTGGAACCGATAGGTCTACCACGCTTCGACGTGCTTTAGACTCATTTGTATTTTCATGATGTCCAATAGGGACATCTACTCTTGATGGAGCATTCATTGCTGGAACATGAGATTTGGTTACTCGATGTGGGTCGCAAAAGCGTCCGGCGCTGATTCGCTAAACTTTGTAAATGAATTAGCTTTTGAATTTCTAGTTCACATTGTCTAGTACGAGGATCATAATGAGATAATGCTAATTCATTCCAACTTATCTCTTTGTCCAGCTTTATTATTTTCTCCCCCTAATGTTGGGAAAACCGATTCATCAAAGTGACAATCAAGAAAAACGAGCCGTGAATAAATCTCCCGTCATTGGTTCTAAATATTTTATAATCGAGGGAGACTCATACCCAACATAAATTCCCAACCTCCTTTGAGGTCCCATCTTAGTGCGTTGTGGTGGTGTAATAGGGATGTAAACAAGACATCCAAATATTCTTAGATGGGATATATTCGGTTCCCGACCAAAAACCATTTGTAAGGGGGAATACTCGTGATAACTTGTTGGCCGATGCGAATTAATGATGCCGCATGTAAGACAGATGCCCCCAACATGAAGTGGGAAGCTTTGCCTTCATTAACAATGGTCTTGCTATTAACCGTAAGCGTTTGATTAGAGATTCTCGCTAAACCATTTTGTGTATGAACATGTGCTACAGGATGTTCAACATCAATTCCGACGTACATGCAATAATCATTAAAATGTTGTGAAGTAAATTCACCAAGATTGTCAAGGCGTATCGTTTTTATCGGATAATCCGGAATCGTGCTCGTAATCTGATCAATTGAGCAAGTAATCGCGCAAATGCCAAATTACGAGTGGATAATAACGATACATGTGACCACTTAGTTGATGCATCAATTAAAACCATAAAATATCTAAATGGTCCGCATGATGGATGAATTGGTCCACAAATATCGCCTTGAATGCGTTCCAAAAATGTGAGCGATTCATTTCTCACTTTTATCGATGATGGTCGGATAATCAATTTTCCTTGAGAACATGCAATACAAGCCAAATCATTCGATTGGGGAATTCGCTTACTCATCAACGAGTGTCCAAGGGAATTCTCAAGTATTTTACGCATCATAATTGTTCCGGGATGGCCTAACCGGTTATGCCAAACTACAAATCTATCACGATCCATAAACTTGGAGTTTATAATGGAATGTGATTCAATTGTACTAATAAAAGTGTAGTACAAACCGGAAGAAATAGATGGTAGTTTTTCAAGATAACATTTGTTACCATCTACCATACTTGTGATGGCAATATATTCTTTATTTTCTTCCTCAATTGTCTCGATGTGATATCCGTTACGACGGATATCTTTATAACTTAATAAGTTGCGGTGAGACTTTGTAGAATATAATGCATCATCAATATGCATTCTAGTTCCTCCGTGTAGTAGCACGGTTGCTCTTCCGAGCCTTCAATTAAATTACTACTACCGGATATAGTGCTAACATTAGCTTCTCGCATCACTAGATGAGAAAAATACTTCTTATCCTTTAGAATAGTATGAGTGGAAGCACTATCGATGAGACACACATCCTCATTTTTTATGTTGTCGTGGATGGCAGTAGTATCCATGCTATAACACGAAAATGATAATCCATATTAGAAGGGATAATTATGATGCGAAATTCATTAATAAAAAGAAATAAAAAAAATGAGAAAGCACGTTCAAGAAAAACAAACTCAAACAAATCAAATGAGAACGATAATAAGGTGCATACATCAAGGCACCATTTTTGTAATAAAAGATATCTCAACAACCATCTTATTTCTCAACATTTCCATCATGAGGAGGAAAGAAGTCAGCAACATCCAGATGAGTGGTGTCAAATTGGCCATGGTTCAAAACACCTTCCTCAATGACCATATTGGTTTCAACCTTCTTGTCTTTCCTTGACTCTTGGTAAAGATTGATAAGATGTCTAGGTGTACGACAAGTGCGAGTCCAATGATCGCCGCCACATCTAGTACACATATTTTGAAAGTTTTTGTTGCTCGGCCCACCTCGTTCCTTATTCATTCGCCCATCCCGTTTGAAATGTGGACGAGAAGAGTGGTTGAATCTCTGAAAGCGATCGTGACCATAATCACGTCCACGACCATGGACATTATTGCGACCATAACCACCACCACGGTTATGACCACGACCACGACCACGGCCACGGCCACGATATTGATCAAAATTGTGGCCATTTGTCGCGTTAGCTTCCGGAAATGGAGCCATACCGGTGGGGCGTGATTGGTGATTTTTCAATAAGAGGTCATTGTTTTGCTCGGCCACTAAGAGACATGATATTAATTCAGAATATTTGGTGAAGCCCTTCTCCCGATATTGTTGTTGGAGAACTATATTGGAAGCATGGAAAGTGGAAAATGTCTTCTCGAGCATTTCCTTATCAGTGATTTTCTCGCCACATAGCAACAACTCGCGAGCAAATTTTGAAGAGGGCGAATTGTACTCGCTCACGGATTTGAAATCTTGTAGGCGTAAATGCACCCAATTATCACGAGCTCGAGGGAGAATCACCGTTCTCTCGGTGGTCATATCGGTCTTTGAGATTATTCCACAATTCGAGAGGATCTTTGATGGTGAGATACTCGTTTTTCAAGCCCTCGTCAAGATGGTGGCGAATAAAGATCAAAGCCTTGGCTTTGTCTTGGGCAGATGTTTCAGTTTCATCTTTAATCGTGTCGCCCAACCCTTTGGCTTGCAAATGGATGTCAGCATCCAAGACCCACGAGAGGTAATTTTTGCCCGAAACGTCAAGGGCCACAAACTCAAGTTTGGAAATATTCGACATGCTATAAAAGAAGAAAATTGAATTACAAATATATTATAAGCCAAATAATAAAACATATGAAAATGATATAATAATTAAAATAGTAACGGTAATGGAACATTCATTAACATAAAAATAAAGAATGCTTTAAAGAAATAATAATAATAATAATAATAATAGTGGCATACCCATCTTGAAACATAACTATATAGACATTTAAATAGTGATAAAGGTTTTCTCTTTTGGGTAGGAACAAAAAAACGAGGGTATTCATGAATTATAAACAAAATGCACAAAATCAAAAGAGTTAACTATAATGAGATGATAAATTTTAATATATTTGTATAACGGCTAAAATATCATATATATACGTGACAAAAATATCAATATGATCATTTAAAATAGGATGGAAAAAATGCTAACGATATAATGTGAGTTCACTTAGAAAAATGCATAAAATATTTTATAAATATTGTTGCCTAGAAGAGATACCCATGCATATGCCATAATAAAATAGAAACTATATCTATTTTAGAATTGATCATGAATTAAAAAGGCAACATACAAGCAAAAAAAACACTATGAAACGAAACGGAAGATATAAAATATGATAGGTCATAATAATATATACTATAAAATATACATGATGATAACTAAACGTTTAGGCCATTCTATAAAGGCATGATATTTGACCAATATAAACGTTTGATTATAGTCATCAATAGAAAAATGACAAAGTCGTTTTTGAAATCGGTAAAATGAGAAAGACCACCATTTGTTACATATAAAAAAAATAGAAATGGATTCCTTTCTCTAACTCTAATTTTGAAAAAGAAGATTTTATAAGCAAATTAAAGAACAAGATAAATAATAATAATAACTTTGGAAAACAAGATATAGCAAATAACAACCTTCGTGAAAACTTCGAGAAAATAGGCAGAGCACTCGTGCTGATAACGTGTTATAAAACTAAGAACAAAGAAGAGAACAAGAACATGGGAGGAGAAGTACTTTCTTATTGAGGTGTATGGAATGCTACAAATGAGAGCTCTATTTATAGGCTCATGAAATCATAACCTACACTCTCTAATATTATTACACATAAAAGAGGGGAATGAAATACATTGAATCATACACATAAAGGAGGGGAATAAAATACATTAATCATAGAATGAGAGTTACACAATTGGGCATTCACTACATTATTATCTTCATAACACTCCCCCTTGAATGTCCATTGGTTAACGATATACATCATTCTTTGAATACGCGTTTGATACTGCCTCGTTAAAAACCTTACCAGGAAAACCCAGTGGGAAAAACCATGGTAGTGCAATTACTTGAGTTTCATATAAACTACTAACTAAATTAAAAGAAAGCAAAGTGCAATTACTTGAGTTATATGGGATGGAAGATTGCTTAGGCTCGAATCCATAATAGCTAGCAATGTATGAATGAACGGTATGCAATCTCAATTAAATAGGTAATGATGGCTTGGAATTTCCGGAGATAACCTTAGACCGCTCCCACGAATCTAAGGATATATTCTGCTTGACTCCTCTCTCGAGATAATCTTAACCCAAGCAGAACACACTATAGGTGTTCGATGAAATACCACGACGATAAAAGCTGCAAACACCATAGACGTTTGATCCTCTCTCGAGCTAACAAGGAATCTAGAGTTCTTCGTAAGCGTCCTATTGATCTAAGTTCCTCTCGGACCCACAAATCAATGACAAATATTAAATCAAGATGATCAAGAAAGATTAAATCTGAAATTGGGTTTTAGCAAGAACACAAAGATTATCCTGAATAACATCGATAGCATTATCAAAGGGTTAAAAACCCAGCATCCTTACAAAGTCTAGATTGAAGCTTCATCTAATCTAAACATCACAAAAGGTTTAGCTACTAATGGTTCCGATAACTAAATCATAAAAGAAGATAAGAAAAACTAGAGAAGAAGACATGTTCTTCGTGAAGATCCTAATGTTCGACTTGATAATTCGTCTTTCGCCAAATGTGGTTGATCCTCTCGCTTCAATCGTCTCGCTCTAACCCTCACTCTCTCAAAGAGCTCAAAAATATGTCTATAATGAAGTCTGTCTCATGAAAAGGAATCTCAAGGGTATATATAGGCTTCTACAAAAAGCTGGAGAAGGAAAACGCTAAAACAATTTGTATGTACAAAGAGCACGGCATGTTATTAATGAGCACGGTCGTGTTGTTTGATATTTGATTCTTGGTTGTGAGCATCAGTAGGAACAACATGGTCGTGCTGTTTAAATATTCAGAATTTGGCTGTGACGTCAACACAAAAGTTGTAGACAATTGAATTACCTTTGCAACGCCACTGGCCTTGCATCAATCGGACTTCCAGAGCGATGATTTATGACCAAAATACTAAAATGTGATGTTTCTTCCCAAATCAAACACACTGAGTTGTTCCAGCCTCCCTGACATGCCTTGGTTCATCCCGAGACGTCATATGACACCTGAAATGTACCAAAAACATTCAAACCAACGTAAAACGGCTCAGGGGGACAAGGGGGAACCAAATATGCACATAACATCAGGAGATCAAATTGAGACACCCAAACATCCAAAATGTTGTTTAAAGCATGAATGAATGTGCTAATAATCAAGCACATCAACTCTTTTAGGTGCGATTTGCTCAGATTTTCCCTTCTGTTTGGAACCATAGAAGCCACATTAAAAGACAAAAATTTAAGATCAAGGAAACTCGGAGCATTCCATTGAAGATTATAAGATCAAAGTGGAGATCAGAGTTTGTTCATCTCATATTGACAACATGAGTTTGACCAAGTTTTTCATCTTTTCTTTATCTTCTTCTCTTGTTAATCATGTGCAGTTATATTCTTGTTGTTATTTGGATTGGATGTATGATCTTTCCGTGATTCCTTCATAAAAGTATAGGGTTGGACACACTTTGACTCCATTTACAATTATGATGTGTTTGGACTATTGTGTTCTCAATCTAATTTGTGATATGGGTTAAATTAGGTCAAATCAACACTTTCCTATGTCATGACAATTGACCTAGAAACGGTCATGACTGTGGCACTCACGACCATGGAAGGTGAACAGGAAACGGGCGTGACTCAAACCTACATGGTTGTGACGTGCTTGTTCGTTGCAGTAATGACATTCAGATAGAAATACCATAACAGGATGCAGAGTTCAATACTGGACGCTAAGCAAGAATCTTGAACCACCATGCTCAGCAACAAATAAAAACGAAGGATTCTGGTAACGAGAGGAGGGTACATGAAGGGTTACCTAACGAGGACGGTTCACGTCTTATGGAGAGGCAGTCTCAAACCTCTTTTCGAGCCTCCAAGTCCTTAAATGCTAGCAAGTTCAGGAACCATTGGTCGTAAGAACCGCAAGCAGAAGCCAGCTCGTCGATCGTAAGATACTTAAGGTTTCCACTCATCAGAAGATTAGTATCGGCTTGTCTCGAGCCACCTTCAAGTCCACGCAGATGGTGGCAAGGAACTCTGGAGTGGGCATATAATAAACGGGCTCGTTTCCATATAAGATACACTCGTTCGACCCTCAGCACAGCAGTGCGAGCCTCCCAGTCATAGAAAGGAGTCAAGTTGATCTCAACCCAGTAATCAACATGGTAGTGCAAGATTTATAATCATGAAGCAGTTGCGGCGCAATAGTAAAGGAAACCACAGGTAACCAAAACCATAAGTATCAGTTGTTAAAAAACCACTTTTGAAAGGGCAAACAAGGTCTGATCCTCACGAGATTTCAAAATTTTGTCAAAGACGTTGTCGGAAACGTGTTACCTAAACCAATTGAAGGTAGTCTTGGATTTTCTACATAGTTTTGGAGGCATTCAGTCATGAGTTAGGTTTTTGTGGGTTCTTTGAGTAATGATGTTTTATGATGGTTCTTTGTGTCAATATCAATGGGTTATCATTCAAGGAAGTTGCAAAGGAGTAAAAGAGCCATAATTTTGCTGTTAAAACTTGGATAAAACCGCCGTATGCTTCAGTAGGTTCAGGATAGCAATGACAGTCTTTGAAGACATTCATGTGAGGGGTTGTAGTCTTTAGGTTCAGTTTTGTATGTGATGCCATGAATGGGTTGTAATCATAATTTGCATGATAGGAGTCCAAGTACAAATTCAGCTAAGTCCCAAGTCCGAACCATTACCATCCATGCCTACTTGCCAATTTCTCAATGCAGAGGACGATGCCAAACTTATATGACTAACAGAGCCCATATGACACATAGGATGCTAAAAAGGAAAAGAAAGATTATGTTGTAATTATAAACTTCTATATATTGAGGGTTGTATTAGCCAGGATGAGAGGTTTGTGCTTGGCAAAAGATGGCATCAGATCGGGGGTGCGTGGCTGCGTGGAAAATGGGATTGAACCAACCCAACACTCTTCCTTTGAGTGTCACTAACATGGCTGGCTGGGTGGCAGTAGTGGAGGGGGGGTTCAGTTCAGCCCAGTCAAATCAAATCAATCCATTTAGGGAAATCTGTACATAAATCTGGACAAGAAAGCAATATACAGATAGAGTAGTAGTAGTAGTAATTGTCAATGAAAAATCCGCTGAGGGGATTGTGAATGATATGACCCGTCTGTCTGTCTGTCTGTCTGTCTGTCTGTCTGTCTACTTAATATATATATATATATATAGCAGAGGGGATTGTGAATGACTGAATGATATTCGTATATATACGACGGAAGAGAACCTGATTCTGATTCCCTTCTTTCATATATATTTGCATTTACATGGCGGGATTTCTTGTTCTTGATCAACTCTGCAAAACTTATATTAGATTCAATCCTATATATATATATCTTCTTTTCACTGTCAAACTTTGTTTTCTTTTAACTTTGGCAGAAGACAAGAACATTCTTTGGTGGTCAAGTGACTACCACCTCCCTCACTGTGTCTCTGATATATCTCTCTCTCTCACTCATTCATTCAGTCATTCACTTTCTGTTATTTCTTTCTTTAGATGAAGTTGCCAAAGAGAAACAAAAGCTGGTAAAGTAGATATTATTATTATGTTAATATGTATGTAGAGTGTGTGAGTGAGTCCCAACTTTAATTTAGATTGAAATTGATCTCTGTGCCCCAAAGGGATATTAAGGCTGTCACCCACACTCCATTGTTGCCTGGATTGGAAGACAGACACCAAAATTTGTGGGGAGTGGGAATGGGCCTTTTTCCCCCTCTTTTTTCATTGTTTTACTTGCTGCTGCTGCTGCTGCTGCATCTCTCTTCCATTTCCCTCAATCATGTGACTTAATCATTATAATAATTGATAATAATGCCCAAAAGGACATTACATTGCAGCAACCTCTAAGAAAATTGTACATTAGTTACTCATCATGTTATTTCTCACCATGGCTACAAAACAATCTGCTTTCACCCTAACTAACATCTTGTTTCCTTCATTTCTGCCTTTTCTTGTCGAATCCACTATTTTCCGGACCCTTCAGATTGTTCAACGTCTAAGGGAAGTTATTTTAGTTGTAGAGTTGTGTCTGGTGACATAAAGATTTCAGGTTCGAATCCAATACACTCTACGAAATGAACATGAATATAATATTTATTTCATGTATTCTATCTTATATTCACCGAAAGTTTTGATCTACCCTTAAAAAAAAATGTGATTACACAATTAAAATTGGGCGAATATTAAAAAAATACAAAATATTGCAGCTTGCACTGTATAATATTTTTTAATTACATCAATAATGTGACCTTCAAGGATTTCAAACCCCTGTTGAACCTCTCATCCAATTCAACATGTGATTTGGTGGTGACAACATTTAATTCTCATTGTTTAGAAAGAATAGAAAAGAAATAAACTGATAGCTGACTGATTTTTTTTTTGTTTATAAACACGTTTTAATATAAAATAACGAGTTTTGATATTTGTCAAAACAAATAATAAAATTAGACGATTCACGAATTATGTATCACGCCGTGCGAAACGATATGATATCAAATATCACCACATCAAAACTAACATTTCAATCCAATGATAAGCACAGTTTTAATGACCCTTTAATGTCTGCAACATTTCTAGAAAACACCTGTGCAATTCAAAGTCAAACCAACCGGTCACCTAATTAACTACCAGGTTAAAAAGTAAGAGAAAACTCACGCTGGCCGTCGCTGGCTTGGTCCACATATATACATCCGATTAAATCAATATATGGTCCTGATCCTCAATCCTGCTGCTAGCTCCATCATAATTCTGGGTGCACCTTTTCGTACAGAATGATGATGCAAGTCTGGTAAAACAGTAATTAAACCGATCCAGAAGAAAATTACTACCCATCAAGGGATAAATGGGCGTGAGAAGTTTGGCATGATGATGGGAGCAACTTTGCATGAGAACAACATACATAATCTTGCCCCCAAAAAAGGTAACAGTGAAGGGCTCGACAACTTTCCAATTAAGCAAAATTATAAAAACAACAAATAAAAATTGTTTCATACAATCATGATTCAGATTGATGAAATGGAGTATACCAAATTTTAGGAATTGATATAAAGAATTGAGACCGATGACAAAATTAGGAAATTGGCCAAGGTTGTGTCTTGTTTTTTCTTTTTGACAGGGAGTGTCTTGTTATAACATAAAAATGTCAACTGTATTATAGAAACTCAAGTCTAAAATGAATTAGAAATCAACAACATAATAATTAAAATCCATACAATAACCAAATAATAGTTTAATGTATACTATTTATAACGAATTATGAGATTATTTTATATTTTGAAATCTTTTTATCTTCGAAAAGTCAAATCATGGGAATGATTATCTTTAGAAAGTCCTTCTCTCCTTGATAAACCTTTGATAGAAGCATGCATGCTCAAAAAAGTTTTGAATATCTTTGATGGACGTAGGAGAAGAAAGCTTGGAAATGGTCGGGAGCTTGCCTTTGTCCACTTACATTCCTTGGTTCAATAATTTATGGCCAAGCATGATGCTTTTATGTACTATAAAATGGTATTCTTCCCAATGATGCAACATCCTGAGGGACTTGACATACTAAGTGTCGTTAATGTTCTAATGATCCATTTCATTATGCTTTTACTCAAATTAGTATCTCACAATTTAAGCGAACAAATATTAAATATGATTTTGATCTCGCAAATCAATATTATCAACTACTAGAAAACAAACAAGATAAAAGGGAAATGTTGAATAGCTAAGATCAACTTGGAAGAATGCTACTAGACGATTAGGGGTTGTTTTTTATCACGACGATTGGAGGTTGTTCATTGCTCATATTCACCAAAATGTTTGGATTGAATAAGAATGACACATATTATGGTGGCGAATCTCTATATGACATTCATAGGAATTCGTGGTACTTTCAATATAATCGGGGTGAGTCGATAACGAACACAAAATTCTCAAAAAAATTCATCGTGTAGGAAAATTCTGAACAATTATCCTTAATGAAAGGAGTATCGAAATTTGAGGCTCTAATCTCTTATATAAACAGAGCTCACATTCCAACAATGAGGCCCCATCACTCAACCTTATTATCACTATACATGCTACGCCTTTAAGGCATCTCTTGTACTTCTGTTTCCTAGTCCCTCGTTCATATTTTGTAGCCCTAACTATTAGTCTCATTCTCTGGTACAAGGTTTGCCACGGCTATGATGGAAATAAAAGGGTGAAAAACACTATAAACTATAATAAATATGAAAACAAATATCAGAAACTATAATTAGCTATCAAACCAACAGAAAGCAGAGAATGCAAATAAGAACTGTGATCGTGTCAATGGACACTGCCTTTGAAGTTATATTTCCTGATATCATCTAGTTATTGAAGGATAATCACAGCAAGCACTCAAATTTAAGGTGAATGAATCGAGTGTTGGAATATTTAAAACGAGATTAAGAGATTCAGATTGAAAAAGGAGAGTATTTCATCGTGTGTCTTCAAGGCCGTGCTGAGATGTGTATTTATACACATTCCAACTCGTGCCTAACTGAAAACGCAGATTCTCCTCTTATCAAATCATCATAATCAATCGTGATGCATATTTGGGGATAGTGGATATGTTCTCCCGATTTCCAGATAACAAAAGTAGATCGGTTATGAATTAATAGTCGAACCGGCAATCGAGAACCGTTTATAACCGTTGCTGAAGCATTAATTCAAACGTTGAGTTTTAGTCATGAGACCTCCCCTACATAATCCTTTATTTTATTGTCCTATCCAATTTTTCGGGGCTGAGCAAGTATTAACTCTGATATGTGAGCAAACGATGATGACGTGATGATCATTTTTTCAACATTGAAGAATATAATAGGTGTATTTGAGTGAAGTTGTTATGATGGTAAAAATGTTTGCTACTATATATATTGTGTTTTAATGAGTTGGGTTCTAATTCAGTTGTATCTTATATACCCATATTTATAAAATATTTATTTCATTTTTTTTCTTGCCAAGAATTCAAGTAGAATAACTCCTAGAAAGTGTTGAAAGTAAACATTTTTAGCCTGTTTTAGTATTTTGTAAAGATGAATCACGAGTCTATATAATAATTTATGATTCAATATTTTATAATCGACGAATTGTGATATTTATGATATTGGTTATTGAATTGTTTTAAATTTTCTAGTAAAAAATTAGGACGACAATATTTTTGCATATATATTTATGTATTTTGTATATGTATTTATTCTGTAAATAGATTTTGAATTGTTTCCCTTCAAATATCCGCTGACCTTTGAACGGATTTATGAGTATAAAATGATTGATAAAAAGACCCAAGTCTTTGTACAGGAGTCCGCCAGCAAATACAATGGTCGTTTGCTGGAGCAAATAAATCCAGTTCATCTATTATGGACATTAAATCCAATGGATTTTATTTAAGTGGGAGTATTTTTGTTCAGGCAAATAATTTAGGTTTAGAAAAAATAAATAAAACAGTAACATAAATTTTTCTTGTTTGTTTGAAACTTCAGCTGACAATCGATGAGACAAGCGGGATAAGTAATCTTGTGCGATTTTAATTAATCTTTTTCTTTTGTCGTTCGGAATTTTGGTGGTGATCTACATATTCATATTGTCAAATTCCGTCGCACACGAATCAGTAGAGCAACAATCATTTGTCGACGCCTCAGAATGAAGTACATAGAATGGTAAATACGAACAAATGAGAATGACAAATAAATACAAAAAACAAGAACGGAAACATAAGAAATCAAGTACAACAAATCTAACAATAAAAATCAAGTACAAGTAAAACGATTAACAACCCACACACAACAAAAAAATCAAGTACATAACTCTAATCCTAAACTAAGTACAAAAAACAAATACAACAAACCTAACACTAAAAATCAAGTACAAGGAAAATGAGTACACAACCCACAACAACAACAAAAATCAAGTACATAACATATACCCTAAGACCGAGTATAAAAACCAAGTACAACAAGTCTAACACTAAAATCAAGTACAACCAAAACAACCTACAACAACAAAAAATCAAGTACATAACTCTAATTCTAAACCGAGTACGAAAATCAAGTACAACAACCTTAAAACTAAAAATTAATTACAAGCAAAACGAGTACATAGAATACAACAACAGCAATAACAACAAAATCAAGAACACATATAAGTCTAACAACGAAACCCTAAATTGAGTACATAACCCTAAGAAAGTGACGAAACTATAAAATCGAAATCAAAACCCAAATTTTTTTTAGAAAAAATCGATGATGTAGCAAAATCCGTATAAAGAAAATTAAGGGTCACAAAATAAAGAAGCAGTTGAAAGAACGAAAGTGATGAATTCAAAGATACTGAAATTAAATTGACTTCCAAAAAAAGTTATGAAGTAAAAAAGACCAAAACGCCCGTGCAACAAAAAAATCCTGTAATCCGTAAATGAAACATTAAAATGAATGATTAGGATATATCCTTACTAACAGCAAAGATCTCCTTTTATTTACTCCAGAGCTAGAGTGGTTGTACAAGAGCAACTAAAGTAAATTTAAATGAAAACAAGACCATCTTAACGTATGATTGGATTTATTTGAACATGTTTGGGGTGTTATGTTTGGTAAGAATTGAAGATGAAAAAAGACAGAAAATGGGTAAATAATTAAATAATTTGAAAGAAAAAGTCTCCAAGAAAAAGAAAGGGAGGAGTATATCATTAAACCTTTTTAATTTGTAGCTTTTGGGAATTGATTTGATTCTGTGAAGTTGCCTGCTCTTTACTCTTTTAGTGGAGTTTGAAGCTTGTCGTCTGGGTCAAACTCTCACTGTGATTGGCGCCCCCAATAAAATGGAAAATTAGATCCAATTCACAATGCACTACTAATATCGATCATGGTAATTAAAAATTCATTTTTGATAATCAATTAGTGAACCACATTCTACTAATTCTGCACGCAATTGGCCAGAGGTTTCGGTGTTTTACCCGTAACATCTGCAGCAAACTGTGACAATGCTGCTGCTTCCGTTCTCCACTACCCAATCGCCTTCCTAACTCTAACCGCTCTTCCTGACGACACTGTCCATGCGGTTAATTCGTTATGGTTTGTTACTTACTTTACTTAGACATCCACTCCGCCCTTATTACTCTTATTAATTAGGTGCCATGTCAATTACAGGTTAGATTTCAGATTATTCACTAACAGGAGGACATAACACCATTTTGTTAAACATTAACACCTTGGATTCTTATGGCTTAGATTTTAAGGTTCTATACTTTCTCCTTTGACAAAAAGTAGCCGCCACTTCCGCTGTTTATCGTCTCTGCCTATTCGACCGTCTCCCAATTTTCGGCTTCATCTCCCCTTCTTCGGTACTGCCGCCGCCCTCCCCTTCATGCCCAGTGGTGCCATAATGGCCGACGCCATCTTGATGCGGTGCAATCCAATTCCTAGTTAGATTTGGATTAAAATTTCAATTCCTAGTTAGATTCAGATTAGAATTTCAATTCCTAGTTAGGTTCATATTAGAATTCCTATTCCTAGTTGGATTCTATTGTCTTAATCCTGTAAGTAGAGACTACTAGTCATTAGTTTCTTTCAGTTTTGATTGATTAATAAGAAAACGAGATTTCCTCAAAATCTGTCAATCTTCGATATTTTGCGGAATCAACGAACTTTGATAAAGAGTTCTTCCTAGCCACGTACGCTGCATCAGTTGGTATCAGATTCGGACGTTTCAGAGGTATACTGCCTCGTAGACAGCCGCGAGCCGCTAACCACGGTGCTCATGATGACGATCTTGCTGAGTTACGACGTGAAAACGCTGAATTTCGACGTGATAACAACGATCTGTGGCGATAGGTTGAATTATTGACGCAATAAATGGATGAAGTCGTGCACATGTTTAGTCATGGTGATGATGTTACTGGTATGGATGAAAACCCTTTTGCCGGTCATCGGAATCGCTCACCCAGACGCCCTAGCAATAGGTGGCAGTAGAGTTTCACGGTGGAAATTCCACAATTTGATGGTAGTCTTAGACCATAAGAGTTCATAGATTGGCTATCCGACGTAGAAGAAATTCTGGATTTTAAGGAAGTTCCAGAAGAACGCCGTGTTTCCCTTGTTACGATCCGTTTGCATGGTCGCGCGAAAGCATGGTGGCAACAATTGAAACAGACACGTGTTCGTCATGGTAAGGAGAAGATTTCGAATTGGGTCAAATTCCGGGAGCATATTAGGGTTGTGTTTTTGCCCTATAATTTCGAGAGAGAGAGTTGTACCAGCAGTTCCAAAATCTCTGTCAGGGTTCCCGTTATGTGGATGAGTATTCCACAGAATTCTACACCTTTCTGGCTGGTGTTGATCTCAAAGAGTCCGCTCTTCAATTAGTTTCTCGATATATTGGTGGCATGTGTCTCCCATTACAGGATGTTTCGAATATTTTCGACCCATTAACTGTCGCTGAGGCACAACAACGTGCATCCCAAGCTGGAAAACAATTAGCCAGGCGTGGCGTCAGTAGCTTCGTACAGCCAGCAAACTCGACTAGTGTCACTAGTTCTTCGTCACAACCTGCTCGGGAAAATTCTGCCCAACCCACCCCTCAATAAGCGTGTGGTTCTGCAGCTTCCCCACAGGGACGTACTGGTGGTTAGCGATGCTTTAATTGTGGTGAAGTTGGTCATCGCCAGGCAGATTGTCGAAATCTGAAATCTACCAACCGTGGTCTTTTTACCAAGGATAATGAGTCAGAATCTGGCCCTCTAGCAGATTCGTCCCGATTTATGATGATTATCATGACACAGACACGGCGGAGTATGTTCCAGATAATGTTAGTCCTCTGTTAGTGCTCCGTCGATCCTGCTTAACTCCTTGTGCTCCTGATAATGAGTGGGTAGGCAATAATTTTTTTCATTCGACATGTATTATCGGTGCGAAAGTTTTCACTTTTATCATTGATGTTGGTAATTGTGAGAATGTGATTTCTGAAGTTGTAGTTTCTAAACTACATCTTTCCACTGAACCTCACCCTAAGCCGTATCGTCTTTCTAGGCTTAGTCAAGGTACGGATGTTACTGTTTCCAAGCGCGTGCTTGTTAACTTTTCTGTTGGCTCTATTTATCGTGATGTCGTATATTGTGATGTTGTTCCTATGGGCGCTTGTCACCTTTTACTTGGTTTCCCGTGGCAGTTTGATAATTCTATTCACCATGATGGTCGTGCTAACACCTATTCATTCTTATTTCGTGGTACAAAAATTGTCTTAATGCCCACTAAGCCCAAATGGGGTGCTCTCTCTATAACTCAAACGCCTTTCCCTACCACTTTGTTGTCCCGAGGTCCTTTTCAAGCTGCTATGGAAGAATCTCAAGTGGTATTTATCTTGTTTTGCTCTCTGGTTACAAGTGATGCCCCCTCCGATGTGCATGTTCCAGTTCATCCACTTCTACAAAAGTTTACAGACGTATTTCCTGAGACCTTGCCTTGTGAGACCTCCTTTGTGTGATATCCAACATCATATTGACTTGGTTATGGGTGCTGCTCTGCCCAATCGACCTCATTATTGTATGAGTCCCAAGGATCATGAAGAGTTACGTCAGTACTTTGAGGAACTGCTCGCTAAGGGGCACATTCCCGAAAGCCTTAGCCCTTGTGTTGTCCTTACCTTCCTGACCCCGACAAGGATGGCTTGTGGCGTGTGTGTGTTGATAGCCGTGCTATCAACAAATATTACAGTACGCTATAGATTTCCTATTCCCCGATTAGATGACTTGCTAGATCAATTAGTTGGTGCTTCTATGTTTAGCAAACTGGATCTCAAGAGTGGCTACCATCAGATTCGTATTTTCATGGGAGATGAGTGGAAAACTTCTTTCAAGACTCGTGCGGTCTTATATGAGTGGCTTGCTATGCCGTTCGGTCTGTCCAACGCTCCAAGCACTTTTATGCGTGTGATGGACAAAGCTCTTCGTCCTTTTCATATGGTATACGGGTTGTCTCCGCGGGAACCTCTTGATTTGCTCGCTCTGCCCAGCAAGGTGCATCCACATGCTACTGTGGAGGAGTTTGTTGGACAGTTGGCTCACACTCATCAAACTACTCATATGCATTTGATGACTGTAACTATAAAATACAAAGACAAAGCTGATCAAAGATTATGTGTTATTCATTTCAATATTGGTGGCTTTGTTTGGGCTATTCTCACTAATCATCACTTCCCAGCTCATGAATATAGCAAGCTTCCTACTAAGAAAATTGGTCATGTCAAGATCGTGGAGAAGATCAATCCAAATGCTGATTGTTTATGCATGCTTAGATGTCTTCAATGTGAAGCATCTTATTCCTTTCATGAATGATTCTTTTTCTAATGAGGATGATGCGGTTCAAGATTCGAGGTCGAACCTTCTCTATCCAGGGGGAATGATGTGGTGCAATCCAATTCCTAGTTAGATTTGGATTAAAATTTCAATTCCTAGTTAGATTAGGATTAGAATTTTAATTCCTAATTAGGTTCATATTAAAATTTCATTTTCTAGTCAGATTTGTATTGTCTTAGTCCTATAAATAGAGACTACAACTCATTTGTTTCTTTCAGTTTTGATTGATTAATAAGAAAACAAGGTTTTCTCAAAATTTGTCAATCTTCGATATCTACGGAATTAACTAACTTTGACAAAGAGTTCTTCCTAGCCACGTACGCTGCATCACGTCTTCCTCCCATCATCGTTGCACTAATACAAAGATTTGATGCGTATTCGTGCAAGTTTTGTTAGTATCTGATCTTTTATGTGGTACTAGTACAATCTTTGGCAATCTCATTTGTGTATGGGTGAACTAGTATTAAGTATAAGGTCAGATTCAGACATACTAATTCGAGATTTGGATTACATGTACAAAGTCAGATTTTGAAAATTATATTGGTTTCGAAATTTGGGTGTTCAAGTACAACTCAAATGTAGTTGTTATTTGTATGCATGCCTTGTAGCTGGTACATGCACTTCATTGTAATATCATTATGAACTTTGTCTTTTTAGTTGAACTAGGACAACATTTTTCATGTGTATTAAGAATGGAAATTTCAAAGATTTTGATAAACAAGTATATATTTCGATTAAAGATTTTGATAAGATTTGGAGAAAGGAAGTTTGGAAGGAAGAAACTATAATATAAAGATAAAATAAAAAGATAATGACAAAATTAATTTTTTCATAATTCTCTTTTGTAACCCGTTAGTGAGTCTACATCTTCTAATAACTACTCATGAGATGAAATTTGTATTATATTAATAACAAAGAGAGTTGTACATACTTACAAAGAGGGAGTAAACCCAGGGAAAGGAAAAAAGAGGAACCCCCAACTAAGGAAACACATGCTGGGGAAAAAGACCTACCAACAGAAGGCCAACCACACAAAACACTGACATTTGGTAGGCACGCACTTCTCCCAGATCGTACTCGCAGGAAAGTCTTCAAGTCTCGGGAACCTATCTTTGGTCAACTTCCATCTCATGGACTTGATTGTCAACTGAAACGACCTCTCCAATGGCCAAGAAATGTAAGTAGGGCCTCGAAGTAATGAAATATTTCGGGAGCGACCTCAATCTCTCCATTAGATGATTCCATTCCACCAAAGCACCTCCCCTCAACACTACTTTGACAGGAATCCACTCTGAAACTCTATGACCGCACTTCGCCAACAACAACTTCCCCTACGAGCCATTTTTCTCAACCGCAAATCTCCACGTCCATTTGCTTAACATAACCAAATTGAGAACCCTGAGATCTTGAACCCTTAAACCCCCACAAGAACTTGGTGTTTTGATCGTCTCCTAGTCGATCCAATGAATCTTCTCTTTATCCGCACTTCCCTACTAAAGGAACCGATTTTTCACTCTCAAGCCTCTTAGTAACTTGGGAGTAAACCCAGGGAAAGGAAAAAAGAGGAACCCCCAACTAAGGAAACGCATGCTGGGAAAAAAGACCTACCAACAGAAGGCCAACCACACAAAACACTGACATTTGGTAGGCACGCACTTCTCCCAGATCGTACTCGCAGGAAAGTCTTCAAGTCTCGGGAACCTATCTTTGGTCAACTTCCATCTCATGGACTTGATTGTCAACTGAAACGACCTCTCCAATGGCCAGCAAATGTAAGTAGGGCCTGAAGTAATGAAATATTTCGGGAGCGACCTCAATCTCTCCATTAGATGATTCCATTCCACCAAAGCACCTCCCCTCAACACTACTTTGACAGGAATCCACTCCGAAACTCTATGACCGCACTTCGCCAACAACAACTTCCCCTACAAGCCATTTTTCTCAACCGAAAATCACCACGTCCATTTGCTTAACAGATCCAAATTGAGAACCCTGACATCTTGAACCCTTAAACCCCCACAAGAACTTGGTGTTTTGACCGTCTCCTAGTCGATCCAATGAATCTTCTCTTTATCTACACTTCCCTACTAAAGGAACCGATTTTTCACTCTCAAGCCTCTTAGTAACTTGGGAGTAAAACTGGAACACAAAAATGGCTAATTACAAGATGAATAACGTTTAAAACTGGAAGGAACACAAAAGGTAGAATTAGGTCATCGGCTTACCCCACTGATAACTTAATTCTATCCTTGATTGTTAATATTATGAATTCCTAAGTCTATCATGAACAAAGGATTTCATAAAATTGACCTAATTCTAGCCATAACAAGAATTAGGTTGAAAACCAAACAAACGAGGCAATCCTTCATTACAATCCAATTACACATCGTTCCCTTGTTTTAGGGGCGAGATTTTGAAGCATCTTAGGGGTGCTCGACATGCAGCCCCTCTGCTCCTCCATCTCATTTCTCGATCTTCCGTTCGAGCTCCAACCGTGATGTACTTCATGTTCATAGCTTCATAACAAGACCACCTATCTCTAGAGTACTTGTGAACAACAAATACTACAAAGAAACACATCAAATGGACCAAAACGGTCCAGATGAACGGGTCTAGGCACATAATGCAAAAACACAAAATCACACAAGAGTGAAGCTCGAACAAACTAATAATCACTCAAAAAGCATGCATGTAAGGATAGATAATTGCTACAAATTCTATCCTTATCAAATCCCCCGCACTTAAATCTTGCTTGTCCTCAAGCAACTTTACTTTTCGCACTCTAAGCAAACTCTAAACATGATGAGAAGGAAATAACATGCTAGCAGTTCAAGCCTATTTCACGATGCCAAGAATACACTTTAGATCACCGAGTCCTCTAATCCAAATGAAGAACAAACCTATGCATATAGTTAGTACCACTCGACACCCACCGACAAAAACATTTCCCTTATCACCTCTGCTCAAAATAGATGGTCATGGCCGGGTATTTTTCCCGTCCTAAGGGAGGGAGTGCTTACTTTAACATTGTATTCAAATAAGAGCACTCCCCTCTTATTTTCAATTTAACTATACATAATATACTAAACACGTTTGAGTCAATTGAATTACTCACTTAATTGCACACTCACTTTTCAAAAAAGATTGTATAGTTTTGGAGGGTATCTTTCCAAATGGGGGTAGTTGCGACCCTGATTGGGCTATGGCTCTCATCCACATAGACCGAGTTTACCGGAAAAACCCCAACCCACAACTAGGAAGAGGTGAGAAGAGAAGCTTGAAGGGACTAGCTTACAGGCGGCAGACTCAAAGTCGCCAGTTTGTTGAATCGCAACCGAACCCCCATGAAAATTTGGGCACAGTGGCCTCTTTTGCATCTTAATCGGACCATCTAGTCAATTATGACTTTAGTCCACTAGAGTGACTCGATAGGGGAATTAATTGTTCACAAGTTAGTAAGCATCAAGATCGAGTCACCAAGTGCATAAATCTATTCTAGACTCGTTTCGAGAAAAACGGGAGGCGGCCCAAAAATGATCTGTCATGCATCCTATTCACCCTCAAGTAGAAATACTATGCTAAACATGCATCCACATCATCCAAAATTTTCAAGTTTAAGAGGAAATTTCAAATGTTGAAAGACAAGGATTCAATCGAGCAATCAAGTGAAATATTAGCATCCTAATTCATCCTCTAAACCACAACATTATCCGCACAAGAAGTCACATTTAGAGAAGAGGTAATGTACCTAATTGAGTTGATGAAATGGAGTTCGGTGGTGAGCTACGATCGAAGAACCATTATTGAGACCTGTCAATCGTAACAAAAACACAAAACCAACATACTAGTGATAGATGTAACAAGTGCTATCATCCGTTAACAAGGGTCCCATTGAAGCACAAAACTTAACCGATCAATCAAAACCAACCCCCCCCCCCCACACACACACACACACTTAGAATTTTTGCGTCCTCACGAAATAACTAATGTGGAAGGTAGGGAAACAAACTCTGGGAAGATGAATTTTTTTAAAAAAAGGGTGCACGGCATGCATACCTTTTTGCTACGAAGGTTTCGAAACAATCTAGCCACGCACGACGTGCTGGCTAGATTTACAACAACATTTTAATTCAACCTTCGAAAACACTCATCTAACACAAACATTGAATAAGCACAGCTCTCTAGCATTCATTTAGCAACAATGATCAAATTGGACACTATCAACGGACTCAAAACTTGACTCAATCAAAAGACTGACACAAAAGATATACCATAAGACACAAACCAATAGTCCATGGTCTTTTATTATCTATTCTAACAATGGATACACAAGGGGTGCCTCCCAAGAGCGTTGTTTCTTTTTCGTCTTTGAGCTAGATGATATCTGGATTATGCTCCCCCAACATAGAACCTCCTTGAATTCCATTAGCTTCTTCAAGGATTGGAGTTGAATGCTAAGTAGCACCCTTAGAGAGAGATGGAGGAGCTGGAGCGATTGTGCGCACCAACTCTTTCCTTGTTACGGCTTCCTCTTTATGGAAGTGTATGCTCGAAGAGGGTAGAAGTAGATTGGTGAGTGAAAATTGAGCTCTACAATTCTACCCAAGCTAATAGTGGTACTCGGGTGGTCGGTGAGTTCGTCCAAGGGTGGTCCCGAGATGGAGGAGTCCATTCTAGACCGGTGTGAGAAGTACTCCTTATGAGTTTCCTCACATAGGTACTTCAAAACCAAACATGAGTCTTGAAGGGTCTCGTTTGGTCTCATTGGAACCACGACTCAAGGAAAAAGCCAAATGATGGGTTTTTCAATGGGAGGTGCAATGTCGAATATGGAAGGCCCTATATCTTCATGTACTTCTTCCTTCCAATCTCCATCATCTTCCCTTTCAGACTCTTATACCCCAACATCATGATCAGTGTAGTTGTCTTTTGGGATTGAGAAGTCTTCAAGGTAGATTTTTTATTCACCTTCTTTTCCAAATACCATTCAAGTAGGTGGTCTTCATAGGAGGAATCGTCCTCCTCTTCGAACCTCTCTACTTTGTCATCATGCATCGTTGGTTGGTCTTTGGTGATTGAAGATGCTTCCACTTCCTCGGATGTCACACCCAAATCGTGATCATTCATCTCAACCTCCTCCAATTATGGTGGGAGAGGAGGTTCTCCGCAAGTTGTGCCAAACGACGACTTTGTTCCTTTGATGTCTCTATTTGGCGGCGACTCACCTCAAGTAGCATAAGGAGTTGCTCGTTCATGGAAGGAGAGGATTGATATGAATAATCGAGTCTTGAGCATTTATCTTTGAAAGGTGGATGATCTTGGTTGTAGTCTTGGTGGAAGTAAGGTGAGTCTTGATGACAGTAAGTTGAAGGTGAGTCTAGGTAGAAAGTTGTGGGAGATTGGTGTGCACACCAACTTGGCATTGTTCCTTGCGCAAAGTTACTCCATTGTTGTTGTTCTCCTCCATAGCTAGGCTGGTAGTAGTTTGGTGGACCTTGATGCTCATAATGTTGGTGTTGGTTAGGATATGAACTCCAACCTCCACCTTCATTACTTGCACCATAGGGACCTTGCCACTCTCCATTCCAGCTATAACCCTGCATATGAACTCAAACACTAACAACCCAAGTAAATCAAGCGGGAGAAAAATAAAAAATAATAAAACTATACATGGAGTCGAATGTCTAAATTGGCGCCGACTAAGTTCTTTCAAGGGAATAAGAGAGAGTCCCCGGCAACGGCGCCAAAAACTTGATCGCCGAAATAACTGTGAAGTTATTCCGACAACTCAAGTGTCGTTTGTGTCTAAAGGTTCCTCTCATTCCCTCTACTCGAACTCGTCATCACGGTTTAGACTGAAATAATTGGTTTTGGATTTTAACTCCTCTAATGATTAAATCAAACTAACATTTCAAGGGTTGATTCAAATGGAGAAGACAAGTTCTTGGAAGAGATGAGTCCTCAAGCTCAACTTCTTAAACGCATTCAAAACGAATGAATGTTGGACTTGGATTGAATAAAACGACTCCTCCTATCACTCGTATGAATCCGTGGCATGCTCATGCACACAGATTACCACTACTAGCTTCCCAACTAAGGTAGAAATAACCTTAATCAGGCTAGCCGGTAATGAACACCGAGAAGTTCTACAAAGTGATAAGGTGTTCTTCCGGAATTAAAAGAAATCACGAGTAATTGGAAATAGCGTTAACTTGGTCCATCAATGCCTAAGCTATTGGTAACTGCACCCAACTTGGTCCATTGGGTGCAAACCAGAGCGCCCGCCAATTACAAGATGAATAACGTTTAAAACTGGAAGGAACACAAAAAGTAGAATTAGGTTATCAGCTTACCCCACCGATAACTTAAATCTATCCTCAATTGTTAGTCTTACGAATTCCTAAGTCTATCATGAATAAGGGATTCCATAAAACTGACCTAATTCTAGCCGTAACAAGAATTAGGTTGAAAACCAAACAAGCGAGGCAATCCTTCATTACAATCCAATTATACACAATCATTGTTCTTAAACATTCAAGACATGTATCATGGCTCAAATTGTACATCTCAACCAAGAAACTCAAAAATTTAGCTACTCGTGACTCTAGAAGAAAACAAATCAAAAGAAACCCTAACCATCTTCTTGTTGAAGAAATAATGGCTTGTTCTTCCTTCAATCGTCGCTTTTAGCCTTCTAGCTTCAATTATAGCTTCAATCTTTGACAGGAACTCCTTTGGATCATCAATTAAGCTTCTAGGGAATGATTTGTGTTGGTTTTTGCATAAGAAAGTCGGGAAAAATAGAGAGAATTCGTGTTTTGGGGGATTCTCCTTCTCTTTCCTCAAAATATGCCCTTTTATAGGAAGCTGCTGAAACTGGGGGGTGCACGCCGTGCATTTCCTTTTTCCAAAATTTTGTGTAGTTGAATGGCAGGAACGGCGTGCAGGTGTGCACGTCGTTCCCCTGTTTTAGGGCCGATATTGTGAAGCATCCTAGGGATGCATGGCGTGCAGCCCCTCTGCTCCTCCATCTCATTTCTTGATCTTCTGTTCGACCTCCAACTGTGCTCTACTTCATGTTCATAGCTTCATAACAAGACCACCTATCTCTAGAGTACGTGTGGACAGAAAATACTATAAGAAACACATCAAAATGGACCAAAACGGTCCAAATGAACGGGTCTAGGCACATAATGCCAAAACACGAAATCACAAAAGAATGAAGCTCGAACAAACTAATAATCACACAAAAAGCATGCATATAACGATAGATAATTGCTACAAATTCTAGACTTATCAGTAACATAAGCAGGAGCTTTCACAATTGATAAGTAGTGCATGGGAAGGCTAGAAATGACACTTTTGATGAGCCTGAGCCATCCACCAAAAGATAGAAATATGGTTTTCTATGAATCCAACCACTTCTCCACTTTTTGTAAAGTAGGGTCCTAGATAGCTTCGGAAATTCCCCTAGCTCCCAAGGGAAGCCCAATGTAAGAGGTGGGCAAACCCTTGATCCCACAATCGAGAATATGCGCAAAGCTAAGAAAATCTGATACCTCTCCAATGGCAAACAAGGAGGACTTATGCAAGTTAACCTTCAGACCATTGATGCACTCAAAAACAACAAGCAAGGCAGCAATGACTCTAACTTGAGCCTCAGAGGCATCATAGAACAACAAGGTGTCATCTGCATACAATATGTGATTTGCCTACCGCCTCCCTGTTTGTGTTCTGCATGAAGAAATCACTCACCAATCCTTCATTTTCAACTCTATCCAAGATCCCTATCAACACTTCCATCACACAATGAACAAGAAAGGAGATAGAGGATCTCCTTGGCTCAACCCCCTAATGCTACGGAAGTACCCAGACGCCTAGCCATTTACCAAGATGGAGAACAAGACTGCAAAAACACAAACCATAATCCATGATGATCAGAGTCCTAAACAAGCACTCCCGGTGAACGTGGTTATAAGCCTTTTCAATGTCCAACTTGATTACCAAACCCAGACGACCACATTCGCTCCTAGTATCAATAACCTCATTAGCAATCAAGACTGCATCCAAAATCTGGCGCTTTCCTACAAACACACATTGTTGAGGGAAATGATGTTGCTCATCAGGATCTTCAGCCTACTCAAAAGAATTTTTGAGACAATCTTGTAGACCCCTCCTATGAGGCTAATCGGTCGCAGATCCTTGAAACCAATCACTTCCTCTTTCTTCGGGATTAAGGCCACGAAAGTGCTATTCAAGCTTAGCGGGAGGAAATGCCTCTAAAAAAACTCTGTAACCGCACAGCAAACTTCCTCCTCAACGATCGCCCAGTTTTTCTTGTAAAAGGACATAGGGAAACCGTCAGGCCACGATGCCTTACCCTGTCACAATTCATCACCACCTCCAATATCTCATATTCATTTACCTCAGCAACCAAGAGAGCAGAAAGGTGGCTAGGGATCCAACCTCGCACCACCATAGCTGAGAAAGGCCTAACCAGATAAGGGTCAGAGTACATCTGCACATAGAAAGCCACGGTAGCGGCAGCAACATTAATTTGGCCTTCCACCATCACCCCCTTCACCTCAATGCTATTTTTCAACTTTTGACGATTGTTGGAGTTCGCAAGACGACAAAAAAACTCAGTGTTCCTGTTGCCCAAACGCACCCAGGTATCTCTGGATTTTACGCTTCCACAAAATCTCACTCATCTTCAACAAGAAGTCCAATCTGCATTTCAGGCTAATTCTTTGTACCCTTTCCATCTCATTCAAAGCACTGTCCTCTTCTTTCTTATGCAACATACCCACTACACACAAACCTTCCTCCACCTCGGTATCTAGCCTTTTAAAAGTTTCAATGTTCCACTTCTTCAAAGATAGTTTAAGCCGTTTTAGCTTAGACGCCATAAAAAGGAAACTCACGGACTGAGTCGAGGTCACACTCCACCACACAGGGTGCATCTGGCTGAAATTAGGGTGCTCCATCCATATATTCTCAAACCGCCAACGTCTATCTAGCCGTCTCACCCCACAACACTCGGGAGGATAAGGCAGTGATCCAAGCATAATCTAACCAGAGCCTTCAAGGAGAAACCCATAAAATGATGTTCCCAATCCGTCGAAACAAAGGCCATGTCAAGCCGAGACAATGGGGCGTTACCCAGCATGTTAGACCAAGTGAAGAGAGCACCCCCCAAGCTGAAGTTCGACTAACTGTGCATCAGCAATGAAATCGTTAAAACGTTCCATCTCACACCTGTTTCTCAGACCTCCACTAGCTTCAGATGCATGTCTAACCATATCGAAGTTGCCTACAACGCAAATCGACAGATCCCACCAATCAATAGTGTCCTTCAATTCTATAACGAACTCCACCTTCCTTAGGTGCTGACACGACCCATAGACATTCACGAGAAGCCATCTAAAGTCATCACATATATTTTGAAGGATCACGACCAGCACAAACTCCCCTACCCATTCAGCCTCAACTTCAAAGCACTCATCATCCCACACCGTAATCACACCTCCAGAAGCATCATTCGACACTTTTACAGCCCACGCACCTCTAGCCACCCTAGTAAAGCTACGAACCACAACATCATTCACCTCCTGTAATTTAGACTCCTAAACACAAATGATATTCAGTCTAATACTCTGAATTGCTTCTTAACTCTGAGCCTCTTATCAGCAAAGCCTAACCCCCTAACATTCCATGAAAGAATTTTACAATTCATAAGGAAGTGTATGGGGAGAAACAAACCTCTCTCGTATCGCTAGCCCAAATCGACTCCTTGGGTAGAAGCCCACTTGTAATAAAAAAATCAACCCCTTCTAGACTGCTCAAAAATTCTACCTGCATTTCTGAAGACCATACCCTGACCCTAGGATATTCCAAAAGCCCACCAGCGCCAGACCACCCTTTCTAGTTCGAATCTAAGGATAGCTTGGGCCCTACCGAAACAAATTTAGTTCCCTCCAAACCAGAAAGGCTGCCAATGTCGCTATCCTCTGACACCATCAGAACCACTTTCCCCGAGGCAGAGCGGTGTTGATCCTGATTACCCGCATCCTTCAAAGAAAACTTCTCTTTTGCACTCTCTTCTTTCAATACACGACTTTCAACAATGCTGGCGCCATCCTGAATCATACCCAAATCGTCAACCTCACTGCTCATGCTCGTAAAGGGAGTCGGGACATCATCCGGTGATCCTCGGCTGGTGGAGGAGAGAAACTTAAAAGGCACCATTCCCACCGGCGGCGGGCCTAGCGGAGACGGTGGAAGAGACCCACAACTTTTGTTCTTCCCAAGCTTGACGAAGGTCTCCCTTCCGGCGCTCCTTGATACCGCCGTAGAGGCCTCTAGATAGACTCTAACCGGGAAAACCTCTACCCCGTGGTAGAGCGGGAACTCCGACAGGATGGCGTTCCGGCTAATTATTTTAATGCGCACCGCCCCCAACGCGCCTCTAGGATCTTCTTCCAGGAACCGACCACATAAGTTTCCAATTTGACGGAACAATCTTTCTGAAAGCATATGCAAAGGGATACCCCTAACCAAAATCCAGGTCACCTCCTTTTCCATCAAGACATTTGTCATTCTAGCGTCCTTAATCCAAAAGTCCAGGAGGATTTCGATGCCTTTAATTTTTTGATTGTTAAGGGCCAAAATGCGGCATGCCTCTGCTTCTGAGCGGCACTCAAGCTGCCTAACACCATCCCCAGTCAAAGAGAAAGACAAATCCAAGGGGATTCCCCAAGTTAGGGCCGCCCATACCCTAAATTATGGCCATCAGACACCTGCCTCTGAGCCAAACCTAACAACCAAGCAGGATTTCAGGAAACTGAGTAGGTCTGCAATACCTTCCTCTTAGACATTCACAGCACTAGCCCCTTCCAATTGAACCTGTTTGCAGGAACTCTATTTCAAAATCTCCTTCCGCCCGACCATTGTCGCAAAGGATTTTTGACCCACTAGGCTCCTTTGTGCATAGTTCACCCCAACCGCATCTTCCAACAATTGCAGTAGTGGCAACCCTCCTTCTAATTTCTGGTACATTGGAACCCGCACGAAAAACACTTGACCATTCGCACATCTCTCGTAGATCTTCACCATCGGAGCTCCGTTCCAATGGAACTTTGTGATAGACATTGTCCTTCTTTTTTATGAACTCTCACAAACTAGAGGGAATGACCATCTCTTCCCCGTTGCTTCTCGCAAGACCCCAATAAGCCATTTTGCTTGGAAGGATTCCAGGAAGGCAAAGTGCGACACACCGCGTGAAGAAGATTCCAGTCAAAAATCCGAGCCAAACCAGCCTAGCACGCGATGATCCCGATCCACGACAAACAAATATAAATAAATAAATATTTTGCAGTCCATTTTTCATTTTGTGTTGTCCGTTTGTATAAGTAAATATTTTGAAATTAAAAGTATTTTAGTTTATTTACGGACGGCAAAAGTAAAAATCGAACTGTATGTAGAAATTGACTTTTTTATATGGGACGGTGTCTCTTGTCACACAAGGTGACATATTTTTTTGTCCCACCACAATAAATTATAATAAATAGTTGGACTGGAGATTTTTATTAGTTACAACTAAAAGAGGTTTCACTGATTTATTATATTTTATTGTGGTGAGAAAAAAATAATCACAATGTGACTTTTTCTTTGTGTTATATTATTCATCCTCAGAGGGGAAGTGCCTTACAATACATCTGATAAAATATCATTTTGAGAAAAAATTGTGGATAGAGTGTCTAGCCTGGCAACATGGGCCACCCAGTCAACAACACAATTTAGTCTGCGTTGTATGAATGTGACAACAATATAGTTGTGAGCGCATAAAATCTCCGATATGAGGAGGATCCAAGAGTAGTATTGCCATGGCCATTCTTCCTTAGCCTTATAGAGTGCTCCACAATCACAAAACAGTCTGTCTTTACAATCCATACATATGTTGGAATCAGCTGCCACTCTCAAAGCTACCAAGAGTGCTTCTGCTCCCGCAACAATGGAATTTACATGCCCTTCCATCAGTCAAATGTCATTGGGATCCCATAACCTGCCATGAGAGATACCTAGTCGAAGGATTCATTGTAAAAAATGCTCTAATGGGACCACTCTTGAGGCGGAGGATTTAGTACTGGGTTGGGATGAGTGGTTCCGTTCCTCAGTTATAACCACTGTTAAAATATTTACCAACGATCGAAATTTTTGCCGCTAATATATTCAACGCTAAATAATATAACAGCGGAAATAGTTTCCGTCTAGACTTAAGTCTGATCTCATAGCGTGGGTCACTTTTTAATTTTGTTGTTGTCGTTTACTTTTTTTGATTTTTTAAATTCAGAGCTATCTAAAAAAATATATAATGAGATTCGTTGCAAGTATGCTAACAATGCTCCTACTAAATGAATATTGTTAGCCATGAATAATATTTATCCTTAATTATCTTGTTAGAGATTCCTTATACTAGATTTTGATTTGATGAGAGGGTGAATTTTCAATTGAAATGTACCAGCAGCTGTTTCATTCATTTCATGAGGTCGTAGAATTGTAGCTAATTCCATATGAAATCAGTAGAGATCAATTTTCACATTTGTTGATATTATATTGATATTACGCAGCACGTGCACACGTGCGAGGCGTTTTGTGGGTAATAGGTCCTACGGGGAGAAAAGAGAAAGTCGTTACCAACTGGTAATAAGTGTGGCCACGGTGGGTGGCGGAGGGAGGGCGTTGAGGTTAACTCAACTGGCACAAGGTTACCACCTGACCGGTTAGGTTAGTTAAACTAACCGTATGATATGAGGAGAAGGAAAAGACAAATTTACAACGTTACCGTTTGTGGTTACTTAACGGCGTTACCGGCACGTTACGGTTATTTGCCCTTTTTGCCTGCCTTGTTGAATGTTCCTGTTTGGATACAATCTCTATAAAAAAGGTCCTCTCTCTCTCTCTCTCTTCACTCCTTCATTGTCCGCATACACACTCTGCTTTGCTTTCCCCCTTTTCCCTTCTCTTCTCTGCTGCAATTCCTTAACACACAGAAAAGAGAGTGAGAAGTGCGCAATGGTGGAGCCTCTCAGACTGTTTGCTCTCTGCACACTGCTGCTCGTCGGAGTTACGGGGACTACTCAGGACGGCGGCGGGATTTCCGGTCTTACTCTTGCTCGGTACATTATTTCTTCCAAATTCCCCACATTCGAGTTCTCTGCACTGATTATTTGTGTTCCACATTCTCCAATCTTGCTCTCTGCTTTGTGTTTTATTCTTCCTTCCCAGCTCTACTGTATTCTATTTTCCTCTGCTTTTTTTCAGCGTTTTTCAAATTCGCGCTTGCTCTGGTTTGATTCTGCTATTCAGCTCTTGTATTTGTCCAATTTAGCTTCAGAAGGTCCAATTACTGCGGATGAAATTGACACATTATGAAGCTAAATTAACAACGTTATTCAGATTAAAACACATCTTCCGAGCTCAAGATTCTTGACAGAATGTTGGATGTTCTAACTGCATTCTGGAGCTCTAGCCTCTAGGTTGAGAGTAGCTAGCTAGGGCGCATGAGGATCTGCGGTGTGTCGAGAAATTATGTTAACATCGCCATTAATGGCGTTTCTACTTTCTAGGCTCACAACACGTAGCCTGTCTCCTTCATTTATTGTTTCCCTTTTCTTCTGTGTCCACATTCCCTAAATAGGAACATAAAGTTAGAGCTGTAATGAAGCAGCTCTAATTGCCACCGACGGTGTCGAAGCTTTTACAGAGCTTAGGCATTACTCTGCATTCTTGTTTTTAGTTTTCTTTTATTTTATTTATAAGTTTTTTCTTTCTTATCGTATTAGTTATTTATATTTTTCCCCGTATGTGCAGGAATGTTGGAACAGAGCCGTTGCAGAGCTCGAGTAACTCTTCCATGGCGGCTAGGTAATTAACTAATTTTATATATATATATATATATATATATATATGTGTATAATAAAAAGAGATATTACATAAGTTCCATTCGATCTGTCCGGAGCAATGTCGTTCCCTGGACCGTTGAGATTTCTATGCATAATAACTAACCGGTGTCGAGGAATCTCTGCCGTTGAGAGTAATCGGAATCTTAGATCTGGATCGTTTATTCGGTTGTGGTTAGTTTCCTTCCTTGGATTCCCTTAGTTAGGAAGTTGAACAATTTTCCTTACTCAGCTTCCTCTCTGTTACTTTTAGCATTTACCCATCTGCTGCCCTCGCCTAACCGCCTTAATTTCATTCCTTGATAAAATCGAAAGGGTAATTCAGTAAAAACGCCTTTTAACTGTTTTTAAGATAGCGACTGCCGTTAAGGAAGCAAGCACACTACCCCAAACGGACGCGCAGCGCACCCACACTCTTGTGTCACTTCAACCTTCACACTTTTTTTTTACTGTTTGCTTCACGACCCCACCCGACCGTGACACGTGCCTACCCACTGCCTTTTTTTTTAACTTGCAGAGGTTATGAATTGGAACTTCCTTTTGCGTCTGGAGCTCTCTTTTTCCTTAATTACATGGGGTTTGTTTTTGTTTTGACAGTACCGGAGAAGGAGTTGGTGAATCGGTGAACAATGAGGATGCTGTGCAGGACCCTGAAGAGGTGGTTGCCATGGTCGAAACGTATGACCTCTCTCTCTCTATCTCTCTCTCTCTCTCTCTGTCATGCTATAAATATGACCGTTGATTGCAATGCAAAACTGCGTTATTCACTGCAATTGGAGATGGGTGGGCACCGACCCATTTCCCAGTTTACTATCCGGTTTTGTTACTACCTGAAATTATATGGTTTAGAATACTCTATGAGGGTGGGGAATTGATTGGGTTGTTGCTCTGTTTGGCTTTCTGACCTTCTTTGCCTAGCTTGCTCTTTTTAGTGAAACTCTCTTTCACTTTATAAATAACCAATGGGGTCAAAATAATAAATATAAGAAACCACGTTCCTGCGCTTCTCTCACAGCTTTTCTGATTTTTTCTTTTAAACAAATTGAAGTTTATTATCTTGAGAGTTCTTCACGCTGTTTTTCTGTGTTACCTGCCAATGTCTAGTTGTGGGGAGTGTGAGATGAGGCTGATGAGATTTGTGCTTTTGTTGCCTCTACATGTTCAAGAATATCTGATTGGATATTTTCGTTGATGACGTGTGGACATTTTTGGCTTTAGCTGATGAAAAGGTTCATCAGACATACATGCTTAGTGCATAAAAAGCTTTTAACGTTATCTTCAGTTATTATGACGTAGTATTCAGCTACTGTGTGTGTATTCCATTCAGGACAAAATAACGTAAATATTACCCTGTTTTGGCTCTTTGTACTAAAAACCAAATAACATAACCGTTACCTTTTCTGTGGGAGATAGCTCCTCAAGCCAAGCCTAATGGTCCTTACTTTACTCCTCACATACCGACAAACTGTTTGTTTCCATATCATATGGTAAAATCTTATTCTTTTTCCTATGCTGCGCTTCTTATGGCAGTTTGCTTCAGCTAAAAAGATTAGATAGTAATAGTAGGAAATATATTAAACCGTTACAACCTTCCATCACCGACACTCATACATACTGGCAAGGAATGATCTAATTTTGGTGACTAAACTGCAGGAGCATCCACAACAGTACTGAAAGGAGAAAACTAGGCTACTTCTCTTGCGGAACTGGCAATCCTATTGATGATTGCTGGCGCTGTGACCCACATTGGCAGAAAAACCGTAAGCGGCTTGCTGACTGTGGCATTGGGTTTGGGAGGAATGCCATTGGTGGCCGTGACGGCAGGTACTACGTTGTCACAGACCCTAGGGACGATGACCCTGTGAACCCAAGACCAGGGACCCTGCGCCACGCTGTGATCCAGGACAGACCATTGTGGATCGTGTTCAAGAGGGATATGGTAATTCAATTGAAGCAGGAACTGATCATGAACAGCTTCAAGACCATTGACGGTCGTGGGGCCAATGTCCACATAGCCAACGGAGGATGCATCACTATTCAGTTTGTTACCAACGTGATAATCCACGGACTCCACATCCACGACTGCAAGCCCACTGGTAATGCTATGGTTAGGAGCTCGCCGACACACTACGGATGGAGGACAATGGCTGACGGTGATGCCATCTCCATCTTTGGGTCGAGTCATATTTGGATTGATCACAACTCACTCTCTCACTGTGCTGATGGCCTAGTAGATGCTGTGATGGGATCCACGGCCATCACCATCTCCAACAACCACATGACCCACCATAATGAGGTAAAAACAGAGTGGTCTTCTTTTTCTCTTGCAGCTGCTCTGAATTTTCACATTCGGAGGTTGATAATGGATAATGCCCAGAGAGACAGACTCACAGAGAGTGGGGCATTAATTAATAGTTGTAAAATTGAATTGAATTGAATGGCACAGGTTATGCTGTTGGGCCACAGTGACTCTTACACAAGGGACAAACAAATGCAAGTGACCATCTCATACAACCATTTTGGAGAGGGACTGATCCAGAGAATGCCAAGGTAGCATTTAAGTCCCAACTTTCCAAACTACCAGTATCCCCCAACGTTTGTGCTTCTACCATTAAATATCTTACCCGGATTTAGATAATAAGTTGCAGTAAGAAGTTGTCGTGAAGTTGAATTTTCCTTTTCCTGTTTTTTTTATTGTTGTTTTCAT
The DNA here is from genome assembly GCA_030674075.2 of Linum usitatissimum. NCBI lineage: Eukaryota > Viridiplantae > Streptophyta > Magnoliopsida > Malpighiales > Linaceae > Linum > Linum usitatissimum. Next base: position 8,371,035 of record JAUJYP020000285.1, on the reverse strand, counting down.
GTAGATGTAGACACGGCTACTTCCATGTGGTGAACAATGACTACACTCACTGGGAGATGTACGCCATTGGTGGAAGTGCTAACCCAACAATTAACAGCCAGGGTAACAGATACAATGCCCCGGTGAACCGGTTTGCCAAGGAGGTGAGATTATATTGCAGGGTTTATGAATTGTGTTTGAGTATGAAGAGATGAAACTAATTGGATATTGAATCAGGTAACAAAGAGGGTGGAGACAGCAGCAACTGCGTGGAAGAACTGGAACTGGAGGTCAGAAGGAGACTTGTTACTTAACGGTGCTTATTTCACACCGTCGGGAGCAGGGGCCTCAGCCAGCTACGCACGTGCTTCCAGCTTGGGTGCAAAATCATCTTCAATGGTAGGAACAATCACTTCTAATGCAGGTGCCCTTGGGTGTCGCCGTGGCCGCCAGTGCTAGCCAAGCTACTTGTAGCCTTTTACCTGCACAATTTATTTTGCCCGAAATGGGGCAAACTCTCTCAAGTCTTTTCCATATAGCAAGAAAGTGCACTACAAATTACAAGAGTTCCTTTCTTTCTTTCTTTCTTTCTTTCTTTGTTTTGTTCCACACCCACCCATATGATTTTGTTTTCCTTTTTACGGTCATTTGAGTCCATCCCAACCCTCTAAAGACCACCAGTACTACATTCTCCTCCACACCACCATTTTTCATATATTGGCAAAGTGTACATTATTTTTTACACATTGTCGGTATATACTTGGTTACACAACCAATCCAAGTCATCCATCCATCCATCAATCATTGTCATCCTTTCAGTTGGTTTTGTTTTGTGTGTGTGAGTTGGAGTCAACCTCGGCCTGTTTCAAAGGAAAAGCAGCTAGCATAGAAGTAAAGTCACGCAAAAAATAGAGACGAGAAGAGAAGAAGAAGCAGGTGCGGAAGCGTTGTTGGTTGGTATTTCAAGTTGAAGTTGAAGTTGTATCTCTCTCTGTCACAAGTTTCCATGTTTTGCAAATGGGTTTGTTGCCATGTCCTAGTCTAAGGTGTTGGTCATCGTACGTACGTTGTGTTCTTTTCGTGTGTAGCTGCAAAAAGTCATTTCTGGAGTTGTTTCTGTCTGGCTCTCCCTATAGGATGAATTATTCTGAGTGTGTAATTGTTTTTTTGTTTTGTTACGTTGAGTGTGTAATTGTTGTCAATGTTTGTGGGGGGCTTCCATCATTGTCGTCTGTTTACCTACTACTAATACAAAAAGGAATAGTACAATTTTATCCAATTTCTTTCTGAGTTGTTACTCTTCTTTTACTCATGACTCGAAGCAGTAATAAGTCATTAGTCAACCCCCTCCTGGGTTATTTTTTACGTTGATTGAATGAATGCAAACGAACAAAAGGGGCAGATATGATATGGTTTTTGAAGAACCTAACCTACGTACAATAGTAATAGCAAAAGGGAGGGGAAGCTTTTAAATGTCTACTCAAGCAAAGCAAGCCTACTACTGAGTTTCATGGGGTTTGTTCACTCACTCCTTTCAAGTCTTTTGGGAAGTTGATGATTGATGATAATGGGTTCCATGTGAAGTGCTGGGGAGGTGTTTGTGGGGACATTCAATGATGTTATCATGTGCGGATGTACCGAGTGAGTTTGAGTTGGATTCCAATGTCTTGTTATGTATGGTAGCTTTTAACCAATCCAACCACCTATTAACTAACTAAACTCCGCATAGTCCTCTCCTAAATCCTAATCATCTTTAATTTGCCTACTCATAACCACCACCTGTCTAATCATCCTTTCTACAACCAATTTGTGTTTGTTTGTAACTAACGACATTCCTCTGGTTGCTCCTCCCCCCAAACAAGCTTTTACTTAATTAGTTGATTCAGTCAGTGATAATCAATTAACTTGGATACTTTTATCAGACAATCCTAATGAATGATTTTAGTCCCCACTTGGGTCAATTGCTGTTTCTTTCTTATCTGGTTGGTCCCATTGAAAAACTAGAATCCGAGGGGGACCAGCAGGTTGAGGTTTCATTCATTGTTGTGTTGCCATGTTCTTCATTTTAACGTTGTTGGGAGCTGTCAGTATCCTCATCCTACACACTCAACATATCTGTATTCTTATCCCTACATTCACATATCAACCTTAACCAGAGAAACCAGGATCCTTTGCATTCTCTTCTATCAACTAAAGAAGGAATCATCACTATCAACCAAAGAAGAAATCAACGGTACAAGAAAACATCAAGGATGCTTCTAATACACTCTGCGATGTGAACAACCTACTTGCGTCGCCTGAATACAGAACCAAATATTCATATCATTCATACTCACTCAAATGTACCTTGTTGTATTTTTCCTATGCTAACAAACCACCTTGGCATTTTTCCCCTTTACGACTCTACACCATCCTCCTCCCTTTTCCCTGATACAAGGAGCAAGTCCAGTGAGTGAGAGTCATAATGAAATGTATCAGCTTCCAAATAGAGAATGAGACTAGGAGGGACATGATTATGCTCACTCTTCATCAAGGCATCAGTATCGAAGACATAACCAGCTTCTGCAAAGTGGTCTTTCACCATTGCAAGAGCTCTGTAGCGGTGGGATATCTTATTCTTCTCTTCCTTAGCCATCTCTGCATAACTACACAACCCCACAAATCACATCATCTTTCCATTCCACGTTAAACTGAGCACCGTACATAAGCAATTATGCAGAATCATATAAGAGTACGATGAACTCACGTTTGCTCAAAGCCAGCAGGTTGAAATATCGGATCCCATCCAAAATCGGTAGGTCCCCTTGCAGCCACTATTTTCCCCTGACAATATGGTTCATACAGTTATGTATTGGTACACTATCTTTTCAACCAAGCCATAAAGTTATAGAAAGATTACTCTCATTAAGTAGCACAGTGGTTCAAGTTTTCTTATACCCAGCCTAAAGTACCAGTGCTGGTGCATGTACACAAGTGAAACATCGGTCAACTCAAGTGAACAAGTCTAGTGATTCTCCTACTGCTGCCTTCCTATCCTAATGATTTCATGAAAAGGTAATGTAACAGATTAAAAAAAGCATACCGGAGTTTTCCCAATGAAGGTTATAGGCTCCACATCAGGTCCGAGAGCAAATGAGAATGAACATAAAGCATAAGCAGACTTATCCTCGTATGCCATCAACAAGTTGTTCAGACCTAGAAAGTTAGACATGGGATAAAATCATAAAATTTACAAACGAAAAGAACAAATAAAAAGGTATGGAGCTTAGAATCATTAACAAGTACAACCTTCATGACCGATCTTCTGCAGAAACCACTTGCTGCCAAATACAATAGGCATATTAAATTAACATACAAGACATGTATGTATTATGAAAGCAAAGTAAACGTTTCCATAAGATTAACTTAACAGACAATCACCATGATGTTACAGGTTAACTAACGTATCAGAGAATCATCAGAATAAGTGCAATGACAGAGAGAGATATAATAACGTCAAGTGCAAATAATAGCAATGTACCTTTCCTTTTAACCACTAATCACGGATCTCTAAGAGCACATCACAAAGGCATCAAACATAGTCAATAGAGATGTTTGCCAAATCCTAATGCCGTTGAGCGAATCTCGGTACAATTCAATCAAAATTGTATTGCATGCCTCATCATTGAATAGTTAGTCTTAACTTTCAATCAATCACCTTACAGCTTCAAAACATTGTACAGAACAAGTGAAGAAGGAAATCCATATAAGAAGACAAACATAACTTCATCTCACCAAAGTCGGGTAAGCAAGAGGCATACTTACATGTAGGGGCCTGCAAGAAGGGATAAGAGTTGAATCAATTTCAAACCAAACATCAGAAAATTCACAAGAATTATGGACACTTGGAAACAAGGGTTTACCAGGAAGACCCTTGAGAGCATGGAAGCAAAGACAAGTGTCCTCTACCAAGACGGGTCCTTTCACCTTCACAAACACACAACCGCCAGAAATATTTCAGTACCCTTTAAAACCATTTGGACTATAAAATAATGCACACATTTGTCTTTTTTTCCCTTTCAGCCGTACTTGGACAGCCGCCAGGCGAGCTTTCTCCTTGGAGATATCTTCGGGTTCGCCTTGAAGCTCAGGAACTGCCAAAAAGATAAAGAAGCCAAAAGCGCCTTCGTTTTACATATCCAAAATTTCAACCCAGAAAATTAATGGTAGGAGGAAGGGTATTAGAGGGAGTTTACGGTCGAGCTTGAGGGACAGAAATGGAATGGACTGGCCGAGAATGGCGCGAACTTCCTCAAGCTTCTTGGCGTTTCCGGTCACAAATGTCACCGGTCGGGGCACCACAACCTTCGATGCTGCTAAGTTGGCTGGCGCTGCCATTTTGCAGTTTCCGACTGCTTTCTCTTTGATCTCGGCAGCGAAATCGGAATTCAGAAAGTAACTGTCGTCGACCAGTCGTCTTCTTCGACTGTAGCTTAGGGAAGGGTGTGGGCTTTCCAGGTGTTTAGAATGGGCTCTTAACTGAAGTAATGGTATTGCAGGCCAGGCCCACCATAACACAAAACTATTAGAGAGGGGGGGGGGGGCGGGGCTTACTATGATCATACTTCAAAGCTTGGCCAATTCTCTTTAGTTTATTATATAAATTTATTCTGATAAATGGTAATCCTTAAATATAATAATTCCATGCATTCACGTAAAGTCAAAATGAATAGGTTTTGCTTTAAGTTCGAACAAACATATATATATATATGTGTGTGTGTGTGTGAAGGGTGAAGTGTTACAACAAGGAAATTGGCATTTGATTGTAAATTGAAAGGGGTAGGGTTAGGGGAGGAGAAGGGGAAAACGTGGAAAGATTCGAAGAATGGGGGGGAATTCCCAAGGCCACCCAACCAAACCCATCATCAATTTCAACGACCCTACCTGAAAATAGGGAACTCCAACCAAAGTGGCGCCGTTTAGCTTTATACGCTTTTGGACCTTTATGCTAGTGGGGGTTAAAGAAGAAATTAAAGACATAATAAACTCATATGATACAAATGGACTCCAACCATATCATATTACCAACAACAATAATATGGTTGATTACAAACCATATCATATCTCTTCACCTACTTTTTATTCATGAAAATGAAATATACATTATAATTAATTATCAATTATTATTATCGATAATAAAATTCTGATTGTAAAAAAGCTGGAACGCTCTACTTGAATTAATATCATAAATGATTAAATAAGGCTTTTGATAAAAGGGGGGCAAATCAATTAGCGGAGGCAGAGATATCTCTCACGTGACATAGCCTCAAAATCAGGGATGTTGTTATCCTTCTTGTTTCTTACTTTTTGTTTCTTTTCCTTTCATATTTTTTCACTTCCTAGCGCCCTGGCTGGCTTAGGTTGTTTACTTTATTCTTTAATCCAATACCGTATATTTTGTGATTAATTGTTAATCGTTATATACAAATAAATTATTAATATTGATGATAAACATTTTAATTGAAACTATTGTCTTTTTTGTTTGAAGCATTAAAAGAAACTTTATCATGTCGCATTATTTTTTAATAAATCACAATAAAATTTCATAGATAAATCATAGATAACGAAAACCAACCACACTAACAAAACAAAAACAAATCAACAACAATTAAATTTAGGTTCAATTATACATTTAAAAAGTAGAGCTTTTGTATTTAATCAAGAAGGATTTGCAGCTGTTAGGGTGTGATCTGTAATTTGGGAAGTTAATAGGCTCGAACATGCCATTTCCGAGGGATAAATTGAATCTCAAATTTTTGATGCATACGAAGAGAGTCTTTGCAACAGCTTATCGTTGATGCACAGTTTCAAGGTTGAGGATTCGCTCTCCATTAGTATATTGACCAACACTTAGACAATCCAAAAGGATCAGAGAGAGTGACCTTCGTGTTAAGAGGCACGCAATATAGGTAGGATTAAAGAAAGATAAGATTAATAACATTGGATCAATACAAACAATATGCTCTCTCCCGGTTTTCGATGGATGCCTTGCTTGCTTGCCTCCATTGCTAATTTGTCAGGCCGTTGCTAGCTTAAATATTTAAGATTATTTGTATGCCCATACAATACATCCTTAATGATCAGTGGGTGACGACCAACTGCATATGACTGCATCAGTCATCACAGCAAATGAACAATAATGTAAGAAATTGGTTTAAATAAGGTTAGTAACAAAGTGATACTTACGGGGTCACGTGAGCCAAAAGCTTAAACCTCAAGTGACGCGATTATGTATGCAATCATATCACCATGATCAGCGGCAGGGTGTGTCATACGTGACAATAGGAGATCCTTTGTGAAAGTCTTTACAATTAATTTTGATTACTGTTCTATTACCCATGCAGAACTACGTGACATTGTTGAAGGGTTTAAGCTGGCTTGGTCTTTGGGGCTTCAACATCGTCTTCCATACGTCAAAATTCACCTCCCAAGTTAGTCACACGTCACAGCGGAGCCTAAAGAGTGCCATAGTCAAACAATTTGGTCATGTGACAGTTTGAAATAAATTTTGCAGTAACGATCAATATGCCCCATTCGATCACAAATGAAACAGAAATTTGTAAGTTTCTCATGTGAAAATTTAGCTACGAGGCACCCCTCCGTTGTCCTTTTTTGACCTTCCTCCGCTTTAATGGATCACAGACATTAATACGGACACATATGCTATTTTTCTGTTATAATTTAAGTTTTACGCTAACAAAAATTAACCTGCACTTTGCCATGGGAAATGGTACGGAGCGATTGTTAAAAAAAATTAGAAACGAGGTCAATCAAATAATAAAAGACTACATATACAAAGTCTATTGTAAAAATACATACAAGTACCGAATATCGAACATGACCATCATCTTCTTACTATTGCATATAACTTGGGTGAATTGAATAAGTCATAGTTTGGATTCACGAGTGAAGGAAGTTGTAAATTTATCTTATGATTGTATTATGAATTGTATTGTAGAAAACCTTACTGCCATCTGTCCATCACAGTTGAAGACACACGACTCCCACGATTCCGGACAACACATCAACACTCATTCAAGCCTCTTAAAAATAATTGAAAATAATTTGATCAAAAGAGCTCGCAGAGGACTCAATATTTTAAAGATTCTACTCTTGGTATGCAACACAATTACATCGTCAATAATATAAAGGTAACTTGAGCACAAGAGCTTATATAGGACTCATTGTAAAAAAATCCCGCCCAAATAATGTAACACTATAGAATTAATAACAAACTGAATCCCTAAATGACGCTCTAGTTTTCGAATTAAACGACGCCCTAAAACAGTGAATTACTAAATTATCCTTCCGTAAACATTGAAAATTTATAAGAAGTTCAATCTTCGACAAACACATTCAATCTAAAATACAAAAACTCAAAGTTTCGGCAGAAGTTGAAGATTCGAAGAGAAATTGAAGTTCTGAACTTCAAGATCGACGACTTTCCGATCAGGTAACCCTCAATAATGCGTGTAAAAAAATTTAATTGTTTTTATTATAAAAAATTGTTTATGAACCAGATGATGGCCCCGCCGTCCGTCTGGTTCATATTACATTTTTTTCAAAATTAATTAAAAGCATTTAATTGTTGATAATTGTATAGTTAGAATGAAATTAATGAATTCAGAATTAGTTTAGGGTTTAGAGTTTAGGGTTTTAATTTATTTGAATAGTTTAGTATTCAATGATAGTTAGTGTTAATAAATATTAATTAGATTTTATTGGTATGTGATTAATTAGATAATTTCGTTTATTATAGTTTCTGAAAAAAATGGCGAAGACAAAAGACAGAGGTAAGCAAAGATATCATTGACCCTATCGAAGAAGAGACTGATGAAATTCAGAAAATGCGAGGGAAGGGCAAGTCAATGGAAACTATTAATCGACTTGACGAGCGTGCGATTACTGTTTCGAATAGGAGAGAAGCAGATAAGAAGAAGAAAAAACAAAAGATATACGAAACCCCTAAGTCTTTCCCCCCAATTAGAATTTTGGTATGCCAGGATAGACCTCCATCCCCGCTAGGCCTGTTAGACCCCCCCCCCTTTAACTTCACGGCGGAGATTTATGCCAGATGACGGTGAGGAGGAGTTACTTGGTGGCTATGAGTCTGATACCTATCCGCCTCCACCGTTTAGGGTTTCCACTGGTTCGTCTCATACTTCAGCGAGCGTTGGTGTTGCAGTTGGGAGAGATGCTCGTTTTGCTCCTGTCACGAGTACACATGGTGGACTCATAGATGAGGAGGTCGAGACTACTGGGTCGGGGGAAAACTTTCCCGCACTTGGCTGCTCGAGTCAGGGATAGAGGATGGTAGCCAGATTGCGACCAGTGTGATTCCCAATTTCGGGGGTCACATTGCACATTATCTGTGGGAGGTCGGTGCGGACTACCGTAACATCCGCGATTTCAAGTTCTACATCCGTCCGGGTCATCTCAGGCATGTGATGAGATTTCAGTCTTAGACACCGACACTTGAGATGATGATGTGTACCTTTGGACTTCTCCATTTAGATCGTTTTGGGATGACCAATCAGTTGGACGAGGCACTGATCCACACTTTTGTTGAGAGGTGGCAGCCAAATACTAACACGTTCCACATGCCCTTCGGAGAGATGACCATCACACTTCATGATGTATGACATATTATCCGTATCCCAGTGCACGGACGTCCACTTCACGTTCCTCGATCCAGCATTGACCTGCAGGCCGATATAGTTAGGACTCTCTGTATCCATCCCGGGGATTTGAAGTTGCCAGTTGGAGGCGTTGTAGATGGTGATGCACGATACCCTTGGCTGAAGGGTGCTGCGATGCATGAGAAGTCGATGTTAGCCGTGGGTAGCGGTTTAGTGGATGAGGATGCATACATGGTCTTCATGTTTTGTTTATTGGGTTCGACCCTGTTCACTAATAAGTCCGCCGATCGTACTCGTCTGGTGTTGTGGGAGTATTTTATGGGGGTCGTGTCCACTGTGTCACGATATGCTTGGGGGACTGGGGCTCTATCATGGCTGTACCACGAGTTGGGTCAGGCGAGTATGGCTAAGTGTAAGGGGATGGCGGGGAGCGTGCCTCTACTTTAATCTTGGATTCACGAGTACTTCTCTAGTACTCTTGCTGCTAGACTAGTGGCTCGGGAGCGGGGTGATGTAGAGGCCTTGGTTGGGCGGTGGAGCAGTAGCGAGTTGTCAGATAGATCATACGAGTTCATGCACCGTCGTCTGCTTGATGATATGACCGCACGGGATGTGATCTGGCTGTCATTTGGGCCACGTCCTGAGGTAGAGGTTCCCGATTCGACATTTCATGGCGTGATTCGGTTCGCGACGACAGCAGAATACTATGATCCGACACGTATGGTTAGACAGTTTGGCTACGCGCAGATGATTCCGAGTCTTATCTCTACCCCTTCCAAGGCATATAGGACGGTTGAGCCTAATGGGTACCTTGTTGAGTGCTTCTAGCACAGATAGAGCCTAGAGGGACAAGGACTGGTCTAGGCTTATGCCATTTCAGTCTTTGTTTAGACATGCCGACGATGTCATCGACGTCGATCCGTGATACATGTACTGGTATCGACGCCATATCCACCCGCGCATCCTCAGGCCCCTCCCTACTGGTGCTCAGGCGCCAACGAATTTGGTAATTATGGTTTGGTTTATTTTTGGTTTAGTGTTTAGGTCCGCATTTGATAAAGGTAGTTAACTTGTTTCCTTTTTCGCTATGCAGCTAGCTTACAAGGTGGTGGACCATATGCATCCATACCTTATTGGGACGATGAGACAGGAATACGAGTCTGATGCTGAGTACCTGGAGGCTGTCGAGCATCTCATATGCAGTGTTGCAGACATGTACGTGGACTTTCGCCACCAGAGACTGTACCGTTAGACGTTGTGACTGTAGTATGTTATCATTTTCTATCCATGTTGTGTACTGAGACTTACGTACTTTTTTTTAGACTTATGACATTATGTACTTTTCCATTATGCACTTTTGAGCCTTCAGTACTTTTCATATTATGTATTCGAACAGCTTATTTATTACGCAATATCATTGGCCCATAAATGCAGCCGTTCATTGTTGAAGAACACCAAAAAAATAATCCGATTACATAGACGATTATTGGTAAATGTGTAGAATGATGGTGCAGGTTGCACGAACAATTGGTATGTTAAATGCTCCTGACGGTACAGTGTGCCCAGCCAAGCTGCTTTCCACTGTCATCTGCCCAATAACGCCACATTTGACTGACCGGCGGGATTGGAAGTATCCCGTCATGGACATCCAAATATAAGCGCACCTAGTGATCACCAGTGCACACTAGGAATGTAACACCACCCGACTCCGGTGTGTCCCCGATTTTCATCGGGAGAAACATTTCTCCGTATGGGATACCACGCCCCCCATGCCAAAAATGACGTACGTCCAATTGTGCTTAGTGGCGAATCTGAAAAGGTCCAGATTCCATAAAGACGTGTTCCATAGCCACCCCAGTCTCGCTAGGACAAAGGTCCAGCTCGCTGTCGTACACCTTATGATACCATCGTCCCCAGTACACATGGACGTGATCCATAAGCTCCTGACGCATGGCCACGTATTGATGTTGGTCACCCCCGGTAAAAGAGTGAGATACACACCTAAACCCGCAGTGACCATTACCAATAACGTCGAATACTTTAGTGGCCACAGGCCAGAGCCCGGCAGACATACGAGATATATGGAAGCACTGAAAGTGAAGGTCAATCATATAATCAGGACGGCTTTGGACTTTACTACATCCGGGAAAAAATGTTGTAAGGAAAAACTACACGCCTCTGTTCGGAATAGAGGTTCTAGACATTTTTGGGGTGGGTTTAGCCACTTGCGGCGTTGAGCGACCTGTTAGGTGATTTACTTATGTTACAAACCTCACAAAATAACGACACTGGTAACTGAATGTAACAAAACACAAACCTGATTTGGTCTTGCCCTTAGATGGGGTACAATGAGCGCCCGCATGCTCGTGGTACAAAGGGTTTCGCCCATCCATGTTTCGCGCACTGGGCCTGCCCTTAGGCGCGTCCGACTTCTTCGGCTCTTTTACTCTGTCAGATTCTGGTTGATATTGGGACCGCACCAGTGTATTTAAGGCACGTACATCAGACCCATCTCTATCACAAATCGTCTGTACCATCCCGCTGAGGATGGCGCGGCCTGTCACATCATGGTCTTCCCACTTCTCACAGTCTACTGGAAGATGGTATTCCAACAATCGCCAAAAGTGATGGAGGTGGTATGGTTTCAGCTCGACCCCCATCGCGCTCCATTAGATTCGAGCCTACAAGTACAAGGCAGGCCATGCGTATCTTCAATCACACAATCACAATCGTCCTTACTTCATAACGCCTCATTCACCAACTCAATCCCCCAAAAGCTTACTTCATTTTTCAGATACTTAAACGGTCGTCTATGCGAGAAACGATGAGTCTAAACCAAATCAAAAAGCCTGTTACGTACACACGAATTGATAATGTGATACCCTAAACATAACCAAATAACTAGTGATTAACTAAATACTTATCTAAATAATACATTACCTGCTTCGTGATTCATCGATAGCCCGCTGCACTTCTATGACTTGGCCCTCGATCGATGCATGATATCCCTCAAATAGTGTATCAAGTCCCTGATTGGAAGAGTTGTACCATGTTTTGAGAGATGAGTTTGGGACTCTATCATGTTCGTACTCGTACACCCAATATGAAAAACCTCGTTAGTATTGTAATGGGCCCACTAAGTATTATACGGTAACCACTCGCTTCCTAAGTACTCCATCAATCCTCCGACATTAGCCCAATCACTCAGGAGAATATCCTCCCACTCCTTGAAGAACTCTGCATCTGTTTGTGCATACAACACTTTGTTCCACCTACTATGCACGAAAGCCTCAGCCATTTCTGCATAACTCATGATGTACTTAATTTTTGCCTCGATATTCCTCTTCATGTGTCAAATGCACAGTAAATGGGGAGTCTTTGGAAATACGGTGCGGAGAGCCGCTGCCAGACCTCGCTCTTTTTCAGTCACAAATGCAGTAGGTTTCCGTCTACCCAACATCAACTCCAGACATTCCAACACCCAAACATAAGACTTTGTTTTTTCATTATCAACGAATGCAAACCCGATGCTAAAGTTTTTCCTCACCGGAGTCACACCAACCAACTGGATCACTGGCTTCCTATAGGCGTTGTGTTGAAAGTCGAGTCAATCATAATCACAAAATACCATGAGCTAACCATTTGGACACATTCGGGGTGCCTAAGAAACAGATGAACAAGATTTTCATAATCATCCTTTAAGTACTGAACGAAATAAACTAGTTCTGTAGCCTCACGCAAAGTCCACTCCATCGGATCCAAACCATCTAATTTCTCCTTCCTAATCTTGTATGAGTCATTATAAATCTGATTCATATTGTGACGAGTGTTGAACTTCTTATTCAAAGAATACCTAATCTTATTCGGTTGTGTATGAACAGCCACCATATCCCCAATATCTTTTTTCGCCTCATCTAATAACGGATTGCTTTCCGTACTTACTTCAGTGAAATGAATCAGATGATGATTGTGGTACCCCTTTGACTTATCAGGATTCTTTAAGTCTCGAACTCTTTCAACAAATCGGACGGACCGGCGTTTCGTCCGGCCAGACCATCCGGACGGGAATCGATTCCGTCTGGGTGGTCTGACCGGACGGAAAGCCGGTCCGTCCGAATTTTTTTTTTCCATATCCAAAATTCAATTTCGCACCTTTCCAATTTTGAGCCGTGGTTCGTCGAGAGTGTTTTCGACCAACTAAAACATAATAAAACATACTAAATAAGGGTTTTTTTTACGGAATGGACGTTTAGATCATTATGAATGTAGGGCGTTGTTTAGTAACCCTCAGAAAACAACTTCTTACATAATTTGTTGGGAGAGAGCTGTTTTATTACTCGTACATAATCTTCAAAAGGCCGTTGTAAGATACTCTATAAGGGTTTCAAGACCAGATTCAAATTGTGAAAAGATGCCAACGGATAGTAACTTGCCCAAACTTATAATCCATTCATGAATTCAAAGCCAACAAAGAACGTACCAATGAAAGTCCAACATATGAGTGCAATGAATCACCATGGAGTCGAAGGCTATTTGCATGTTTAAACTATGATCCAACCATTATATATTTTAAACAAGCATCATTATATAGACAAAACCGCTATGGAATGTACATGATGTCCAAATCGAAGGTGCAATCCTCACTAACGAGGCTAATATGGATCGCAAGTCCTTGCAAATGTAAAAACTTCAATCCTTTCTCTCAAAAAAGGACATTTCAAACGGGAATCACCCAACATAACAATAAAAAATACAAAAATAGGCATAAGAAACTAAAAAAAACCGAAAACAATCCAAAATAAAAACAAAAAATAACCCTAACAGACATGGATGTATCCCATCCTTATTGAGAACCTCCAAGGGAGACTAACACCTTGACCATATTGACAGTGCATCAGTGTGAATGATCGGTCCCCTGGGGTAGACCGATTGCGGATGAGGAGGTGGAGCCTTGCCGAGTTTCCTAGGTGATTTTGAGAACTTGTCTTGGGTTGGAAGTTGTAAGATTGCATATGCGCTGTTTCTTGGCATACGTGATGGGTTGTAGCGGAATCATGATGAAGACGGCTTCAACAATTGCGGCTAGGGTTTCCAGATGGGGAGAAATCTCTGCGAGAGTTCAATTTTTCCTCAGAGAGAGAACAACTAGGCAACACTGCAATAAGAATCCAAGATGAAATCGATAAGACGAAGAAGATCAAAGAAGTTGGAGACAACTACGGCGACTAGGGTTTGACTCTCATTGAAAACTATTTTTCGGTTACGCTTTAATGTGATTTATGATCCAACAATTATTTAATTGATCTTGACTTTTTAAATAATATAAAAAATAAAATTGAACACTTTTTCAATAATTCAAATTACTTTAATGCAAAGATTCATCACAACTTGGTAGAAAATAACTGTCATGAGCATTGTTAGGAAAGGAGGATAGATTGGTGCAGCTTTGCAAGGCACCTAACCTAGGCAAATCCAAGATTGAACAGACGTTAGCAAAACAGCAACTTGTTGAATCAGACGTTAACAAAACAGCAATTGTAAAGAAGAAACACAGTGCATGGGAGTGTGAAGCAGTCAGGGAGTCACACCACATGACACACCCCCCACTGTTCCACTTTCAGACACCAAACCATAAAAAAAGATAGAAGAAACAAACAGACACAGGAACTAACCAGTTCCCTCCCTGCTCTCCATCACCATTATCGTGAACCAACGCTACCCACTTGTTCAGTGCTCTTACTCTACGTGTAATCAGCTCAATCGAACAACGGATTCGGACAAAGAGTCAAAAAAGTATTAAAGACTTCCTCCTATACATAAAAGAAAACCCCGGCTCCCTCCCTCAATTCCTGATTTCCTGCTGCCCACTATTCTTTGCATACAGAGTCTCTGTCTGTCACTTGAATTTTTTTATATTAGACAAAGAAAACAGAGTGAAGAGAGAAAAGAAAGCATCCAACGTGGCTGCTCTGCAGTTTTGTTGATCTCCATGCCCATTAGCCCCATACACATTTTCTCTCCTTCTTTCTTTATTCTAGTAATTAATTCCTTACTTTTCTCTTCAGTGCCCTCTTTTAATGAAAAACAAACCCAACTCCCAAGTGAGTGAGAGATGAACAGAGTTTGAGTTTACAAGAAGCAAAACCCAATCACACAGAGTGAGGTGAGAGTGAGAGAGAGAGAGAGAGAGAGAGAGAAGTTTTTGGCACCAAAACCCAATGCTACATTTGCAAACCAGAGAAGCAAATTTAGGGAACTGAGAGAGAGAGAAACAGACACAGAAACAAAACATGCTCAGCTCGAGGCACCACCATTACCATCACCATTTCTTCTTCCTCCTTACCTTCTTCTTCTTCACCGTTTCTTCTTCTTCCTCCTCACAACAACAATTACAAAACCCAGAATCAGTCCTTCTCCTAGCATGGCTCCAATCCTTTCCATCCCCACCTCCCCCGTCTTTCTCAAACTGGAACAACTCCTTCTCCTCTCCTTGCAACTGGACATTCCTCTCCTGCAACAACAACAACGGCTTCCTCACCCAAATCAACATTAAGTCTGTCCCTCTTCAGGTTCCCCTGCATGCTCTCAACCTCTCCTCTTTCCGCTCCCTCACCACCCTCATCATCTCCGATTCCAACATCACCGGCACAATCCCGCCTGACATCGGCAGTATTTCCTCTCTCAGGGTTCTCGATCTCAGCTCCAATAGTTTAACAGGCGACATTCCTCCCACTCTCGGCCGACTCACCAATCTCCAGCACTTGGTCCTCAACTCCAACCAGCTCACCGCAAACATCCCTCCACAGCTCTCCAACTGCATTTCCTTGAAAACCCTCGAGATTTTCGACAATCGTTTATCTGGGTTTATCCCTCCTCAGCTTGGCAAGCTCTCCAGCCTTGAAGTTCTCAGAGCTGGTGGCAACAGTGAACTCTCCGGCCCAATACCTGAAGAGCTTGGCGCTTGCATTAACCTAACCGTTTTGGGTCTGGCCGAAACCAGGATTTCCGGGTCGATTCCTGTTTCATTGGGTAGGCTCCAGAATCTTCAGACCCTTTCCATTTACACGACGATGCTCTTCGGCGAGATTCCTCCTGAGCTAGGTAACTGTACTGAGCTTGTCGACTTGTTTCTTTACGAGAATGGTCTTTCCGGTTCGATTCCTCCCGAGATTGGGAAGCTTGGGAAACTTGAGCAGTTGCTGCTGTGGCAGAATAACTTGGTTGGTGATATCCCTGAAGAGATTGGTAACTGTTCTGCTTTGAGAATGATTGATCTTTCATTGAACTCTCTCTCTGGAACTTTACCATCTTCCCTTGGACGGCTTTCTGAGCTGGTGGAGTTTATGATTAGTAACAACAATGTCTCTGGTTCAATACCTTCCACCCTTTCCAATGCCACAAACTTGTTGGAGTTGCAGCTTGATACTAATCAGATCTCTGGTTTAATTCCTCCGGAGCTCGGGATGTTATCTAAGCTCAACGTGTTGTTTGCATGGCAAAACCAGCTTGAAGGAAGCATTCCTTCCACTCTTGCTACTTGCACTGACCTCCAATCTGTGGACTTGTCTCACAATTCCCTCACGGGCACCATTCCTCCTGGTCTGTTCCAGCTTCGAAACCTCACCAAACTTCTGCTGATTGCAAATGACATTTCTGGTTCCATCCCTCCTGAGGTTGGCAACTGTAGCTCTCTTGTGCGTTTGAGGCTGGCGGGTAACAGGCTTGCTGGTTCCATTCCTAAGGAGATTGGTGTTCTCCAGAGCTTGAACTTTCTTGACCTCTCCAGCAACAGGTTATCCGGTTCGATCCCTAACGAGATTGGAAGCTGCTCAGAGCTGCAAATGATTGACCTCAGCAACAATGTCATACAAGGGTCCCTTCCCAACACCATCTCATCATTGACTGGATTACAAGTCTTGGATGTCTCTGGTAATCAGTTGTCAAGTCAGATACCGGCAAGCTTGGGCCGGTTGTTGTCACTGAGCAAGCTAATACTGAGCAGGAATTCCTTGTCTGGGATGATACCTTCTTCACTTGGCTTGTGTTCCAGTCTGCAATTGCTTGACCTTGGTGGAAATCAGCTCAGTGGGAACTTCCCTGTGGAGCTATGTCAGATTGAAGCCCTTGAGATTGCTCTCAACCTCAGTAGCAATCAACTTAGAGGCCCTATCCCACCTCAGATGTCTGCACTCACTAAGCTATCAATACTAGACCTTTCTCGTAACTTGTTCGAGGGTCAATTAGATCCACTTGCAGATCTTGAAAATCTGGTGTCCCTCAACATTTCTTACAATAATTTCACTGGCTATCTTCCTGATAATAAGCTCTTCAGGCAGCTAGCTCCAGCAGATTTGACAGGGAACAGAGGACTCTGTTCCACAATCCACGACTCTTGTTTCTTGAGTACTGGGGTTGGCAAGGCAGGACTTCCTGGTAACGAAGCTAGACGATCGCGGAGGCTTAAGATTGCAATAGGTTTGCTCATTGCCCTGACGGTGGCAATGGTGATTATGGGGGCAATGGCAATAGTTCGTGCTCGTAGAGCCATACGAGACGGTGATGATGAATCTGAACTAGGGGATTCATGGCCTTGGCAGTTCACTCCGTTCCAGAAGATGAACATCTCAGTTGATCAAGTCCTGCGGTGTCTCGTGGACACCAATGTGATTGGGAAAGGATGCTCCGGAATCGTGTACCGTGCTGACATGGACAACGGTGAAGTCATAGCTGTGAAGAAGCTGTGGCCAAACACAATGGCAGCAGCAGCGAATGGTGAGAAAGGAGGAGGTGGTGGTGTTCGTGATTCGTTTTCAACCGAGGTGAAAACACTCGGTTCTATCAGGCACAAGAACATCGTGAGGTTCTTGGGATGTTGTTGGAATCGCAGCACAAGGCTTCTGATGTATGATTACATGCCAAATGGAAGCCTTGGGGCACTTCTCCATGAGAGGACAGGACATGCACTAGAATGGGACTTGAGGTATCAAATCCTGTTGGGAGCTGCACAAGGACTATCTTATTTGCACCATGATTGTATCCCCCCTATTTTCCACAGAGACATTAAGGCCAATAACATCCTCATTGGTCTCGAATTCGAGCCTTACATTGCTGATTTCGGCCTTGCCAAGCTGGTAGATGATGGCGATTTCGCCAGATCATCCAACACAATTGCTGGCTCATACGGTTACATTGCTCCTGGTAAGCTCAATTGGCTTCTTACTTTCTTTTTTGCCAATTTTTCAAACCAAGTCAACTAATTTAATATCTATGCTGTTATCAGAATATGGACACATGCTGAAAATCACAGAGAAAAGTGATGTGTATAGCTATGGGGTGGTGGTGTTAGAAGTTTTAACTGGGAAGCAACCGATTGATCCAACAATTCCTGAAGGCCTCCATCTAGTTGACTGGGTTAGAGAAAGGAGAGGAGGAATGGAGGTACTGGACCAAAGCCTGTTATTAACCAGACCAAAACCAGAAGTTGAGGAAATGATGCAGGCATTGGGAGTGGCATTGTTGTGTGTAAATTCTACCCCTGATGAAAGACCAACAATGAAAGATGTCGCGGCGATGTTGAAGGAGATCAGACACGAGAGAGAAGAGTACGCCAAGGTCGATGCTTTGCTGAAAGGAACTCCAGCAGCAGCACCAAGTACTACCGCCAGCAACAGCAATAAAGATCAAGGGAATAAAAATTCAGGTAATGGTGAGGCTGGAACAGCCTCAGCAGCAAGAAGTCTGTTTCCAAAGAGCAATAACTCAAGCTTCTCAGCTTCATCTCTGCTTTACTCATCGTCATGAAATGGCCAAAAAAACAAATTTCATTGAGTGCCGTTATTTATTTTTTCTTCTTCTGAGAACTAGTCTCTTTACTTATATGATATGATCGGTCCTTTAGTGTTTTAAATAGTGGTGTTATTGTTGTAAGTTGTAGGATGCTTGTGATTTGTTGTTGGGAGGATAAAAAAGAAACAGCAGGCTGTTTTCTGTAATATAGAGAGAGCTCAAATCAAATGGTTTCTTTCTTTCTTCACGGTACTTGACAACCATGTTGTTCTTCTTAAAACTCCCAAATAGCTGGTTGCTGCTGTAACATGTTTCAGTTACCATATTTTCATTTGTTGGTTTTACATTTAATTTCTTTATTTTTTCGCTATTAAGCACAACACTATTAGGGTGGGTTTGAATAGGTGCATTTTCCTTTGTAGTGATGAAGTCAGGAATTTATTCTTGGAGTCGTCGATAATTTATAACGTAAATATAATTATAAGAAAATATAGATTATAAAACAATTTAATTTCCCACAATGTTTGTAACTATTATTGAAATCGCGCAAAATAAATTCTATAGTAAGATTTTATAATATTGGCATAGCTCATCAACGATGTAAAAATGATATTCGTCATAAAATTGTGGAAGTAAACATCTAATCGAAAATGTACAAGTTGAAAATTTAATATTTCTTTTGTTCTAAAATTTTCAGAGCATAATATTTAAATCGCCGACCATCGTGCTTGTCGTTAGTTTGTTGGGGTAAGAGGGTATTTCCATCGCGAAGGATTCAGATTCTATCCAATCACAGGTTCCCCTACGGCTACCTTGTTACGACTTCACCCCAGTCGACGGCCCCACTGTGGTATGCGCCAATAAGACCACCAAAAGCCTTTGTAGCACTAGTGGTACACAGAAGTCATGGGTGATCATTGGTCCGATGCTTTGGGCGAAACCTATTCCCAGGGTGTGACGGGCGGTGTGTATAGGGCCCGGGTACATATTTACCGCGGCATGCTGATCAATTATGAGATTTTAGATTAAATATGAAATCTCTTAATTCATGCATGTTATATTTGAAATATAATTTTAGAAAGAATCAACAAGGTGTCCATAAAATATTGTTTTGAGAGTTAAAATTTAATTTTTTTTATTTCGAGTAAATTGCACCACTTACATAAAAAAAAAAGGAACAAGCAATAGTCATATTATTAGACTGAAAAGAAAACTTTTGATGAGTTGAATCGGGATATATCAGTTATATTGTAAAGACTTAGATTGTGAGAAATAACATAGTGAAGAAAATTAGTTGTAAATTGTAAAGAATAAAAATGTGTATTGGTTGACATTTAAATCCGGCACAATTATACTCAGCAGGACCAAAACAAAACCATCCAACTACATAAACATTTCTCGTTTTTATACTATTTTATATGTATTTGACAAAATTTTGGGGGCTGCCATTGCGTCCTCTATCCCAACTTAGCTGCACCCCTATCCCTTTATAATTTACATGTGGTATTTCAAATATTAAACTATGGTATTTGGATGAAATTTGAGTTATGTATTTGATTTTAAATTAAATATAATGTTGTATTTGACTTTAAATATTTTTTAATTTCAAATTTAAAAAGAATTATGGTGATTTGAAACACACAAACTACGAATGACACTCTAGCAACTTTAAACGTAATTTCGGAAGCTACACTAACAGCTTCGAAAACGTATGCCAACCGAAAAAAATTGTCGACACTTTTTCCAGACATTTTTTTCCGGCCATCAAAAAATTTTGCCGACTATTTTTTCCAGCCATCGAAAAATTTGTAGGCACTTTTTCCGGTCATTGAAAATTTGTTGGTGCTTTTTATGGTGATAAAAATATTTCCCGTTATTTTTAATGTCATAAAAAATTCACCGGTGACTATTTTTCCGGCAACTATTTCGGCTACTGGCACTACCTTCACAACTGTCGGCCGCCGGTCATTGATCACCATCGTCAGCCGCCATCCGCCAGCAACCTCTGCTGCCATTCTTTGGCACTTCCGCCGTCAAGCGTGGGACTGCTTCGCCACCGACCTGTTGTTAGAGCTTTTTGTTTTGCTATTTTATATAAATATTGTATATTATTAGATGAATGAATGTGTGTATTGTATTTTAAATACTCACAAAATAACTTAGCATCCAAACATATGATTTGAATTTCAAATTCTAACGGGTCGTTTGGGTAGGTAATTTGAAATAAAAGAGATTTTAGCTATAGATTTAAAATAGAAGATATTTAAATGAAATTTGCTATTTTCGAAATAAACCATTTGGATGAGTGATTTTAAATGCAATTATTAGAGAGAGAAAAAAATAAAACAACAATAGAAAATAAAAATACAAAAATGCCTCCAATTCATTTATGATCATATCAATTACTAAAAGAAATAAAAGGTAATTTTGGTTAAAATTCTCAAATCTCCCATCTTTCCTCGGAAATCTCTATATCTCATGAGTGATTTGAAATCACCCACGAAATTTTCTCCGGGCCCACAAGGTAATTTCAAATCTCTCTAAATCTCTTCTCTTTTTTTTTTTATGTCCCAAATAGGTGATTTGAGACGAAATTTCTTCGAAAGTCCAAATCACCCGTCAAAATCACCTATCCAAATAACCTATAAATACAAATACATATATCCAAACACACTCCTACTCTATTCATTAGGGGTTTTTGATAGTTAGATTTTAAGAATTTCAGTTAGATCAACGCCAATAGTTTACTTGAATGTAGTTCGTTTTTAATTTCATTAGTTTGTTTTAGCTGATGTTAATTTACTTTGTTAAATAAAGTAAACCATGTTGTGAGTGATGGTTGGATGGCCTTAGGGGTGGGGATGAAGTTGGGGTTCAAATAAATTTAGCTCGACCCGACCAACAACGTAACTAGGTTTTTTTATAAGGTCAAGCTCACATTTACGCAATACATAAATTTGGGGTTTTAGATCTTTCAAATAACGAACTTCCTTTCCCTGTGTTTTCAATGATGATGAGCGATGTACGTAGTAGGCAATGCACAATAGGAAAACACGTACCATTTACTATACACTGCTA
This sequence comes from Linum usitatissimum, assembly GCA_030674075.2. Taxonomy (NCBI): domain Eukaryota; kingdom Viridiplantae; phylum Streptophyta; class Magnoliopsida; order Malpighiales; family Linaceae; genus Linum; species Linum usitatissimum. The sequence continues at coordinate 8,349,514 of JAUJYP020000285.1, read as the reverse complement.
CTGATCATCATCATCATCATCATCATCGTCATCATTTGTACTCTCTTACAGTTTAGATGAGCTGTCCCCCCGCCCTCCCGGACTAATCCGACGACATGCAAACCTGATCATATAAATTACACAAGAATTAATACTGATACCGATCGATCTCACCTTTTATGATCTATCCATCAGCAGTAGGTCCATTATTTAATTTCCATCTCCCAAATTTATTTCCCTAAGAAGACGTATCATGAGCAGCTTGCACCTGCAGGCAGTGGTGTGATGATGAGTGGGGTTGACGACGAGAAGCATTGCTGTACGGGGGAGTTGGGGGGTACGGCCGGGTGGGTGGGTACGCTGGAGTGGTGGGTGGACTCCCTGTGCTTGGTAAAATACTCTACGGTGCTGTGGGTGGCCTCGGCCGCCTTCTCCCATGTCCTTAAATTAATTGGTTTTCTCAAATTTACGGTCGTCGATCGACCGGTCATCCGATCCCATTCTGTCGTCTGTTGTTGATCGTTTGGGGTTATTGATGTTAATTAGTATGTCTAGTTGCTGTGGGTTCAATCGAGAGAATAAATCAAAGTGTGTGCCCAGTGTTCATGGTTGCTAGTGTAGTTTTAAAATCACAAGCCTATTGCAGTCCATGAGGAGGAGGAGGGTTTATGTATCTCTGTTGCAAATTATCATATCTTAGTTGTATTTGTCAGCTTTTGCTATTAAAACTATATAAAGTTGGAAGAGATTTTACTTTCATTAAAATTATTATTATTAAAACTAAAATTATTATTATTAAAATTATATAAAGTGTAAACCGATACAACTCTTGTTCCGGACCGACCGTACTGTTCATATACACCCAACCCCACTATTCATTAAGGGATCTGCTATCCTGTGCCACTCTATCCTTCAATTTGTTCTCCCCATCTCATCATTCTGGATGAGACTCCAACAGAGCTTGTACTGTTGACGGAATGATTGCTATCCACAGTGCCCCTCTATCCTTTCAGTTTCGAGTTTCACGTTTTCGCCTGAAGAGGTGGAGATTCATTACATCTGCGTTTCACTTACTCGATATTGGCGCTGTCAACGGTAGCTGTGGGTCGTTGGTGTCTGACCAGCCTGTTACTCGCAACTCCCACCGGTTGGCGTCGGTATCCCCAGTTCTCTCGAGTGGTGCGCCCCGTCCCTTCATTCAGCCCACAGGTTAGCCCTTATCGCCTTTTGTTCTCTTCCCCTTCTCTTCCCTTTTTCCATTCTTCGCCATTCCTCTCACATCATGCTCTTTTGCTACGTTCCTCTCCCTCACGCTATGTTCATCTGCGAGCTTTCAGAACAAAACCTACCGTCGAAGATGTATAGTGTTGTGAAACGAGGTTCGCCACCTTCTACAGCTCATCCACCGCCGATGATACCATGGCCAGATTCGCACCGTAGCGGGCAAGAACATCAAACCCTGAAACTAATCGAAGAGAACAAAAGAATATCCTTAAAATTTCTTAACCTAATTGCTGGCCCAGATCAAACCTTTTACTGAATCTCCTAGCTCTGCAAAAGTTTAACCATATGCCTATAGTAAGATAATCCTTCATACATCATTACTTATTTCGCTTCTGTTTCTATACATATAAAGCATCAAACTTACTTTCACCTTCACTGGTAGTAACTCAGACATGGCTATTGGGTTGTGGGAAGGTGTCGGATCTCGTACTTTAAACATTGTACATTTATTTGCAGGTTTTCGTTTTAAATTTTTTTATTTTTCGTTGAGAAATGATTGATACTTTCTGGTTTGATATTTTGTCTTTCCTTGGTTGAGTTAGGGTACTATCAAAGAAAAATCATAAATCATGAAGAATCATACAAGCAACATTTGTCTGAGATTTTTCTCCAACAACTTTAAAAATCACGGTGTTGGACATAAATCAATATGGACAATATTAGAGAGCCAACCAAATAAATAAGTTGGATTTTTGTTTCAGCAACTTTTTATATTCCTTAATTTGTTTGCTTAGTACCATCATCATCGTGTCTTGACTTGGTTTCTTTGGTCTCACAATACAACGGATGGTGTTATTGAAGTGTTAAGCGGTGATGGTAATAAAAGTAGTTTAGATGGTTCAATGTAAGTTATTGAATAGACTTTGAATTTTGATCGACAGTTGATTTCAATTTTCAATTTGAAGAAGTGGATTGGAGAGTACTGACAAATTTGGTTCATGATAGGCAATAAATGATGCAGTGCTAGGTTCTCTAGGCCTATAAATAAGTAAGCAATGTTGGAATCGTTGCAATTGGTTTGCTCAGTTTTGCCCTGCCCTAAAACTGTTGATGATTCAACAATTCACCTCATTAGAAGCACCACATCGCAGGTCAATTCAAATGTCAATTGATGACATTGGAACTTTGAACTAAGAAGTTCATTCACTTACTAATTCGCTTTCTGTGGCGGAATTGCATTCAATATTCCATTATGTATATTTTGAAGTTACATATTGCCAATTCTTGATAAGGCACACTAATTTGTAGTTGCACTATAAACATTGTGGTTAGATTATTCAACAAAGATACCATATACAGCTAGCTATATTACAATGCATGATGGTTTAAGTGGCTCTTTTGTATCTATTCAGTTGTTTTGGTCAATATCTTATTTTACATTTTGGTTAACATGTAAAGAACTAAAACTACATTTTGGAGATGATATGGCGATGTGTTCACAAAAGTAGAAGGAGCAATCGCGATACGAAGTTAGAGGCAATTTTTACGATCTCACTCAGCATCCAAAGAAACATGGTTCTTTTTTCTGGTGGAGAAAGGAAGAAACCAAATCATAGTGTCACTAGATAGATTTGGAAAGATCAGTGAAATCCATGACTTATATTTGCAGATTATATCAAGAGATGCGTTATTTTTGATTGTGGGAGTATTAATGGTAAAATAGTAATAATTATTAGTGGTTGTAGTAGTTGGTATAGATGGGTTACATGCTTCCGAGATGGAAGTTACCGAGGAAGCAAGTACTATTAGTTATTTCACAGAAAACAAATTGAAATTACATTGTTAAGTAGACAAATCTTTTTTAAAAGTAATTAAAAGATTGTTTTATGAAATATAAGTTTGGACTTTTCGATCGTTTCAACTTCAATTAATGCTGATATTGTCTTCCTTGTGATCTTACTAATATGGGTTAATTAAAATTTGCATGGTGATTTGTATTTTATAAGTTTATGGCACATTTGCACCGTTTTCATTATAAAACGCGTGACTGAATACAAACTATATGTGTATTGAACGATAAGCGGCATCACGCGACTATAAAAACTAATTAAAATTATATAAATTTGGAAGAGATTTTGCTATTCATTAAGAAGATTTTTTCCCTTTTTTTAACTCTTTAATTTTAAGTTAAAATTAAAAGTATAAAAAGTTAAGGAGATTTTTTCCCTGCTTTAACTCTTTAATTTGAAGTTAAAATTAAAACTATAAAAAGTTAGGAAGAAATTTTACTAGTCATTAAGGGAATACTCTCTTCTTCCCTCTTTAATTTTAAATTTTTTTATCAACCCTAAAATTTCAATTTTTTTAACCTTTGGATGGAGTCATAAGCATTCAAACTAAAAAAATCTAAGTAAGGGAATTCAGTTATTCTTCAAATTCCGGTTTTCACTCTTCACACTATTAAATTAGAATAAAATTATATTGTAGAATTTGTTAGATAAAATTACACAATATTGTGGATGATGAGATGGGTTTAAGGTGGGTGAGAATTGAGAAGTGGGTCGGATCTCAAACGGATTTAGCCCGACCCGATCAACCTGTTTTTGGGTAAAGTAAATAGGATCATGTCGAGGTCGGATCTACACAATACATAGATTTGAGTTTCCACATTATTCGGGTAGAGCCGTGCCCGACCCCGACCCGAACAAGAAAAATATATCAAAACCATCAGACTATGTTACAGTGTTACTACATGTATGAATATCATAATTTTAATGAATTGCTCTTCAATAATTTGATACGAATATTAAGATGATATACATCATAATAATTAACGAGGTGTTACAGTATTGTATATAAAATTGATTTTGATGTAATGCATGGGTTTGTGGTATATACATTAAGCATACACAATCTATTTCAAGGATTCATTAGTAGTGGAAAACATGGTTAGACTTAGCCTAACTCAGGTTGGTCAAACCGCATTTCGGGTAACCCTAGAATTCGTATTAATAGGATCCAATCAGGTTCAAACTTGCAAAATATAGACTTCAGATTTTCAGTATCATTGACGGGTGAACAATTGTAAACAACATATTAACTGACAGATAAACGTCATCGCGCGAGCACAAAACCTAGTCTATTTATAAATGTGTATAATTGCTATTCTAGTTAGATCTCTCTTAAACTTGTCATTTTAGTCCATGAGATATAAGGATCAATTAAGAAATTAATGGCGTCAACCGGAGCTCAAATAGAGATCAAATGTGGAAAATACGCACGAAATAAGAAAACAGACCTAACTGTCAAAGGCGGACTACACCCGGTCAAGGTTACACACCGTGCAACCTTTAAGGATCATTACCCACGTCCAAAATAAAATTTCAGGTCATGCATGAATGCACGGGATGCAGACTTGGCCTAACAAAACTTGTGTTAAAGGCCATTTGGAGAGAAGGAAAAATGGTTCCCATTCCAACTCTTTCCACTCTTTTGGCGAAATTTTTTACTCATTTCTCTTTCTCTTGGGAACTACAAGCCACATTAAAATATCAAATTGAAGATAAAAAAACTATGGATTGAAGATTAGAAGATCAAAATGGAGATTAGAGCTTATTCTCATTTTGAGAACATGGGTTCACCCTTTTTTCTCTTATTTTTCGTTGATCATGTATAACTACAACCTTATAGTCATTTGGATTCGATGTATAATCTTACCATGATTTTTTCCGAAATATATATGGTTGGATACACTTTGAATCCGATCCATTTAAAAATTATAATGTGCCGCCTACCCTAACTGCGCCGTCCATAAGCTTATAGTTATAGTCACTGGTCCCTTATGGACTTACAAAGGTTCTTTGTGAACCTATTTACTCACGGGCTGTTGGTACTAGGACTAACAGTACATCATAGACAAGAGGATACCAATAGAACAATTCAAATGGACAAACAGAGATGGAGGGTTCAATCAGCAGAGTCCATTTAGGTGAGGATGTTACACTATGAACATCCTTCATGATATGATTTGTTGATAGGTATTCGTCTTTGCATGGGCTTTCATCAGCTTCAGCAGGGATCACAAGAATGCCTTCATCAACACAGCAATTAAACAAATAATATACTAATAGAATCAAATTAAAAAGTAAGATCAGTTATGGATGAAAGCTCTTATTTGAGTTCGTATCCTTCGAAAAACTATAAAAAAAATCTAGTTACTGAACGGACAAGATATGGGTGACAAAGGTTTTTCAACTCAACAACCTAAAACAACATGCTACACTTCCCAACATGTATTAAACCAACAATTGATCAACTCATTCACAAAGCCATAATACATGATAATCATAGAAAATAGTAAAATCACAGAGAAAGCGAACTATAGGGTAATAGGATAACAAAACCTTTTCACTAATTAGATGTGACGAGTCAAACTTGAGTTGAACTCTGCTCATTAAAAGCCCTCCATGAGCAACCCCAATTTAAGCTAAGTTTTGTAGTTTGTAGACTAAAAAACTTTGTCTTCTCAAGCTAATACATAACTTATACTAAAATCATGAGTTTTTAGAAGTTCGACCCCAGCTAAAAAGCAAGCTTCCGATGATAGGATGCCTCGGTTGCCCTAGTTGCCGCTCTTAAATACAGTGTTGTTGTCGACGGCCGTCGTCACCTCTCCTTATCAAATCACAGTCTCCTTCATCTATCATCAATCACCAAACATCTCCATGGATCATTGTGTGCGATCCAGTGCTCCAACAAATCCGCCAACCAACACTGTAGTGCCGGAGGGAGCGAACTAGAGGCAGCATCGAGCCCATGCCTCGTCGCAGATCAGACGCACGGTGCTAAGGCCGCCAAGCTTTTCATCGAGTCCTCCAGTTTCGTCGTTCGCCACAACGCCGCCGCCTGTCCTTGGACGACAGCAGCCTAGGGTTCCGGCGGACTCCAGACTAGGACCAGAAATCCTTATCCCTTCGGTGGAAGCACTATCCCTCAGCGCGGTAGTGAAGAAACCGGTGACTTGAGCATTTGAGAACTGCATCATTGGCTCTTTCTTGACAAAGAAAGACATCAACTTACCCTTGATTCGAAGAAGCCTACCAAACACATGGCTACCCGAATCTGGGGTCGAAATCACAACCTTGGATGAGAAGCGTTTTTTGTTTCGCTTCGCTTCGCTTCGCTTCGCTCACCCACTGCTGTGTTGGGTGATGGAATTTGGTCCTTAGTTTGTTGATAATCATATTCTGCTTCTTCAGGAGATGTGCCGAGGGGATGAACCGTAAAAATTGCCTATCAATGTTGTGGAACTATGGTTGCAAGTCCATAATTTGCCGTTCGAATACTTCGCGGAATCGGTGGGACGCGAATTGGTGAGCTCAACAGGTAACTACAAAGGCCATGTGAGAAGAATCAAAAGTTCTTCCCTGATAGGTTTATGCGGCTTCGTGTCGTACTCGATATCGGAAAAATCCTTGTTAAAGAAAGGGATATTATCATGCATGATGGTAAGACAATCACGTGTCAATATAAATATGAACGTTTACCATGCTTCTGTTTTATCTGTGGGCTGATGGGACATGTGAAAAAGAAATGCCTGCTCCGTTTCCAATATCCGGAGATCGACTACCCCTTTCTCTGGGATAATTCGACCAAAGCATTAAAATGGAAGGAAGCTCAAGCTCAGAAGGATTTACAATGGAGCATCAAAAATTGCAACAGGCCCCAACAAACACCGACACTGCACCAACCGAAGAACAGAACCACGCCAGCCGCTACAAATCAAGCACAAAACAAAATCATCGTATTTACTGCTACAAGAACTGCAAGCTAGGAACAGGACATAGAGCTTAAGCGTCGCCGGTGCGAAGATATTCCCTCAGATCCAATAGAAACAGAAGCTACGGGCAGTAGGAAAGCTCAGTAATCACTAGGGAAGGCTAGTCTGGGACAAGGAACTTCTACTACGACTGAGCTCCCTCTAGCCCCGAAGACTCTCATATAGGATGAAGAAGAGAGATAAACACGAGTCTAGCGTTGTGGTGTTTCAAATAAGGACCGTTAGAGTCCATAGCTAGGTTTTAGTCGTGTTTTAGCATTGTTTTTGCTTATTGCTCTCCGGTGATGTGTTCTTTTAACGTTGTCTGTTAGCTGGTGAGCAAGTACCAAGGTTGCCGCTATTTGGCGGAGATCCGCGACCCATACAGCTCCGTCAGTGGAGTCTGTATCTCCGGTGGGCACAATACACGCTCTTTGGATCGTTTTTGAGGAATGATAAATACGGTACTATCTTGTTTTAAAAAAAACTTAGGCGCTATAATTTGATCGTTATGAGCAAACCCAAAATCTTTGTAGACAGAGACAATCAGTAATTCCCAACCGCGGTGTATTAAAATTATAAGCTTACTTATTATTGAGAATAGTTAATTTTTTTTAAAAAGTAGAATAGTTGTTTTTTATGAATAGAATATTTAAATTCAAATCATGTAATATTTAATTTTCAATTAGTACACTTACAAATAGTGTACGTTTATATATCATTTTAAAGTCATTGATATTTGAGTGAAAATCTAACTGTATAATATATATTTATATATTTTTGATTTTGTCACCTCAACTTTTTTATCATATTCCCTACTCCTTTTACGTTTAGGAAACAAGTAAACTACCATCATTTCTTCTATTCTAACTTCCGCTTGATTGATATGAAAAACAAAAAACACTTCCGCTTGCTTGTGCCGGCGTTGTGTCTTGTTGAGTTGCTGTGTTGGCAGGGGTTTTGCTTTGAAATTTGTTTTGAGAAAAATTATATCATCGTTTTTGAAAGGACAATTTTTGTATTTTGAATGTAATAAATGCGTTTTTGACTTTTTAAAAATGGATTAAATACATACGATTCACACATTTTTAAATATATTTCGAACGAGGGTGTTTGATGTTTATGTTGGCTATCTACTTCTATCTACGACTACTTCTATGGAGGTTCTGAGAGAGCTCCAACCTAAAATGCCTGTGATGAAAGATAAATTAGGCATAGTGTATGCTTGATGAGATTTTTGTCTGTCTTTCTCCGTTGATTGTCTTCTTTTATTTATAGGATGTCGTGAAATGTTAATGCAATAGAGAAGACAACTGTTATGGAAGTTACCTCCCACGTCGTAAATCATGGACACTATCTCTTCACTTCTTTAACTGCTCTGGATCGTGTGTTGACGGTTTCTTCTTTTTCTTCAGCTTTGGTATTATCTTGTTGGTGGGATACCTTTGGGTATGAGGTATGAATATGGGTCATCAACAGGATGATAATACTGGATGGCACTGATGAAATGGCATAGTAGTATGTACGTCACTCAGATGGCGATAGATGGTAGTACAGACTTATCGCCATTAGACAAGAATGACATGATGGATTATTTGCCATTAGGATGACATGATGGCATAAACCGTAATTATTTGTCATTGGACTAGTATGATGACATAAATTGTAATTATGTACCATTTATTCTAGCATGATGACATAAATTATAATTATGTGCCATTAGTCTAACATGATGACATAAACCGTAATTATTGTTGGCCTAACTTAGTCAATAATAATTAAATAGTCGGTAGGCGCCAATATGATAGGAATGTCATGATGGCATAAACCATAATTATTTACCATTAGACTAGGATGATGACATAAATCATAATTATTGTTGGCTTAACTTAGCCAATATTAATTAAATAGTCGGTTAAAAGCATCAATATGATAGGGATATCATGATGGAATTAATCGTAATTATTTACCATTAGACTAGCATGATCGCATAATCGATAATTATTTGCCATTAAACTAGCATGATGATAATCGATAATTATTTGTCATTAGACTAGCATGATGACATAGTCGGTAATTATTTGTCATTAGACTTCTCTCTTTGTTTTCACATTATATATATTCCCTTTATTTCGCCGAAAATATATTTTAGTGTAAACAATCATTTATATTCCTTATCAAGGCATACCAACGTGAGGCGTACAGGAAGTCCCAATGGAGGTGTATTCCTCGCCAACAAGGCTAGCATGGATCGCGGGTCTTTATAATAGCAAACACCTCAATCCTTTCTCTCCAACAAATGAAAAATCTAATCAGGATTCACCCTAAAAATAAAAAATAAGGACACCACCAACAAAATAAACACAAACTATAAATAAAGAAAAAGTTGAAACTCGAAATAATACTAAAAATAAACCTAGCGAACTTGGATGCGAGTAGCAAGATCCCTATTTAAACTGCTAAGGGAGGCTAGGACCTTAGCCGCTCCAACTCTCAGGCTCAGAGAACAGGACAGGTCGCCCTTGGCTGACCGGCTGGTGACGCAGGGATGATGTCATGGTTGTACTTCTTGTAAGGGGTAATCGAGATAACAACAACAACAATGGCGATATTGATAGCGATGACGACGTTGCCGGTGCTGGAGACGTTGGTGACGATGGCGACGTTGGCGGCTACGAATTGTGGTGAGAGGCGAGGATGAGTTGCGGCCATGATATTAGTGGTGAAGTTGGTGGTGATGGATGTAGTGATGTTGGTGTTGGAAGCAAAAAGGGCGTAGGGAGGTCATAGTGGCTATGGTGAGTATGGGGTGTCGGCTAGGGTTTCGAGGAGGAAAAAATTTTCTCTCCTACGAAAGGCAACAAGACAAATTCTCGCTGAATGCTTCATTTAAAATTTTAAATAGGGCTATTTGTTTTTTACTTCCACCAGTTTATATAAAAGTTATAGTAAATCATATACCCCTAAATATCGAAGCGCTTTTATTTTAATCATATGACTAAATGTATAGACCCTGCCAACGAATGGTAAAAAGCTAGTCTCTACAACTATATATAAGAAAATAAGAATTAGATTTGCCACACAGGCCATTGGAGGCTTCTCCTTAAGTTTAGGAAGGGTTTTTTGTAAATATCTTTTTTTGTTCACACACAACCCACTTGTATTGCAACAGAAAAAAAAATTATTAATTGTTTTGAACATTTATTTTTCACATTTTAATTAGTTTTTCTTCCATAACGTTTTATATGTTACTCAAAATAAATTGTGATCTTCACAAATGTTGTTCGTTGCGTTTTTTGAGTCTAATGACATCAATTTTGTTATGTTTTACTGATTTTTTTTGGAAATCAATCAATCTAATATTGAAGCTTTTGTCTTTATGGGAAGATAACCAACATGCACATCACACTCAACATTTTCAATTATATTCAATCATATTGTTCACTAACATCCCACTAACGAGGCTAATATGTTGCTCATTTGTAAACTATATAAAATCACCCTTAATCACTCTAAGATATGACAAGTAAGACAATAAGTGAGTCTAAAACAATTCAATTATTGGGTATTCGGGTATATGAGGTGATATTTTAACTGGCCTAAGCATATGTCATAATATGATCATTCTTCCAATATTATATCAACACCACAACTGAGGTTATATTTTCTTAATTTGAGGGTTCTAGACCTATTTAAAAACTTATTCGGGTTAAACCAACTTTACCTATCAAACCTAAACACGATCCATATAACATGTTCGTTCTTTCAATGTTCTTTTAACATGAATAATTCAAAATACTAATAGAATTGAGTTGATTTGGATGGGACATATCAATCAAACCCAATCATAAATCAACATGATCTTTCTTTCAAGAAATTTTAATGACTCAACTGAGATTACGTTTTATATATTAATTGTTACAGTTTAAAGTTACAATTAATTTTCAATATATCTATTATACTTAGCATTTTATGTCAGGTAATTGAAAAATGACATGAAACAAGAAAGTGAAATACTATGGAAATGAAATTATAGGTACACCTAATTACTTCTTAATCATATATTATTTTAAAATTTATATAATTCAATCAGTTATTTTATAAACATCCATGTTTGCACAAGTTTGCAAAAACTATGACAATAGTCACCTAAATTATGGGTACATAAGGTTATAGGTCGTAAGTTAAGCAGGCTACAAGTCATTAACTTTTGACCAATTTAGAACACTAATCGATTTAAAGTTCGCTCGAATCAGACCACATTGATTTATCTTAAGTATATTTTAGATGACATGTCCCTGTTTTTAAGATTATTCTAACGGGTCAATCAATATTTTATTTTTCATTATCTTTTCTTATCTCTTGGCTAATTTAGACCACTAATCGGGTTGGGTCGGTTTGAATGAGATATATCCATAACATCTAATCATAGCTCACATAACATGATCTCTTTTCAATATTCTTTTAACAAGCCAATAAAGGTTACATTTTTCATTATGCTCAACTATTCATCAAAAACTGTTTATTACATTTTTTAATCTCGACAACCAATCATTTTAATTCATTAGGATTATAAATTGGCGGTTGAACTTGATTCGGTAAAGTTTAAACATATTAAAGAATAAAATTAGCATAAACCAACCAACATACAATTGAGTAATCTAGATTAAACTATTGTTCTTAGTTTTGAAAAACTTAAGCACTTATAGATAATTATTAACGATTGAGTTGAATTAATTATTTTATCAGTAGTACGGTAAGAGAAAATTTTCAAATCGGCCAACAGGCCAAAATATTGTCAGCTTATTTCTTTAGGTTGTCAATAGTAAAATCAAAAAGAAAAATATGAAGTCGGCCCACGGGCCAAAACACTATCTAGTATAATATTAAGCTTATTAACCAATCATATAATTGAGCTATTATATAAGTTGGTTGTCAAATTAGTGAAATTGAGAAATACCCTTTTTGAAATTTAACTCGTTTTAAGCGACATACGCATATTTCCATTAAAATCTCGAACAAACGTATTAGCGGTGAACCAGGAGGTGCAACCCGAAGGGGTTACAAGGGGGGTTGCAATGATTCGAGATCATGTACACCACGTACAAGCTCTCCTCAATACAAATCGATTCATATATCAAGACTCTAGACTCAGACCACTACTACAAACGACGACTAGAGGGCAAAAAACAATAACCGTCGACCCTGCAAACCATGACTCTACTCAAAGGAAAGCGAGAGTTCAAAGATAAAATCAAAGAAACCAAACGAAACAATATTACAGACAGAAATCAAAAAACAAAATTCAAATCGAGCATGCTAATCTTCATCGGGGTCGAACCGTTATCGGAGCGAGAAGCTACTCCGCAACACCAGAGTCAAGTTATGTGGATGGGCGGGACACGGTAATGTGGCCCTCCTGTTTCATCAATGTGTTGCCGATACCGTCTTTCTTCAGCGACTTGGATGGTTTCATACCTTGATGGTTCGCCAGAGTGCCATCCTTGAGCGAGTATCCTATGGTTGCGCACCATTTGTTCAGCTCTATCTCCTTCGCCGTCGGGCCTCTACACTTTCCGGCGGCCGCCGACTTACTATGGTCGTGGTGATTGACTTGCTTCGGTGCCATAGTAAAGGCGGGGATTGAGCTTGATGGTGCTTTGTTGGGAGGATATGGTAGGGTGTAGGATGTGGGTTGGATGTGTCGAATAGTGAATGGAGACGGCGGGGGACAAGTAATAAACCCTACAAAGAGGGTGATGAGCGATGCCTCCTAGACTAGAGAGAAAATAAAACCCTACAAAGAGGATAGTAAGTTGAAATGTAACTCATTTATATTGAGTCGAGTGACAAAAAATTTCTGAATCTCTAAACAACGCCCTAACTTTCGAATTAAACAACGCCCTAGATTGAGTAAATTATGTTAGTGTCCTTTCGTAATCGAAAAAGGGATTATAGGGCTGTCCGACCGCCGATTTTGGCCGAAGCAGTGCCCAGCCGAAATGGCTTCAAGGCTAGCTGTGCTTCGGCCGAAACCGAGGGCGACTGGGCTGGTTTCCAGCCGAAACATGCGGTCGGCCATTTTTTTATTTAATTAATATGGTTTTAGGGTTCCTTTTTTAAATTTGAAATGATTTATTTATACAATTAATTAGTATAATTGTTAGTGATTAATTAATGTAGTTGTTTTTCAAAAGTTAGTGTAATTATTAGTAATTGTTAGTGACTAATTAGTGTAATTGTTAGTGAGTAATTGAATTAGTGTAGATAATTTATTATTGAAATTAACAAATATAAGCCTTTAATTATTTGATTAATTAATTTTTTTTCAAATCATATATACATAACTTGAAACTTGATCTATATAATCCCGGACGGTTGCATATAGTTGCGCAGTAAATCGTTGTGGACTAAATAGGAAATGTAACATAACCAACATTGACCTTTCGTTGTAGGGTTTACAGTTTTAGGGTTTAGGGTTTTGGTTTAGGGTTTAGGGTTTCATAGTTTAGGGTTTAGGGTTCTAGAGTTTAAGATTTATGATTTAGGGTTTTGGGTTATAAGGTTATAGGGTTGAAGGGTTATAGGGTTTAGGGTTTAGGGTTCTAAGGTTTAGGGTTTGGGTTTGGGGTACCCTTTCGTTGTATGATTGTCGTTTTTGCGTACACCTTCAATCCAAAATTTCCACGAGCCTTCTACAACAATTGACCTTACTTCTTTCACTTCGACATCTGTTTTGATGGGTCTAAACTCAATGATTTGTGACTCGGCAAGAATGGGAGATCAAGCAGGGCCTAGTCACAAATCATCGAGTTCAGACCCTAAACCCTAATTCGAGAGTTGTTTGCGCATCTCCAAATGCTGATCTTGGTCACCGTTGTGGACTAAATAGGAAATGCAACGAAACCAATAATGACATTTCTTAGTAGGTTTAGGGTTTTAAGGTTTAGGGTTTTGGTTGTAGGGTTAAGGGTTTATGGATGTAGAGTTTAAGGTTTAGGGTTTTAAAGTATAAGATTTAGGATTTTAGAGTTTAGGATTTATGGTTTAGGGTTCTAGTGTTATAGGGTTTAGAATTTAGGATTTATACAAATGAAAGCATGTAATATATCAAATTGTTAACCGCAACTAATTATCAAAAATTAACAATCACTTACCAACTAACTCATGACGAGTTAGTGTATCCAACAAACGTTAAAACCATTTCACGAATGTGATTACCTGAATAATAATTTAAGGAGATCATTAAAAATGAAAAAAAAAATTATAGCCGGCCGGACCGAAATTTCGGCCGAAAAAACATCCGGCCGACGCCGAATTCCTGTCGGATGGTATTTTGGCCGAAATTTCGGTCCAGCCGACAAAAGTTTACAAATAATCAAGAGAAATGTATCGCGAGAGAATTTTTTTAAAAATAAATTTAAATAATATTGTGTTTATAAAATATAAAGTGTTGTTTTATTTAAAAAATAGGAGGTCAAATAATATTCCTCAATTTTTGGAATATCCATGGAGTAAACACGGATCGGTGGCTCGTAAAAAGCCCTATATTGCCCGTGCTTAGGGTGGAAGACACGACGAGGTGTCAACTGTGCTCCAGTAGAGGTCTCCAACGCTTCGACGACCATTCATTTTCTTAATCCCTAAACGACATCCTAGTTTTCGAATTAAACGACGCCCTAAAACGATAAATTACTAAATTGACCTTTCGTAAACATTCAAAATTTATAAGAAGTTCAATCTTCAACAAACACATTCAATCTAAAACACAAAAGCTCAAGAAATGGAAGATCCTAACTCGAAGTTTCGACGAGAAATCAAAGTTCCGAACGAAGATCGACGACTTTCGATCAGGTAACCCTAGTTTAAAGCTCAATAATTGATTTTAAAAAAAAGAAAAAAATAAATAAAGGGACCAGACGGACGACGGGTCCGTCCGCCGCCGTTGGCCAGACGGAGCACCGTCCGTTTGGCCCATTTTACTTTTTTTTTTTATATATATGTAAGAACCAGACGGACGGCGGGTCCGTCCGCCGCCGCTGGCCTGACGAAGGGTGCTGCCCATCGGTCTTTCGCGCACGGGGCCGCCTTTAGGCGCGTCTGACTTCTTCGGATGTTTCACACCGTCATATTCTGGTTGATACTGGGACCGCAACAGTGAAGTCAAGGCCCGTACAGCGGGGCCACCTCTATCACAAATGGTCTGAACCATTCCGCTGAGGATGGCGCGATCTGTCGAGTCATGGTCTTCCCACTTCTCATTGTCTACAGGAAGACGGTATTCCAAAGATAGCCAAAAGTGGTGGAGGTGGTATGGTTTCAGCTCGACCCCTGTTCGTACTCGTACACCCAATATGGAAAACCTCGTTGGTGTTGCAATGGGCCTACTGAGTCTTATACGGTAACCACTCGTTTCCTAAGTAATCCATCAATCCTCCGACATTAGCCCAGTCACTCATTACCATATCCTCCCACTCGGTGAAGAACTCCGCTTCTGTTAGTGCATACAACACTTTGTTTCACCTACCATGCATGAAAGCCTCAGCCATTTCTGCATTACTCGTGATGTACGTAATTTTTGACTCAATATTTCTCTTCTTGTGCCAGATGCACAGTAAATGAGGAGTCTTTGGGAAAACGGATTGTTTTCCGTGCTTACTTCAGTGAAATGAATCAGAGGATGATTGTGGTACCCCTTCGCCCGGTCAGGGTTCTTTATGTCTCCGACT
This sequence comes from Linum usitatissimum, assembly GCA_030674075.2. NCBI lineage: Eukaryota > Viridiplantae > Streptophyta > Magnoliopsida > Malpighiales > Linaceae > Linum > Linum usitatissimum. The sequence continues at coordinate 8,333,764 of JAUJYP020000285.1, read as the reverse complement.
CCGTCAATAAAATACTTCCACTCGCAATCTACCACCTTTGATCGGACGGCAAGTCTGCATGGACAATTACACTTCTTTGACTTCGTAGTACGTTTCGGCGGATCGGAACCCTGAGACTTGCGAACTGGTCCACGTGAGCAGTAAAGATACACCAGACACTCCTTTTCCGAATAGTTGCTTTTATTTGACCCTTTGATCAGATAGAAATTAAGCGTCAAAGCAATCTGTTTTGCTGCTTGGACCGCTTCACCGATAGTGTCGTACACATTATCGGATAAGAACCAGTCAGAATAATCTATTCCGTCACCGGCATCTATTTCCTACAAAATATCAACACCGAAATGAATCAAAATAGTGAAATTAACATATCCTATTAATTGATGATACAAAAACTGGACAAACAATTACCATGGTACTCGTTGACATGTCGCGTGTATAAACCCTACAATTAACAACAAAATTAGTTAATCAATAAAAATACAATTAACAACAAAATTTAAAAAATTTAAAAATTTAAACCCTAAACCACTAAACCACTAAACCTGAAACCCTAAACACTACAACCTAAATCCTAAAAACAAAACACAAAACTCCCTAAACCCTAAACAAAATTTAAAAAATTATAAAATTTAAACCCTAAACCCTAAACCCTATAAAAAATTTAAAAAATTATAAAATTTAAACCCTAAACCCTAAACCCTAAACAAAATTTAAAAAACTATAAAATTTAAACCCTAAACCACTAAACCTTAAACCCTAAACTCTAAAACCTAAATTCTAAAAACAAAACACTAAAATCTAAACCCTAAACTCTTAACCCCTAAACACTAAACCCTAAACCCTAAACCCTAAATTCTAAACACAAAACACTAAAATCTAAACCCTAAACTCTAAACCTCTAAACCCTAATACAATTAACAACAAAACCTAAAAAATTATAAAATTTAATTAAAAAAAAAACCGGACGGACCGGCGTTCCGTCCGGTTAAACCAGCCAGACGGACGGCCGTTCCGTCTGGTCAGACCTAACGGACGGACCATGATTCCGTCTGCTGGTCTCACCAGACGGAACGGCCGTCCGTCAGGCTGGTCTGACCGGATGGAACGCCGGTCCGTTCGGTTTTTTTCTTTTTCAGATTGAAAATTTAATTTCGTACCTTTCGAATTTTGATTCGTTGTTCGTCGAGAGTGTTTTCGACAAACTAAAACATAGTATAACCTAATAAATAAGAGTTTTTTAGATCGAAATAATACTTTTTTCATTTTTACGAAATAGACGTTTAGGTCATAACGAATGTAGGGCGTCGTTTAATTCGAACAGGGCGTTTAGTAACCCTCTTCATTTTTCAGTTTTAGGCGGGAAATAAACGCATAAAAAATTTCGAACCCTCTCCCGAGTTGTAAACATCGTCAATTCCTGCCAAAATTCAAACTCAACACACAGAGTTGTAGAACGCAACGGATCAAAGAAATACGGCAGAGAAAGCTGAGATGGAGAGGAGGAGCGCGGGCGGTGGCGACTTGCAGATCCTAATAGAAGCCATTAAATCCTCCGATGTAAGCTCGTTCTAAGTTTTTCCGGCAATTGTACTAAGCTATGTTCACATTGCTGAGCATTCCGGTTCTGGTACATCGCAGGTCGTGGAGAAGAGGATTCAACTGCTTGCTCAGCTCGAAGACTTGGAATTACGTGGGAAAGCCGAGTTGGCTTCTCTGGTTGAATGCCTATCTGTATCCGATTCTTCAGTTTATATACTCAGTTAGTCCTTCTAGGTTAAACGAACTAGTCTTTTAGTTCACGTGTTCTGTAAGAGATGCAAGTAGCTAGTGATACTTAAGAGACTTTTAAGATCAACTTGGCATGGGTTCGTTGTGGTTGTTGGTTGGTTTTCAGTCTTGCTACTACATTCTTCACATTTTTTTAATAGTAGTTTGTGGACTATTCGTGCGTCTTTGCAGTGCGTAGCTCATTCCTCTGGTTTGGTAAAGATAGTTATGAGATTCTGAGAGTTCCTTAATGATCTGGCAGACATTTTGGGAGGACTACACTTGCTTGGATGCGTCGCAGTGTGTTTTGAATAAAACTATTGTGCATGTAGCCACCAAATTCGTAGGTTCAGATTCATCTGAATGTATGCCAGAGTTTCTTGCTCTTGCTACCAAGGTAGGCTACTGTTAGAAATATGTTCGATTCATTTCCTGTTTTGACACTTCAAGTTACAATGAATATGTCTTGGTTTGTCACTGGCATACTGCATTTACTAGGCCAGCTCATGGCGTGGAAAGCATTTGAAGATGACTATCATGTCTACTGACGAGTCTCAAGAGGAAGAACACTGCCACCTCTTTTTCCAGGTTTCGAGAGACATGAAGTTCTTTTTTGACTAACATATATTATTGTTCATTTTGTTTCTCTAGTCTGTCAAAGAGACGGTATCTTAGTCTCATTCTCCATTATCAAGGATCAGTTACCAAATTTTATGTCTTAACATATTATAGATCCTGATGGCATTTGCTATCAATTGGTTTGTTTTACTATTCCGTGTGGTATTAGTAGGGTTTTGAAAAACCATTAAGAATAGATACATGATACGATTTGAAATATAGATTGCTTCTAAACCGTCGCTTTTCTATTAAGTCGTTAGAAAAGTTTCATGATAGCTTCCTTTCTTCAAGCAAGTCATAAAACAAATCCTGAAGCGTGTCTTTGTTTAAATCAATAGTTAAATCCCTGGGCTCTGTGTTCAATGCATTACTCAACCATTTTTCTAAATTACATAATACTTCTCTTGGTTTCTACGTTTACTTTTTAGAGTAGGGCTTAAATGAAGCAATGTTTTCACCTAATTACTATGGGACAAGGTATAGTTTGAGTAAACTAAATGAAGAAACTACATGATCCAGTTTCATAAAAAATTGGTTCATAGGCGTTCATGTTTGATTTATTTGCGGCATGAAGTCGTGAATCAATGTTCTGTGCCTATATAGTTCTCCTCTTCCTCCCATGTAAAACATATCTTGTGCAGCTTCTTTTGGAGTTCCTGGGACTGGCTACTGCTAACATAATATGTCTAACAAGAAATCCCCTCCTGAGCAACAAGGAATCAGTAGTTATTGTTGAGAACTTCATCCGAGAAGTACTAAATCTGATAAAGGATGTTATACCAGAGATTAAGGTACCCCATCCTTTTCTATGGATACTTTTCTCTGCGAAGTTTGAGTTACTTTGATTGTCACATCAAGAAGTATTACATATGTTGTAGTTTTTGCGTTTAGAGAATTCATATTTACATCTTTAGTGCTATCTTCACTTCATTTTGGGCACCAATTCTGTGAAATTTAGCAAATCTTAGCCCCAATAAATATAGACGCAAAGAGGACTTGCGGACTAATATATCACTGACTTTTTTTAGACTCCTTTTCCAGTGTGTGGCTTTTTCTATCCTTGCCGCGAACTTGATGTAAATTGCACGTTTTGGCTGTATTCCATCTCAATGGTCAGCCTAACACACTGACATTCTAAACTCTAGGATATCAAGCTATTAATGACTGTTGATCTCTTACCATCACCTATTATCTAGTTATTAAAGTTCTGCTATATAATTTTGAAATATTATATCTGTTTCTTCATGTCAATTGTCGTGCCATTCCATAAACTCTTATTCATACTGGACCTGTGCTTTGAAGATGCTATATAGGTATGTACAGATCTAGTTAGGCTTATAGGACGCCAGTATATTAAAACATAGATAGTCGTTGCAATGATTTGCTGTTTCAGAACTCTGTCAGTGCCTATTGCTCAATGGCTTTTTCATTGTGCCGAGCAGAGAATGAATTCCTTGGGTCCAGAATTGCTAAAGGTTGCTCAAACAGCGGTGGATGCTTTGATGAATTTTTGCAAGGAGTATTTCCAAATTATGAATGAGAATCTCTGTGATGGAAGGCTTACAGATGCTAGTGCCATAGCATCAGAAGGGGTCACCGTTAAGAATCATGTTGCAAATATAACAAAATTTATGGTTGAAGGACTGTGTGAGCTGGGGAGTCTAGCTGCAAGTGATGGTGAAAGTCTGGTCACCATTCTCAATATGTCATGGAAAGGTGTCGTTACTCTGCTTCAGCTGGGCAAGGAAGTAATATTGCATAAAGTAAGTGTGCAAGATATTATTAGAACGTTAAGATCATTGGCAAGCGAGCATCTTAAATCTGCATCTCAGGCCTGGTCTTCCACCAAAGAAACCGTTTCTGTTGCTGAATCCAGAAGGACTTTTATTCCAGTGAAGTTTTACCTTATCAATGCAGTTAAGATATCATTACTGTACCCATGCCAAGCATGTTTTGTATACAGAGAGTTAATGATCTGCATCCTAATTATCTCAACTTTTAGGATTTCACTAAGCTACCAGGAAAATTTGAAAAATGCTAGTCAAGTCTGCTCAGAACTATTGGATAAGACATCCATGGATCTTCTGACTTCTATATTGTGTTCAGCTGAAGTGAACCAAGACCTCAAGGATGAAGTTTTGAACTGGCTTTTCGCTGATGAATGTGTCTCTGTTTCACTGCAAATGGATTCAAGTACTTGTTACAACATATGTTCAATGATTGAAATCTTTTCTGTCAGTTGTGAAGATGTTCCTGGGTCAGTATTGTTGTTACTTGGTCGCGTTGCATTATTCCAAGCAGTGCTTAGCTATTCTGCTGGATATGAAGAAGACGTGAAGATGAAACTTACTAGAAAACTTGGATGGGTCTTAGATGTTATGGTCAACGTGGACATATATTCTTATGTTCTTGCTTTGCAAATTCCAGTACTACATGATTCTGGGCAAAAGCTGGAAATTGCTTGGCAGCCCATGTTTTCAGCTCTGGTGAATTCTCTTAAGGCTTTTATGATCGTTTTGCCATCAAGTATTGCTTGGGAGGAATTTCAGGATTTCTTGCTTGAGAATATTTTTCATCCTCATTTTCTTTGCTGGGAAATCATAATGGAAATGTTATGCTTTTTAGTTCGTTATGCTGAAGCAGAATTCGGAAAGGCTCTTACTTATAAACTCTGTGTCACAATGAAGCTGACAGCTGATCCTGCATTGATTATCTTTCCTACTTCTCCGCTGAGAAAGATGGCAAAGGCAATCTGTTTGGTTCTTACAAATGGTAAAGCTTCTACTGTAGACCACATTTACAGGTTTATTGTTGACAGTGATGAATCACAATCATCGATGATAATATATTCAGCACTGCTCTTGGAAGGTTTTCCTCTAAATATGCTGCCAGAGGACATATGAACCACGGCTAAGCAGAAATTATGATAGATTATTTCGGCTTCATAGAGAAATTTGATGAAAGACAGCTGCAAGTTAGCCAGTCCAATGCATTTGGATCTCCAGTTTTTGCTATATGTGCTTCCATGCAGTCGCAGTAAGTAACCTTTCAATTCTTTGCATATAAAGTGTTTACAGTGAATAGCCTTCTCAAGATTCGAGATAATTTCATTTTTATACATGCTATATGATTCAGTCATTGTTATCCACATATATTAAGTGAACTTGTCCTTCTTGTAGCCAGGTCAGCATATCTGACGTTGACCTGAAGACCCTGAAGTTTCTAACTAAAATTATCCAGAACTTAAAGAATCCCAAAGAGAAGTCAACGAAGGAACAATGCTTTAAGCTCTTGAGGGTAGCATTGGAAATCGTGGCAGAGATGAAACACCTATATCAATCTGACGAGATGGAGAAAGTCGTCATGGAACTTCACAGCCTATTTATCTCTGTGGAGGCAGCCTCAGATTTTCAGTTGCACCAGTGCAAACCACATTTGGCACTCTTCATGGAAGGACTTGGAGAGATGCAGCTGTCAGAAGATGATGATTACGCAAAGAGCAATGCAGTGTGGGAGTTATACAAAATGTTGCTGAGGGAACGGAATTGGGCAGTTGCTCACCTTGCAATTGCATCATTTGGACACTTTGCCGGTCGTACGTCTTGCACTGAGCTCTGGAGATTTGTTCCACCAGATGCAGCCCTTTCATATGATGTTATGTCAGCAAGTGAAGCATCCGAGGATAGGTTTATGTCTGCAATGAAGGCAGTCCTGGACAAGGAAGACGCACTATTATTGATTGCAGTCAGCTCCCATCAGCATGAGTTGCTTGTGAAGGAAGGAACCATTCTGAGAGAAATAGTTGCGAGAATGCGTGAGATGCACATAGAAGAGGCTGCAGAATCTGAAGCCTTGGGGATCGACGTAGAAGGTCAATTCAGGAAGAGAAGAAAGCTCCCCGATGGCATTAGCAGAGGAGTAGAGTTGCTGCAGGATGGTCTAAAGGTTATCGGTGCCGGTCTTTCTCAGTGGCATGAGAATCTTGTTGATTCCACTGAACTTCAACAGAAGATTCTAACTCACTATTCTCGTCTTGAAGATGTGATCTCAAATCTATCAGGCTTGGGTGACAGTAGTTGAAGGTTAGATCTACCTTGCAACTGCGTCACAGAGAGGATTATCTTGACCGACGGCATGTTTTTTTTCCACCTTGTTCAACTTTTATAGCATCAGGAGTCCCTCTTCGCGCAAATGAAATTTCAGGTACGTCTAATTTCTCCTTACCATTCCACTGCGTAGAATTGAATTTGACAGCCTAGCATCTCGTAACATCCTCTGTTATTTTTAGCCATCAACCGTCGTGTTGTTATTTTCATCAATGGAGTTCATTCAACACTTGAACTGAAAATTACAAATTACAGTTGACAGATATTCATTTTTAGAGTGGAGAGTTTTTTAAATATATTTTCGCCTTTATTACTACATTTGTAAATTTAAGAATTAACTCATTCAATAATTTCTGAATACTTCTACTCTTATAATTTTTTAACAATTTTTATTGGTAAAACCTACCCTATAATTTACCTATTATTTTATTAATTTATTCTTATAAAATTAACTCTACTTAAATATTTTGCTTAAAAAATTAATTCATATATTTATTTTGAAATATCCGAGTCAATTGTGCCATCTCAAATTGAAAAACTAACTGAACAACTCTTGAGGATGTGACATTTTGTTCCACCCACAACTACGATGCACTTGTCGTATTCTCGACGCCAAACAGTACTGGAGATGGGGAAATAAAACTATTAAGATTTGTTCAAAAGATAGGACTGGATTTTACACTGGATTAGTATTATATATTATAATATTAGATTGCAGAATCAAATCAAGAAAGTTGATGGAAAAGTGTACAGAGACACAGTGTAGTCATAGAATAATGGGTCTCCAAATGATGGATATATATCTTAAAAGGAAATTAAAATCATGATCAGGAGATGTATGATGGATAGATTGTCCCTCAACTTCATGGAATGGTGCTTGGACGGTTGTAATGTATTGTGTTGAATTGTATAAAACGTTGAATATTTTAGATTGTATAACAAAACATATCAATCAACCGAAAAATAAAAGAAAAATTATATGATTTTAAACAATGTTGAAATTCGAAAATATACTAGGCTGGAGTTTGGGGAAACCCTTGTATACGCCGGTGCCTATACTGTTTAAAAAACAGGCGATGCTATCTATGCCCAATTGCCCCATTAGACTTATTACCCACTTGGCCGCTATAATCTTTTTCGAGCCCCAACAAATTGCTGCTTCTTCTCGCAGCCATGATTATGTAACCATGATAAGTCTATAACTCACTGTTTTCTACTTCTTAAAAAAGAAAGATTATTATATTCAGTGGTAGGATGAATTGGAAAACAAATTGGTGTTGGGTCGTTTTGATGAGTTATTTGTATGTGGTATATTTTAGACCAAAATAATATGGTATTTATAAAGTGTAAAAGGTTATAGTGTGAAAATTATTTTGTTTGTTTAATGTGTCAATTTAATATAGTATTTGATAAACTAAAATACCATATTAGTTGAAATATTACGATATTTCAAATACTTCTCTCAAGGAAGTATTTGAAACAACTCATTTTGAGTTATTTGAAATACTATAATTTTTATTTACCATAATTTTTACCCAAATAACTTAGATTGATGTATTTGGACTAAAATATCTCATCCAAATAACTCATTTAAACTACCCATAATATAAACATAAGTGGCTTTTTGTGTTTGAATTTTTTTATAGTTAATATCCAGTAGATGCCAAACATAAGTACCATTTGATGCATTTTGCTCCTGATGTATTTTTGTTATAGTTTGTATTTAGTTTTTGTACGTGCCAGTTTTGTTTCTTTGTTTAAAATTTACAATGTTTGTGACATATATAGTTGGTTGGTGTATGACCGTATGAGTAAATGTTCATGTACTATATACATTTGGTGACGTTGGCATGACTAGAGTAGATATCAAATTTACACATGGTTCCACTTGTACAAATTAGTGGCCATGTACCCTGGAGAAAAAGACGCTAACCCTAAATTTGACACATCATTTTAGGACACCCCATAAAATAAAATATATTATCTTAAAAATGTCTGCGATCCAATCTCAGAAGTAGTGGAACCCTATTCAAGCTAACTTTAAGCAACATGTAAACTAATTAGAAGAAAAAGTGGATGCTAATCATATGTTCTGTTCGGAGAAAAAGGGTTTATAGATTAAGATGTGCTTTCTCTTAGTAATTTTTTTTTGGTGTTGAATCGACATTTGGTAGTAGATGTTTACACTTACATTCAATGGTTGGAAACGGATTTCGCAAACTTAACGGTTAGGAAAATGACCCCTTAGAAAAATTAAATTAAAGAAAGGTGATGGGCCACATTTTCTCCATTTTTTTAGCCGTTAGATTTACAAATTTCATTTTCAGTCGTTGGATGCAGACGTCAGTTTCTACTAACGGATGCCGATTCAGCACCTTAGAAAAGCTGTTCTCTTAGGCTTGATTATTGCCAAGTTGCCTTATTCATTCACCACGTCTTCTCAAACATTTATCGAAAATATTCCCCCAAAATTAAAGCTCTAGGATTGAGCAACGCATGGAATGATAAAACTACGAGGTCGTTTGTGCGGGTGAATTCGTAGGAAGAGAATTCAAATAGCTAAAGAATTCAAATAGCTAGAGAATATGAGGGTCATGCTATTTCAAGAAATAGAATGTTTGGTTGTGTCATTTTAAGTGATTGTTGGGATTAGAGAATTAAAAAATTAAATGAAATGGAATGAATTCTCCCAAAATCCCCTTCCTAACCTAGTGATTTCAATATGAGCTCAAAATCTCTTGGGTCCCACATCAAGAATTCAAATCTCTAACATTCTCCCATAATTAATTGTGATCTAAACAATCTATTTGACAAAATCTCTAACTTAGAGATTTTAGAGACCAAATCACCCAAAATCACTCAAAACAATCACTTGCACAAACAACCCCTACATCTAATGAAGCCATCAGAGAAACTCAAAATCTAATGAAAGATCGCACCATGGGAGACATCATTAGAAACTCCATCTCAGTTTAGAAATGATAGTTAGTAAATCCCCCTGAAAGATGCCACGACGGAATTGTCGATTTTGAGCCCACCAAATCGATTCACGAACTACAATAAACTCAAAAAGATAGCAACATCCCTCAACAATGAGAAATATTTGAAACCAATGTAAATGATTGCGTCCGTATGGCCTTGAGTCACCCAACACACCGCACCCCAACCTTAGACTGAAGAATATTAGATCAACATTGATCTACAGAAAATCGATCGGAGGAGGGCTCCACCTTCCAATAGCATACTGTTGCATAAGACCCTAACAAACGAAACCCAATTTAGCCGTAAGTATCCTTCCCTTTAAAAAGGAGGCGCATACTCTTATATTAAAAGTTGCAGGGAGCCACAGCAGAGAAACAAACACCCTAAGCCACACAAAAAAGAAGTCTCCTCTGACAACATACAACATGAGAATCACCAGGAAAATGCTTCTCCTCTTCCTCTGCCTTGCAGTAGGGATCATCTTCTTCTCAGCTTACGACGACCTACAACATTACTTCTGGATGCAGCTAGATTACGGTGTTCGTGTGATCAACGGCTTCACTAACAACTCATCTCTTCCCCTGGTCATATGGTGCTCATCCGGTGACAATGATCTCGGAGGTCGAGCCCTTCAGGAAGGCGAAGACTTCGGCTGGAGCGTCCGAACCAAGTTCTGGGACAGAAACAGTTTCTTGTGTACCATGAAGTGGGATGCTAGGAGGAGGAAGTTCCACGCGTTTAAGGTTCCTAGGGACGTTCAGCGATGCAGCCTTACGAGGAAGTGCTCATGGTTGGTTAGAGAGGATGGCTTCTATTTCAGCAGCGATGAAGTTAACTGGAACAAAGACTTCTCTTGGTCTTAAAACTGTGCGATAAAAGGTGCTTATTAGCACTTGAATCGGACTCGCGAGGAGAGGCCAGGCGGACCTAATTCTGCAGGATAGGATAAAATGATGTGGTCTACGATGTGTCAACATTCTAATGACAAGATGGGTGGAGACAGGCAAAAGGTCTCCTTTCAATTTGCAACACACATGAGCCACAGGCCAAACACACACACATCTTGGCTTTATGAAAGAGCCAATGAACAAAATGAAGTTTTTTCAAGAGACAGAGACAAATCAAGGCTTCGCACCGTACGTGTTTCTGATAGAAGAAAAACCAACTGTCGTTAAATCCTGGTCTCTAAAGCGGGGATGTCTCGCCTGTGGGGGACATCATCTTATCAATCTACTATTCGGGGACTTTGCTTTTGGACCCTCCCTACTCACTTATTACTTCTTCTGAATCCTAAATTGTGTACTTACTTAAGGCTCACCTCTTAGCTGGTTCGTAACCTATGTTTACTCATCCGTGTATAGATACATATACGATATAAATGCAACCATTGTGAACACATACAAGTTCAGTACAAAATATAGGCAAAGACAAAGGCATCTGATCTCATATTATGTTCATTATATTTATACTTTACAGAGCAAAATAGGATATCCATATACACATTCTGAGAGCATATTAAAAGATTGCCAACTTATCTATATGTTACATCACATTGGTGAATGCCATAGATTAATAAGACTAGCATTATTACATAAGTTAAAGAACATATTAATCACTATAAATGATGTTTTCAATGATATTGAATTATATGATGAATGCGAAAATGTATGTTACATGATCAAGTTGTTAACTTAAACCCTCTTATCAGCAGCCAACATTTGAAGATTTGTCATAATTTGATTTAGATTTTTAGCGGTTTTCAAGATGCATACAAGGAGTAAGCAAATTTAGAAATTTTAAACACTCACATAACACCATTAATTACGGTATAGTCTCATAAAACATGTATTTTAACTTCATTAAACTATTATTTGAAGGGTTTAACATGGTCAAAACTTTAATTTTTAACCATGTCCAATATGTAGGTTAGATATTAACCAATTTTAAAAAATTCAATTTTCATGTATAAATGGTCAATTTTCAAAGGCAACGCCTACTATTTTCTTATGAAAATTTTAAAATTAGCTAATAATTGACATGCATGTTGAAAATGACTAAAAAGCCATGTTTCACTATGATAACCCCTATAAAATTATTTTTTTAAAGATTTTGCTTAGTGTTAAATTTTTTCAAGTAAGTATAGTTTCTGCATGCATGTCGTGGGGAACACAGTTAAAAATCAAAGCTAAGTATTTTGATGATCAAATTTAAAAGGCTTCTAAATTATTTATCTGCGTTTGGCCGTGGAAAATGAAAGTTTGCTATCCTGTGCAGTATGCAATTCTTGTTTCTCGGACTAAAAATGACGGTTGGTAGTTGAAGACAAAAAAAGAAATGGTTTTGCATGTAAAGAGCCTTCTTGGGCAAAAAGTAGTTGTTTCTTAGGAGACACATCGAAGCTAGAGAATTAGTGTTATTAGTTGATTAGTGAATCAGGAACACCTACAGCATGGTTGAAAGGTAGCTGGACATTATTCAACGAATCACGACAGAGTTTAACACCAAAATTTGAACAATTGTTAAAATGTATTTAAACTAAACATTAACATGAATCAAAACTTCCTACAGATCCTAACACATCAGCTAGATCAAGCAAAAAAGCAATCCAACGATCCAATCCATGACAAATTAACAAACACAGAGAAAACCAATTTTTTTAGTGACCTCCAAGCACACCATGTGCACATTTCTCTCAGGCACGATCTCTTTATGGTCGAACCCGTTCTGTCCATTCTCCGACACCACCAGAGGTAGCGAGTCCGCTCGAAGAATGGCGATCGGATTGAACACATCGTCCTTCATGCCCGAGGAGGAGTAATTCCACTCAATCCAAATTTAAAATCGATATATGCATGTATATAATCTATTCTTATCCACAAAATACATACTACAAGTAAATTAATATTATGTTTATACATACTATTATATTTTTTATTCGATGTAATTCTATAATCATAATAAATATAACGTCAATGTATAATTTTTTTAATCTTTGGTTCAAGTGCTTTACCTACAAACTTTGATATTTGTATTAACAACTAGAGTTTCTGATTAAACAAGTGAGCTAGTTTATCTAGTAAGATGTTCCGTGACTTCTCATTTGATCAAAATTCAATTCTTGCTAAGAGCATTTCTTACTTTGAATAATTTTTTTCAAATCAAAATTAAAAAATTCATAAAGTGACATTTTACTAACAATTAAAATAGGTAAAAAATACAATACTAAAAATGTACATAATATAAATATTTGGTGTGCTTTTTAAATTTAATTACAATAATAAACTAAAAATTAGGTGACGCCTCGTTAGAGTTTTATAGAAAGCCACATATGTACAAAACATCCTGAAATTTCCCTAACTTTTTTCCTTAAAATCAACAAGTTTTGTTATGTTTATTTTTGGTCATCGTCTTTGAATACACTATAATTAGCCTTAAGCCTTACATCCTTGTGGTGCGGATCCTATGAATGAGATAACAACCTCAATCCGGATGCCTGAACCCTCTGACATATTACTATAAATACTGTACGAGCATATAGCTCTAGACATTTATTTCGCGAAGAAAATATCAAGTAAACAAACAAACAATTAGGATGATGTTGAGGACGAGGAGGCATATGTGCGGAGTAAAGGTGTTCTTGGTCATCACCACCATAATAATAATTATTATAATGGCGACATCATCGTGTATGGTGGAGGCGAGATCCAACCCGTTCGACCCAAGGAAACCGAAAGTGACGGTAGTAATAGTGAATGACGTGGGGAAAGGCAGGGAACTGAAAATTCATTGTAAGTCAGGAGACAACGATCTAGGGATACACGTTTTGAAACCACAAAATAGTTTCAAGTTTAAATTCAGGCCGAGCATGATTGGAACTACAAGATTTTATTGCCCGTTTAGTTGGGAGAAAGGATCAGATGCCAAATGGTTTGACGTCTACTATCAGTCGAGGGATTCTCCTGGGAACACTTATTTGGAATGGTCCATTAGGCCCAGTGGCCCTTGCAGGCCCGACAAAGGTGGTGAAATTTGCTACCAATGGAATTAATTAATTAGGGCATATGTTTAGATAATAATGATTTAGTGAGAAAGTGTTCTCCCAATTTTCTGTCATGAATCTTTTTTGTGAGTTTTGGGAATCTACATGTGGATGAATGATAAAATTTTATTTTCATTCAAATGGGCCAACTCTACAACTGTATATGTTCGGAGATGATTCAGTTCATAAATGACAATGGATGTTCGTTTCATGTGTCACCTCCTCCTGCTTGCTCATGGATGGCCCGAGCAGATTTCTCTTGATGCTTCTTTTACCAACCCCTACTTCAATGCAATGTGGGTGTTTTGGGTCACAGGTCAGTGAGAAATGGGGTTACGATTTTGGATGGATCGCTGAATTTGGTTTTTCTTTTATCTAGTTTGTTCATTCGTGCGTGGTCCAGGTGAAGCCAAGATGGGTAGAAATGTGATTCCTGTGGGTAGTGAGGTTTGGTACGGGAAAGAGAGCCAGTGGGAAGTATATACTGATAAAGTAGAGAGGAAACTCCACCGTCTGTATATTCTCAGTTCAGGGATTGTTGATTGACCTACACTTCTGCCATCTGGATTCGATTTAGTTACACTTGCTGTCATTACTACAGGTCTCCAACCAGTGGCAATATATTACTGTAAATGTGGATACAGTTACATAACAGCTATGAGCGACGAGATAGTCTTTGAAACCATGTCATTGCCTGGTCCAGATTCATACGCTGCTCGACTAGCAATGGTCGGAGAACTTGGTCTCACAAGAAAGTCCTCGTCGACTATGGATCATTTGACGATGAATGAATCATCTCTAATTTCATGTGCGTTCCCCGATTCGCCTATTAGAGAGACGTATCAACCTCGTTGGGGAAGGTATCTTTAGCTCATTCATCACTAATACAGGCATGATGATGCATATGTGCTCAAGCTATGTTTTTTCGCTTACGTGGTGGATTGAATGGTTCAGGTTCATAGAGCCATTGACTTCAAGAATTCCTATGAATGATGGTCGTCAAAGGCAACTATGGCCAGATTTGAAGTTCCAGTAGAGGAATCTGGCTCCAACAGTAATTTCTATTATTCCTTTGGAGCTGGAGGCATACACTTCATTATCCTGGGAGCGTGTATAGATTACAAAAGTAATAGTAATGAAGCACATTGCATATGTGAAGGCAACATTTATACAAGCATGATCTCGAGTCAGGATCCGCAGCAAATAAACTAGATCGCTTTGTTGGCAACAAGGAATAATTTGAACCGTTCATTTTAAAATCCAGATATAACAGATGAAATAAACAATTTAAGCTAAGGATATACATATCATTTTCCTTTTATTTTTTCAGCTTATTTTTACAAAACTTAATTTTTTTAGCGTCAAATCTTTCCCTTTATAAGCACAAGTTTATAAACATTGTCTTACAAAATTATTTCATTCACAATCATCAATTACTAATCTTTAAAAAATGGCAGTAATACCTTACCAAATTAATCTTGATATTAACATTTTCTCGCTAAGTCCCGATAAGATATGAGATTATATATGTACTTGATTTTTTGTTGTTATGGGTTGTGTACTCGTTGTACTTGTACTTGATTTTGAGTGTACCGCTTGTTATACTGGGTTTCTTATGTTTCTAGACTTGTTTTTTGTTTTTTTTGTACCCAGTTTTGGGTAATGATTCTATACTTCATTTTTTGTTGTTGTGGGTTATGTACTCATTTTGCTTGTACTTGATTTTTAGTGTTAAGTGCTTAGGTTTGTTATCTTGGCTTTTGTGCTAAAATTTAAGTTTAGGGTTATGTACTTGATTTTTGTACCTGATTTAGGGATATAATTATGTACGTAATTTGTGTTGTTGTTGTGGGTTGTGTACTCATTTTACTTGTACTTGATTTTTAGTGTTAGGTTTGATGTACTTGGTTTTTTTACTTAGTTTAGGTCTAGGGTTATGTACTTGAGTTGTTTTGTTGTGGATTGTATGCGCGTTTTGCTTGTGATGTGCTCGACTATTAGCTCATTTGTTCCCTCTTTAATTGACAATTTTAGACGTTTGGATGAGTTAACATGTTCAAAATCATGACATTTGGTGCATATTTGGTTCCCATTGGCCTCTTGGGCTATGTTACGTTGTTTTGTATGTTTTGGTACATTTCAAGTGTCATATGATGTCTCCGGATGAATCAAGGCATAGTGGGGAGGTTAGAACAACTCAGTACGTTCGACTTGGGAAGAAAATGTCACAGTTTAGTATTTTGGGCATAATGCATCACTCGGAAGTCCGATTGATGCAAGGTCATCGACATTGAAAAGGAAATTCGTTTTCCTACAACTTTGATGTTGACGTCAAGAGCAACGGTGTATTTTAACATACGGCGTGTGTTAGCGAGCAGTAGCCGCGGGAAGCGTAACATACGACCATGTGTTGCTCATAAACTCCGTGTGTTAGCTTCGGATGAGATTTTTTAGCCTTTTCTTTCTCCAACTTAGCCTAGAATTATATATAAACCCTTGGAACATCAATTGACATCATTAGACTTCATTATTATACACATATTTTCGAGCTCTTAGAGAGAGCTAGAGTTCCAGAGAGACGATTGAAGCGAGGATCAACTACGATTGGCGAATGGGGAATCATCAAGTTGAAGGTTGGACTTTTCATGAAGAACATGTCATCTTCTTCGGTTTTTATTCTCTTCTCTTATGATTTATTTTCCGAAACCATGAGCTGCTAAACTTTTCGTGTTGTTTAGATTAGATGAAGCTTTAGTCTAGACTTTGTAAGGGTGATGGATTTTTAACCCTTTGATTATGTTATCGAGGTTATTCAGGATAATAGTGTGTTCTTACTAAAACATAATTTCGATTCTTTCTTGTGTGATAATCTTGATTGAATCGTTGTCATTGATTTGTGGGTATGAGAGGAACGTAGATCAATAGGACGCTTAGGAAGAACTATAAATTACTCGTTAGCTTGAGAGATGAGCGTTTAATCTAGGCTTTTTGCATTGTTTATCGTTGTGGCATTTCATCGAACACCTATAGTGCATTCTACTTGGGTTAAGATTAGCTCGAAAGAGGAGTTTTAAGTCACGTAGAATAGATCCTTAGATACGTGGGAGCGGTCTAAGGTTATTAGGGGAAATCTCCAAGCTATTCTAACCTGTTTAACTGAGATTGATGTCGTTCATTCATGCATTGCTAGCTATTGCGGATTTGAGTCTAAGAAACCTTGATCCAATCTTTGAAACTCAATTCCTTATATTTTACTTTATGTTAATTCAGTTCTTAGTTTATAATTGGATAGCTCAATACAAACACAACCAACCAATCATTGTTACTTGGTCTAGTTAATAAATCTAAGTTGAATAATAGCGTTAGAAAGACCCTAGGGAAATAAACGATTCCATTAGAGCAATCTAGTGGATATTTGAAGAGCGGGTTCAAATCCGTTCTTCAAATTGGCGCCGTTGCCGGAGAACTTTTCTAATCTTAGGAAAGATTTAGATTGTTAGCTATTCCTTTACGTTTATTCATATATTTCCTCCCACGTGGTTTATCGAGATTTCTTTTGAGTTCCATTATGCAGGATTACAGTTGGGATGGACAGTGACAAGGTTCCTATGTTGAAGGTAACTACATTTAAGGCTGGGGTTCTTCACCTAACCAATGTTATGAGAACCAATATTCACCAAGGTACTACCAACCTAATTATGGAGGATAGCAACAACAATGGAAGAACTTTGGGCAAGAATCTGATTCATATTGGAATGACAACCAATCTACACCATCTTGTTTCCAAGACTCATCAACAACTTACTACCAACAAAGCTACAATGAAGATTGTCTATACTTTCAAAATCAATATTCAGGGCCTAAATCTTATTAACCTCTACCTCTGAAAAATATACACATACATATGCTTTTGGAGAAAGCCATAGCCAAGATTAACGAAGACACTAGGCTGTCTGAGCTACGATAGAGTGAATTCTCAAAGATTACAAATCAACTATTGGCACGCCTCAAAGAACAACATTCTCATCCTCAACCACAAGAAGAGATCGATTATGGCTTGTTTAACTGAGATTGCATGTTGTTCATACATGCATTGCTAGCTATTGCGGATTCGAGTCTAAGCAACCTTGATCCAATCTTTAAAACTCCATTTCTTACATTTTACTTTCTTTTAATGCAGTTCTTAGTTTATAATTGGATACCTCAACACAAAAAAAAAAGAAACCAATCATTATTACTTGGTCTAGTGAATAAATCTAAGTTGAGTAATAGCGTTAGAAAGACCCAAGGGATATAAACGATTCTATTAGAGCAATCTAGTGGATATTTGAAGAGCAGGGTAAAATCCGTTCATCAACTTGTACTTGATTTATAGTGTTATGTTTGTTGTACTTGATTTATATTTGTTTTGACATGAAAAGAAATTTCCTTCCTAATTCCTTGATATATAGTAGCCGGTAATCAGAAAATAATTCCTATATATAAATGTCACAAAAAAGCTTAAATTTCCACCGACATTTAACTACATTGGAAATAAAATAAAAATATCACAAAAAGTTTAAACTTCCATCCACATATATAAATGTCCTAAAAACGATTAAACAAACTTCCACCGATATTTAGCTATGTGTCATTGAAAGTAAAATAAAATGTCACAAAAAACCTTGAACTTCTACCGACATATATAAATGTCAGAGTAAATATCGTAAAACTTTAAGTTCGTATGATTTAATAACGATATTTAGCTATGTATCATTTGGTGTATTATAAAATATTGCAAAAGGGTTAAATTTCTACCGACATATCCAAGTGTCATACAAGTTATCATAATAAATTATATAATAACTATATTAGTGACAAATATCGTTCAAATTACATTGTCTTTATGTATAGCGACATTTGTGTCATAGATCGTTAAGAAATGTCGCTACAGGCCTTTTATCTTGTAATGTACAAAAATAATTATAGAATAAAATCCATATAATATATTGTATGAAAGCAAAATATTAGCGATGCAATCACATAGCAAATGTAAATGTATTTGCTAAATCCACTTACTTCCATTTTTGTATATTCCTTTTTCTTAGAAAATACATAGTCGTTATATGAATGTGTTGGTTGTGTGCTGTTCCTCTCTGACTAGTAAGTAGTTAGCTTCGTTTATTTAACAGTCGAAGCACACATCCTGACTTCTCCCTAGAGTTAACCGAAGGCTACATGTTCCCAGCGTACATTAACTCTGTTTGCTAACTTTTTTGGAGATGAAGAGTTTTTCTCAAGTGCATGTTTACATGGTTGTCGCTTCATGAGTTGGACGACCGTCGATGGCTAGTCCTCCTTAAAATAGGGTTAGATGCCTTGTCCCCGAACGGTTGTTTGTCTTTCCTTTTTCATTACCTCCATTGAAGAGAGAACGTTCATGTGACCCCTTTTTCCACCCCCAAGAAGGGAGATGGAATCACCAACGTTTGAACCCCTTTCTTCACAAGATATTCTTGCGAACTATCGCGTGAAACAAAGAACGCTAATGAGGAACCGATTGGCCTCTCATGGTTCGTTGGTCGTCATTAGATAGGGCTAATGGACTTCCACTCATATCCATATCGTGTGTGACCTTGGAGTGGGATGTGGAAAGAATTAGATTCAATTGATGACTGTCTGATCGCAGGGTTTCATATTTTCCATATCTTGCGACAATTTTTTTTAACATTCATCAACATTATGGGTCTCCCTCCTCTGTACCGTAGTGCCGCCTCATCTCGTCTCTCCACAATTGAAAACTTCACTCTCCAATGGCAGGGTATGTGGGTTTAGAATTCGGCTATGGGCTCTTCTAATTTGTGTTGGCTTGTAACTTCGCTTGAGGCTATTGAACCGACCTTCCTCTAAGGATAGTGGATAGTTGGGCCATATTCCCCACGTTTTTTTCATAAGGAGCTACCTAATCCTTCGATTGTCCTCTTCTTCTTTCTAATAGGATACATGCTCTAGTAGAGCATTTGAGCTCTATCTTTTAATCTAAGGGATGATGGGGCGTGTGTACTGTAATTCCTACATCCTTGAGGAAAAGATGGACGTGAGTGATTCTTACTTGATTTAGAATGTTTGACTATTTCATCTTATTATTTGGTGTTTTTATTTTTTCTTCCATGGTTACTATTTGTTAGATTACCATTAAATCATTTTCTAACACTTTCTCTTAAACGAAAGTCAACTCATGGACTTGAAGTTTGCACAGACCCGCCATACCTTGTGTTTGAATCAACTTTTAATATTGGGGGTCGTGGAGATTCAAACACATGACCGTTTGGTCTAAGTGTTCTGATACCATCTCAAGAACCGTTGCATCTCAATAACTCGAGTTGTTGGGAGAGGGTTAATCATGGATTTATATCATTCTCTAACATTATTGTTGTACTGATCCTTCACATTTATTCGCTAATAAACTCTGCACTCTAGGTCCTTGTTAGTTTCAAAAATTAAGTTAATGCTACCTAGGCCCATCCACAGCTGAAGCAAATAATCGATAAAGTGTGAGCGTCTTAACATCTGCTCTTCAGTGAATCTCGTCGGACGGCCAATATCAATATGCGATAGAGAAATGTGGTGTCTTTTGGAGGACAACATCCAAAAAGCACGGGGCTAGTTCCCGCTCTGATAAGCAGAAGCTAGGCGAAACTTTAGTAAGATATGATAACAAGATCCTATTTTAGAACACATTTTCGTGCTACAGGCTAAGCGGTACATGTTAAAGAAGGAGTTGGAAGTGGGATAGTCAGTTCTAATCTGATCTCTTCAAACGACTTTGCCCGAGCTAGACCATGACCTTAAGTGGAATGAAGAGTAGACTCGCACTGCTAGGGAGAGTCATGGTTTTCTGGATCGAGCAAAGAAGAGGGTGGCTAGGCTTGGCATATATATCTGATTGACTGGGTACCTTCCCGACCCCGCCCGATTTAAACTGGTTTTGCCCATTTGACCGGGGTTTGGGTCGGGTCCGGGCAGGGTTCCAGAATTATAATATCCGGCCCGGAGACCCGATACTTGTAATACCTCTTAAGCTTTATCACCAATATTAATAATTCTAAATTTATAATTTTTCCCCAATTCCTAATTTATCATCTCCTTGTCTCTGCGACTTTTCCAATTTTCAATTACCTTCTCTTTCTTTGTACATCTATCCAATTTTAGGTCTTCAACAGCGAAATTTTTGATTCTCCTTCTCCTTTCATAAATCATCTTCCAATCAATCACTCATCAGCCTTCATCCACGCTCCAGTCACCGACGCCGACGAGAGTTAAATTTCAGCCATGCAACTCTCAATCCAATGTTCTCAACTAATGCTTTCATCCTCTCACAATCACAATCTTTGCTCTGTATATGCGTAAGTTGTTGAAAGTAAGTAATCAATAATCTAGAGTATTCTTTCTCTAGATCACTCCACAAAAATATCTCAACTACTCAATTAAACTAATTAATATGTTTTAATAACTAAACTAATCCTAGCCACACACTAAACCTACCAAGTGTGCTAGTATATTCCTAAGAAGGTTGTATTGTCCTATAAATATGAAGTCTCACTTTAGGTAAGTGTGAAGTGTAGAGAAACAAAACAAATAAGAAAGAAGAAGTAAAGAGCAAATTGTGAGGGTGAGGGAATTGGTCAACTGACTAAATTGTAATATTTACAAAATTGAATGATCAATTGAGTGAGTTATCAAAATACTATCTTTTCGATCCTAAATTCCGCTACATTTCCGCTAGCGTCCCAACAAATTTGGTATCAGAGCTAAAGTTACGCTGAGTATGCTTTGTGGTTGCGGTTTCAATAACTAATCTTCCACTTCAGAAAAGTTACACTTTAGTACTTTGATAACCATATTATAACCTACTCTCACAAAACCCTCTCAAAACCTTTACCAAAAGAATCTCTTCAAAATCCTATGGCAGCACCATCGTCAAGTTCCATGTTCGCCAACTCTTCAAATCAAATCCCAATTTTTTATAGAGAATTGTACGAATATTGGAAAGCACAAATGCACACTATCTTCATTTCGCAAGACTTATGGGATATTGTTCAAGAAGGCATCAAACAATCACCATAAGAGAACGATTCCACATCAACCGAAAAAAGGCAGAATCGGCAAAAGATGACGATCCCAAAACAAGCGGGATGAAAACAAAGGGGCATAAGGAGAATGTCAAGAGGAACGCCAGCGCATTGAGGATAATTCAGCAAGCAGTGAGCAAAATAATATTTTCGAGAATTTTTGGCATCTAATCAGCCAAAGAAGTTTGGGAAGTCCTGAAGAACAAATTTCAAGGTTCCCAAAAGGCAATCTCCATAAAACGCCAAAATCTATGGCGTGAATTCGACAACCTTACGATGAAGGAAGGCGAAAGCATCAAAGACCTTCATTCTTGTGTTGCAGAGATAGTAACCAGATTAAAGTCGCTGGAGAGACTATCGACGAGAAGAAGATCGTGGAGAGGATCTTCCGCAGCCTAACACCAAAGTTTGAGCACGTTGTCGCTGTCATAGAAGAAACCAAAGATCTTAGAAAATTACCCATGACGGAGCTTATGAGATCACTTGTAGCTCACGAGCAGAGATTAAGCTGGTTTACCGACCAACAACTCGAACAAGTTTTTCAATCCAAGGTTGACATCAAAGAAGACAAATCAGCAAATCAGGAGCAGAACCGTAGAGGGGGCAACTTTCAGAAAAAAAGAGGAAAACCAAATTTCAAGAAAAACAACAACTGTAGCCAGAATCGGGAGAAATCAAGCAACTCCAACGACGGATGGAAAATTTGCAAAAAATCTAACCATGCTACCAAAGAATGCAGTTTCAGGTGCACCAAGTGCAAAATTCAAAATCACTCTCAAAGAGATTGCTGGTTCTAAAACAATAAAGAAGAAGGCGGATCAAGCTTCGCACAGAGTGAGGAAGAAAAACTGGTCGCTTACACTTGCTTCGAAGCCGAGCAAAAATCACAACTTCCATGGGTGGCGGTTGCAGTAATCACATGACTGGAGATCAAGAGTCATTCACCGAGATGGATGATACATATAAGTCCCATGTGAAGATTGGAGACGGTAAAAAATTGGAAGTGGAAGGAAAAGGTACGATCATCGTACAAGGAAAGGGAGGTAACAAAACTCTAATCCAAGAAGTTTCGTACGTTCCTGAATTAGCTCAAAATCTTCTTAGTGTTGGACAACTAATGCTTAAAAATTATAGGCTATTGTTTGATAACGGCCAATATGAGATTATCAACAAATCCAACAACTCGAAGGTGGCGAAAATTCCGATGACTTCCAATAGGATGTTTCCTCTCACAATGTCGAAGAATGAAGAAATAGCAATGAAGAGCCAAAGTATGGATGAATCTTTCCTATGGCATCTTCGATATGGACACCTAAACTACAAAGAGCTTAAATTGTTGAAGCAGAAAAATATGATGGTTGGTCTTCCCTAAATCAACAAAGAAGATAAGGTATGTGAAGGATGCATATATGGTAAAATGCATCGCTTGCCATTTCCAAAACCCACTTGGAGAGTAAAAACACCACTAGAGTTGGTACACGCTGATATTTGTGGACCAACCTGAACAACATCCACATGTGGTAAGAGATATTTTCTACTATTTGTGGATGATTATACTAGAATGATGTGGGTATTTTTTCTTGAGCAAAAGTCAGAAGCTTTCTCTAAGTTCCTTCAATTCAAAGCAGTAGCTGAGAAGGAAAGTGGGCATCAAATCAAGACACTCCGAATAGATCGTGGTGGAGAATTCATCTACAAACCTTTCATGGATTACTATCGCACCAACAGAATCAAGAGGCAGTTGACAGTGCGGTACACACCATAACAAAATGGCGTAGCAGAACGGAAGAACCATACAATTGTGGAGATGTCAAGAAACATGATGACTGCTATGAAAATTCCCAACCAACTATGGGCATAATCTATCAATACAACAATCTACATCCTCAACAGATCACCAACCAAAGCAGTAAAGAACAAAACACCTTTTCAAGCATGGCGTCACAAAAAGCCGCAAGTGGATCACCTCAAAGTATTTGGATACATAGCATATGCACACATCTCTACCCTAAATCGAGAATAGTTCGACTAGAAGGGAGAGTAGCTCATCTTCATCTGATATAACGAAGAATCCAAATGTTATAGGCTCTACAATCCATTGAAGAACAAGGTGGCTATTTCACGAGACGTTAGCTTCGACGAAATGGATGAGTGGAGTTGGGAAACTCAGGATACTCAACCTCCATCAACAAATGAGATCCTGGAGAATCCAACAACTACACCAACAACACCAAATGAGGCGGATCCAAATCCAAGCCAAGGAAAAAGTCCAACAACGAGTCCAACGAGAGACAACTTCAGAGACGTCGTGACAGATTTAGATTCACCTCCATTAAAGGTCAGATCCTTAAGAAACATTTATGAATCAAGTCACGTAGCATATATTTCTTGTGAACCCTATACATTTGAAGAAGCAGCAAAAGATAAAGTATGGACAGAAGCAATAGACACAGAGATCTCAATGATCGAGAAGAGCAAGACTTGGGAGCTCGTGGACAAACCAGAAGACAAACCGGTCATAGGTCTAAAATGGATCTACAAGACCAAATTTAATGAAGACGGTTCCATCCAGAAGCACAAAGCGAGATTGGTGGCAAAAGGCTATTCACAACAGTCTGGCATCGACTTTCACGAAACCTATGCACCAGTAGCGCGGATAGAGACCATCAGACCAGTCATAGCACTAGCAGCTCAAATGGAGTTACCAATATTCCAGCTAGATGTCAAGTAAGCATTCCTCAACGGAACACTAGAAGAAGAATTGTATGTGGAACAACCACGAGGATACGAGAAGAAAGGAGAAGAGGACAAAGTATATCGACTCAAAAAGGCGCTCTACGGTCTCAAACAAGCACCACGAGCGTGGAACAACAGAATTGATTGATACTTTCAAGACAACGGATTCCAAAGAAGTCCAAGTGAAGCATCTCTCTACATCAAAACAGGAGAAAATAAAAACTTTCTTGTTTTGTGCTTATATGTTGATGACTTAATCTATACAGGCACAAGTCCACAAATTATTGAAGAATTCAAAAGGGCAATGATGTCAGAGTTCGAAATGACAGACTTTGGACTCATGAAGTATTTCCTAGGAATTCAAGTCAAGCAGAAACCTGGAGAAATATTCATCTCTCAAGAGAAATATAAAGGATACATGTTGAAGAGATTTCAAATGGCATCGTGCAAGCCCATTGCGACACCAATGGCATTGAACGAGAAACTGCAACAAGATGATGGAGCAGAAAAAGTTGACGGAAAAATCTACAGAAGCCTAGTTGGATCGCTCATATATCTGACACATACAAGACCAGATATATGTCACTCATTAAGTCTCATTTCAAGATTTATGAGTGAGCCTAGCAAACTTCATTTTGCAACACTGAAGAGAATCCTACAATACCTCAAAGGCACTAAACAATTGGGCCTAAGGTACAAGAAGGAACAAGGAAGCAATCTAATCAGATACACCAACAGTGACTGGGCAGGATCACTAGATGACCGAAAGAGTACATCTGGTTACATATTTTGCCTAGGTACAAAACCTATTTCCTAGAGCTCAAAGAAGTAGAAGACTGTGGCATTATCATCAGTGAAAGCATAATATATTGCAGCTACAGATGCAACATACGAGGCAGTATTTACTGTGACAACATGTCAGCCATAGCCATGACGAAGAATCCAGTATTTCACGCAAGGTTGAAGCATATCGAGTTACGACATCATTTCATATGAGATCTAGTCAACAACGGAGAAATTACAATGGAATTTATCAATACAGATGATCAGCCGGCATATATCATGACGAAGGCAGTTACAAAGGAAAAACTCGAGAAGTTCAAACACCTACCCCAGATTGCAGATTAAGAGGGGGTGTTGAAAGTAAATAATCAACAATCTAGAGTATTCTTTATCTAGATCACTCCACAAAAATATCTCAACTACTCAACTAAACTAATTAATAAGTTTTAATAACTAAACTAATCCTAGCCACACACTAAACCTACCAAGTGTGCTAGTATCTTTCTAAGGAGGTTGTATTGTCCTATAAATATGAAGTCTTACTTTAGGCAAGTGTGAAGAGTAGAGAAAATAAATTGTAAGCAAAGCAAAAGTGAGCAAGAAGAAGTAGAGAGCAAATTGTGAGGGTGAGGGAATTGGTCAAGTGGCTAAATTGTAATATTTACAAAATTGAATGATCAATTGAGTGAGTTATCAAAATACTATATTTTCGATCCTAAATTCCGCTACATTTGCGCTAGCCCCCCAACATAAGTTTAGGTCTTTATGTGGTTTGGATATTTTAATTATCTCAAGAAGTTTCAGTGAAGTGTATATGATTTGCTGAGTTGAGCTCTTCATCTATCATATATGAATGAAGGTTACTCGTCCAGAGTTTATTCAACGATTATTTCTTTGTAATTTTTACTTCAAGTTCTTCCTTCTTTAAGAATTTTTCTTTTTGATTTGAAAATCTCATGTAATTTTATGGGTTTTTCATCCTTCAATGACTTATGAGTTTAAGATCCGGATAAAACTCGTAGAGTTGTATATCTGTCGGAGCCGGGGATGGGTTCGATTTAACACCCGTTTATCCTCCGAGGCCGGGGACGAGGTAACCCGCTGACGCCGACAAACGAGGGATAGGGCTCAATATACGTCCCCATCCCGGCCAGAAGCCAAAAAGTGGCTGACCTGAGGGAAGCCAAAAGCGAGCTCCCAAAAGGAGATTGTGGAGGGATTTCTCTGAAGGTCATGCACCCCGATCTTTTTTGTTTTCAAATAAAACTTTCATTATTAGTAATTAGTGGGAAATTTAAGACGGGAGAAGGCAAAAACAAGAGTAAGCATTGGGCTGAGGGATGCATAACCCAACATGTCCTTTATTGATTTCCTTGCATTTCTCAGCCACACTGGATTGGTAATTAATTAGGGAAAACGCAGTTAAACCTGAGAAAAGAAGAATCATGACCAACAAATTATAGACCGCACTTAACTTGACCATGCTCTCGCAGTCGCCACTTATTTCTTCTTTTGGTTGTTTGCTACAAGAAATGCAAATAATAATACTATGTCTGGAGTTCAAACATTCGTTTTATATGTTGAGTTTACGGTATTCCACAAAACACTTCAGGTTCAGCCTGTTTACTTTCTTTAATAATATATATTTTGTTATGTAAATATTGATTATATATGAATGACCATTAAGCACATTACATGCATACAATAGATGCACATATGGATGTTACTTGTAACCCCTCAACCCATAGTTAATTTTCTCCTTGATTACACATTATCTCATATTCATGTATATTGAATGTAGGAATTGTAGGGGTTATGCAAAGTGTTCCTTTAAATAGAGCATCCCATTGTACTTAGAAAGAGATCAATAAGAATACTCTTCTCCTCTCATATTCTTGCTTTTCTTCCTTTTAGTTTCTTAACACATTATCAGCACGACTGCTCTATATTTTGAAAAGATTGACGATGTATCTATCGTAATGTCCATATTTGTTTGATGTTGGCTTTTTGATTTTGATAGGAAGCGATCTTAAATTGTCGTTCTGTTTGTTTTTCAAAAGTATCTTCTTTAGCTATCTTTGATTGTATGGATCATTAGTTTATCAATACCATACTGTTTCTGTTTTACATTTTTATGCTCGTAGCCATCTCTGCTTGATTTCAAAACCGATTTTGTTTTTTGTGACTACAACCAAACGTGTATATTGGTCAAGCAAATACCATACCTCTAATGGGCTATGACCTAACGTTTGGATATTTATGGTCATCATAAATAGTTTATAATATATAGTGCAAGGGATATTTGTGTAGTGCAAATGATATTATAATTTAACGTTTAGTTTACGTCTATTTGATAACCTTCTAATGATTCACATTCATATTGTTGTTTTTTTTTCCTTTAGTTAGTTTCATCACATGTTGTTGCATTAAAGATGTTAAAAGAATCATATGCCTTCAGAATGATATTATGACCTTATGTTTACCCTAGAATATATATGTGAACTTTCAAGACTTTTATATTCTTCTCACAGTACTATAATTATCAAACATCACTTTTACATTTGGTTTATTATATAATATATATTGATTCTTTATATGTGGACGTAATAGTAAAATATTATTAACAAATACAAATTGTTATAATTTGATCATGTATGTCATTACATTTTGTAATTATTATTATTTTTGAATTGATATTAATATTTTCTCTTTATTATTAATTATATCCCTTATTATTATTTTCATATGTTACTACAGTATTAAATGTTTATGACATTAGCAAATGTTATAATTTATGATTTTTATTGCTCTTGGTCTTTATTAATGATAATTTGCTATTATTATTTTTAGGTAGTTTTATTATTTGATTTATAATGTGATTTAATTGACTTTGCTTTTTATATTATGGCGAATACTTTGAAATGTAGTCCTTGATAGTATTACCTATTTATGTGATCTAATTTATTTATTTCTTTTGATAATTACGTCACACTTTTTGAAATTTGAGTATGTGGTTTTTGATATTTCGGGTAAGAATTACTCTTCATGGGCATTAGAGGCTAAAATCCATATATAATGGTATTGGTGAAACGAGACGATAATGCACGTCTTATCGTGACAAAGCTAAAGCTTTGCTATTTACTCGCCATCATCTCAATGATAGGCCGAAAGATGAGTACCAAGAGACACAACATATCGAAAGGACAAAGCTATACATATATTTTATATGGCTCGAATATTGAAGGTCGAAGTGACAAAATATCAATCTTTATAGTGATTGATTATACTCATAAAAGCCCGATATGATTGAATGTCCCACGAGACACATATCTTGAGAAACGGGTTATCTTATGTCTCCAATGTTGATGGTTAAATGATACAAAATATCACTCCATGAAGTGAGTGGATATAATCATATGTCCATAAAGTGATTAGACAATATATAGTCCCACAAAGTCAATACACTATTGTGGAGAAAAAGACCTATTATTTTGGTCATGAAATAGAAATTTGAGAAGTGTATTTTTACCCATGAAAGGGTGTTGTGAATTGATTTTGGTCATACAAGCATCAATTTTATTTTGATGATAATACCCAAATGATACTAATTTAGCCCTCAAAGTGAATGTGCATAAACACATATGTTACACTATTTTTGAAAGCATATGTAACTATGCGGAACCCTTTTATTCGGATGGACATAACAAATACGAGAATTATTGATCCATTAATTGGTGACATAGATGATTGAGAAATATCTCTATTTATCATTTAAACTATGCACCATTTTCATGACAAAATGAGTATTTTATGATGAGAATCACCATAATTAATTGTGATATATATCACATCGATAGTGCACCAAGATATATGGTGTAGTACAACATTTCTCTCAAGCTCTGGATCGAGCTATTATATTTTTCACGAAGGAACAAAATCCTTATTCCAATTTGTTTGGGATCAAGAGAGGAACAATAATATGGTCTATGGATATATAATTATTGAATCAATAATATTATCCTCCAATTTGTACTACACACATGTTATTATGATTGAGATACATATATATATAAATGTAAACTATAAGTTTACTCGTTCTGACAACTATTATTTGGCATAACCGGTGAGACCATCCCGGTTCAATCATGATGCGAATCGATAAGTACCTTTATGGTCAATTTTGATGATTCCATAATCTAAAGAGTATGTTCTCTTGAACATTGTTGTGCATGATGGTCTGAACTTGGGTATTCTAAAGAAATGATTCCTAAGGTTATAGGGATTTAAGTAGTCCTTGTGACTCCCCTACTTCCTAGGAACACAAACAATTTTGTGTTCTGCCAACAAGCTTTCGTTTCTAGGGGAGTCTCATCGCCTCTCCATTACCCATTGTTGAGTGAAATCTCCAACAAACCTTAACTAATATTTGGGTTGCTTGTTCTCAATTAGAGTAGATTTTTGGATAATCATCAACTAAAGTAAGATCATTTCTCCTCCACACAACAAAACAAAGTGATATTTATGGATCCATACACCTAACATGTGAGTGAATTATTTTAATTGTTGCATCAATTAGATAGTCACATGTGTATATCACGGCAAACTTGAATTTGGGAGATTACTAGCTCAACCATTTTGGTTATGAGCATATTTTCATGATTATCCAATAACGAAAATATGTCATTGAGACGAACATTTTCCATTTATATTATTGTGAACATGTCATTTACATGCACAACGCAAATTCGCATTACGCCAAAAAATTATTATGAATTCCTCCATTATATGTGGTTTTTGGGTCAAAACCTTATACTTCCCATCTATAGATATATGGATGTGATATACACATCTGAATTGCTCCACCACCATTTATTAGGATGGGTTCTCAATGAAGATTGAGAAATTATTTTGATTACGAGTTCATCGATGGTAAAATATCAAATCATTGTCGGGAGTATTTCGATGACTCGTTTGGAGGTTTATATTTAAACTTCCCAACATTAGGGGAGAAAACAAAAGTTGGCCAAGAGATTAGATGAATAATTATCATTTCGATCCTCGCACTAAAAAATATGAACTTGAAGTTCAAAAGTATAATTCATCACTAAAGTTGAATTCATCAACTACCAGACGCCTTTAACGATCCAAATAGAGTAAACCTCTCATGTGCCAACTAAAAATGCTCCAATAAATATGATGCTAATATGGGGCCATCTCTTATTACAAATGTTTCTAAAACATGCATGACGCATGATAAATCACTCGGTTCCAAAAAAAACCCTCAAAAGTGGCATGGAGCTATATATCAAGATGATCAAATTGAGGTTAAGATTATTTAAACAAAATCACCAAGAGAAACAAATAATGTGCTCAAGAAGAGTCTCAGGTACCTGAAAGATATGAATATATATATCAATTATCTATATCTTGGATGGAAAATATTGGAACCCCAATGAAGTCAACGTCGACGAAATTTTTGCGTATAGTGCAACGCTAAATATGATAGTTGAAAATGAGGATCATTAGCCAAAATGCATGCAAACATAGAAATGATTGGCTGAAAAATTTCAATTTGAGGCAAATTCAAATTCCCAAGAGAAATGAAAAGTTTTAAGACATTAAGTCTTTATAAATTGAGATGTAAAGTATGAGTATGAGAAGTTATGAAACATCTCATTTTGAAAGGTTTTGTACAACAAACCTATAATATATTGATTATGAGAAAATATATTCTCATATGGTGGATGCAACTACTTTTCATTATTTGATTAGTCTGGCAATATGTGATGAGACTGAGTTTGCCTCTAATATATGTCATTGCAACCTATATGTACGGTTTACATGATGGAATACACATGTGTATATGAAATTCTCTCGAGAATTCATTTTGCTATAAGCAAACAATTCAAGTTCACGTGAATAATATTCAATTACATCCAATTGATGTTATATGGATTGAAAGATTGAGAGGAGTGATACATTTAGCATATCAAATATTTCTCTATGCATATAATTACTTTTTTTTCTCCTTTATAAGTTGAATTTTGAAAACTCATCTTTAACATATTTTATGATTTTGAGATTGTTTTCGTAAAAAAAAATAATAATTCTCACTTTTATTTTATATTAACAATGTATTTATTTTATTTGTCAGACTTTAAATGTCTTCATCATTTTTGTTTCATAGATGACAAATATTTTATTGAGACTCTTGAAGAGTTTCTGAAAGCAATCAAGTATTTGATTAGCTAGAGAGTTTGAGCTGTGGAAAGATAAATCTTACTATTAACTTGCAAATTATGCATCTCTCAAACATAACTCATGTATATAATCAATGATATACTAATAATATCCATCAAACATTTATATGGATATATTATGGCTATAAGAGTCTTGATGGTGGTAAGATCACTATATGTGATTATATGTCGATTTTAATCGATCTTTATAACAAAATGACAACTACTACGTGATTTTGGAATATAAATACATGTTGGCAGTGAATAATAAATTAATTGTATATAATGCCATTATATGTGGTTTGTGAAATAGGTTTATAACACCACATCGTCATTCACAGATGTGATCCTATAGATGATACATGAAATATATTATGCAAATATCCTCGAGTTGGTAGAAGATTGCGTTAGCAAAACTATGCTTAACCAATTTATTTGTTCAGCGTTAAATGCAAGACAATGGTGAAATAAGTGTGCAAACCAACAATCAAGTGAACAATCGTTCAAGATTTGTTCACCATGTCACTCCTGACAACAATGGACATTGATGTCGTCATGAGGGGGAGTATATATATGCACTGCACTGATTTCGTCATGAGGGGGAGTATATACACACTGCACTCTTTTTCCCTTAATCATGGTTTTTCCCATTGGGTTTTCCTGATAAGGTTTTTAACGAGGCGGACTTAAACATCGTCATATGATGGTTATGTACTCTTTTCTTTAACTGGGTTTTTATCCCATAGGGTTTTTCCGAGTATGGGTTAATGATCCACATTCTCATCTAATAGTCATCCACGGGGGAGTGTTATGTAAATATTGATTAATATATGGATGACCATTAAGCACATTACATGCATACAATAGATGCACATATGGGTGTTACTTGTAAAACCTCAACCTATAGTTAATTTTCTCCTTGATTACACATTATCCCATATTCATGTATATTGAATGTAGGAATTGTAGGGGTTATGCAAAGTGTTCCTATAAATAGTGCATCTCATTGTACTTAGAAAGAGATCAATAAGAATACTCTTCTCCTCCCATATTCTTGCTTTTCTTCCTTTTAGTTTCTTAACATATTTTTAATTCCTTAACCATACAAATAATTATAGGACAAAACCCCATATAAAACACCTAATGAGACTCGTCTAACGTCGCAAGCTTTAAAACTCTCTGTCGCTGTCGAAACTCCAGCCCCTGGTTTCTGTCCATTGTTGTCTTCTGTCTTCTCTCGTATGAGAGAAAATTTCGTTTAATCCTTGTGAGATAACTTGCAAATCCTTTCAGCCTTCCCCAACCACCACTAACCATTCTTTTTTTGCCGCCTCCGCTGGGCTCGTTGGCCATGGTTATTACCGCTGATGCTGCAGTGATAGAAAGGGATGTTGAAGTACTCGGTATCGAAGACCGTAAGGAGGATGAGATGGCTAAGACAGAGCTGGTTCCGGATTTGATGGAGACGGGCGAGACTACAAGGTCCAATCCATCGAAATCACCAAGGAAGTGCATGACCTCTAGAGCAAAGGAGGCACAGGCAGGCCAACCTTTGGGGGCCTACCCATCAACATAAACAGTTTTGGAACTACGAAGGACAAATCACCTCGTGCAGACAATGACTGAAGACCATTGCTACTTTTACGTATCTCCTTTTGATTTAATGATATGATTCGGTCTTTATTTTTTGTTTATGTTTTCTATGTTCTTCAGATGCTTTTTGTCAAGTCCGTCTTAAATATTTTTAGATAGGCTTAACAGTATGGGTTAGTGGCTCTTTAGTGTTTTTTTTTGCTTTCTAGATCTCTCGTGTGTTTTTCGTATTGGTTCGATCTTGTTATCGAGCCGATCCAGTCAGTCTTTCATTCTTTGTCAGTATTTTGAGTTTTTGTTTGTTCGAGTCTAGGCTTTTTTTGTTTGCTTAGGATTAATTGGTTAGCAGAGTTTAGAAATGAGTTATTCATTCATCCAGTGAAGTCCGCGGCTCTTTGTAAACCCCATGTTGAAAATACACCTCCCATCTAGATTTATTAGTACTCAAATAATGTAAATATACTTTCAATTTTTAAACTCTCAGCATTAATAAAATAACAAAACAATTACCTCCTTACCTAAAAAAAATCTTACATAGTCCAATTGATTACTATATTTGGATATGCATATAGCAATTTATATTTCTTTCCTAAATGTACGCACTTGCTTTATAAACCACCAAGTTTCATTTCCGTATATTCCAGTTTTTGCTAAAATACATTGGATATTATTGAATTATATGATTTTCAAGTGCATTAACCATTGAACTATTTTTCCTACACCAATTAAAATAGACTTGTCGTCGGTCACCAAGAAAACGACACTAAATTGGAATTTCCTACTAAGTTAACTTGGCGTCGACAGAGCAAAACATAGGGTCGGAGAAAATTCAAAATTTTCTAATTGCGCCAACACCATCTGAGTTGAGCCCCAACGTTTTTTTGAAAATTTTGTCTTCCCAACTTTCTTTAAAGATCCATGTCTTAGATGGTGTACTGTAATTTCAACTGTAAACTATAATCACAACCCTCTTAACACGGTATAATCTCAAAATTAGGAACCCTACACTAGGACAAAATAGAATTTTTTTTTAAATACGATTAAATTGAAAATTATGTAAAAAATCAAGTTGAAATGTAAATTACACAATTTGGACATTACAACCTCTTACAATGCGCGACACCCTAGGATGTGAGGCACGTCCTAGGGTGATCTAACGGCTATATTCAAACGGTCCTAGGATGATCCATCCTAGGGTCCTAGGGTGCGCGACGTGTTGTAGGGTGCTTCCGACGGATCTATAAATATCCTTCCTCTCCTTTTTCATTACACCAATTCACTAATTCTCCTTCCTTATTTGGTTTTTGGTACCAATAACAAATTCTTGTTCCGCAAGCAACTAGTCGGTAATATTAGTAATTTTTTAGTTTTGTTGCATACAAATATTTCGTTTCGTTGTAGGATGGATTACTTTTATGGACCAACACCCTCGTGTGTCGACCCTGAGCCGATCGATGGTGAACTACTTTGGGGCTACCGCAAACCACATCGCGCCGGTGAAATTTTCGATAATGAGGTTGGTACAATTACAATAAAGCTTAGAGAATATTGTGAATTGCGTAGGGTTAAAAAATATTAGTAATTGGCTAGTATTATGTCAGACAATATTAATAAGTGCCTAATATTAGAAATTATTAGTAATTGCCTAATATTATGTAGATAATATTAACAAATGCCTAATGTTAGAAAGTATTAGTATTTTCCTAATATTATGTTAGAAAATATTAATAATAGCATAGTATTTTAGATTCCTTACTTATTAATACTTACTTAGTGACTAGTTTATAACGTTGAATAGGAATCTAGTGTTACCCTATAGTAACGTAGGACATCTCACTTCCCTCCATACCATAGTAACTTCCGTCCTTTCTTAGAGTCTGCCGGAGTCGAACCGATTGTTGACCTCGCGACTCTTGCGCCGGTGTGGCATCAATGGCAAGAAAACCAGTAAGCTTTGCATTGAACCTCCTTCAGGATCCCTCATTTACTGGAACGAAACGAAACGCACTGTGTGAGAAAACCGGAAATGGAAACTAGAAACTGTGATATAGTAACCTATGTCCTTCAATCGCGCCTTCATGTTAGGATCCTTGACATGGTTGTTGTAATTGCTTTCATAGTGTCGGTTGCACCATCTCCATACCCAACCCCACCAATTTGGTCCATCACCGCTCTAATCCCGGCATCGCGATCCGAGATGACATAATTTTTCTACTTGTCTGTCACTAGTTCTTGGATGCAACGGAAGAACGACACCCACAAATCGATACTCTCTTTGTCGACGATGGCAAAAGCGAGTTATGATGTTATGGTTTCCATCAAATGAACTTGCCATCAGCATGGTGCTACTATATTTTCCAGTGAGGAAGGTGTCATCCACAACTAGCACAGGTGGAAAATGGCGGAAACCGTCGATGCATGGCAGAAGCTCCTGAATAAAAACCTGAATTGCTTAAGTGCACCACCACCAACGATTAAGTCGTCCAGGCAGAACTGGACCAGGGTGTTAGGGTTACGAAGTTGCACCTCATTGAAGAAATCTGGAAGTTTATTCTATGACTCCTCCTAGTTTCCATTCGTCATTTCCATCGCCCGCTGCTTCCCGTATCACGCCTTTCTGTACGAGATATGTTGTTGGAACATGTGTGAAATCTCATCTTGGACCAAACGAATCCTGAATTATGGTTGTGACCTGACCAGGTGCATTATCGCATCCGCAATGACGTTCACAACAAGGTGGGTAGACTCAAGGTTGTACTCGCTTCCATCACATGTGGGATATGGGTTCCACTACCACACGGTCTAGAACGCGTCATCCGCTCTACTCGTGACGCGTAACTTCCATGGACAGTTATTGGTTTTGTATGAATAATACATAACCTCTAGTTCTCAAGTCTTTGAGCGAGACGTCGCCAAGGCTCGGTTCTTCTGGAGGGTCTACTGTTTGATAGCAAGACTTGCCTCCTTTTTTGTAAAACCATTGACCGATATAGAAATCTTCATGAGTGGGGTCAAAATTTAAGATTTCAGGACCACCCTAGTAATGGTCCACAGTTATCCCATGCTGATATTGTCACTCAAAGTTGTGTACAGCTCGGGTGGAATATACTGATATAGTGGGGCACGCGACGATGTTGCAGTTCCTTCTCCAATTATCACATCAACATTATCTCCTTCTGGATTGAGCGGGCCAATCGGCGTACCGTCGTCGTACTCACTTGGGCCTGACCACATCCCCTTCCACATTCTTGTTTCCAGGCTCGTACTCAACCTTGTCGTCAACCTCGTCATCGGCTCCGACTTCATTGTTGCTGTGTCCATCACAACTAGAAGGTTCAAACTAATCAGTTGTTGCGGATTGATCACCAGAGTCAGAAACTCCGTTGATGGCACCGTCGAACTCAAAATATAGCTATGGATTGTTGCATGCCCAGAAATTTGCCACCATGTGATAAATAGATCCCTAAGAGCCTTCATTGTTACATGACCAAAGACATTACCCAGCAATACTGGCATCGACTATCATATGATGACGACAATATACGTTCCAGAAGATGGCTTCCGCGTGGATCTTCATTTCTTTAAGAAAGAAAGGAATCGCTCGGGGCGAAGGTCGGTCTCGAACTCATTTTTTCACTGAGATACTCAACTTTAATTTCAAGAAAAAATGTTGCCCCCCAAGCGGAGAATGAATGCAAACTCAACCATTATCTATTGAGCAAGAAAGAGAGGAGAACTAGACTAAGAAGACAGGGTGAGAAAATGGGTGTTCAGGACTTGTGAGTTTTTAGCATTGAAGTTCTTTGATTAAATAGAAAGGAGGAGGGTAATAATACTGCGGCATATTCCATCATATTTCCTCTACTAATCTGCAAGACTCTAAGACATTTTTAACTTTATGCTGCTTTTGGCCAACTTTATTAGTTTTTCACAACTTTATTAGTTTTTCACAAATTTATCAGTTTTTCACCACGGGCATGCAACTTTCGGCAACTTTATCAGCTTTTGATCACGGGCATGCAACTTTCACCAACCTTATCAACTTTTGACCACAGCCAGCAACTTTCGGCCACCTTTATCATTTACTCAGCTTTATCAACTTTATCACCATTTGACCACTTTTGACCATTCCGGTTTGACCATCCAATGAATTCTATTTAATACAAAAATTAAGAACAATTGCCATTTCTTATAAACTAAACCATTTCTTTTATTCAACATCGCATAAGAGGTACATCAACATTACACACTAGTACTACCATCCCTTCTTAACACATTTTACCATTAGCATGTCCGGGAAGATCAACTTTCAAATCCTCCAACGCAATAGTGAGATTATTTATATACCTATCCTTTATGGTTATGATGGCTTCCCTCTCAGCTTCCTATTCGGCACACTCAGCAACCATCTCAGCATCCATTGTAGCTCTCATCTCGCGCCTCATCGAGTTCTCAACCGTCACCACCTCCAACTTCTTCTCGAACTTACACTTCTAGAAAGGACAAGCAAAGTATTGGTCAAACTTCAATATCATTAGTCTCGATGCACGAAACCAGCAATCGCATTTCACTTCTTCTTCGTAGTAGGCGAACAAATCTTTTGACTCATCAGAAGGGTGTAACCTTAACGAAATTTCTCATTAGAATGGCTTGAAGACATTTTCATGAAGAGGAGGAGGAAGTTAGGAATACTGTGAAACTCGCCCCTAGCTTCCTAGTCGAACCACATGGCTTGACCCATGCTTTACTCGCGAGTTCACTCATCACATAAAATACATAAACATACAAAGACAACTGAAACCTGAAATACCTCATAACATAAGTAAACGAAAGCGGAAAGGAAATCAGAACATCTATGGCTCAATCAATACTAGCAAGAAGGTGAAAACATCCCAAATAGAGGATCCAAACATCCAGAGATAGGTCTATCAAAACAACTAAAAACATCAGATCAATCTGGAAACATGTAAACATCTAAAAACATAAAAAGGGATAAACGAGTTCCTCCAAGGTACCTCTCTCTATCACTCCCATAGCCACTCGATCGAGCTGCCGCTGCTCGTGTAGCTCTCTTTGGCGGCATTTGCTCCTGAGGTTCCATAGTTGATCATGCAAGAAAATAGAGATGTGGTCAGTGATAAGAACTGAATGGCTAAACTAGACTCGCATAAAACTAGGCTAGGCATCTAGTAATGTGACCCTGTGGTCCCGTAGACATCATCTTGTCATCAGTCACCCCTAGCTGTAGTTGATAGCCTCACGGTGGATCAGACCATAAAACACTCCGTAGAAGCTGTGTGAGAAACATATGTAGGCATACTCGGCACATACTTCGTGGCCGTAGAAACATCATTGCGGGATTGCATAATCCATGGGTGGGTGACCAATGCATATCGGGAGCTAATTTAGTTAAACATGAATCTTGTCCTAAACATGACCTGTGAATCAAAGTTCAAATGTCATGAACTTATGCTTGAATCAAAATTACATGTAAAGTAGATCACACACTACTATATAGTCCTGAGAGCCCTACTCTGTATCCTATCATAGAAACATGTACAGTAGAACACGAGCTACTGTACAGTCCAAGAGCCCTACTCTATATCATAACAAACATACTTGTACAAAAGATCACACACTACTGTACAGTACGGAGAGCTCGACTCTAATTCATAACACATCATCGCACGTGTATAGTAGTTCACACGCTACTATACAGTCCCTAAGAGGCCGGATCTAATTCACATGAAATCCAATCTTTAGATCGCGACAACCTAATTACAGTTCTACGCTTAAAGCAAAAAACTAGTCCTAGACTCCCACCTGAAAAAACTAGTCCTAGACTCCCACTTGAAGCAGCCTCCCTAGAGCTCACTCTCTTATTTCATATGACATGTAGAGATCAATGATAGGATTGAAATCCCAAAACCCCAAATCCTAACCTATCAGGATTTTCCTACGTATGATTCAAATCAAGGAATTGACAAAGGAGGAAGAAGATAGATTACATTTTGTAGCTTCCTCAACGATCTATAAGCCTCCCCTACTGACCTGGGATCGATCAACTTGGCTTTCTCCTCCTCCTAAGGCCAATCTCCATTTGTAAGAGGATGTTCTAAATTTACGTTTCGGTGAATTTCTTAGTTGCAGGTCGCGAATCTACTATTATAATAATTCCACCATGCCTATGGCCGACAAACCCTCACACATGTGGCGTCCTGGAAACCATGCTCGTGACCTATTAACGATCACCTCCGTGATCTCCTGCTGGTCACCATTGTGACTGATGCTGACCACGATCGTGGTCTATCTGACAACCATGCCCATGACAGACAAACGATGACGTCCGTGATTGTCCACTCATAAGCCGTTTCTATAATTCACAGAACTCGGATTAAACTCAGAATAAGCTGACAACCCTGAATTGAGGTGTCACAAATACAAAAATTGGTAAGAGGGTGAGTTTGTTTCACCCAAAACTGTACATATTATATAGGGCTGGAATATAGTCCTACAGTGCGCTGCGCACCATAGGATGTGCGACGGACCCTAGGGTGTTCCAACAACTATATTCAAACGGTCATGTAACGACTGTTTGCATATAGTCGTTCGACCAGTACTACAGTGCGCCGAGCATGCTAGGACACACGCATTCTAGAGTGCGTCGCGCACTGTGGGAGGTTGTAATGGCCAAATTGTGTAATTTATGCTTCCACTTGACTGTCTACGTAATTTTCGATTTAATTGTTTCTAAAAAAAATTTCCAGGACAAAACTATACAAATAACTACAAAAAATTTGGTATCAACCTAAACTCAATAGACTCAAAAGAAAATAATGACTGAATGTAAATGTACAAAAAAACACGAAACAAGGAATGAGTCCAAAAATAATAAAAGCGAAAGAAGCATTCATAGGGTGGAACCGACAAGATAACGACGGGGATATGCCGTTGAAGGAGTTTCCTTGATACTCCTTAGGTCCTCGGAATGGTGCTACATTTGTGGGAGGTTCGCCCTTGGTTAACTTGCTTGTACCATGACATTCAGAACGTGAATACTCTTCTTCGGAGATTTGGATGGTTTTTCTGACGATCCACCACCATAATATCATCCCCTAAAGGTTTCTTTTCCACTCATACAAACCTCTTTTATGTGGCTTCTGGCAGATCCTAGTCATCATTAGATTTCATGAAGCCATAGGTAAGGGGCTTGAAGCGGGTCAAATTCACTAGCTCCGAGGTAGACACTAAGGGACCGAATGTTGGTAGGGATGGGCCTGGTCACTTGTGGAGGGTGGTATCAGATGCGGGGCGTGCCCGGAAGCCTTATCGGGTTTGGAGTTGGATCTTCTCTTGACCAACCATCTCGTTATGAGGCTCTGTTGGGTGTTTCGAGAGGCGGCCTTGAGGGACTCATCCTACTTTCTCACGATATGATCTCTCAGGACCTACAAGAGCACGCCACAATATTTTTCTAGATGTCCCATGATGCCGTAGTTATAGCATACGCTTAATTTTTATAGGCACTCTGATCCTTGTCAACGAACCAAACAAATACCCCGAGGTATAACCTTAGAGTCAATTTCTCACGGGCCTACTTGGCCCCCACTACTCAGCCTCGGTTCGTTGGTCAGTCAATCACAATTTGTAAAGGGGTTGTCCTAAACTATGAAATGAAACAGAACAACAAACTAAAAGAAATAGAAAATCTAGTATGCAAATAGATCACTCGATGACTACGAATAAAACTAAGGTGAGAATGACTATGGGGAAAAAGACTTGCTTGGGTTTTGGAACATCCTAAGGACTATGGGAAATTGCACAATATCAGAATAGATAAGAACATGGGTAACGATATGTTTCGGGTCTTAGGATCGGGTCTATCAACACAACGACCTAAAACCACTCGCAACACCCATAAACATCCATTCAACAAACAACTCATTAATCAATCTCATAAGAAAATTTAAAACAGGAAAACTGGAGAAAACTGCAAATCACATGGAATCTGGATAAAAGGGTTGACAAGATAGCAAAACATATCATCAATCATCATGCATCCAAAATCCTATCACAACATACTAGAAAATCTCATAAATCCAAAGGAATCCACAAAACCCAAATAAGAAGAAAACCTAGCTCTCCATAGAAGCTGTAGAGAATGCTGCAAACTGCCAATCCATCAAAGTAGGAAGTTGATCCTCCGTTGAGCTTCGATTCCTCAGCTATTTGGCTACAAATCTTCATTCTCATGGTGTTCCTAGGCTCCCAAGGAATTCCCCCTTCGTCAATTTGTGTTTTAGTTCATCTATGTGATTCTTCAACAACAGCAACTCCAATCTTCTTTCAGCCATAACTTATTCATTTGGACTCCAATTTCGCTTCGAGTCGAACCCTCTATCCAAATGATACATGCGCTCAAGGAAAACACTCCAAGAAATAAGTGAAATAGAATGATATGGTTCGTTTAAGAGGAAACAAGCACGAAATGAAATCATGATCGAACCAGACGCTACTAACAAGCAAATATCATCAAAACGGAGCAAAAATATTCAAGGTGGGGTCAAAACGGCTACCAATAATCGTGTTATCATGCTCGTACTTGAACTTGCACATAATTTCGACGTCTACATGCATGTAGACCTTCTTCTCGCGATGTAGTGGTATGCACACATCCATATCCACATGAGTTCTCTCTGTCTAATATTTTACCTTATTTATGGGGTCATAATAGAAGTACTTATCCGCACAGTTACCCAAGACACAAATGACTGGTTGAGAGAAATAGTTGAACGGTAGATAGTGCACCTAGATCTAGAAGGGGGCTGCCCCCTTCCATTAAGGATGATGAAGTTTCGATTTCTGAAATTTGGTGTAGATGACGATGGAACCGATGTCATCAAACCCTGAGACTGACGAACAATCTTAGATCTGAGAAGGTCAGGAGCTGTTTGGTCATTTATATGAGAAGGTTAGTTGACCTTCATTTATGAGTTTATAGACCATCCGATTAGAGATTATAAGTTTATCTCTGTAGCTTCAATCAAGTTCGATACATTAGAGGGTTGATAATATTTTTGGTACCTTACTTATTAAAAGGGTACATTTGATACTTTACTTTTCGTTTGTAATCAAATGGTTTCTTACCTATTAAATTGTAACTCTGTGGTACCTCCATCCAATTTCCATCCATTGTTTCTATTAAGTATTGACGTGGAAGCCCAATCATCCACCCCAGTCAGCAAATATAATAAAAATAATCCGATGGAGGTACCACAAAGTTACAGTTCAATAGGTAAGGTACCATTTGGTTACAAACCAAAAGTAAAGTACCAAAATATACCCTTTTCATTGGTAAGGTACCAAAAATGTTATTAGTTGAGTAAAACTAATGTTTGGTTATAGAGGTGGAGGAAAGGCTCACTCCGATTGTTGCGGCGTCGACATCGACGTTTAACACATCGAAGAAGATGAAGTTTTGAGAAGATGGTAAATATCCAGCATGGTCCCCAAATTTTATCTATATTTTAATCCCTACAGTTCCATAATTTTTAACAATGGTCAGCTGTGACCCAAAAGCTTTTTCATTTAATCCAAGCTGGCTCAAACAATTATGAATTATAACTATGTTTATAATCGGTTATAAATCTAAAAATTATACATACATTTTCTAAGGTTAATTTAGTAACTTCACATCAATTTTAAAGGATGATTTAGTAACTTCACATAAATTTAGTTTTTTCATAGCTTTCTTATTTAATTAATATCTTTTACATATAAACTCGGATTTGAATAATTTTTACACCGACATCTTAACTTTCAAAGACGATTAAAACTAGCATAGTCTTGATATGTTTTGACGATTTTTATGTCAAACACATTAGTTGATTGCCTCAAAACTAAACTTTATATGTCAGGCAGTTATTAGTAAGGTTGTCCTCAACCCTCCGGCTACACTTCTAAATTTGTATAATATAAGCTTGTAAACACCTCCAACCCACCTTTCAAAATAGAGGGTGGCTAGCTAACCTTGTAAAATAGAGTAGCTAAACTTGTAAAAATAAGGAAATATAGAGTTACTATTTTCACTAATTAAAAAATTTGGGACCACATTACAAATGATTATGATGGAAAGAGAATGAGCCACCAGAATAAAGCTCAAATGCATAGGAGCAGTATGGGGACACTCGCTCCTATTGTGAGAAAATGAAGCACGAGTGTGTTTACATTTACGTCGCTGATTCTTTTTTTGTTTAATTTGAAAATTAGTTTCTGTTTTAATTTTCTGATATACATTTATTGCTCTTTAGTCATGTATTTATCCAATTTAGACTAATTTTGTTCTCTAATCACTATTATCCAAATTGATTGAAATTTTATCAAAACATTTGTATTGATTTATTTGAGATCAAGAACAAAATATTACTATAATAAATATTAGTTTAATTGTTTATAAGTTAGATTTATTAATATAAAAATAAAAATTTAAGAATTTAGCTAGTCTCATGGTTGGAGAAGTTGTAGATTTTGAGACGGCTAAAATGCTAAAACCACATTTAGCCACC
This sequence comes from Linum usitatissimum, assembly GCA_030674075.2. Lineage (NCBI taxonomy): Eukaryota > Viridiplantae > Streptophyta > Magnoliopsida > Malpighiales > Linaceae > Linum > Linum usitatissimum. The sequence continues at coordinate 8,290,225 of JAUJYP020000285.1, read as the reverse complement.
TTCTATTATGCACGGAGGGTTGTGGTTAGCCTAACTAGAAGTATATATCTTCACTCAAGAAGCAAAGCCGAAATAATTGATTTTTTTATTTTAATATAATTTTCCGTTAAGTGCTTTTTTCCAAATTTATCATTTAAGTATTTAATTCTACCAAAAAATCATTTAAGTATTTAAAGGTATATTAAGCTTTTTAAGTGAATGATACATTGATGCATACATATCTATTATTAATTTCAAATATATAGTTCGGTAGAATTTTATATATATATATATATATCGGGCTTTCAAGTAAATAATAATATTATGCATGCATATCTATGGTTCGTTTTAAGGAAAAAACTCTGGTACTCCCGATTTATGGAATATTCGCACTATTAGAAATTGATCTTGACCGCCCGTTGGCTAGATTAAATCTCATCCGTCTCTTTTATTTTATTTTTCCTTTTTTGTAATTAATATGAAATTAAATTTATGATTGCTTACCCATCTTATATCCAATTAATATGAGGTCCTTAAAAATTGTTTGTTTGTTTTGATATTTGGGCATTGTAAATTAATCTATGAACACCCTAACATTAACATTACACTTATCAATCACTGGTTTTTTTTATTTGCAATCATTTATACTTGACGTTATACCATCCATGCTTTTAAATTTAATACCTGCGGATTATGCTTGCCAATTCTATTTAATTCATCATCAACCTTCTAATAAAACGTTGAAACTACTAAATTGTGTAACAAACTTCAGCTGCTTGACAATTCACCATTGCTAATATAATTGGTGCAGTATGTTGGCTTGAATTTTTAGGTGCAAGGGAGTTGAAGAGCGAAAAACCTCTACGAAATTTATCATGTATGAGAGGCCTGAAGTTGATGTAGAATTTGACATCGCCGACGGTAGGATGTTGTCGGCGGAGGTAGGATTTTGTCGGCGGTCCAATATGATCTCTTCAGTTTCGGAGTGATGTTTGATCTTCGAGAAACATTATTTTGTTTGTTTCTGAAGCATGAAATATCGTGGACAACCGAAATTCGACTCCGGCTAATTTTGATGCAAGGGGAAACGAGAAATCACGACAAAATCGGACTGAAGCAGAAGTTCGGGAACAGATGCAGGAGAAAACGAGTGCTTAATCATTGGTGGTTTACAAAAGACCAATGAGACAAAAGTTGACGACCTACACGTCAGTGATCTAAGAAGCTTTTAGGCTCAAAATTACAGAGTTTAACTAATGAATTGGATTCGATAATCGGCAAAGACTAGGGGCAAAAACCTAGTACCTCTTATGACTTCGCATCGGCGATTGTGTGACAGATGAATCCATCGGCTGCGAGAGACAGCCGAACATCCCGAGAACTTGGAGAAGTTTATACCGCCCTCTCATCCTTTTTCTTCCTTGAGCATTCATGGAATTTTGATATGGAAGAAGCGATTTCCGGATCGATCAAAGCCTGATCTGATCAGATGAGATTAACCACTGCAATATACATCTTTGTTTGTTGACGACGAAAATCTCTTCGCTAAGAGTGGACTAATTCTTGATACGTCAATGTTTTGTTAAATGTTGTTGAACATTAATTGATTTATTGAGTAACGAGTGACAGTTCTTTTGATTCTTTAAGTAATTGGTAAATGAATGTCTACATGCTAAATATAAATTCATAAATTTGTTCTCAAGAATGAAAAGTCTACTAGTGAAGAAGAATTGAAATATTGATGGATGATGTTAGGTTTATCCATCCATAAATTCAATTCACAAATTTAAAGTGATTCGTAAGTGCAATGTTAATATTAAAATGTTCACATATGAAAAAAACCAACACGAAACATCAAACTGTAAAGATACATGTAAACGTACTGCACATCTTACCTTTGAATGATTTATTTCATATTCTATCTCGTATTGATCGGGAGTATCGATACCCTGTATAAAAAAATCTCATATTTCTAAGAATTAAAATTCAAAAAATAAATTCTAAAATTCTTGACAAAAATCTTTAAACCCTAAAAAATGATGATAACACTGTAAACATAAAATTTAACAATTAAATACTATATCATAAACTCAACCTCTAAATCATATCGCAAACCTTAACTTTTAATAATAAATCAAAATTAACCTTTAATCTCTTAACCATTATATCCTGAACCCTATACATAAATTTATAACCTCAAAATATCTTAATTTTAATCATAAAATTATGATAAAATATGATATAGAGGGCATGTACCACCGAAATGTTTTCCAGAAGCATAGAGGTATTAGTATCACGTGGTTACCGATCTACAGTCCTGAGAAGACCAGAATAAAAGGACACAGAATGCTCACCTACACCCTCCACCACACAATAATAACCAGCCCTCCTACTCTCCCTTGCTGCTCTTGTCGTGACTCTCCTGCCACCTCCTTTTTTCGCTATACAATACAAAAAGTCGGAAACAACGCCAAAGCATCTCGGCCCCGAAACAAACGAACAACGAATAACTACTTCTCTTTCTCTCATTGATCGCCATTGCCGGCAGAAATTATGCAGTACAAAAATCTAGGACGATCGGGGCTCAAGGTCAGCCAGCTTTCCTACGGTGCTTGGGTCACTTTCGGCAATCAGATCGATGTGAAGGAGGCCAAGTCGCTTCTCCAGTGCTGCAGGGACAACGGCGTCAACTTCTTCGACAACGCTGAGGTCTATGCTAATGGCCGCGCTGAGGAGATTATGGGCCAGGCCATCCGGGAGCTTGGTTGGAAGCGTTCTGATATCGTCGTCTCCACCAAGATCTTTTGGGGCGGTCAGGGTCCCAATGACAAGGGCCTTTCTAGAAAGCATATCGTTGAGGGCACAAAGGCTTCGCTCAAGAGGCTCGACATGGAATACGTTGATGTGATCTACTGTCACAGGTTTGGCAGCTCAAGTCAATTTGTTACTACTTCCCGTACTTGTGGTCGTCAGATGCGTACTGGATGTTTGTTGATGTAGGGTTTCAATTTTCTGATTTAATTAGACGAGGGATTTATTTGTATGGATCTTTGATTTCTAGACCTTCCGATCATTCCTCCAGATGGTAACTGGTTTATGAGGTTAATTCAGTGCTTTACCCACAAGTAGAAGCACGTTGACTCTTGTTAATCTTCCTTGAAATAAATATGATTTCACTGTTCATTTTGAGACATGGCTCCCCGTGCACATAACAGGTAACTGTTTGGAGTAGAATTTGCAGTTTTCAAAGATGTTGGTGTCATGTTGAAGTTAAAAGAACATCTTTCTTTCCCTCCTCTGGTCACTGTATGCAAATGTTTTTTTTTATGCTGCTTGGACTGGCTGGCATATATAAGTCTAGATCGATTCATGTAGTTTTCATCGAGTACAATATCTGGCGATGTACTGACGAGAGAGGCTTGGTTAGGGTTTGATGTGGAGGTATAATTGTTGATGCAGGCCAGACATATCAACACCGATTGAGGAAACAGTAAGGGCAATGAATCACGTCATCGATAAGGGTTGGGCGTTCTACTGGGGAACCAGTGAATGGTCAGCACAGCAGATCACTGAGGCATGGGGCGTTGCTGAGAGGCTAGATTTGGTTGGACCCATCGTGGAACAGCCAGAGTATAATATGCTATCTAGGCACAAGGTGAGCGGTTCCCTGCATTTCTTCATGTTGAAGTTAGGTTTCCTCCTTGGTTTGGGAAGGCTTTCCATGTGTGTTTTTCATTGTCTTCACTTGATTTGTAGGGATGATTTTGATGGTGTCTTGATTTAATGAGAAATTACTTGTATTATGTTCTGATAACAGATTGTATGGATGTAGGTTGAGTCTGAGTACCTACCTCTGTACACCAACTATGGTCTGGGTCTTACCACTTGGAGTCCACTGGCTTCCGGAGTACTTACTGGAAAATACAACAAAGGAAATATACCTCCAGACAGTCGTTTTGCATTGGAAAATTACAAAGTACTGTCACCTTGGAACTCTGACGCTTTCTTGTGTTTTCCACAGTTGACTTGGTTTCGCTAAACATTATGACTGTGCTTAGCAAGATCAATATTATTTGCATATATCCTACTTCTTTTTTATTCTGGGCTCTTCCATAGGGTCACTAGTTTGTCTAAAGTTCCAGGACGCTGGACTTCACTGGTAATTTTAATTGACTCATTTGAATCTGTGGAGATCCATGACTAATCTCAATTTGTTATGATTCGAGGTCTCAGATTTAGATGGATTCAGTTGTTAAATGGTGATTATGAATGGGATGAAGTTCTGTTTCCCAATTTTTTCATGTGAACCTTGGTGGTGCATGATTTTGACTTGCTTTTGTTCATTTCGGGTTCTTTTGGACTAAAAAAGTCCTTTTTTTTGTTTGCTACTTCCAGAACCTTGCCAGCCGATCTCTGGTTGATGATGTGCTGAAGAAGGTTAACGGGCTTAAGCCAATAGCTGATGAACTAGGCGTGCCGATGGCTCAACTTGCAATTGCGTGGTGTGCTAACAATCCAAATGTCTCATCGGTTATTACTGGTGCTACAAAGGAGTCTCAGGTTAGTCTCCAGGACCAGGATCTTACGAGCTCCGTTTTCAACCCTGTATTTTCTTACTTCTTTCAATGAAAGCAAAGATCCATATCCTTACAGAACCTTAAAGTTTGCTGAGTTTTCATAGAACTTTTTTCGTATATACATATAAAACATGTTGTAAACCATGTCCTATTCCCTGTACAGATTCAAGAGAATATGAAGGCTGTAGATGTCATTCCTCTACTGACACCAGCTGTGATGGAGAAGATTGAAGCCATACTTCAAACCAAGCCAAAACGTCAGGATTCGTACCGGTAAACAGCAGCAGTTTCATTGTGTCTCTGTCCATCTCATCCGCAGACATTTGTGGGTTTTAAGTTTGCTGCGGCTGTTTTGTGTCATTATCTTAAACTTTCGAGGTTTCACTTCTGAAAGGGCTTGGAGACTGAATTCATGACATTATTTGTCAAACCAAGCTGTGGGTCTGGATTGCTGTAGTGGCTTTGTTTTACATGCATCAGTACTTGTTGTGGGTCTGCTTTGTTTCCTGATCGTAGTCTGGGCAAAATACAAGTACAACTATGAATGAAACAAGGCAATCCCTCTTTCTATTCTAAGGTAGAAAACAATATGGTTAATGTATATAGCATCCCTTTTCAAGTAGAAAAAAGGTTGGTAAGCATTTAAAACACACACCGAACAACGGACCTCATTACCTGGAAGGGAGTACTACTACTTGTACTTGGGGCAACCCAACACTTTCTAGCCCTTCATTTACTACCCCATCATGATCTACCGCTAGCTTAACTTGTTTATTCACCCAGAAGCTTAGTATGCACCATAATATGTCATTTGCATGGAGAGGATGTTGGTACTTCAAGCCGGGATCGTTCTGGAGTTTCGTAATCTCTGCAACTTGAATTTGAATGTCTCCCTCAAACATTCAACTTATTCTCTTATACTTATCTGCGACAGACCACATAGTCTCGGCACAAGCAGCCCAATCAGAGTCTCGGTAACCGGTCAAGCTAAGATCATTATTGGTAGCTTTGAACAGCAATCCTTGAGCATCCATAGGGGATTTGCTATATTTAGCTTCAAGGAAACCTAATTCGTTGAGTAGGTTCACACAGTATTTCCTCCGGTTCACAACTACTCCTTCATGTGGACGTGCCATCTCAAGAGACCTAAGAAATCCTTGAGGGGTCCAAGGTCTTTAATCTTACAAATTGACTATAAATAGACCTTAACATGTTCAATGTTCTACACACACTCTATATAATATCATCCACATAAGACTAGTTGTATGTAACCATGTCACTCCCATGGCCTTAAATGAAAAGAGAATAATCAGAATTCGATTGTTGAAAACCATTAGTGATCAAAGAGGTAGTAAGCTTCGCAAACCATTTTCTACTCGCTTGTTTTAGCTCATAGAGGGACTTCTTGAGCTTACAACACATTCCTAGTGGTACATCAAGCTCCTGTGGGATTCACATATACACATCTTCTATCAGATCTCCATGCAGAAAAACATTAGACATGCCTATTTGCTACAAATGCCACCCTTTAACTGATGCAACTGCTAAAAGAATCTTAACCGTAATTGATCTTGGCAACTGGCGAAGAAGTCTCAACTCCATAGACTTGAGTGTAGCCCTTAATAACAAGTTGGGCCCTGTGCCTCTCCACTGATCCATCTGACTATACCCATTTATATCCCATGTTTGATTCTCAGTTAATGCGGCAAGTCCTTCCTTCGTGGCTCAATTTTAGTTTGGATTTGTCTGAGCAATGACATTCAAGGCAAACTACTGTTATTCTTCAGATAATTTGGCATAGGAAACAACGACTACGATTGGATGCCTAGCAACTGAGTTGCTGAGATGGAAATTCTTTAAATATACTAATTTAAATGGCCGTGTGATATTGTGAAATTTTGAATTAGAGTTGATATGGCATTGTAAATTCGTAGATAAATAATTAAAATTATATAATTATAAATATAAGATGATAGACAAAAAATTGGATGAATTTGAAATGGTAACAAATTCGTTCATAAACAAACAGTATAATTATGTAAATATATGAATATAGCAAATAGAAAAAATTGGGGAGTTATATCTACATGTCTCAAACTTAAATTCTCCAAATTAGTACATTAATAAAAAAATTAAATTTAAAATATCTGTTAAGATCATTGTCAAATACTTGGCCCAACAAGCACGTTGATATATCACAAAATAACGTTGTAATTACATAGATGTTTCTTTTAAGAAAACTAAATAAAATATATCAATATTGACATCATTCAACTAAAAAAATTAAAGTAGGCAACATTTGTTGATGAAAAATTATATGTTAAATATTTTGTATAAAGAGATCCATAGGCAAATCAAAATTGATGTAGACTTGACAACGGTCGGGTTTGTATTCGGACAATTGATATCTGTTACCCATCAATTTTAATTTCGATACTTATGAATAGTAGCCAGACCCCACCTTTTAAATTTATTATTATTTAAAAATGTGGTAAAATGTACTGCCCACATGTACCCAATCCTAATAATGAAAAAAAACATATTTAGTAATAAACATGAAAATGATCAAAACTATCAGGGGTCGCCAGTTTCTGCCATCGTTGGTCCCCGCAGTCGTTAGCTTTGGTTGCCAATCGTCGATCGCCGACCATGCGTGCATTCCCACCAGCCATGTACTTCAGTCGTGATTCGGTGATCGCCAACCATGCTTATACTTGTTTGAAAAATGTGTACTTGTTATAATCCTATTAGCAATCAGCCAAATCGAGTGATTAATAAACTGATTAATTACTACCTTCTCCGCCTGGTTTGTTCTGTGTTTGAGTTTGTTTGCAGGTTGACAGAAACGGTGCGTTTCATGCTCAGTCACTTAATATATAAAGAGACCGAGGTGTTTGACGAACGGATTTTCCCCATTATCAAATGCCCAGTAGATTGTTCTAACAGAATCGTATTTCCCTATGGTCTTTCTAATGCTATAACTCAATTTGAATATGCTAACTAGACCAACAGTGAATGATTTTTTGTTTGAGTGTTTAAGTAACCAATTATCAACTAAGAATGAATGCAAGAGATTGAGTTTCAGATATGAAATAAAGGTTGTTCGGATTCGAATCCTCTAAAGCTAGCAATGCATGGATGTCAGATAATTTATCTCAATTTTTCAGGTTATAACAGTTTGGCAATTTCCTGCGATAGTCTTAGATCACTATCGTGCCTCTAAGGATCTATTCCTTTGACCATAGACTCCTCTCTTGAGCTAATCTACATCCAAGCAGAACGCACTAAAGGTGTTCGATGAAATGCAACAACAATAAATGATGCAAAAAACCTAAACGATATGTTCCTCTCTCGAGCTAACGAATAATCTAGCGTTTTTCCTAAGCGACCTATCAATCTATGTTCCTCTCGGATCCATAAATCAATGACGATGATTCAAATAAGGCGATCATATGAAATTGAATCAGAAATTAGGTTTAGAAAGAACACATTATAAGTTTGAATAACCTCGATAACAAACAAAGGGTTTAACCCCCATCATTCATACAAAAGCTAAACTAAAGTTTCATCTAATCCAAACAACACGAAAGGTTTAGCCGCTCATGGTTTCGGAAAACAAATCACAAGAGAAAAGAAGAAAAACCGAAGAAGACGATATGTTCTTCGTGGAAATCCCAATCTTCGACTTGATGATACGCCCTTCACCAATTGTAGTTGATCCTCTCACTTCAATCGTCTCTCTGGAACTGTAGCTCTCTCTAAGAGTTCAAAAATATGTGTATATTGAAGTCCATTTGAAGTATAGGGGTCTCGGGGGTATTTATAAGCTTCTAGACCAAGTTGGAGAAGGATTAAACTAAAAAATCTCGTCAACACTTGGGACATGGCGTGTACTAAAAGGACATGACAGTGTCCTTTCTTCAGCAGGTCTCGGCCGTGGGCATCAATAGGAAGAATACGTCGTGTTCCTTAAGTATACAGAATTTGACCATGGCGTCAACATAAAAGTTGTAGGTAATTGAATTATCTTTTCAAAACCGCTAACCTCGCATCAATTGGACTTCCGAGTGATGAGTTATGCTCAAAATACTAAACAGTGACGTTTTCTTCCCAAGTTGAACGCATTGAGTTGTTCCGACCTCCCCGTCATTTCTTGATTCATCCTGAAACATCATATGACACCTGAAATGTCCTAAAACATTCAAAACAACATGAAATGTACTATAAACTAGCACGACCCAAGGGGGAATGAAATATGCATAAAACGTTATAAATTTGAACACATTTTGACATTTAAGCACACAAAATTGTAGTTTACAATGAGAACAAGTGTGTTGATAATCCAACACATCAAACCACCCCACACTTAAATGTTTGCTTGTTCTCAAGTAAATCTACTAATCGCACTCTAAAAACCACTCAACATATAGTGATCGAAAGACATAGTTTAAGTCCTTAATTCTATCCTGGTGTACAAGAATGCTAGTCAACCAACAAACCACATAATTAGGCATATAACACTTAGTCCCTTAGATTAGTATAAGATAGAATCATGCATATGATACAAATGAATTGACACCTAACCACCAGAGTGTATCCCTATCCCCCAAACACTTATAACTTCTAGTTGCCAGCGGAAGTAACAAACCGACGGGTTATCCTGGCTGGGATTCCTCTTTTTTCCCGAGGAAGGAGGTGCTTAAATTTCTAATAACACTCAAGTTATGCTAGCACCTCCCTCTTATTTTGAGTTTCTTACTTGACTATCTATCATTACATAATACTGCAAACAAAACTCGAATATTGAAATGTCGTTTTCTTTCTTTATTTATTGCTTTTAAGATAGCGGTTTTTTTTCAAATGGGGAAATAATCGCAACTTCAGTCGGACTTGGAAGTAACCAATTTTCGACCCACGCCCCAAGTCTCATAAAGGTTGGGAAGATGGCGGACCTCTAGGGTTGCCCTACGTGTTTCAGTTGCAATCAAACCCCCCACAACATTTTTATTTAGCAACCTCATTCGGACTTCTCCCGCCCGTTTTAAGCTTCATAACAACTTAGGCAAATTCGTTGGGTGGATACACATACACTCTACTGTAACATAGCATAAAACAATGGAAGGTAGTAATTCATTTTTAACATAAATATGAGTCTCTAGTATACTAATTTTGGCAAAACGGTAGGTGATTCAAAAATGACATCTTAACATCCAAGACATTCACAAATAAAATGAGAATACTAAACATGCATTCACTAACATCTAGAATTTAAGCTCAAGAGAGAGTCTGGAAAAGTAAAAAAGCAATTCAGCATAATTATTCATAAGTTAAGTACCCAAAATTTAGAAACATCCTAATTCACCCCACATTTGAACAAGACATTGTCCCCAATGGACCAAACAGTGAAGGGAGACAGGACATAAAATATAGTACTAACTTGGAGATCGTGATAGTGAGTGGAATCTACTAACCAAAACTTTGAAAAGACATGGAAATTAGATTTTTTATGAAGATTGTATTTTTATTCATCAAACTTCCAGCATACCCAGAATAGGCATATTACAAGAGAATTCATACAGAATCTGCTCACAGAATCGACAAACAATAAAGATAAACAAAAAACAAAAAAAAAACAAACAACGGAATCACATAACAACTAAGCAGCCTTAATCACATATTGAATCTCTCTACAAATCTTGTCGCCAATGGACAAGGCATCACTTGATTTTTCTCCAACATTTCTTCGACATCTCTCATACCAAATGCTTCCAATAATGAATCTCATGAACATCCTGAATGAAAGAAGATATATCTCCATCATCAAACTTTACAGCAAACTCAACCAGTTCATCCCCATCCACCAGCATGAGGAGCAGAATTCCCAAAGTAAGAAGACCAAACAGCTTGCGCAAAATCATAATTTTGAAAGATATGTTCAATATCAACAACACCATTGTCACACAGTAAGCAGTTGATATCAAACTAAAGCCTAGGACGTCCTTTTTGTTCTAGTAGTCAAACATTTATGAAGGGGCTAACCAAGTGATGAAACAATATTGACTTATACAAAGAGATTTCCAAACCAAATTATGCCAGACAACAACAGTTCCTCAACGACGAAATGTTTCCCAAACCTTAGAAACAGAAAATTTTGGCATCAAAGTATCTTGTCATAATGGAAGATCATATGAATCAAAAGAAATAAAGACCAAAGCTTCATCCTTGGCTTTAAGTATACGTCTCCATGTCCAGAAATGTGAATGAGTGCCTTTACACTTTACTGACCGGAACAAATTCCTCTTTCAATTTATATAACTCAATCCAATCAATCCATAAGAAACCTACCTTAAACAGAAAATTAAATTTTTATTGGAAATGTATTCATGTTTTTATTGGAGATGTTTAAATAAGATAAAAATCTGAACTTTTTTATTAGGATAAAAAGATGGTTAGAATCCAATAAAAATTTTGATCCGTCAAACATAACCAATATATAAATGAACTTAGCTCCATTTCATACTTTAGGGTGAATGAACTTAAGACTGAAGCAAATTTTAGTGCTCGAGAATATATATATATATATATATATATATATATTTATTTATTTATTTATTTATTTATTTATTTACGAGTCGTGCTGGTGGAAATGAAAGCTAACTACATATATAGTTTACTTTCTTTTCATTAATGCCTTGTTAATGAGAACGTCACGCGTGGGACCATTGAGTTTGTGCAAGAAATAATGTCCCCAACTTACATATGGTATATAGTCAACCCAATCCCACTCTAGCCATAATAATAATATCATCAGTGTTTCAAGAAAGTCAACTCCAGACAACATGAAATGGTTTACAGTCCCAGCACTGATCAGTTGTCAGCCACGTCTGATGGATGTGTGTAGCAAAAGCGAATCGAAACAAACATGAAGAAAGGGCTGAGGGGGCCGGGGAATATGACCAGATCGAAGAACCTAGGAATTGTTTACAGCAAAATCTATTTCTAAGTTCGTGGCAAAGGGATGACTCGACAGATGTCGACTGGAAGTAACTGACAACGCGGTCGATGGAGAGTAATCTTATTACGGCGCCCCCTAATCCATTTCTTATTATTTTTCCATTTTCACGGCCAATTGCTGATTCTGATGAGAGATGGAGATGGCGGCAGATCGGAATTGGGGGTTCAAGGTGGAAGCCATTATTGTAATTTTTGAATAGCTGTATACGTGTATTTCAAATGCTTCAAATGTTTTTTTTTAAAAAATATGTGTTTGGGTGTTGATTTATTTTATATATATTTAAACCCAATACACAAATTTCTTCTTTAATGATGTTGAAATATATAAATATATATATCAAAACTGAAAGTTCTTAAAGACAGACCGACAATGAAGGAGACTGATTCCTAACGCCAGAGGTTACCAACAAATGACGACGAATACGGCTGATGGGTGGAGATGACTTCATATGTAAAGATGTTAGCGGATGGCGGTCGAAGTGATTGGAGGATGATCGATGATAGACATGACTTTAAGCAGCACAGGTTGATGGCGGATGGAGGATGATGATTATGGTTGGCGACCGGCAACAGACGTTTTTGTGGGATGGCGGCTAGAGATGGTTGGAGATGATAGTCCACTAGCTACAAAGGTTGCTAGCCGTCGGTAGATAAAATTGCCAACAAATTTTCGGAGACCAAAAAAATATTGATAACGTTTTCGATGACCGGAAAAATTACTCGAAAAATGATGGGATTTTTTTTGTTGACCAAAATTTTTGCCGGAAACTTTTTCGGCAATTTTCTTGGTGCCGAAGAAAATTTTTGAAATGGTAAATGTTTGGAGTTCCTGATCTAGCTTTCTAAGTAAACTCAAGGTTGATAAGGTGTGACTTGTAATTTGTGAATTTCAAATTAATTTATTTTTACATTTGAAATGATAAAAGAATTAGTGTTAAATACAACAATGTATTTAATTTTCAAACTCAAATTATATTTATATTCAAATCAAAATTTAATATTTAAAATATTAAATAAAAATACACTTTTCAAACACCAGTTAATATAGTATGATTCATTTATCTAAAAGAACTCAAATCCAAAAAAAATTTAGCAAATGCATGTTAAATAAAAACCTGAGTAAAAGGAAAACGAAAGTCCAAAGAAAACAAAACATGTACATGCAGAGCAGTCGTGCAGCGTAACTACAAGTCTCAACCACGAGAAAAACAGGCGGCCTCACAAACACAAGGAGTGACAAAGACAAACAAATTCCATGACAAAAAAGAAGTCAGGTAGTCAATCTTTTTTATTTATTTATAAAAGGTTAAATTATAAAATTGCTTACATTCATCGACAGTGAGATTGCTAGGCTGATTTGTCTGGTGGCGGTTTTGGAGAGGGCCGAGGAAGGAAACTCCTGGACTGAGGAACTCTGGCTTCAACGGTGTGGCTATAAGATCGAGCTGGATTCCCTATGGAAAAGAGAGGATTCCTGGACGAAGCTTGGCGATCGAAATACGGCGTACTTCCATCGTATTGCCCCTCATAACCGCAGGAAGAGCCTTCTTGATCACATCATCGTGGATGGAGTTCTGTTTCAAGGCCAACATGCCATTGCTCCTGCGATTGTTTGCTTTTATGCCCGTTTGTACTCAGAGGACTTGCCCCTACGCCCTTTTCCAGCTTTCTGGAATCTTGGCCAGGTCACTTCCCTGGTCAGGCCTTTCTCTGTGGAGGAAGTCCGGTCCGCAGTCAAGTGCTGTGCCAGGGATAAGTCCCCGGGCCCCGACGGCTTCCCCATGGGCTTCTACAAGCACAGTTGGGAGACGGTGAAGACTCAGGTTATGCTTTCGTTCCAGGATTTCTTTGATCGGGCAGTGCTTCCTTCATGTGTTAACTCCATCCACCTTCATTTGTCTCATCCCCAAGAAGGACTCTGTCGAGGATGTCAGAGACTTCAGGCCCGTCAGTCTCGTCGGGAGTATCTACAAGCTCATCTCCAAGGTCCTCATGGCTAGGCTGAAACCTCTTATGCCTGCTCTGGTTTCCCCCCATCAATGGGCTTTCGCGGCCGGAAGACAAATCTTGGATGTCTCTCTGATCGCCAATGAGGTCATCGACTCAAGGCGAAGAAGCGGGAGGCCGGGTTTGGTTATCAAACTTGACATCGAGAAGGCGTTCGATCACATAAACTGGCATTGTCTTCTCCAGATCCTTCGTTCCTCTTCTTTCCCGGATAGATGGATTGAATGGATCCGGATGTGCATCACTACTCCAAAGTTCTCTATCCTGGTTAATGGTCAAGCTTCCTGTTTTTTCCCTAGCTCTCGGGGCCTGAGGCAAGGAGACTGTGTCTCTTTTCCTTTTCATCCTGGTGATGAACGTTCTCTCAGAAATTCTGCGTACCCTTCATGACAGCAACTCTATCTCTGGTTTCTTTATGGACGAAGAGGCCAGATCGGGAGAGGTTACTCACCTTCTCTATGTCGACGACACGATTCTGTTTTGTGAGCCCTCTCGTTCTCAGGTTAGAAGTGTTCTTGCTTCTCTTATCGTCTTCCAAACCATTACGGGTCTCAAGGTTAACCTCCATAAGTGCAGTGTGTCGGCGGTGGGGACCGTCGGGGATCTACAGGTGTTCACCGATATTTTCCGAGAGTTGCTGCGGCAGCTCTCAACCCTTGTTCTAACATTGTTGATTTCTGCTCTGTTAACAGGGACGCTTGGGATATCCCTCTGTCGACTTCCCTTCGTGGTGGGGCTCTTGCGGAGCTGGGACGTCTCCTTGTTCTTCTCCAGTCCATTCCTTTACCCCTTTCGGGGCCGCCACACCTTGTTTGGAGGCTGGATGAGCTCAAGGGCTTTTTTGTGAGATCCTACAGAGAGAAGCTTACCTTGGCAAAGTTCCCTGGCAGCTCCCCCTTTCCGTCGAAGCTGTTGTGGACTCCGTCAACCCCCACCAAGGTTAGCTGTTTCGGCTGGCTCGCATGCTTGGATTCCTTAGCTACCCTTGACAATTTGCGACGCCGGGGGATGATCATGCCAAACATGTGCATGCTTTGCTCGGACAGTGAGGAAACTGTCAGCCATGTCCTTCTCCACTGCTCTTACTCTACTAGGGTGTGGAAGCGTTTACGCCCCTCCTTTGATTTCTGTGGACCATGGCAGCGTGGGGTAGGGATTTTTTTGCTTGATTGGATTGACGGATTTTAGGTCGGTGGACCTACCGCCGCTAGAAAGGTGGTGCCGCTGGCGGTCATGTGGTTTATTGGGTTAGAACGCAATAGTCGCATATTTCGCGACCAGAGCTGCTCGATGCTCAGCTGGCTTGAAAATTTGTTTTCAACACTTCCCGGTGGTTGTTCTCATAAGGTGTTCTCTTCAGATGCTGCTTTGGCTTGGTTGAATTCGATTTTCCACCCGCCGTAATCTCAGCACGCGGGCTGCTCTGTTGCTGTGTTGCGGTTTGTTTTTGATTTTGCTATTCCCTCGCTGTATAGTTACCCTGCCTGTTGCTCTTTGCAAGCCGTTTTTCCTCTTTGGTGTGCAGTTTTGGGGGTTTGGCTTTCCTTTGTCTGTCTGGGCTACGCTCCTTCTCTCTCTCTCCTCCTCCCTTGTTTTTAGTTTGTGCCGCCCCTTCCTGCTTTGCCTTTCCTTTACTTTGTTTCATTTCGCTTTTACTCCCAGATCATAATTCCTTGCTCTTTTAGCTTAGTCTCCACACTTTGTGGAATCTGCCCTTGTAATGCAATTCACCTTATCTAACAAAACATTACTTTTTGTTTGTTTTGCAATTGCAATTACGGAGCCTAAGTTCTCTTTCACCAAACGAAAGATGGTGTCGCCGCAACTCTTTCGACGTCGTATCTATCTCTTCTTTCCCACTGCTTCTCATCTGACGTCAACAATCTAAGAAAATAAATTGATTGGAGAAAGATTTAGATATCCTTTTGATATAAATTGTTAGATCACTTAAAAGGAAAAATCCCTCAGATCTAATGACTGAAAAATACCCTGGACATCTTGAAATTGTTAAAATCCTGAATTTCAAACCTTTACCAGCTAATATTGGGGAAACCGTAAAACGAAAAGTTTTGGTACAGATGTATAAGTCGTTTTAGAAATCACAATCTTATGAATTTTATCCACTAATTCTAACTGATATATCATCGTTAAATATATGAATCGGCCTTGAAATCACTATCTTCTAGTATAGGAAACCAATGAGGGAATTACACGTTAATATCATACAAATTACATGTAGAGTACGTAACCCCAAAACTAAAAAAGACGAACCAAAACCTTCTCATAAGTAATGGGCACTTAATTAACTACAAAACAAGCAAGGGGCGACTGGTATGGTATATACACACAGCAACAACAACAAAAGTTAGCCTAACTTAGCCAGGTGATTGTTTTTAAAATTTTTGTTGGCCATAATTAACTAATTAGCTAGCTAGGTGACTGTTGTGTCAAGTCATATTCAGAAACAAAAGTGCCATGAAAGCCGTAAGGCACTCTTGCAGGAAGAATCACAGCCGCTACTTGCTCCATTGTCGAAGCATCCACTATCACAAGCTCCGACTTCTCTTCCTCTTCATCCCTCACAAATCCCATCAAATACCCCTCATCGCTATCACCACTATCCCCGTCACTATTACTATTTATTGCATTCTTAGGCACGTAAAACGGCTCTCCACCAAACCGTCCTTTACCGTAATCGAACCGTCTTACTTCCTTGCTCTCAACATCAACCTTCGCTATCCCGCTGCATTTCGGCCACGGTTCCGCTATCGCCAAGTACACGAACCGGTTCCTCCTCCCCACTAACCGACGGTCCACTTGCCCCACTTCCAAATTCATCCCGGACACTATCGCCTTTCTGCTCGACCCCTTGGTTCTTAGGTTCAACCGAATTTCTGACAGCTCTGTTCGCATAGCAACATGATCACCCTCTGACTCGTTAAATATCGAATCGGGTGGGTCCATGCATGACCCTAGTATCACTATCTCCTCCCCTTCCTCCCACGCATTGTAAAGATGAAAGCAAAAGCAGTCAGGTACCTCTATGAATTCAACTCCTCCTGATTCGTCGTCGTTTTTCGACAGCACCCCGAACCTCGACTTCTTCTTCCTATCGTAGATAACGGGGGACCCACCCCTAACCATTTCGGACAGCTTAAACACAACCTGATGGTCCGGGATGAGGATGAAATTCTGTGTCATGGCAAAATCGTGAATCATGGTCGGCTTCTCAAGGGGTATGTCCACGTGTCGCTTTATCCTCCCGTCCGCGTCGAAACTAAAATATTTCAAGTACGGCCTTTTCATCACGTTGTAGCTCAACGAGTGCAGCTCTCCTGTTACAGGGTCCACCTTAGGGTGAGCGATCATGGGGCAGTCCAACTGATGATCGAAATCGAACCGTCCGATCGTCTCGAGATCCCCATCACCGTTGATCCTAACGTGGTAAGGCAGATCATCCTCGGACATAGCGAGCAGCCTACCGTTGAAGTAGACGAGGCCAGCGTTGGCCACGCCAACCCCACGCGTACTGTCTAACAACCCGGCTCCGGACCTAGCCATGAACAAAGCGAGCCGAGCCAAGCCGGCGTGTCCGTGTAGCTCACCGATGGGCTTTGGGAACATGGGCTTCCCCCAAGCGGATTCCTGCACGAAACGGCTGGTTCGAGTGTATCGACAGCTGTAGCTAGCGGATCCTCCGCGGCCTAATGTGAGGGCGTGGACCATTCCGTCCCCGTCAAACAAGTGGTGCCCACCTGTGGGCGCGTGAAAAGGGTTGGCGCCGTTACGGAGGTAGACACCATGCAGGCAGTGAGGGATGTGGCCCACAACTTGCAGGCCGTGCCGAACCGGACATTCATGGACCGGGGCGAAGTTACCAGAGATTTGGACCGCTGGATCAATGGTCTTGGACAGCACGTGGGATTTCTCCCATGGGTCGATGATTAAGCCTTCCACTTTATCCAACGCTGATGCGGCCAGCCTCTGAAGAACGTTCAGATGATGGATAGGAAGCTCCGACGGGGGAATTGTTTTCTTCGTCCAGCGAGGAGGAGGAGGAGGTTGTGTTGTTATGGAAAGGTGGTTATATACAGTTGAAATTTTGGAGTGAGTAGGAGTGTTGTTGTTATAAGTAACAACATTAGATACACCGCTGGGAGAGAGGGCGAGAGAGGCGGTGGCTATCATGGTGAGTGATTATGGGTGGTAATTTAAAAAAAAAAAAGAGGGAAAGGGTGGTGGGAGTGATAATTCTAGTATAGGGTAGGGGGAGGGGAGGTTAGTGTCTGTATATATATAAATAATGGATGGGGGAGGGTGTGGTGTGGTGTGGTGTGGTGCGTGAAAAATGGTGGGAGAGAAGGGGGGCAGGCTAGGGGGAGGGGCAGGGGAGGGGAGGGCAATAATGGAGTCAAAGAGTTAGAAATGTTGGTACTTGGTGTTGAGGGTGGGAGAGGGGGAAGTGTGATGAGACGAAGCTAGTCTCGTGACACGTGGATATCGTTGGCTTCTCCAATATTTTTATATTAACTCTTTTTCTATATTCACCATCTTTCTCGAAATTTTCCTTTACGCTTTGGCTATGCATAAAACAATTCTTTATGAAAAATAACTTTTTAATTTTTTTAGTTATGGTATGTAACAGGTCCATCCAAAAGTAAATTTATATCCAAATATTTCATTAAATATATGTAATTAGCAAATTGAGTCACTTAAATTATTCATGTGAAATTTGACATATCATCCAATCGGTTTGAACAATACTCATAATCGAATAAACCGTCTATCTTCCTCTCACTTTTTGATCTCAACCTCTTCCCCACCACCCCTACCATCGATTCCTCTTCAACCTCTCTCTAATAGTATTTAATATATGTTTTGATTTTTTGAACAAGTATGTAGTGTTAAATCGGATAACAAATCATTTGGTAATTGTCGGTTTGATTTTTTACTAATATGGAACAATCACATAAGATAAAATGGGGTCAAACACGATGCCACATCGGCTGAGTTAACAAACTTTTAGATGGAATGAAGCGGCACCTAATAAGCAATTGTAAAAAATGGAGGAATGCTTGCTAATTTAAAATTTTTAAATTAGCGAGTCAATTAACAATGACATATAAATTAACTTTTATGTATAGTTAATTAATGAACTAAAATTGTCCAATAGAAAGTATATGAAAATTATTATTTACAAAAATAAATTATATTAGAAATTATTAAAAACATTTTAGGGATAAAGATGATTTGAAATTTTCAAATGAGATAATGGCTAAAAATGATGATTTGACAATAAAAATTATATTAGAAATTGTTAATTAATTTTGGGATGGAGATGAATCATATGATTTACTATTTCTACACTATGGGGTTTTTTTTAAATGGTTAAAGCTAATCGCACCCCTCCGTGTATAATAGAAGACGGCTAGATGTGGTTTTAGCATTTTATCCGTCTCGAAAATTACTATTTCTTCAACCATGAAACTAGCTAAATTTTGTTTTGTTATTTGTAAACCTAACTTAGAAACAATTAAACTAATATTTTTTATAGTAATTTTTTTATCTTGATCTCAAATAAATCAATACAAATTTTTCAATAAAATTTCGGTCAATTTCGATAATAGTGATTAGAGAACAAAATTAGTCAAAATTGGATAAATATATGACTAAAGAGCAATAAATGTATATCAGGAAATTAAAACTGAAACTAATTTTCAAATTAAATAAAAAGAGCGACCCAAACGTAAACGCACGCATGCTTCATTTTCTCACAATAGCTGCGAGTGTCTCCCACACTACTCCTATACATTTGGGTTTTACTGCTCACTTATTCTCCTTCCATCATAATCATTTGCAATGTGGTCCCCAATTTTTTAGCTAGTGGAAATAGCATATTTTTTCATTTTTACAAATTTAGCTACTATATTTTACAAGTTTAGCAAGTCACTCGCTATTTTAAAAGGTGCGTTGGAGGTGTTTACAAACTTCTATTATACAAGTTTAGAACTTTAGCCGGAGGATTACGGATAGCCTAACCTTAAACTCCAAACCCACCATTCTATTTGCAATGTGGTCCAGATTGTATGTCGAGCTTGCAAGGATTTCACGTAGCTGTGCAAGAATTTGGTGTGTGAGTCACCCTGAGAAATCCAAGTAGCGCAAGTCTTTTGCCGATATAAGGCTTCTTCAGCACCTTTCAACCCCTCAAACATCCTCAGCTCAACATGCTTAGCCACCAGATTTGTTGTATTAGGGTGCAAAAGAGATTGGTCACGATGATTCTACAAACGCTGCTCTGAATTAGTGACTCAACGAGAGATATCCGAGAACTCCTTTGCATTAAGATTCTTTCGAGCTTTCTTCAACCCCTTCAAATTACAAACTTAATTTCTTCACTAGTGTTGAGTATGATAAGGCAGATGAAGCTATTGTAAAGGCAAAGACGATTGTAAAAGATCATAGGTTTTTATTGATGGTTGGATCCAATAAACGAAACCCAAGATCATATAAGTGTCATCGGGTCTATATGTATTGGTGTAACGGATATAAAAGACATCAAGTACATTGATAAATTTGTAGACGTCAAGATGTACCCAAAATAAAATCTGTGAGGTTTAGACTCAAAGCGGATAATATCTAATGGAAGGTCGGGATGTTAAAAGTGGTATCAGAGAATCTATGCATCCCTCTTGAATGGTGGTGGAAAACCTGATAATATCTAATATGAAAGGTCGGGATGTTAAAATTGATATCAGAACATCTCTACATCCCATCTTAAATGGTGGTGGGCAAACCTGAAAGAGGACGTTGAGTTTCGAAGAAGAGAGGTTTGTGGTTTGCGTGTAAAGGATCTCCATTGATCCCATATAACTAGATCTTTTCTAGTTCTCTATAAGAGTCCCTCGATAAGAAAGCTTTTGTTGGTCCACCCAGATGTGGATCTGAGCTTTGATTTTCTTTTTGACTTCATAAACAGCGGATGTAAGGTGCATTGTGCACTTAGCACCACATTGCCGCCACATATCTTGAAAGGAATTGAAGTCGCCATTGTTTGTTGGGTATTATTTTGTGTTTGTGTTGGTTTGGAGAGTATTGGAGACCGCCACATATATTTTACTTTTTATGTTATCTTTCTTTGTAGGTGTTGTAATTGTTCAAGTTGCATACACAGAGTATCGTCACCGGAGTTGCACATGCGAAGCATAATCGTGAGTAGCACGGTAAGTGTTTGTTGCTTTTATGGATGAGGAATATAAATGAACATGTTTAGATAAATATAAGGTTTATTTTACGAGGAGAAATAAAGAATATTAGGTTGATTTCTTAGACTAATTTTCTTCAATGAATATGAGGAATATGTTGAAATTATTTCTAGTTTTAGTATATTTTGGTGTTTGGTTTTTGTAGGGAGGTTTGAGGGATTATGATGGTGCCTATTGTAATTACAGACTTCATTTCATTATTGGTGGTCAATATGATATTGTAGAGGAAGCTATTGTAAAAATGAAGACAATTGCCAAATATCATAGGTTTTTCTTGAT
Source organism: Linum usitatissimum (assembly GCA_030674075.2). Lineage (NCBI taxonomy): Eukaryota > Viridiplantae > Streptophyta > Magnoliopsida > Malpighiales > Linaceae > Linum > Linum usitatissimum. The sequence goes on along the minus strand of JAUJYP020000285.1, from coordinate 8,269,104 downwards.
GGTTGGATTCAAGAAATGAAACCCGAGATCATAAGTGCATCCTCATGTCTATATGTATTGATGTTATGGGTATAAAAGGACATCAAAGACGTCGAAAAATTTATAGACGTCAAGATGGAAGTCGAAGTTAGAATGTTGGGCTTAACACCTTCGGCACATCCCACATCGACAAAGCATGAGAGAGATCCATTGGTTATAAGGAACAATCCGATCTTAATCGCCAATAAATGTTTTTGGTGTGAAATGAAGGATTTCTTGTAAGTGCTCTGAAGTAAAACGTGCTCGGAGCTTTAATTTCCTTTTTGTAAACAGTGGATTGTGCATTTAGGCACCACTTTACCTCCACATTGACGAGCGGATTTTACCTCAACTATCAAATATCCACTAGATTGCTCTAATGTAATCGTATTTCACTAGGGTCTTTCTAATACTGTTACTCAACTTTAATTTACTAACTAAATCAAGTAACCGCGACTTGTTGGTTGTTTTTTCCAAAAGGATGGTACCAAAAAATTCCATCCCTCGTCTAAGACGTTCAAAACGAGTGTACATAGTGTCCACCGGAGGTACACACTCAACAAATGGAGCTGTATGCGCCGTGGGTCTCCGCAAATGTGTTGACCTCGATCCTTACTCACCAGTATACATACAACGGCAAAGAGACATAGTCACCTGAAAACATCAGCAAAACAATTGTTTTTGTGTTGTAGTATCCAATTATCAACTAATAATTCAAATTAAAAGAAGAAAAAAATAATTAATCAAGTTTCAAATATAGGAAAGAAGGTTGTTCGGACTCGAATCCACAATAGGTAGCAATGCATAGATGAACGATATGGAATCTTAGTTAAACATGTTATAATAGCTTAACATTTAATTTCCTGAGATAACATTAGACCGCTCCCACGAATCTAATGATGTATTCTTCTTGGCCTAAAATTCCTTTCTCGATCTAACCTTAACCCTAGTAAAACACGCTATAGGTGTTCGATGAAATGCCACAACGATAAACGATGCAAAAGCCTAGATGAAACGCTCCTCTCTCAAACTAACGAGTAACCTAGAGTTCTTCCTAATCGACCTATTAATCAAGGTTCCTCTTCGATCAATAAATCAATGATATTGATTCAATCAAGATGATCGTACGAGAATGAATATGAAATTAGGTTTTAGCAAAAACATATCATTATCCAGAATAACATCGATAATTTAATCAAAAGGTTGAAAATCCGTCATCCATAAAAAAGCTAAGCTAAAGTTTTATCTTATCCAATCAACACAAAAGGTTTAGCCGCTCATGGTTTCAGAAAATAAATTATAATAGAAGAGAAGAAAAATCGAAGAATATAACATGTTCTTCGTGAAAATCTCAATCTTCGACTTGATGATTCGCCCTTGCCCAATCATGGTTGATCCTCTCGCTTCAATCGTCTCTCTGGAACTCTTGCTCTCTCTAAGAGCTTGAAAACATGTCTCTAATGAAGTATATCTCATTCAAAATGGGTCTCAAGGATTTATATATGATGTCATCCAATTTGGAGAAGGATTTAGGCCCAAAATCCCGTCAGAAGCTAACACACGACCGTGTAATAGACAATATGTGGCTGATGCTCGCTAACACACGGTCGTGCGTTGATAACACATGTCGTGCATTATAAATACATGGATTTTGGACACGACATCAACATGAAAGTTACAAACAATCGAATTATCTTTGCAACACCACCGACCTTGCATCGATTTGACTTCCGAGCTTTGCGTTAGAACTAAAATACTAAATGTGATGTTTCCTTCCCATGTCGAACGTACTGAGTTGTTCCAGCCTTCTCGTTATGTCTTGATTCATTCCGAGACGTCATATGAAATCTGAAATGTACCAAAAATATACAAAACAACGTAACACTGCTCAAAGGGCCAAGGGGAACTAAATATGCACCTAACATCATGAATTCGAACATGTTAAGGCATCCAAACATAAGAAAAAATGTCAATTAAAGAGGGGACAAATGTGCCAATAATCGAGCACAACACACGTATCTTTGAAAAGAATAGAATTTTTCATCGATTGTTAGGTATTGTTTTTTAGTTTGTCTTGGTTTTGGGAGTATTAGGTAGTATGCTAGATATAGCTAAGTTTCATGTCTAAAATATGTGAGTCAATTTTTACACCACTTTGATATGAAGTTGAACTAAAAAGTGGTGAAAAGTACAGTAGGCAAAGTGGGTTAGTCAAGAGTACGTCATCTCAATTGAAGAGTTGAATCTCCCAAGGGCCAAAAGTATAGTGGCAAGAAAGTGGGTCAACTAGGAGTATGTGATATGTCACCTCAATTTGAGAGTCGAGTCTCTCAAAGAAAAAGAAAAAGAAAAGGACATCAATCGTTACTTCAATTGAAGACACGAGTCTCCCAAAGACAACGAGGCCCAAACCAACAAAAAGTACAAAATATATAAACACGCAAAATAAAATAACAAAAGGAAGAGCGGTACTTGAAATAAAAAGGAAAAATTGAAAAAATGAAGAGACCATCTACTTTTTAGGGGTTGTTAGCACTTCTAATTGCTAAACTAACGTAGTGGTACCTTAATTGATTACTAGGTTATTGACGGGAGGAGTTTAAAATCCATGACTTTTTGTTCTAGGATATCTAGGATATCTAATCCGAAGGGACATTTTCGGTAGTATGAAAATATGTTTTTATTTTTGCAGGTTCTTCGAAGCTCTTCATCGCATCCATGGTGGATATGTCGGCAGGGGCAGCCTGCCCTTTCCGTCTGCATTCGTATCGAATCCATCAACAGCGATACCATACTGTTGTCGATCTGAATTGATTGGAGAACGAAGTAGAAAGGAAAATCCGAATATTCATACACATCGACGGCAACGACCGACTGTTCGTTTGAAGCTGATTGTTTTATGACTTAAGTTACTCGACCTCCTCAAGAACGACGAACTTGAAGATCTCAATCGATCTGAATCGATTGGAGAAAGGAACTAGCAAGAACGGCAGAGGGGGCAGAAAGTCATCAAACGCATCTGGAAATTTGGGGAAGACGACTGGTGAATATTCATTTTGGTACCCAAAATTTTAAGACTAAGAAATGAATCCTAAACTTTTATTAACTAAAAATGTAGTCTTTAATTTCTCAAACATTAACATCGATGACCGAGATAGTTATTTTTCTTTTATAACTAGTTATATTTTATAATTTTTATTATTTAAAATATATTTGGTTATAATCACTTATTATAACCGGTTATAGTGTGATTATATTTTTAATAACTAGTCATAATTATAATTAGTTATATTATTTTATAACTATTTATATTTAAATTATAACCGATTATAATTAGAGATTATAACTAATTATATTTTATAACCAATTATAATTAAAAATATAATTGGTTATATTTTTAAATAACTAGTCACGATTGTAACCAGTTATTTTTATAACCGAAACATATAAACGGTTATAATTTTAAAAATATAACTGGTTATTATTTTAAAAACATAACAGGTTATAATTGTCGTCAGAAAAGTGGTCGTTTGGTCACCGAAGTCTCGTCAGAAATGTTGTCGCCAATCACCGGTCTCGCTGGAAATTCCATCGGCCGGTCACCCATGGGGTGGCAGTGGTGTTTTATAAAAATAATATAATGTTAAAAGTCTTTAGTACTCTTTTAATTCAAACCGTTAGATAATTGAAAGGACCAAATTTTAAAAATCTAACGACCCAAGATGGTTTTGGACATCCTGGAACAATAAATGACTTGTCGTTATTGGCAATATCATTGTCCTACTAGTTACAAATTACAAATGGTTTACTGACTATGTGACAATGCGGGTTCTATTACGTACGGAACTATATATGAATTGCATTGCATGTGATAGTGATTTGGTAGTGGCTGACTTATATATTATCACCCTCCCCATTTCTCTCTATTGTGTATGTGGTTGTGCTTGAACGGAAATTGCGCATAGCTAGCTAGTCAAAATTAAAAATATTGAACAAATGATGAAATTAACGTGCTGCATGACAACTTATTAAGACTCATATGCATGCAATATGTAGAGATATATAGTAATGAAATTGGGTGAAGCAACGATGGACACGCCCACCTTAGATTAGATAGATTACATCATCCCAACGGTCGTCACCCCCACCCCAAATCTTTCCCTTCCAATTCCTACCTCATCCTTTTCGTAGTCTATCCTATCCTCCTCTGCTTCTTCTGAACTTGCACTATTGATCCATATATAATAATAATAACATGCACGAGTAGGCCTGTTGAGAGTGCCAAGTTATAAACTAGCTCGTGTTCATGCAAGCAAGAAAGAGTAAGCAGCATTCATGCATGCAGTACTGAAGCCTTCAAAATTAACGACTCCATATACACTAATCCAGTCTCTGTGTGTGTGTGTGTCTGTTTCAAGTTATGTGTCTCATTAACTAGTTCCGTTGGTTGAGCTTATGTCTCCAAAAGTCAAAAACACATCCGATCCATAGGTCATTCATTAAGTAATCATGGCGTCATTCCTGCTTCTCTCGACATCATCTCACATACATACGTGGCTCATTCTTTCCTCCAAGTTTTCATGGGCATGTGTCATTTTCAAAGGTTCCATTGTGTTGATTTTTTTTAACTATATATGATGTTTCCTCCAATTTGTATAAGTCGAGTTTCTTGAGTAATATCATCTTCCCGGCAGTAAACTTTGTAACATCATTTACTACATGGATATGCCGCCCAGTTACTCACAATCCAGAAACAATAACTCTCGGCCCCATCAGTTTGACTCCTACCAATGCCGCTCATGGGTTTTCTCCAAAGTTTTCAGCCCTTTTATTTTGTCACGTAGTTAAGTGTTTCTTTTTCTGGGTCGTATGAATCGGAGACTTGGGTTTTACAACACTCAATCTCGGTCACCAATGAATTGTGTTTTTTTCAGAGATAACAAACTTGTTCTACAATATAAAAGAGAATTATTAAGAGAAAAATTTAAAAAAAATTAAATTACGAGATAAAAAAGGTAAAGTAGTGAAAAAATTTATATGTCATTAAATAAGCGGTTCAATTATCTTGATAAAAAATATGAAAAAATATAAATAAAAGGTAAGCACCCCCAACAAATCTCTACACTCTAGGAGCAAACGCGTGGATTGGGAAGGCTCATAAACGCTGTGCAAATGGTAATAGAACTAGCAATGAAGGTTGAAAGCCGTTTTGTTTTTGTTTTTTTGATGAATTGATATTGTCTTTGGCCTTCTGCTGGTTGTGGAAAAAGGATACTGAAGATCCAAAGAGGTATTATATAAATATATATATATATATATGAAGACAACAATTGCCTTCAACTAAATAATAATTTTTGTTTTGTTGGGACAAAGGAGGCCAACGTTTCCGTCATCTTCGTTGCATTTATATATATTCACCTTCTACTTTTTTTCTACTTTTGTATATACTAGTTTAGATATCTACGTCATGCCCGTAAAGTTTTAAATTGAAGTTAGAATGACATTGCACACCGATATATAAAATAATAAATAGTTACATAATTATATATATAAGATGGTAAATAAAAGCCTGTATGAATTTGAAACAATAATAAATTTGTGCATACAAAGATGGAGCATAATTATGTAAATATAAAGATTATATTTAAAAAATTGTATAAACAGAGCTAGAGACAAATTAAAATTGAGGTTGACTGGAAAATCGTTATTGTGGATGAACTTCATTGTCCAAGAGATCCTATTTTTCCGTGGGCGATTGAAGTCTTTGTCGGCGTCAGTGTATGGTCCTATGGAGTCGGAGGTGTCGCCTCTAGCGAACAGCTCGCCGGGCGGGGGGATTCCTAACCCTGCCGCGCAAGGTCTCAAGTCCCCTTCTTTTCGTTATACTTTAGTCAGGAATGATGATATTCATCAAATCTCGTCTAACTTCGATGTTGACCCTCGTACCCAGGCGTTGATCATTTCAACGAATCTGGATGATGATCCTTTGAAGCCTATGGTCCGCTTTCTAGCCAGTATACACCAAGAGTGGAGTGAAGATTGGCATAAAATAGTAATAGTGAAAGGTTATAAAATCATGAAACTATTGAGTATGAAATTTGAATTTCATTTTTTACGATGATCGGTGCGTCCTCTCCGCATGCGACCTCTCCCCTACTGCTTGCTCCGAGATATGAGGATTATGAATCTGAAGTGGTGTCGGTTGCGGGAGCAGTAGTGATTTCCCCCACTCCAACCGACTCTAAAGTTGGGTGTGTGACGGTGAAGGAGAAGGGAAATCTAGGCGTCAATCGCGGGCGTTGAGTGCACTGATGTGCCTTTTTTAAATGTTTCGGATTTTGCTCTTGTCAACGGAGTTCTCCAGGTTCCAAAAGCGATTATAGCTAAAGGAGTTCAGAAGCTTCAGGTTGTGATGGTGGCTCAATTTATCGATTCCCCACCGCCACTTAGAGTTTTTGCTTTGATGGCAAATCGAGTGTGGGGTTATGAAGGTGAGGTTTGTATCTCAGTCCTTTCCGAGGGTTTTATTATGATTGAGGTTCCATCGATTCGCTTATGTGATTGGATTCTTGGGAGGTCTTGACATATTCATCATTCTGTTTTGATCCTCCGAAAGTGAAAGGTGGGTGTTTAGCCACTTGATCTTACTCTTTCTGAAAATCCTACTTGGATTACTTTGCGAAATGTTATGCCACAGCTTCTTACTGATGATGGAATTGGCTGGATCATTAGCCCTTTTGGGAAGCCAATTACCAAATTTGTACAAGCAGGATTGACGGTAAAGATTTTCCTGCTCATGAACTCCCACCTTTGTTTGGGCTTAGGAACAACCATTCTCGTTTGAAAAAAAGTGTGATCAACTCTACCCCTGTAAAGTAAACTTTTCATTCCATGAGGGATCCTTGTAGTGGTAACCTTTCTTTTCGATACTGCCTTGCTTTTTTTAGGTCTAGACCCTTATTTATAGAAAGAAAGTCTTTATATGCTCGGTCTCCTCATCTGAGTCTTTTCTTTGTTTTGTTTTAGGATGAATTTCGTTACCGAGATCAGATTAGGTGCTAGAGGAGACTTCTTCGAGATGCATTTGACCGACCGCTAGGACTATTTTGAAGCAAATTGCTTGCCCGAAATCAGTGTCTCTGCAACTTGATGATGAAGTTTTCACTGTCTTGATTGATGTCCCGTAGGTGCGACAGCTACAAAAGCCGAATGTGATGATTAAAATTTGGCAGTCTAAACCCCAACCTTCATCTTCAGGGATTGCAAGTAGCTCTAAAGGGTATGATGTTGAGTATCATCGCGAGATGAGGCATCACCTTTACCTGCTAAAAATCTGCTGGCTGGAGGGGGAGAAGCAGAGGTAGTCAAGACTTCTTCTGAAGTGGAGATTCCTTCTGCCTCTCAGCAACAACTCCCTGTTCAGACCTCTATGCAGGTGGAGAGGGGACTGTTAAGCCCACAAGGTTCCAAGTGTCTTGAAGAGCTTTCCACAAAGTTAGTAAAAATGGTGCTAGAGGAAAGTGTTTATGATGATGCGTCTGAGGAAGTGGATGACGAAATTGAAATGGAAAAGACCCCATATTCCATCATTCTTGGAGATTTTATGAAGCATGTTTCTAAGACTCCTCTTCGCAAGCGAGGGCGTTGGCGAGGTGGTGGTAGGTATCGTCGGAGTCGTAAGTGATTAAGATTCTCGTTTGGAACCAAAGGGGGTTTAATTCCCTCTCAAAGCATACTTACTTAGAGTTTTATATTAATAAACTTAATATAGATACTTTTAATGTACTAGAAACTCATGTGGAATCTTCAAAAGCAAAGAAAATTCTTGATACCACTTTTTGTAGTTGGCATAATTTCACAAATTATAGCAGCAGCTCTTTGGGAAAGATTTGGCTCTTGTGGAAATCTTCTATTAAGCTTACCATTGTTAGTTTCTCTGCCCAATATACCAGCGTTTTGGCTATTGGGAATTGTCCCTTTTACATTTGTGTGGTGTATGGAGCTAACAAGCCAAATGAGAGATGCCAAATGTATGAAGAAACAACAACAAAGTTGGTGCAAGGTCTCCATGTGTGTGTTCTGGGGGATTTCAATGCAATCTTAGAACCTACTGAAGCTTCAAATGAAGTAGGTATTACGAGATTTATGTCTGATTTTAGAGATTGGGTAAATAGCAATGATCAGGACTTTAGTAGAGCATGGTTACTCTGATCATTGTGATTTTTTTTAGATTCTGACATCAGAGTTCTTTCGCTTCCAAAGCCATTCAAAATTTTCAATTTTTAGGCAAAGTAGAGCGATTTTCTTACTATTATGCAGGAAGCATGGACCAATCAATCTTTCCTTACTCATCAAGAGGGGTTTAACAGCTCTATGCTAGATTAAAGAAGTTTAGACGAGCTTTGAAGGCTATGAATCATCACAAGTTCTCTTATCTTAGTGCAAGGGTGGCAGATGCTGAGAATGAATTGAAGCAGGCACAATCTCATGCCTTGACTGTCCCTAGTCCAGATTCTATCTTTGATACTCATAAGAAGCTTGAGTGCTAGATGAATCTTAAATATTATGAGGAAAGCATGTATAGTCAAAAATCAAAGGATACTTGGCAGAAGCTTGGAGATTCAAACATTAATTTTTTCATAAATCTGCTCAAGTTTACAAAGCTCGCAACAAAATCTTGCAGTTGGAGGGACCTAGAAGGGAGCTTGTCATCTCTGTTAATGATATTACAAATGTCATTATGGATTATTATGGCGGTTTATTGGGAAAAGCAAATGCTAATGTAAAAATCACCTCTGTTAAAAAACTTGACGTCCTTTTACTCGAAGAATTGCTAGATTCTAATGATGCTGCTCTTTGTGTGGATGTTACCTTCTAGGAGGTAAAAATGGCTCTGTTTTCTATTCCGAACAATAAGAGCCCGGGGCCTGATGGTTTTACGTCTTGCTTCTTCAAAGATGCGTCGGGGATTGTTGGAGCTGATGTATTTGAAGCAATCAATAGATTTTTTTTTATACAGAACGACTCCCCAAAGGTATTAAATTCAACTCTTTCTCGCTCTCATCCCTAAAAAAGCTTGTGCGATGAACATTAGGGATTTTAGGCCCATTGCTGGCTACAACGTCCTTTACAAGTGTATCTGTGAAGGTTCTTTCCGCTTGATTGATACCTTGTCTCCCTATAGTCATTAGTAACAGTCAAACAGTCTTTGTTAAAGGCAGAAATATTGGAGATGGTATATTACTAGCTCATGAGTTGGTGAATGCCTATCACCTCAGACATACTACCCCCAGATGCACCTTGAAAATTGATCTTAGAAAAAGCCTTTGATTCCGTGGATTTGGGTTTTCTCATCAACATAGTGAAAGTAATATGTTTCCCGGAGCGTTTTATTCATTGGATTGATTGTTGCCTCAACATTGTTATGCATAGTGTTGGCCTAAATGGTGGAATGGTTGGTTACTTTCTTAGAAAAAAGGGAATTCGACAAGGGGATCCACTATCCCCTTCACTTTTTTTCATGGCGATGGAAATTCTCCACTACTTGTTTTTTAGGGCTGCATGTGCTGCTTTGCTACCTTTTCATCCTCAACGTAAGAAGTTGGGAATCACACATCTTTGTTTTGCGGATGATCTTTTAATCTTTTCCAATGGTACTTTCTACGGTGTGAAGGGAGTTAACAATATTTTGCTGTTGTTTTACTCTGTTTCTGGTCTTCAGCTTAATCCTTAAAAAACAGCAGTTAACTATTCTAGTGCTGTCGATGCTAATATTAAGGACCAAATTACAGCTAGCTTTGGGTTCAAGGAGGGAATGCCCCCAATAAGATATCTTGTCATACCATTAATCTTCGGTAAGCTAGTTGTGAAGGATTGTGATGTTCTTATTGCAAAGATCGCAGCTCGCATATATGGATGGTGAGTAAATACTCTTAGTTATGTCGGTAGATTACAATTGGTGGCATCTGTTTTAAATACTATGACTCAATTTTGGACGTCTGTCTTTGTCCTCCCAAAGTCGATGATTCATTCTGTGAAGCGTGTCCTGGAAAGTAATGGATGGCACTCGGATAAAAGCAAAAGTCTCCTGGAAATATGTGGCTCTCCCCAAGACTGAAGGTGGCCTTGACTTGCATGAATTGATCTCCTAGAATCAAGCTTGCGTCTTCAGGCATATCTGGAGTTTGCTTCTCAAATCGGGGAGTCTTTGGATTGCATGGGTCTTAGCCTATCGGTTACGACATTCGACCGTTCTTACTTGTATTCCTGCTGCTCATCACTCTTGGGCATGGAGGCGACTCTTGCACTCAATGGATGTTGGCAAGCAGTTTATTACCTGCTATTCATATGGGGTTTTATCTTTGGCAATACGAATGAATGGATGAATTCTCTGTTTCTCGTGTCTGGAATTTGATCCAGAACAAGCAAAATCATGTTGACTGGGCTGATCTGGTGTGGAAGGGACTTGCATACCAAAACACAGTTTCATGGCATGGCTTGCGGTGAACGATCGATTTACAAGAAACTCCAAGGTGGTAGCATGGGGACTCTCTATGGACATTTCATGCTTCCTTTGTGTGGATGGAGTTGATGATAATCACCATCTTATGGTGGGGTGAGATTTTGGGAAAGCTATTCGGAGGTATTGTCCTGGTAATACAGGCCATGTTGATGTGGGGTGGTTGGATGTGGTGAAGTACTTTAGTCTTTTGTTTGCTGAAAATAGTGTTGCTAGTAAATCTGATAGGCTTGTGTGGAGAGCTATTGTGGTAGAAACTTGGCATTAGAGGTGTCGTAGGAGAGCTGGAGAGGTGTATCGTTCATACAAAGAGATTGCTATTAGAATTTGTAGAGATGTTGCTTTTGTGTTATATTAGATGTCCTTGCTGTTTTTCTGTTCAAAAGACTATGTAGTGCTTGAAGGGCGGTGTTTGCAATTCTTGCATTTACTATAGTTTTGATGAATAAAATAATATTCATCAAAAAAAAGTTTATGGAAAATTGGTTGGGTACTTATACTTGGTTAATCGCCTCACCTCTATCTAGAGACCTAGAAAGGAGGTGGATTTTATTGACATTGGACATGGGTTCTACGTAGAGCTGTCAAACGGGCGTTTGGGAGGGCCACGAGTTGGATTAGTCGGGTTACGAGTTATACGGTCACGGGTTAGTCGGGTCATGGGGTCGCGGGCCACGAGTTTGTCGGGCCATGGGTTTCCGGGTTGCGGGTTCATCAGATTACGGGTTCATCGGATCATGGGTTCACCGAATCATGGGTTCATCGGGTTTTGGGCCAGGCGGATCACAGATTGGCTCCGGTTGCCCATCGGGCCATCAAGTTACAATCAATTTATAAAATATAACACATAAATTTTATTTAGATAATAAAAAATATAATTTAGATTAAATAATCATTTTGTTTTATTTAAATTTTAAAAAAATGAGATTACAATTTAAATTCTAAAATAGTAACTAGAATTGCAGAAACTAGATTACAAATTGAACTCTTAATTTTAGGATTACGAAATGGAGGATGAGAAAATTAAAAAACCCTTCCAAAGATTGGTGGTCATTTTATAATATTGAGAATTCAGAAATTTTCGGATGAAAAAATCACAAAAAATAATTAAGATATTTTATTTTTGTTCATGTCTATTCATAATTTATTATTCCCAAAGGGACGGCTTCAATACAGGCGCATGGCGTGCACCACAGCACACCGTTCCTAGCTTTTGGAGTCGAAGAATTTTGAAGATTTGAAGCCGCACGGCGTGCACCCATGCACGCCGTGCACCCATGAACGCCGTGCACCCATGCACGCCGTTCCAACCTTTTGGCGTCGCAGTATGGAGAAGGATTGAGGCAGCACGGCGTGCAACACTACACGCCGTTCCCTTTCTTTTAGTATGCGGAACGGACAATTTTGGAAGGTGCACGTCGTGCACCCTCCAAATCCGGCTGCTACTATAAAAAGGGAAGTTGGAGGAAAGAGAAACCATTCTTCCCCAACTCGATTTTCCCCGATTTTTCCCGAGATTTTCCTACAAAAACCAGCATAGAAACTCCATTAGAAGCCAAATTGAAGATCCAAAGGAGCTCCTATTGAAGGATTGAAGCTAGGATTGAAGATAGAAGATCAAGAGCATCGATTGGAAGGAAAACAAGCCGTTATCTCTTTGCAAGAAGATGGTTAGGTTTTCTTTTGAATTGCTTTCTTCTAGAATGATGAGTAGCTAAATCCTTTGGGATTCTTGGATGAGATGTAGGAAATTGAGCTATGAAACCTGTCTTGGATGTTTAAGAACAACGTTTGTGGATGTTTGATTTGGAATGAAAGATTGTCTTGATTGTTTGGGTGTCCAACCTAATTCTTGTTATGGCTAGAATTAGGTCAAATGTTTGAAATCCTTTGCTTGTGATAGGCTTAGGAAGTCATTAGGTTAGCAATCGAGGATAGAATTAGGTTATTGGTGGGGTAAACCGATAACCTAATTCTACCTTTTGTGTTTTTCCCGGTTTTAAGTGAAAGCCATGTTGTAATTTGCGGGCGCTCTGGTTTGCACCCAATGGACCAAGTTGGGTGTAGTTATCAGTAGCTTAGGCATTGATGAATCAAGTTAACGCTATTTCCAATTACTCGTGGGTTCTTTTGATTCCGGTAAAGCACCCTTTCACTTTGTAGAACTCCTTGGAGTTCATTACTAGTTAGCCCGATTAAGGGGATTTCTACCTTAGTTGGGAAGCTAGTAGTGGAAATCCACGTGCATAATCATGCCACGGATTCATACGAGTGTTAGGAGGATTCTTCTCATTCCATTCAGGTCCACATTCGTTTGTTTTGAAAGCATTCTAGCGGTCGAGCTTAGTGACTCATCTCTTCCAAGAACTCAGTTTCTCCCTTGAATCAACTTAAAGTCTTTTAGTTTAATTTAGTCATTAGAATAATTAACATCAAAAACCAAATCTTTTAGCCTAAACCGTGTTGACGAATTCGAGTAGAGGCATAGCGAGAGGGACCTTCGGACACAAACGACAGTTGTGTTGTCGGAATAACTTCGCAGTTATTCGGGCGATCATACCTATATGAGGAAACTCACAAGGAGTACTTGCCAAACCAGTCTAGAACAGACTCCTCCATCTTGGGACCACCCTTGGAAAACCTCACCGACCGCCTGAGTACCCCCATTAGCTTGGGGATCATTATAGAGCTTGATGTTCACTTACCAACCTACCTATATCCTCCTCAAGCATGCACATTAACAAGGAAGAAGCCGCATGAGAAAATAGTTGGCGCTCATAACCGTTTCGGTTCCTCTATCTCTCTCTAAGGGTGGTACTTGGCATTCAACTCTGATTCTTGAAGAAGCTAATGGAATTCAAGGAGGTTCTAAGTTGGGGAGCCTAATTCAGGTATTGTCTAGCTCAAAGACAAAAAAGAAAGAGCACTCTTGGGAGGCACCCCTTGCGTTTCCATTGTTAGAATAGAGAATAAAAGACCAAGGATTGTTGGTTTATGTGTCTTGTCTTTTGTGTGAGTCTTGTGATTGAGTCGAGTTTTGAGTCCGTTGATAGTGTCCAAAATGATTGTTGGTGCCAAATTTATGCCAGGCAAACAGTGAATGTTGTGTGCTTGTGGTAGTTGGGTACCATTGAGGATTGAAAAGAGTGTCGAATGAAAATCTAGCATGCACGCCGTGCATAGCTAAATCATGAAATTAGCTTCAGCAACATTTGGCATGCACACCGTGCTCCCTAATTAAAATAAATAAATAACCAATTGCCCTGAGTTCATTCCCCTGCCTTCTACATTATATATTTCGCGAGGACGCGGAAATTCTAAATGTTGGGGGGAATTTGGTTCTAATTGAATGATTGGTTAACCTCCATGCTTTAATTGGACCCTTGTTAACAGATGATAACACTTATTATATCTATCACTAGGACGTGTATTTGTGTTATGATTGGAAGGTTTCAAATGGTTTTTCTATTACATTTTACCACCCGATTCCATTGCATCAACTCACCTCTTTATCAATTTCTCTATTCTCTTATGTGACCTTTTTGGAGGTAATGATGTGGTCTTCTTGGATGAATTAGGGTGCTAGTTTATTTATTTATGCTTTAATTGAACCCTTGTTGTCAACATTCGAAATTCCCTCTTAAACTTGAAATTGTGGATGTCTTGGATGCATGTTTAGAGTAGTATTTTTACTTGAGGGTGAATAGGATGCATGATAGATCATTTTCAGACCACCTCCCATTTTTCTTGAAATGAGTTTTGGAAGAGATTTATGCACTTGGTTACTCGGTCTTGATGTCTACAGACTTTATGAACAATTAACTCCCCTATCGAGTTTGCTTTAGTTGTGTAAAGTCATATGTGACTAGATGGTCTGAATGAGGTGTAAAAGAGGCCAATGTGACCAAATTATCGTGGGGGTTCGGTTGTGATTCAACAAACATGCGAGCTTGAGTCTACCGCCTGCAAGCTCGTCCCTTCAGGCTTCTCTTGTCACCTCTTCCTAGTTGCGGGTCGGGGTTTTTCAGATGAACTTGGTCTATGTTGGATGAGATCCTTAGCCTGACCAGGATCGCAACTACCCCCACTTGAAATGATACCCCCAAAAGTAATACAAATATTTGAAAGATGGGTTTGCAAGTATTGAGTGATTTAAATAACCCAAAGCTTTTAGCATAACAAAATTGTAAACCAAGAGGGGAGTGCTCTAATTTGGATATATATTGGATGTAAGCACTCCCTCCCTTAGGACAGGAAAAATACCCGGCAAGGACCATCTGTTTTGAGCATACATGATAGAAGGAATGTGTTTTGTCGGTAGGTGTTGAGTGGTACTAACTATATGCATAAGTTTGTTCTTTATTTCGATTAGAAAACTCAATGAATGTAACTGTGCGGTTTGGTGATCTAAAATGTATTCTTGGCCTCGTGAAGTAGGCTTGAACTGCTAAGCATGTTGTTTCCTTTTTCACCATTTTAGGGTGTAAATAGTAAAGTTGCTTCAGGACAATCAATGTTCAAGTGTGGGAGGATTTGATAGCGCTAGAATTTGTAGTAATTATCTATCCCTATCTACATGCTTTTTGAGTGAATATTAGCTCATTTGTACTTCGATTTTGTGTGGTTTGGCGTCTTGGCATTGTATGCCTAGACCCGTTCACTTGGACCGTCTCAGCCCATTTGATGTGTTTCTTTGTAGTATTTGTTATCCACAGGTACTTTAGAGACATGTGGTTTGGCTATGAGGCTATGGACGCGGATTAGAGCACAGTTGGAGCTCGAATTGAAAGATGATGCAAGAATTGATGAAGAGAAAGGGTTGCACGTCATGCATGCCCTAACATGGAATTACCTCACGAGAAGAAAGGGTTGCACACCATGCATGTGCGCCCTGCATGCATGCACGCCACGCTGTGCACACATGCGCGTCCTGCGCCTCCCTGTTCCAAAAATTTGATTATAAAGGAGCGGTTTAAGGAAAGAGAAAGGGGCTTTTTCTTCAACAATTTCTAGCAATTTTTCCTCAATTTTCCTCTGAAAAATCATCATCTTTTCATCCATTGGAGATCAAATCTAGGATTGGAACTAGAAGGTCAAAAGAGAAGATTGGAGTGAGTATGATTTATTATCTCTTCAACAAGATGATGGTTAGGTCTTTCTTTGTTTTCTGTTCTTCTAAAGTTATGAGTAGCTAAATTTTCAAAGTTTCTTGGTTGGAATGTAAGAATTGAGCTATGATACTCTCCCTAAAAGTATAAGGTTGGCGATTGTTGGATATTTGGATTTGAGTGAAAGATTGCATTGATTGTTGGTGTGGTTACCGATTCTCATCTGGGCCCAATATAAGAAATAATTTTTATTATTTATTTATCCAGGGCCCATTTTTGTTTCAATATATTTTTTAAGACAGACCGAGAAAGTGGAGCTCGAGTGTTTGAAATAGGGACATGAATGATGGAATTATACCCGAGAATTTAAGTATACTTTTGGCTTAGTTTTAGGTGAGTTTGATCGACTAGGTAGTTTATCCGGTCTGATCCACTTTTTTGAATTTCATTCGGTTTAGGTACACCAACGAAATTCTCAAGTATAATATCTGGTTTAATTAGCCTAATCCCCTAGACCGCTCATAAGTGCCTGAGGAAAAAATGTATAGATTTAAATGCGATCTAATTCAGTTAATTTTCGGGTAGATTTTGATTAAATAGATATGGTTTAGGTGCCATTCAGTATAAAAAGACGATTTTGACCCTGAGCATTTATTGGGCTGGCTGACCAATCAAACTCGATTCGATTTAGAACCAAACCGGTCAGGTCTACAGTTATGGTTAGGTTGACTGGTCAAACTTGAGTCAGTTCAAAATCAAATCGATCGGGTCAATTAGTAAGGCGGAGGGTTCATATTTTAGATCGATTGAAGGATTATTTTCGTTTTTTAAAATATGATTCTTTCAAAATAGTAATGTTCATTGATCCGTTCCAAACCCTTAGAAATTTTCGAAAGATTTAAAAGATATTCAGGATTTTATCGAATCGAATTCAGATGAAATTGTGATATAACACAATAACCGTATCGGTTAATTTTCAAGACAAAATCTGGCCCACGTATTAATTGTAGCCCGATTTGCGCCTATTAGGAACGGCTATTCATAGCTGGTAGGTAGGGATAGGGTAGAGCTATAGGGGACATTTTAGAAAATTCGTTACTATCCTATTTTGTGAGCCTATAGATGTTCTTGGTTTCATAAATGGATGGAGGGAAAAAAGGCGAAAGGCCGTCAAATTTCCAGCATAATCAACACAAAAGAAAACCAAATTAGTTAGAAAAGAAATCGAAAAATAATATAGTTAGTAGCTAATAAACTCAGAATCACACTCCATCCCCCCTCTAATCCCACTCGAAACACTCTCCATCTCCCCAAAAGTCCCACATCCTAATCTAAACCACACTTAACTACACTCAATCTCACTGAATCATCATAATCATTTCATCGAGCCTCCAAGGTAAGCATCATTGGTCACCTCGCAAGAAGAAGAAACATCAACGATTAGAGTCATTAATCAAGAAAACCCGAAATCATAACAAGGGTGAAAGGTACAAAATCAAGCAAACATTTACAATACTTATTACACTAATCATGATCACATGACATATCATCATCGTTAAACTTATCATGATTAAAGTGTTGGACTAGGATAGATTAATAGTGATTGCAGGCACTACTAACCGTTGACCTTAATCCTTTTGATGCTGGTATGACATATTCCCATAGTTTTACGAATATGCCGAAAGGTAATTTGTAACTAGTCAATTTTTGCCAAAACTAATGATTAAGAGGACAAAAAATTGATATGGAAGTCTTTTAGAAGACCTCTTTTGATTTGATATGACTAGTTATTAAATATAATCGTCAAAACAAGGTTAGAGGATTCTAGACCGAACATGATAGACAAGTTCTATACATCTAGTGAATTTTAATATGCATCAAACCTTAAAAGATTGAACCAAACAAGAATTAAATCGTCACCCCAACTTAGAATCCCAAATATAAGCACCTGTAACTCAGGCCTTAGTCATAAGAGAAGTAGTATTCCTAAGGTGAATTCAATTTGTGTGAAAGTATAAGGGATTAATGACTAGCTCCCAATTATTATAGAATCGACAGGATAAATCCGCCACTGCTTCATTCTAAATCATAATTAGTTGTACTTTCCCAAGGACTATTTCGCATATATTAACAACCGGGATAGTATTAACATGAATCTGCTATGAGGAGATGAATAGACTAAACGTTATCTCAGTTCAGTGTCAAAAAATTGTAGTAGTAAATAAACCTGAATTTGTCTGGTCTTGTGCTTGGTTAAACAGTCGTCGGTCCTACATCCTCTAGAACCCGACGAGCCTTGTCCCTGTCCCATAAGCCATCGTACGTTTCGCTCATCAGAAATCATAATAGAACACAATTACAACTCGTCCTAGGCAGTTAACCGGAAAACAAAGAGTCCATTGAAGTATAATCTTACCTAGGACGATCGTGACGGGATCGATAGAAGTCCCTTAGCTTACGTCGTGTCAATCTCGTGTTCGTCGATCCTGCCCCTAGACTCTTCCTATCACAAATCCATAAGCAGAAAGCAAAATTAGAAGTTGGAAACCCTACACTTAGGCAAACAAATCCAGGACGAGGGGACTTTACCTCTTCGAGCGTTTCTTCGATCCCCGATGACGGCTTGGGTATGGAGGATAAGGTAGTAGGAAACTAGCAAAGGTGGAGGAAAGTCAGAACCCTCGACCACATCGGCGAGAGGAGAACGAGAAGTCAAAAGAGTCTTACCCGATTGATAGCCATCACGTGGAGGACGACAAACGGCAACAACGGTGGTCTGGAAGTATATCTGAATGTCGACTTAATAAAATATAGGATAGTTAATAAGTGCCAAAAGACATAGTCTTTTGGGGTTATCTCGCAATAATTAATTTCTCGAATTAGCTATTTTGAATAATCGTTAAAACACCTATTTCCTATTAGGATTCTTTCTCTTTAGGAAAGCCCCTAAAAAAGTCATAAATATTTATGATAACGATAGTAAATAGCTAAATACATTTTTTTTATATAATTACTTCAAATATTCTAAGTCTCATGACTTGGCTATTTTTAGTAACTATGCAAACCCCAAAAATAACTTCTTAAAAATAGGATAAACTTAGAAAATTTAAAAAATCCGTAAAAAGAAAGTTTGTTTACTTATCCCTTAATAGTTAATTCCTTGAAGTTAATCGTTAAAGATAATTTTCTCTCTCAAAATATCCAAAGATTATTAGGTGTTGATTCTTCGCCAGTCACATTGATAAATATCGAAAACCGAAGTCAAACCCAAATATCTCAAAGTCAAACCAATTTCATTCAATTCCGAACTACGCGGACTTTGATCCTGATTTCCGGGTACGTAGGCAGTCATTTTGACTCGAGTCCACCCATCCATTCCTTTCATCCAAATTTCATTCGATATCCTTCTGGTAAGTCTACGGAAAGGTATCATTCCAAAATACCAATTTCGATATTTGTCGTTAAGTCAACGGTTCAATCACCCCAAATATAAAAAGAATTCAACTCCAACACTAGAGTCTAAATGAATGGCAAACCAAACCAAATATATCAAAGTATCTTCCAAAAATCCAAAACTCTCCTAAAATCCCTAGTCCTAAAACGCGCGGTAACCCAAGAAACCCAAACCCATAAAAACTTGTCGTCTAGCAGAACTGGTCTTGAGCCGGGCTAAGCGAGAGCATTAAGATGCTTTCGTTGCATGACCAACCCCCTTGCCTAGCTTTTCTATTACGCAAACCGAGTCAAAAGCGTCCGTCTCGAGTCACGGCGCCTTAGACGGGCGAGCAGGATGTTCGATCCACCCCTAAAGTTAGATCGATGGCGAATCTAACCCATATCTTCAACCTTGCGCTGCCAGCGTGAGCCGATCACCCTCCTTCCCTGTGGGGGAAGAGGGTCGAGCGTTATCGGATTGTGTTCCCAGACGGGAGACCTACGCGACAGTTGGTTTTTCAACCTTTTTCTTGTTAGAACTTGAATTAGGTCGAATCTATGAAATTCTCTGTTTGATCGATTTTGAAATTCATATGATTAACAATCTAAAAGATATAAGAAAATTATCGATGGAGTAAGCCAATAGCTCGATTTTACCTTTCGTGTTTCTTTTGCTTTTTAATGGTTGTTCATCGGGTAATTGTCGGGCGCTCTGGTTTGCACCTAATAGACCAAGTTGAGTGTAGTTATCAGTAGTTTAGGTGTTGATGGATCAAGTTAACACTAATTCTAATTACTTGTGATATCCTTTAATTCAAAGAGGGCACCTTATCGCTTTGTAAAACTTCTCGGTGTTCATTACCAGTTAGCTTAATTGAGGTTATTCTAACCTTGATTGGAAAGCTAGTAGTGGTAATCCGCGTGCATGATAGTGTCGCGAATTCATACGAGTTGTAAGAGGAGTTTTATTATTCAATCCTAGTCCACCGTTTGCCTGATCCGACTACTAATAGGAAGTTGAGTTTGATGAATCATCCCTTCTAAGAACTTGTTTTCTCCTTCTGTTCAAACCTAATTCTTAGTTTTTATTATTAGTATTAATTGAATTAGTAGTATAATCAGAAACCAATCTCAATTTTTTTAGTCTAAACCGTGTAGCTATGTTTTAATAGAAGTATAACGAGAGAAACCTTTGAACACAAACAACACTTATATTATCGAGATAACTTAACAATTATTTTGGCGATCAATATTTTTGCAAGTTGTGTTGTTGATGAGTAACCTTCTAGATCGGTGACAAAAAAGTGACACGGTGACTCCAACCTCTATGGTATCTAACCCTGCCTTTGTTGCCGATGAAGCATCCAGAAGAATTTCCCAACAGGCTAAAACTAGCGACTCTGACCCTCCCCCAGACACTCCAATCACAACAAGGTTGGTTAGATATGACTGCAGTGGCATCGTAGCAAGTGATCGATCTCAAAATCCAGCAGTTTCTAAGGGAGGCACACAAGGCGGTGGTATGGACTCAGGCTCTAACCCCTCCAGTTCTAAACGGCCTCAAGATTGTGGGAAAAAAGGGGTTGGTATCGATGGTAAGGGCAGTCTGGGTGTGTGAAGGTCAGTTATCAGAAGCAGGAGTCCGACCCAGTGGAGATAACTTTGTTGGAAGGGTATCTGCGTGGTCTCTCTTTTACAAGCTTTTATGATTAGTGTTTTTCATGGAATTGTCGTGGTGCAAGCCACAGGAAGTTTTTGACAGCTTTTCGGGCATATAATAAGGAGGTCTCGCCCTCAGTGGTATTCATTCTTGAGCCTCGTATTAGTGGTGTTAAAGCAGATCGTGTTTCTCGTCGCTTGGGGATTGATTCTTGTGTTCGGGTGGGTTCTATCGAGTTCTCGGGTGGCATTTGGGTACTTTGGGATTCGTCTAATGTTAGGGTGAAAATGGAAGAGAGCTCCGATCAATTTATTCATTTGCATGGAGCTTGTCCATCCCTCCAATCCTTTTATATTAGTGTGACTGCTAGAGGGGCTCTTTGGGCGCGCTTGCGAGGGTTGGTGGCGGGTATTATAGAGTCTTGGATGTTGGCGGGGACTTTAATGCAATGCTCTCTCCCACTGACAAGCGTGGTGGTGCCCCTTTTTGTTTTCGAAAACATCAAGCTTTCATTGATTGGGTGCATGGCTCTGCCTTGGTAAATACTCGGTTTAAAGGGGCCCGTTTTACTCGGAAATGGGGGTTGGTACATGAACGTTTAGATTGGTGGTTTGTGAATATGGCCTGTCAATTACGATTTCCCCTTACGATTAACTCACGTATACCGTATTAAATCGGACCATCGGCCTATTTTAGTGACGGCGGAGAAACCGGAAAGGCAAATTTTCCTAAACCTTTTGAGTTCCTTGCACCCTGGCTTACACACGAAGGCTTCAAGCCGTTTATCTCTTCTTCATGGTCTTGTAACCATGGATTGGTGAACCAGCTCTCGACTTTGGCGGATAAATTGAAGAAATGGAACAAAGAGGTCTTTGGGGACATTATCAAACGAAAAACTGAACTCATAGCACAACTCACTGACCTTGAGGCGCGTGCCTATGCTTCTGACGACCAAGTTGACCATTTGGCCGAGCAAGACCTTTGATGTTGGCTTGAAGAGGTTCTGTGGCAATAAGAGTTAGTGTGGATTCAGAAGGCAAGGGTGGGCGCTGGAAGGGGACCGAAATACTTATTTCTTTCATTTGTCGACGAGCCAGAAATCACGTTGACAAGCTGAAGAATGACCTTGGGGTGTCGATCTAAACCGAAGGGGTTGGTTCAGACTTTGTGCAATTTGTTCAGGACATTTTTTATAACCCTAGTTTGATCCAAGGTGTTAATGAAACGATGTTGGTGCTGATCCCGAAGATTGCCCGCCTCGAGTTTATGAGTCAATTTTGGCCACTAAGTCTCTATAATGTTTCTTACAAAACCTCTCCTTCATAAACTTGTTCATCCGTCACAAACTAGTTTTATGTCGGGACGCCACATTACTATTATTATGCAGGAAGCGGTTCATTATTGC
This sequence comes from Linum usitatissimum, assembly GCA_030674075.2. NCBI lineage: Eukaryota > Viridiplantae > Streptophyta > Magnoliopsida > Malpighiales > Linaceae > Linum > Linum usitatissimum. Next base: position 8,246,959 of record JAUJYP020000285.1, on the reverse strand, counting down.
ATTTTCATGCAGAAAGGTATGTATTGGAGTATTAGAAATGGGCGTGCAGCTAAGTTTTGGACTGAGAGGTGGGTGCATGGTGGAATTATTCTTGCAGATGCTGCCATTGGCTCAGTCGACGAGAATAGTGTGGTGGCGGATTGCAAGACTAATACGGGTGAGTGGAATATTGGTAAGATCCAGGGAGTTCTGCCAAATCATATGGTTCAACTGGTCTTGGGTATAGATCCGCCTGACGATGTCCCTGATTGGGGTCTTGAACCGGATGGGAAGTTTACCATTAAGTCGGCTTATGCCAATATTAAAGATTTTCATGACACTAATGGCGACAGTTGGTGGAGGAAAATTTGGCAGTGGGAAGGATCTAACAAGATCCGACATTTTTTGTGGCTTGTTGGGCATAATAAACTGCTTAATAATGGGGAACGGTGTCGCCGGCATTTGTCGGCTTCCAATGTTTGTAATCGCTGTCTTAACGTTGAGGAGGATGTTGATAATATCCTCCGTCGATGTCCGTTCGTGCAGGAGGTTTAGAAGAGCTTGCTCCCGATTTTGAAATTTAACCAGCTCCTCTCCTATACTTGGCAGGAATGGTGGTTGCAGTCCATTTCTAATTCCAAGCAACAGCTCAGGTTTGGCACGGTCTGTTGGTGCTTATGGCTGGCCCGGAATGATCTGATTTTTAATAGTAAGAGTGCCAACGTTGGGCAGGTACGCTGAAAAGTGAATTAATTACGGGTGAGTATTACTAGTAGTTGGTGTAGCGCTCAAGCTCTGATTGTGAATCCGGTTAGAGCGACGGTTGCGGTGAAATGGAGGGCGCTTGAGACGGGTTGGGATTGCTTGAACTCTGATGGCTCGGTCCGCTCCGGAAAACGAAGTGCGGCTGCTGGAGGAGTGATTAGAGGTTGCGATGGGCTCGTCCGCATGGCTTACTCTACTAATTTGGGAGTTTGCTCGATTACTTGAACAGAACTACGTGGAGTTTTGACGGGTTTAGAGCTGGCGTGGCGTTTGGGGATTCCTCGTCCTGAGATCCAAGTGGGCTAGAAGTGTGTTGTTAGTATGCTTACAACAGTGGCGGGCTCATGCAATCAGCATGCTAGCTTGTTGACTAAATTCTAGAGACTCCGTGAAAAAAATTGAGAAATTCGTATCATCAATGTTTATCGTGAGGCTAATCGCTTTGCTTATCATATGGCCGCTAGAGGCCACGACCTTCAACCTGGAGGCTATCTGGAGATTTCTCAAAGAAGTGATATTGTAGAGTGGGATACTTTTGATAGTAAGGATGGTGGCAGCATCCGTATTATTGTCGTAGTGTAGCCGGATTGGTTATGTTTACAATTAAAAAATGAAGGTAGATTTGACAACGGTCAGGTTTGGGTAGTGGATATTCCTTACCCATCAGATTTAGTTTTAGGTTCGGGTAATACTCGTCGTATATAACATTTCGGGTAGTAAATGTCACACGATATTTATACGCGTTAGCTTGGATAGTTGATATCCATTGCCCAATGTATATAACCTTTTTGGTAGTAAATGGCATACCGTATCCATACAAGAAAAATTATATAAAGAGATCTAGTGGGAAAATTAAAATTGAGGTAGGCTTGACAAGGTCAGGTTCGGGTTCGGATAGTTGATATTCGTTACCCAGCCGTTTAAGTTTCGGGTTCTGATAAACCCACTGTATATAACTTTTGGGTAGTAAATGTCAGACCATATCCATACTCGTACCCGCACATAATGGTTGTAATACCCGTTAGTTTTCTGATGATTTTTCAGTTATACCATACTCGTACCCACACATAATGGTTGTAGTTTTGCGTTTGGGTAATATGGCGTATGTAACCTTTTGGGTAGTAAATATCACATCGTATCCACACCTGTTATCTTTCGGGCGATTTTCATATATACCTTCACCCAAAAAAGACCAGTTATACCCGCACCCGTACCCAAAAAATACCAATTTCACGCGATTTTCAATTATACCTGCACCCAAAAAAGATCAATTATACCCATACATGTACCCTAAAAATACCAACTTACTTTTAAAAAAAAAACAAAAAAATATTGTTAATGTATGAACAACATTGAACAGTAAAGTCCCATCAGCTTTTTAAGTTCGGGTTCGGATAGTTGATATATGTTGTTATCCAGCTGTTGATGTTTCGGGTTCGGGTAATACCCACCCTATATAACTTTTGGGTAGTAAATGTCAGACCATATCCATACCCGTTAGTTTCGTATGATTTTCAATTATACCATACTCGTACCCGCACATAACAGTTGTAGTTTTGTGTTTGGGTAATATAGCGTATATAACCTTCTGGGTAGTAAATGTCACATCATATCCACACCCGGTAGTTTCCGGAAGATTTTCAGTTATACCCGCACCCGAAAAAACCAGTTATACCCGCACACATACCCGAAAATACTAGTTTCGGACGATTTTCAATTATACTCGCACCCGAAAAAAACCAGATATACCCGCACCCGTACCTATACCCAAAAATATCTAAATACTTCAAAAAAAATAAAACCAAAAACAAAAACAAAAAAATATGGTTACGGTTCATTACCGGAAAAGTAATGAATAGTAAAATCCCACCAACTTTTTATGTTTTAACTAGAAATAATATGCATTATGTCGCGGAAAATGATAATGACAGTTTTTATGAAAATCGTTGATAAAAACAGATCAAGAGAGAAACTCTTATTTGTGATAAAAAAATTGCATGTAGTAGAGAGTAATTTGCTTTGGACACCACAAAACACTGGGGTGATGTCACTCTATATTGTAGTGATAATCGTACCTGCCTTAACTTCCATTTAATTTGATTCGATTGATTTTCAAGCAGTGGGGGTGATGTCACTCCATATTATAGTGATGATCGCACCCGCCTTGATTTCCGTTTAGCTCGATTCGATTGATTTTCGACCTATAGTTTCAGATATTCATCAGGTAGAGAGTTCAAAGACGAAGCCAAAAGTTTGAGTCAGAGGTCAATTGAAGATCGGACGGGTAAGATCTGGTCGAAACGGAATTTTGAGATTGGTTCTCGGCATGTGACATATGGCAACTCACATGTTATGTGACGTATCTGGGAGACAATATAAAAGGTTAAATGGAGGAGAGAGGGAGTATAACCTATACACACAAAATTCACTATTAGAGTTCGATTTTCCTCCCTTTTCACCCTACTTTTAGAGACCTAAAAGAGGATATTGAAGATCAATTAGAGCTTGAGTTGGATTGATTGAAGGCTTGAGGATTGAGGATCAAGGATGCTTTTATCATTAAGTTCTCTACTTAGAGTTCAAGGATGGTGATTTTAATCCCTTTTTTTGTTATAGTTTCATCATGATAGGCTAGATCTTTTGTTATTAGATTAGAGATGATGTGGATGTTAAGATGATCCTCTTACTTTGAGGGATTGGACATGTTGGATGTCTTATATAATGACTGATGTATTGGGATTTTGGTGTTTCTAACCTAATCGTGCTATGGTTTGAATTAGGTGAAATCAATTTTTTCCTTTGCATGATCATGTTTAGGATTGTGTTAGAAGTTAGTACAAGATTGAAATAAGGTGCGTATGGACCAAGCCACACCCCAATTCAACCATTTGTTCTAGGATTTTTTTACGGGATTTTCATCGAACACTTGGCGGGTATTCAGTAAATCACTCAATTGGATGACATAATTGAAGGATGGAGTGTTTGGAATATAAATGGTGCCTTAACACCATAGTCAAGTGTTTGTGAGGTCCTTATGGTTATCCAAAAACCTAGACATTTTGTCGAATACTTTATGTTCATTGCTAAGTTGCTTGATCAAGTAAACTATTGATGGTAGTTCGTGCGCATGACCTTGTTACGGATTCCTATGAGTGTCTAGTGGAGATTCTTCGTCATATCCGGTGTCCTATGTGTCCAACCTACCTTATTTATGTGATGTGAGCATATACTAACCCTAAAATTTAGCAACTCCTTCTCTATTGTCTACTCTTGTTACTTCTTTTCTCGCTTAGTTGATACTTTTGTTTGCATGCTAACTAGTACTTGTAGCGAATGGAGTTAGTAACCTTAGAAATCCTTTGAGAACCTTTAACGGTTAAACCGTAGACCTAAGTGTTGAGTAAGAGCTAGTGAATGACCCTCGAGAGCCTTGCCTCATATAATTAATGTCATAAAAAGCTTTCTAACCTACAATTGTGTCGATCGCTAACAAACGAGGGTCATGAGAGGCGAACAGTTATAAGGACACTATTGAATCAATAATAAAATATATTCCTGCATTATATCCAGATACTGCATTAGGGACGGTGAACTATAAACAATAATCTACAACACATAAAACCAATCGTATCGTCTTGAGGATTTAAGAATTATGAAACCCAATCTAGGATAGATTCAATCTGGAATATAATGTAATCCTCCTCATTCACTTCACCAATAATTGTCGGTCTTTTGTTATTTTCCTCTCTTTTGCTAGGTTGGTTATTTAGTGCTGTTTTTTTGTCTTTCTTCTTCTTTCTGTATTGGTCGTGCTCACCCGTCTGTTGCTTTTGTGGTGTATAGTTGTTTTTTCCATTTGTGTATTTGTGGTATTGTTGGTCTGGTGTTTTGTAGGTCGATTTTGAAGGTGATGACAGGTTGGTGTTGTTCGATGTCCAATTAGAGATATACTTTCTTGGGTTCTCATTGAGTCTTCGGTTTACGATCAATGCTCTCATCCTTGCTCGAGATGTGGTTTTAGAAAGTTTGGCGGTCGGGGACTTCATTATTGGTGAGATCTGTCATCTACTCTCTACCTTTATAGGGGTCCGGTTATAGACATTTCAACGATCAGGTAACAGACCCGCTCTTTATGTGGCACGCGAGGCTCTTAAATATCGCTTAGGAGTATTGCCGGCAGTCCTCATTTTTTGGATTAATTCTTAGTTGATATGTGTTTGCTATCTTTTTGCTTTCCGTAAGGAGCTATCTCAAGGGGAAAAATAATTGTTGGTAATCAACATTTATAGTAGTGATCTTTTGCTCTATTTTGAGTTTGTTTAAAATGAAGTTAATTGGATGAATTCATTATATCCTCCTTAAAGCAACGTAACTATATATGGCACTATCACAAAATATAGATACAATACAACTATCGATCATGGGGCCTCAGTTATCTTAATATCTTCATTATACCTAATTGAGTTTAGGTTGCAACTTCAAACAAACTAACACAATCATAAAATGGATGTTAAAGAAGGAGAAGTGCTATATATATATATATATATATATATATATATCAAGATTATTTTAATTTCAATAGTTTCCCTAATTAATGTATGTGTCTAAGAACTGCTTTATGAGAGTTGAGTAAGGAAAACCCTAGGCCTCCGATGCACACTGCAACCCTAAGAAATTTTCTGCTCCCCCGATCTCTTTCGCCGATCCCACTATTTCAATTGCACTTACCATCTATTCGTCATTGTAGAGTCTTCCCTCGTATGAGGGTTTGTTTTCCTCTCAATTCTGGGAGCCCTTTAAGTTTATTTCCGCACCCGCATCGACCGCATCACCATACCATCATGGTCGATTCATTGACAATAATACCGGCACCCGTCGCAACAAAGAAGGAGGACGAATTTTTCACCTTGGAGAATAGTGACTATGAAGAGCTAGTCATGGTTGAGCACGTATTGACGTCTCCCTTTTGAGATTATGTGTTATGTGATGTCAGACGACACCAAGACAAGCATCCGGACCCGATGGAAACAGACAAGGCTACTAGTCTTAAACCGTCGAAGTTGCCAAAAAACATCACTGCGGATGAAACCATAGGAGTATAGGCAAGCCAACCCTTGGTGGCCTGCCCACTTATGTTAGACGTCCTGGCCGTTGCGGTGGTCGGCTACCTCGAGCAACTAAGGGCGTGAGCCATCTTCTCGTTTCTTTCGCTCAAATAAACTCGACTTGTTTTGGATTTTGGTTTTCGTATTTTGCTACTTTGTTTTTTCCCGGTTGTTGTCAAGTCGTTTCTTTGATTACAATTTCTGACAAGTGTCGAGGTTAATTGGTGTCTTAGGATTAATTTTTCAGGAGAGTGTGTCTGCATTTGCTTTTATTTCAGTGTTGGTTTGGTTTAGTTTTAATCTGTCTTGTCATGAGAGAACGGAAATTAGGTGACTCATCGCCCGGGTGGCGACTATCTTTTTATGTAGCCCGTTTGTGGGATCTACACCTCCCATTTAGACTTGTTAATGCGTTGAACTATATAACCAGTTTGTGTCAGCATTAGTAAGATTGATCAGACTATTGTCTTTCCTTCGAAAAAAAATGTATGTGTCTAATAATGCCAGATCGAGCCGGCCGGTTCGACCGCTAACCGGCCAAAGAGGTTAAATCGAATATTCGGTTGATAAGAATGGTCAAAACCAAGCGTTGACCCAATTTAAGTAAAGTATCTTTACCATAAATTAAGTAAATTATACATTAAATATTAATTATTTGAGTCAAGAGGGCGAAAAAGTTAAATGAAACTGGTTTCCTTTTTGAACCGATGGGTTCAAATTCTAGTACACTAGAACAAGTCCAAAATTGAATGGTGAGGTTATTGTTCAAAAAGTCTTCTACTTGGGTTGAGCCTTTAACTTTCTGGTCGAGACAAGCCCAACAGTTTATAGATGGCAGTAATGCTACCACCCAAAAGGGGACAAGGAGGATGGATGGTGTTATGTGACCGGGGGCACATTATATATTATCTGAATTCCTATTTGACGCCCTACTTTTCGAATTAAACAACGCCCTAAATAAAGTAAATTACGTTATTATCCATTCGTAAAATCAAAATTTATGTAAGAAGTTGTGTATATCGACGAACTAAATACCGTCAAACACTATCAAACACCCACAAATGAAGATCGGAAGTAAAAATCGAAGATCCGTCGAACCTCCATTTAGATAAAATACCGAGAAAAAAAAAATTCGGCTGAGAACCAGCCCGGCCGGCCGTCGGTTCCGGCCGGGTTGGTTTCCAGCCGGAACCAGCGGCCGGCCAGGCTGGTTCCCGGCCGAAATCGGTGGCCGGCCGGGTTGGTTCTCAGCCGGAATCGGCCCAATTTTTTTTTTTCATTCTTTCGTTTAGACCGAATCGGTTCAACCGAAATTAATTAGACATTGGACTCAATTTTTGTAACAATACTTTTTATTTACAAAAATTGTGGAAGGGGGATTCGAACCATGGTCTTTTAAGCAGAAAGACTAAGTGATTACCATCTCTACCAATATCACAATTTGATTAAAACATGCATTTAATTGATAATAATAATTACTACTAAAAAGTAGCATCTTATCATACATTAATTAAATTGTACATTACATCTCAATTATTTGATCAATAAAAACTTCAAATCAATTATATAATTTGAAACTTCTTAAAAAATTATTTAGTAACTATATTTTATACAATACAAATTATGATATTAAATTCTCTATACTACTGGGTTTAAGGTTAAAGTTTTAGGGTTTAGCGTTTAGGATTTAGAGTTTTAGAATTTAGAGTTTAGGGTTTTATGGTTTAGGAGTTCTAAGGTTATAGGGTTTAGGGTTCTAAGGTTTAGGGGTTAGAGTTTAGGATTTAGTATTTACGAGTTGTCGGTTTTGTTTAGTTTGGAGTTTTAGGGTTTTAGGTTGAGAGTTAAGGGTTTAGAGTTTAGAGTTTAAGGTTTAGGATTTAGGGTTCTAAGGGTTTAGGGTTTAGGGTTTTAGAATTTAGGGTTTAGGGTTTGATTATTTAGGATACTAAAGTTAGGGTTTAACGTATAGAGTTTAAGGTTAAGCGTTTTATCATTTAAAGTTCTAGGGTTAAGGGTTTAGGGGTTTAGAATTTAGGGTTTAGGGTTTGGTTATTTAGGATACTAAAGTTAGGGTTTAGCGTTTAGAGTTTAAGGATAAGCGTTTTATGATTTAAAGTTCTAGGGTTAAGGGTTTAGGGGTTTAGAATTTAGGGTTTAGGGTTTGGTTATTTAGGATACTAAAGTTAGGGTTTAGCGTTTAGAGTTTAAGGATAAGCGTTTATGATTTAGAGTTCTAGGGTTAAGGGTTTAGGGTTTTAGAATTTAGAGTTTAGGGTTTGATGGTTTAGGATTCTAGGGTTAAGGGTTTTAAAATTTAGGGTTTAGCGTTTGATGGTTTAGAATTTTAGGATCAAGGGTTTAGGGTTTCAGAATTTAGGATTTAGGGTTTGATAATTTAGGGTTCTAAAGTAAGGGTTTAGCGTTTTAGAATTTAGGGTTTAGGGTTTGCTGGTTTAGGATTTTAAGGTTAAGGGTTTTGAGTTTTAGAATTTAGGGTTTAGAGTTTAAGGGTTTAGGGTTATATGATTTTAGAGTTTAGAATTTACGGTTTAGGATTTTAAAATTTCGGCATATACGAAAGTTCCGACGGAGGAACACAAATCGGGATTAATCGAAAAAATCGGCCACAAGAGGCCCCGGCCGGAAGCTCCTTTTCGGCCGGAGGGGGTCCCGGCCGGCCAGGGCCCCCTCCGGCCGAAACGAGCTTCCGGCCGGGCCCTTTTGTGGCAATTTTTTCGATTCATCCGGACTTCTGTTCATCGAATTTTAACGAAAAACGTACCGTTAGAGGTTGTCGAAATAAGTATTTTGATAGTTTCGTCGGTACAAAGTTTCTCGAATTATACGTTTTGATAGTTTTGTCGATACTAAGTTTTTCGAATTAGTAAATTTGGATAGTTTCGTCATTACGAAGTTTAGGGCGTCGTTTAATTCGAAAGTTAGGGCGTCGTTTAATTCGAAAGTTAGGGCTTCATATAGTAACTCTCTATATTATAGCCAGTCAGTCCATTTGGACAAAATCCTTTGGCGATGGAAAGGATCAAATAGGGACATGCAGTTCCTTTGTTCACGATGAACAGTATGCCACAATATTTTCCCTGTGCTTTTCTAATCTTAACTACTATATACTAGTAGTCTTTATCTGCTTCTTCGTCTTCTCCTCTTATGCTCTCACCAGCTACGTCTACTTGTTTCCGTTCAGATCGGAATGGAGCGCCGGTAGGGCTAACTTTGGTTGTTATGAGCTGAATTTCAATTTGAAACTCCGGTGACTGGATCTCTTTCAGGTCGGGTAAGTAGTAACCCAACCCGGTAATTAGTTTAACGCCCCAATCTTCCTTTGGCCCGGAATGACAATCAAGCACTCTTCAGAGAGAATTCAGTCATTTTTACTCCTAAACTTACAGACGCCGGCGGCCGCGGGTGTGTAGTCGAAACCGCGTTTTACATATCCAATTTGGCGGTAGCGGAGGAAAGGGGCAAAAAGGTAATCAAGTTAATGGATCCTTCGATAATAAGTCTCATGCTCCCATTAAGCCCTAACGTCTTAATTCTGACAACATTAGCCGTTAGATTTATGTGGCTCTCTGTTTCTTTCTAATTCTACCTATTTCTGTTTCCTTCTCCGGCAAGCAACACTCGCCGGCGTCATGGCTCTTCCGCCGATCTTAGCAATAGGCAACCGTTTGGATATCCTTTGCAAGTCTGAGAAAGAAGTATTCGAAATCATTGAGTCCGCCGTTGGTCTTTCCGACTGGCGCTGGCCCGTAGAGCTCTGCCGTCGTCTTAAGCCCTTCTTCAACAAGCAAGTCGATTCCGATGACGATCATCATGGAGATGGTTACATTACATCTGCCGTTTCCGACCGAGAGACAGAGTATGTCGATCCAACGAAGCGCAGAAAGGTCATCCGGATTCAATTACGGTCGAGGGATCAAGATTCTACTGTCGGAAAGCGCGTGAGTGCAATCGCGGCGGCGCCGGTTTCTCCAGCGCAAAAGACGGCGGAGAATCCAAGCAAGCGTGAAACGGTGACCGGAGTTCAAACAGTAAAAGATCTGGATTCTTCTAATTTCCACAAGCCTACTACTACTAGTAGTGCTGTTAGAAAGCCCCTGGCTGCAATGGCGGCGCCAAAGTGGAAGTTGAAAGAAGAGGAGTACGAGAAGAAGTTGGAGAATTCCAAGAGGAAGTTGAGAGAAGGTTATGAGGAGTACACTGATTCAAGGAAGAGATCTAAGGTCATCGCTTACATTCCTCCTCAATCGAATCATCACCGACTTTCCGATCAGAAGAAGTCCAAGTTGTTGACTACTTGGAGACGCTGCTGAACAAACAAGTAACACAGCAACTACTCAACAGTGATTGCTGCAATTCATCATTCTTTTGTATAGATGGGGATTCAATGTCTGTTGATTTCATTAGGGATCTGGGACGAAAGGGTCTTGGATTTAAATCGTTCATAAACTGTTTTTTTCTTTAGAATGATAAATAATTGTTCATAAACTGTTAATGAGATGAATTTTTTCATAAATCACAGCGTGCAATCATGTTATGTCATCAATAAGCCACTCGTTAAGCTACCTTGTACTGAAAGAAAAAGCATACCCAACACAGTAATTTCATATGAAACCATATCAATCACTACCCTAATTTGGTTCCTAATTATCATAATTCATCTACTAGGTCAAATAATTAACAGTACTACTTTACTGTATATTTACAGTCAACAAATCAATGCAAAGGGACGATGATACTGTTCCTCATAGCCTATGTACTTAGTGATGGTCGCGAATCGAGCTAGTTGAGTGGAATTTTAATAAACATGTTTAAGTTTGCTAGTTATTTTTAAGGCGAGGTCGAGCTAAAAAAATTTACTTTATGTCGGGCTCAAGCTTATTCGAGCTTGCCTTGTTAATCATCCTTGACGAGTTAAAGTCGAGTTTAATTCGAACTTCGCTCATTAAAAAATTTCAATGAGTTTAATTTGAGGTGAATTTAAAGTTTGTACACTAAAACATATTGGCGAGTGAAGCTAAAAAAAACAAGTTATTCTCAAAATTATCAGATTTTTACTTTTTTCAATTAAAATAGTTAAACCTAAACAATATACCACTTCTATATTTATTAGCATAAAACACAAATTACATCTGATTTGTTGTATATGGTATATGATTAATGTGATGTATTTGGTGTATACCAGATAAGAGATATGTTGTTTTATCTTATTGAGTCTACTAACGAGTTGGCTCTTAAGTTCGAGCTTAAGCCAGCTTGCGAACTTCTCGAATCGAACATATCCTAGATCAAAAGATTGGTAATCTTTCTGATCTGATTCGGATAATCTGATATTATCATTATTCTGGTTATCTGTTGCCAAACTTGAAATGCTGGACATCGATAAAAACTTGTGTTCTTCCATGAAACTCTGCCACCGAATTCATAATCCATATAATAATGATTAAATAACATGTTCAAATCAAAATTGATTTAACGATTTATATACTTAACACTTTCCATAACTTGTCCTTCTGAACCGAAATCGATGAATGAGATTGAAGCAGCTCCAATACTACATTTTGTTCAAGTGAAATGAGAGCTAACATGGTCTGATATATATCAGTCTAAGGCTCTCATGCCATATTATGGTCTGAATAATCTCGCATTTAATCAAACAACTCGCAATTTATCCTTAATGATGATTGAAGACGTTTCCCAACCAACAATTGGTGTGGCATAAAGATACATGGCCTTTGGCGACGGCTTTTTACATGGTCGCAATATATTGTGGTTTTAGCGACTTCCGTTGCAAAAAACCTCATTTTCTTGTAGTAGATTAAATTGCAGAGTCTTGTACTATTATAAAGATTAAAGGCAATCGTATAAGCCAAAATAAATGAGCATAGATGTTATAACAATACCTTAGAAGGAGGGGATCCACTCTCCCACGATTGGGATTTGCTCTCCCCTAGGTTAGGGTTTCCCTCTCCCATGATCCAGATTTGAATCGCCGCCCCACCCACCCACCCCCTTCCTGTTACTACTCTTGGTGGCCTTGGGTCCGACTCTTGATCTAGCTCCTCCTGATTGATTAATTGGCTTTTATTGAGCATAAAACTTCTCATGTCCAAAGATAGCTCAAGCAAAGTTGATATGTTTGTGATTTGGTTTGTAATAGCTTGGTTCGGAGGTTCCGGTAGGTGTGATTTGGAGTAGCTCTGCACCTTTGATCTCTCTATTGTTCGGAATACTCTTAAACTTTCTTCATAACGTAGCTCTACTCTTGAGATAGCAATTGATTAGCAATTTTTAATCTCCGCTATTCCAACAATTGATTAGCAATTTCTATTCATCATTTTTGCAAATAAACCCAATGAAAATGAACCAATAATAAATTATTATAATTTATTTATTTTCAATTTATTTTCTATATATAAATGAATTTCTTGAAAATTGTAACAATGTGTCTATGTGGCATTGCTATTATATTGACTTGCTAAATTAGAAAGATTGTTAAATTAGCAAGCAATCATCCATCCCAAATAATTGTTTAAGTGATGCCATATCACCATTCATATTATTTAACAATTGCTAGAAAGCTAAGGATGTATATGTTCTTATTATTGTTATTGGTTCGTTTGAAAGATAAAATATTCTTGATAATCCAACAATAATTATGAAGGTAATTAGTCCAATCTAAATTAATTCTCGCTTGAAACCAATATAACTAAAAAACTCTAAGAAATAAGAATTAAATAACATGAAAATGCATTTTATTAAGGAAACGTCGGAATGATTTTTTGTGGAAAAAGTAAGGATGAATATTATGTCGGGTCATTTTTTAAATTCACCCGTAATAACTTACTCAAAAGTAGGTGAGTTGTTGTGGGGTGTGAGTTATGTAATTAGTTATTCATCAATTAATAAATGGGTTGGATTGGATGGCAGGTAATCCACTAATATACTCAAATCTATACTATTTATAATTTTTAATGGAATCTATACTTTTTATGATAAAACCTCAATTTTTCTTATTCCTATAACAAATCACCGAAAATCCCTTTTAAATCTCTAACTCATCGTCCTTCAAATTTTCGTTTCCAACACACAAACGGAGAACTTCTCGACTTCTCCTTGAATTCGTTTGTGATTAAGTTATCTTATCCCGCATCCTAAATTCAGTAGATGATTTCATCTTATTTTCCGCTTTTTATCCAAAAAAAAATTATTTTCTCCTGAAGTAATAAAGCTTGATTTGTACCTTATATCATAATGATTATTTGACTAATAGTTTCCTAACATAAGAAGACGTTGATTGGTTTCATGTCCGAAAACACTTTTGTTAAGTAAGAGTATAAGAGATGATTTATTTAATATTAACCCACTCAAACCCATCCATCATCCTATATTATCCATCTGTATATGTAGTAACCAAATTTTGTCCGAATTCTCGAATATTTTGTTATTTCGTAGCTCTATTTTTCCATCGAAATTTCGACCCTTTTTCGTTTTATTAATCCAATAACATACCTATAAAATCCCACCATATTGTTTAAACTTTGTATTAACAGTTATAAGCAAAGATGTTATTCCAGACTTTGACATTAAATGTTCGTTGAATTAGAGGGTTGACACGGTATTTCAAACCTAAACACGGAGTTCTGAAATTGGATCAGATGATATGGCTTTCAGGCCCATTAAGTGCATAAGGTTGGGTTGATTTTGGGCACATCTGCTACCATTTCTTTTTAATTAAGATAAAGTGACAAAATCGATGAACTACTTCAAGTCACGTCAAGGTGAAATCAGAATCGGATGAGGCCCGAAGTTTAGTATCTCGAAATTAAATGAACTGAGTTAGCCGACGATCCTCTGCGACATTTGATGGAATTTTTGGCCCGGTTTCAAGCCCAATCTCGGACCCATTACTTTTAGGAGCAACCATCTCCCTTTTGGTGTCAGTAATGGGTGTTGAATTGTGATTCGTTTTTAAGGGAGGCGACAGCCCTTTTGTTCATTTAAAAAGAAAACCAATGTTTTTTTCGAAAGGAGGGGGGATGAAACGAAGAAAGACCTACCGATTACAACGAAAAAACTCTACACCCAATCCCACCCCAAGCAATCCCTCCATGCCCCATATCCATTATATCTCAATCCCACCACAAAATAAAACATAAAAATACAAACATAAGTGCTTCTAGTAGTACTTTGACAGTCCATCGTCAAAACTTCTGAAGTCCCAAACTCTTGGAGCAAACGGCTATGAGATCGCGTCCACACTGTCAAGGAAGAAGAGCAAAGAAATCAGTTTTCTTCCTTTAAAAGAAGGTCGGTATTTCTAAACGAACCTTCCTAACTCTCAATCATTCACATACCATTCGCATCCTGTTTCAATACATGTCAATATGCTCGTTATGCTATAGTGTCTATCTTACTACCATTTACGCAACCTCTAATCCAATATTCACTACAACTATCAACTAAACAGCCAACTTAAACAAACAATGGGTTCAAAGGTAAAATGAATCTTTTTCGTTCAAAAAAGGGTGCTGGAAAACATATTAACAATGGATTAAGCAACCTCCTATTATCTTTTTTACACCGCTTACACAAGAATTTAAGAGCCACAAAACTACTCATAATATGACGCCGAAATCAAACAAAAATATGAGTTTTTTTTATTAAAATATGTTGCTGAAATTTTACTAGAAATGTCAAATAATCAAGACTTTCAAACGAATAAGCAGCTTCTATTATCATAAAAAAACCCAAATACCATACAAGGCTTGGAATTTGGAACCAATTTGACAAACAATTATGAGTTATCTTAACAATTTTAAGTTCCCAAAAAAAATCAATTCAGTCAAATCTTTTAAAGGAAGTTTTTTTTTCATGGTGTCAAAATGGTTGGATTCGCTTCGATATTGAGAGCTAAAGTTTTCATCCTTTGAAGTCCGTTATTAGAAAAATGATAAGTCCCTGTTTTTAATCGAGTCGTTTAGCTAGTAATGTCGTAACAACAACTCGAAATTCGTACCTAGCTGCTTTTTATCTTCTCAAGTCTGGTCCCTCCTGTTCTCCGTCTTTCTCTAGCGATTTGCACCCTTCTATTATACCTGTAAAAATATACTATCAGAATGAACTTTTAATTTTCAAATAAAGTAAATCTTAACTAAGACAAAGTGGATAGATTTCTCACCAAGTAGTGGTCGTCTTCCGGCGGTTTGATTTCGCCGTCAGTGGTCCTCCGGCCAGGAGCCTTGTCCCCTTCTCCACTGATCCCCAACTCCATTGAGAAAAAACTAAAATAAAAACAACAAAAGTTTAGAGAAAGAACATATAAACCAAAAACTCCAACCCTAGATCCCAGATAGAGACTTGTATGACACCAGAGGACTCGCCGGAGACATCCTCCAACGACATGCACGTTCGGATCGGTCCAAGTCGGGAAGGACGAGGAGTAAAGGAGGGTTTTCCGTTGTTTTACGTTTCTCGTGCATTTTTTATCTTTCTGGTCATCATTTCTATTGAGAGGAGAAAAAGGGTGGGGGCGACGCCGGCGCTAGAGTTGTGAGCGGAAAAAGAAAAAGAGTAAAAGAAAAAAAAGAGAAGGCGACGACATCATATGAGCAGAAGAAAGAAAGGGAGGAATAGAAGAAAAGAAGGAAAAAGGAAAGGCGGCGACAACGCCGTGTAAATAGAACGAGGAAGGGAGGAAGAGAAGGTAGGGAAAAAAGGGGTGGTATCAACGACGACGCCACCGCTCTCTGAAGGGGAAAAGAAAAAAAATTGAAAGTAAAGAGTAAGAGGAGAAGATGGCGAAGGAGATAAAGAGAAAAGAAGGGAGGGGAGGAAGCCGACGACAACGTCGTCGTCACCGCCGCAGGACTAAGGAGAGTGATGAGGGTCGAGAGAGTTGAGAGGATTTTGAGAGGAGAGAGATAAAGGCGACGGTTATGATTTTTAGAGAGCGGTGACTTGCGGATTAAAAGCGATTTTTTTGGTGACCGATTTGGACTAAAATTTTATAATATTATCCTTACTTCAGTTCTTTCATTAAAATGACCTCTTGGCCTTTTTGTCACTTAATAATGTTCTTAAAATCGAAATATGCCATTTGAATAATTATTTATAAAATTAAAAGAATAAAACGTGTATGAAATTTGTAAATTAGAAAGTTATTTAGATTTAACTTAATTAAAATCAGTTTCATCAAAATCCTTAATTTGGTTAACCTAATTAAAATACGTATCAAACAAAATATACGAAATGTGTGAGGCAGTTTAGGGAAGATTTGATTTTATTAAATTTAGATTACTTGCCTAATTAAAAACATTCAACGAAGTAATAAAAAGGGAGGGAGAAACGTGTATAATAATGTGTAATTAGGAATATAATTCATCTAATCTTTTTATTCAAACCTGAAAGAAAAACTAAATTTTAAACACAAAAGGACGAGAAGCCATAATTCTTTTCGATGACGTTAAATATAATAATATTAACGGATTAAACCCTTTAAATCGTCAACGATAAAAATCTTATAGTAAGATCACAATTTTAATTTAAAAATACTTGAATCTACTTTAATTTCGGGTTCGTTTTCTCCTTTCCGATGATCTATCTCTAACTCGCTAACCAAATGAACTAATAAGTATCTAACTAAATTACACTATGTATGTAATAACCCATTAAAATGTTATGATAAATATTACAAGCATTTGGAATTCAGAGCAAGAGTTTCGGGTCCTAAAATTCTAATTGGTGCCTCAACAATTATTATTCAAATCCCCAACCATCACTAATTCTCCTAACGCTATAAGTAATTATCTAATTACGGATCATGAGATTGGTAAACAGATCTTCCTCGATAATATATTCTCAAATACTGCCGGCTTCGGAATATCGAAACGCGGGGACACTCTTTACTAAAAAGTCATATCATCGAAGCGATTAGAAAATCGCTTTTTCAAACATTATAAAAAACGAGCATGGTAACATAGAGTTTTTATAATCGCGCAAAATCCTCGACAACACCATCGAACTACGTGGATTTTGATTATTTTCTTTCAAACTTTAAAACAATTTATTATTTTCTTTCAAACCTTAAAACAGATTGTCATTTATTTCCAACTTTTAAAACAATTTCTTACTTTCTTTCAAATTTTAAAACAATTTATTGTTTTCTTTTAAACCTTAAAATAATTTATCATTTTATTTCTAACTTTTAAAATAAAATTATTATTTTCTTTCAAACTTTAAAACAAATTATTATTTTCTTTCAAACCTTAAAACAGTTTGTCATTTTATTTCCAACTTTAAAATAATTTATTATTTTCTTCCCAATTATAAAACAATTTATCATTTTCTTTCCAACTTTAAAATAATTTATTATTTTCTTTCCAACTGTAAAATAATTTATTATTTTCTTTCCAACTGTAAAATAATTTATTATTTTCTTTCCAACCTTAAAACAATTTGTCATTTAACTTCCAACTTTAAAACAATTTATCATTTTATTTCCAACTTTAAAACGATTTATCATTTTATTCCCAAATTTAAAATAATCGTCTACTTCCCTTTTTAAACTTTCTTATAAAAATAAAAAAATACGAAACTAACGGTTCTAATCTTTGCAAGAGGGAGGATGGGCCAATCATCCAATTAAAAATTAAGCGTATTTAATAAAACACATCAAACTCGTCGATTTATGTAGTACCGGTTTACCGGGCGTTGTGGGGTGGTAATCCTTCCTCACGCGTAACCGTCCTCCTTCCTCAGATCTCTGAACGCAAACCACGCTCGGTTTAGACCTTAAATTCTAAACCGAGCTCTAAGTGTCCAAATCTACTTTTAAGCGATAGGTGGCGACTCCAAAAACCATCAAGCCACCAACAGGCGGACGAAAACGTTTACCACAACACCCACCCATCAACAATAAAATGATAGGTGTATATCATCCAAATAATCATCTATTAATAAATTTATTTTATCGTCAAATCTAATCTAACCCAACCCAATCCAACCATCCAATACTCACCCCATTGAAACAAAGAAGATTGCTCTCGGACCAAATTTAATAATATATCCTTAGCTATGGCCATATTGCGGCAATATCGTGTACTGGACAGCTCGAAATGGGGAAATGGGAAACTGTAAAGCTCACCTGTTATGGCAAGTAGGAAGCCTCATCCACGCCAACTAGGCAACTATCGCTAATTTATATCATCCAACGGTTGGATGGTCTTTTGATTTGTGTTTTAGTGTCGTAATCTGATGCACTGTATCTAAATCACATAACGTATGCCATCAAATATTCGACTGTTAAACAAATGGAGGGAATATCCACATGCAAAACAAACATACCAAAACTCACAATTCACACCGGGTATGATGTCAACATAGACCATGTCGATTTGTATCATACAAAGTACATTGCAATTTATATAGAGTATGGTTCGAATATAAAAGTCTGACAATCAAGAGAGAAGGAGAGAATGTAAAACCCTAGCCGCTGCTTAAGCTCTCGCCACAGTCGCTTGCCATCTGCCGAATTCGTTATACTCGTTCGTTTGTCTTTGTTTTCTTCTTGTGTAAGAGTTTTCTTACTTTCCCGATTGAAAGTCATATTCGCTACCTCTCGAATCATCATCCTCTCTAAAATCATCATCTCACAACAAATCGATGCCCGCCAACGCTAATACGTACGACCACCCCCATCGCATCCGGAGCCATAACTCCCAACGTTACCTTCCACCTGCTCGCCACCGTCGCCACGGGAGTCGTAACTCTGTCGCTGGAGAAGCAGCCCGAGCCGGAACCCTCACTCGCTGGCCTTATCATCGCCCCGCCGGCGACGAAGTCACAGAAGAAGACAGAGCACAACAAGTCACACGATATGACGAATCACCTGGAGGTGATTTGCCACCGTAAGTAATCCGTTTGGTATGAGACTGCTGAAGAGCCGGATCACCGCAATAGCTTCAACGAGTTTCACCGCCACTCATTGGGAGGCGTTTTTAGTTTAATAAAAGCCTTGTTGAACTCTTTTTCGTACTTTCGTTTTGCGTTTACTCGTAGTTTCAGTTTCATAGGCTGTATTTTTGGTGTTGAATGTCCGTTTCGAGTTGGCCTAGGCTTTTGAAAATGCCCGTTAAGAGAGTAAGGATTGAGACGGTTAGTTTGCTAACAGCTTATGAGTTATCTAATTTCGGTTTGTGGGATCTATATCTCTGGATGACTTATTCTTCACTGTTAAATCAATTTCGACCGTATTGATCGAAAATGATTGACGTTTAAAAAAAAGTCTGGCAATCAAATATGATGAAGAAAGAAAAAGTGGATTTTATGCCCCATAAATATGAAGGATTAAGCATACAATAATTAATCAAAGGTTTAGGTTGTTGGATCCAATGACATTCATTGGTTACCGAAGTCAGATTAACCAAGATAATAGAGCATCATTGTAGTGCACGCGCTGTACTTACGAGCGTGCAGCTCAAATACGGACAGGAGGTGAGATGTATAGGAATGCGTGCCCCGAAAATTTATCTTAATTTTTCTCCATTTGCACACTTCTCCTATATATACACTCTCGTACCAACACCGTCCGGCGGATCATTTCGTGCAAATTCATCTCTCCGTCTCCGTTCCTTCGTTTCCTCCTTTCCATTTCTTCCATCTTCCGATCATGGAGAAAGCAATCAACAGACAGCGTATCCTTCTCGATCACCTCCGCCCTTCCTCCTCCTCCTCCTCCTCCTCCTCCTCCGATCACACTTATGAATCCGCTCTATCGGTCAGCTAATTTTCTTTATCTTTCCTTCTGTGAATTTCCTATTTTAGACTGTAGTAGCCCTTAGCTGATCTCGTTGGCTGATCCTGGCGTCTTACAATTACAAAGCTTGTCGCTGAGCTGATTTTCGTTTTCATTTTTCCTTGGACAATTTTTTGAATCTGTGCCTGTGTTTTGTTTTCCTGATTGATTTTGCTTGGCTTTCACTAATGTGGAAATTTTGATAGGCTTCCGCTTGTTTGGCTGGGGATAGCGCTGCTTATCATAGGAACTCGGTCTTCGAAGACGATGTTGTGATTGTAGCGTGAGTGTCCCTTCCTTCCCACTGCTTCACCTGTTCCTTTCGAGTGTCTGTTTATATGTTGTGTGATGAGGGCATGGAATCGGAGTGTTTATCTGTATGTTCTGTTTGCAGGGCGCATCGCACTCCATTATGCAAATCTAAACGTGGAAGTTTCAAAGACACTTTTGCTGACGATTTGCTTGCACCTGTTCTAAAGGTTTTTTTGTTTACTAAATCTTCGCTGCTGATGGTTATTTTTATCTTCAAGAATAGTGAGTGTTTAAGTATCTGGAAATAAAATAGCTTCTTACCGCTTGGTTTCTCTTTTCTGTTGGATGCCTTTGGTGTGTAGGCAGTGATAGAGAGAGCGAAACTTGATCCTAGTGAGGTTGGGGATATTGTTGTCGGAACCGTGTTGGCACCGGGATCACAAAGAGCAAGTGAATGCAGGATGGCTGCATTCTATGCTGGATTCCCTGGTATATTATCTGTTTCAGCTATTGACCGGTCTCTGGATTATGGCCGTTTCTTTATAGCTTATAGGCTTTGTTTTGGTGTATTATCAGAGACTGTTCCCGTCAGAACTGTGAACAGGCAATGCTCATCTGGTCTTCAGGCAGTTGCTGATGTTGCTGCGTCTATCAAAGCTGGATTTTACGACATTGGTAATGTTTCTTCTCTGTGAAGTTTCCTCTTGTTCTTGGTTTTTTATGCTTCATGCCTCGTCTATTAATTACCTGGACTAATGATGTCATACTTTATACCATAGGCATCGGAGCTGGTTTGGAATCCATGACCGTTAACCCAATGGCTTGGGATGGTGATGTCAACCCAAAAGTATGTATTTCTCATCTGCTTACTGATGGTCATCAAGATGAATCGAATTTTTTTCTTTACTTTCCAAATCCTTACACTTGATGTGTGTGCCAGGTAAAAGCTTTTGAGCAAGCTCAAAATTGCCTTCTGCCTATGGGTGTCACTTCTGAAAATGTTGCTCAACGGTTTGGTGTTACTAGGAAGGAGCAGGACGAAGCTGCAGTAAGTTAAAAAAAATATTACGTCATACAGCTCTTAGATGTGATTATCTAATTCTTGTATTGTTTTAGGTTAATTCCCATAAGAAAGCTGCTGCCGCCACTGCTGCTGGTAAATTCAAGGATGAAATTATCCCAGTTGCTACAAAGGTATGTCTTAGCGTCAACTTATTTGCTATGTCGTCTATTTTTTGGACATGGGCGTCTGTGCAGAATTTTTTATGTGTCTTTTATAGTCAAGGCAGTGGGGTTTTGAATCCATGACTACAAGGTCTATCTTTAGTATATTGATCTGTGTTTCCCTTGCATGAAGATTGTGGACCCAAAGACTGGTGATGAGAAACCCATCACAGTTTCTGTTGATGATGGTATTCGTCCCAACACATCTGTGGCGGAGTTGGGCAAACTGCGGGCCGTTTTTAAGAAAGATGGAACAACCACTGCTGGTATAACCATTGTCATTTTCTTTACTTTTTCCACTGTTTACTTTTAATTATCCATCTCATGGTCTGTTGCTTTACTATCTCTAGGAAATTCTAGCCAAGTGAGTGATGGTGCTGGGGCTGTGTTGCTCATGAGGAGAAGTGTTGCGATGCAAAAGGGGCTACCTATCTTTGGAGTGTTCAGGTAAGCTATATGTTCATTCTGAATGAAGTCGGATGTGTCCTTGTAGACTTGTTGTGATATGGTCACCCAGGTGTTTCATTGCAAAATGATGTCCATTGCCATGTTTTCTATCTGTTACTTATGGTGATTCAGTTGAACCCACCCAAAATGTGAATGCATTGTTTCCGGTGAAGTTGATTCATGATTTTTAAAGTGAATATTTTATGAGTGTCTAAATGCGGACTTTATATTTAGCCATGTTTTGTGAACGTGTGTCCCTGCCCGTTGATTATTGGTTTGTGAAAGTTGACAGCGACATTCATTTTCCGTAAAGAGTTCGAAATCTTGTGTCCTTGCCCGTTGAGTGTGATGCTGAAGTTAAGGGTTCCTTCTGCTTTACCTTAAAACCATATCTTGATTATGTAGGAGCTTTTCTGCTGTCGGGGTTGATCCTTCAATTATGGGTGTTGGTCCAGCTGTTGCAATTCCAGCTGCTGTTAAGGCTGCTGGTCTACAGCTTGAAGATATTGACCTATTTGAGATAAACGAGGTATGGAACTAAATAGTATCCTGCTATGCTCTGCCAAGACTACAGGAATTCCCTTGTGTTGATTGTTGGGTTTTGCAGGCATTTGCATCTCAGTTTGTCTACTGTGGTAAGAAGCTTGGACTTGACCCAGAGAAGATCAACGTTAATGGTGGTGCAATGGCCATTGGACATCCTTTGGGTGCAACAGGTGATTGATTAGCTTTAGCGTACTTACTAGTCAAAAGTTATTAATAGATATATATCTCTGAGATTGGACATCCTTCGAGAAGAGAGAGATAGTAAATAGCAGCATTGGTGAATTGTGCAGGTGCTCGATGTGTGGCTACTTTATTGCACGAGATGAAGCGACGTGGAAGAGACTCTCGATTTGGAGTGGTGTCTATGTGCATAGGTACTGGGATGGGAGCAGCAGCTGTGTTCGAGAGAGGTGATTGTGGGGATGATCTCTGCAATGCCAAGAAAACAGGGAGCCAGAATCTCTTATCCAAAGATGCCAAGTGACACACATACAACAAACAAATAATAAAGTTCTCAACTCTTCAATAACAATCATTTGATTTGGTTACAGTGCTGATATCAAACTTGCTGTGTTCTATTTGGAGTTCAAATTTCAATAAGCAACATGGGATTAGTGTTCTTCATACAATGAAAGAAATGGTAGAGTTGTCATCCGAAGCTAAAATGAGAGGTGATTGCTGTGGGCAAACATATCTATTGGCCAGACGCAAACAACCCACATGATGGATGATATTTGCTCCATTTCACAATTCAAACTACTTTTGGACGATGTATAGGCTCAGCTCAGTACAGTACTACAGAGTAGGGGAGTGCTCTCCTAGCTATGGCAAACAAAGACTTATTTGGCAAACTCCTTATCTGCAGAACATGTCCCGTTGCAGGTTCAGACTTACGAGCAATGATGACAACTCACTCAGTCTTCTCTTCCAATCTTTTGTTATCAAGATCCCCAAAATGATTGCTCTGCTCCATTTCTTACACGAGAGATGTAACACCAGCTGCTAGGTGCCTCGTCCAACCTTCATGCTAAACCAAAAACAAGTCTTTAATCAAAATGCACAGCTAGGCTGAATCTTCATTAATCAACGCCCGAAAAGCAACCAAGTGTTTGGAACATGTGTGTACCTGGCCGAGTTGGACTCAAGGCCAGATGAAGACACCCCTCCCTGAAATCAACATGCCCCCAATCATGTAATGGATGATTTGCACACTGGACAAGACTTCTGTCTTCCAAGCCACGGATCAATGCACTGCCACAAGCAAAACAAATGAATCAATCCATATTCTTTTAGGCTTACAATAAAAGGACAGCAAGAGATTTCTTACATCTTTATGAAATTTATGGAAGCAAGGGAGATGACGGATGGTTTCACCAATCGAAGGAGTTTCAAGGCATATAGCACAATTCTCAGCAAAGTTGTCGGACTGTGTAACATATGGAAACAGAGCTAACCGCATCAGCTTACAAGCATAATGGGAACGAGACTGAGACTAACGTCATCTTAAAATAAAGCATCCAGTGGAAATCTTTGTACATGCAAACCGGAAGTTAGCATAGTGTTTACCTGTACTACAGACTCTGGCAAACAGTTAATTTGATTGGCAGATGCACCTTGTCGTCCATTGTTCTCATCAAGGGACAACAACATATCATAATCATTTCTGCATCATAAGAAAATTGCAACATAGACAATAGTTGGACGAAGCAAGTTGTGTGTATCATGCATCAGGCCAGAAGGAAATTACTTGACGAGAGCACCGTGCAAAACTACATATGAATTCCATGCACACATATAAACCTACAAAGTGATAACCACTTATTTCAGGTGCAGATAAAAAGGAGGTGCCAGTCTTTGAGGTCTAGGAAAAACCGATGCGATGCGGAGAACCCTTTTCCATACAAGTTCTCATTTCGTCTAACGGTTTGAATTGAAAGAAAGTTTCCCTCATAGCCTTCTTAACGTTTACACCCCTTAGATAATTCATCAGATGGCCCAACACAAGTTAAGCAAGCAAAGATCATGCTGTTATGACAATGCCCCTAATCCATCTTTCAGAATCTTACTTTTTTTGTAGTGGATCTTTGAACAGTTTCTGGAGAGAAATATCTTACTCGTTGAAATCACGCTGAAGATTCATGATGTGTCTTGTGTCAAAATCTGAGTCTTCAACTGCAGCCTCCAAAGCTTCCAAAATATCGATCCTCTGTATGTATGGGAAAGAAATTAACTAATTAACCACAATTCACAGAAAGCAATTGCAGGTAAACTAAGATTTTGGCATGGCGGATGTTGATAAACATCCATCCAACTACCATTGGTTCATACAAAGGCATCCAAAACCACCTATGATTGAACTGCATCGATACTACAAAGAGGCAATTACACAAGAAAAAGGTTCGGAAGAACAAATAAAATGATACCAAATTTAAGATGAAGACAAAAAGTACCATATCTAGATCCATGTCCAGAGGGAACTGGAGATTCCTGTCTCTAAATAAAGTTACAGGAGCATGGGCCCTCCTTCTCGGTCCATTTGTAATAGATCGGTTAAAACGATTCCTCAACAGTGACACTCTAGAAGTGGAGCCTCGAGCCTGTGTTCCTCTTCTGATTGGAGGATTCTGACGGGCCTGTGCTTGAGCCCGAGGCTGTGTTTGCCTTCCCTGGAAATGATTAGTGATAAGCGTAACAGTTTAGTAAACTTCAGAGCTTCAATAGATGGTTCTATGCGTAAATAGAACTGTCAATTCGTTACAATGGTACTAGAAAGAAAAATGACTAATAAGAATTGTTTTGACGGAAACTAATAAGAATTAGTTAACCAATAGTAGCCAAAACAAGCTAATTTAGCGTAAAATATTAACAATGACCAGAATTAGTTGGTTTGCTGGCTTAACATGAACCCATGGCCAAACTGAGTCGATCATATAAAATATATCACTTATAATGTATTAAAGTACAAGTTACTAAGTACTGTCGCATAGGCAGTTTAACGTATATTTGGAATTTCACAACTGAAACTGGGCCAATTAACTAGATATTTCACATTTTGGGGTTAAGTTTCATCTAAAGATAAACAGGGTTGAATGCGAAGTGTGAATAATTTTTCTTGTTGTTATATGACTAATGGTTTAACCAGTTTGACATATCTATAACCAAAAAAACCCATCTAAATCACACAGTTTTTTAACTAAATTAAAAATTGATCTGGTTAGATTGATTACCGGGCATCTAAACCGTTTCGACAACCTTAGGTAAATAACTAAATATTGTCCAATGTTTGTGGATGGTAAAAATATTGAACTACAAAACTAAGAAGAAACTCAAGAAAGTACATGCGCAGTTAGGAAAGTTGTGCTCACCATAGGTAACGCAGCCTGATTATTGGTGGAAGCACTAGGGCGGACATCTTCCTCCTGGTTTACTGCCCAATTCCATGCTATACTCTCATCAGTCTGTTGAAGAACCAACTAAGCATGAACTTATAGGCAAGCAGTGTGTAAAAGCCATCATGATTGCCGTATAAAGGTGAAAAGGAGCGTAAGATGTGAAGAGAACATACCTCGCCTTCCCCGTATACTGGCATTTCATGGTACAATTGTTCCTGAAGTTCACGGGCCAGCATCTCATCCGCTTCTAATTGCCTTGCCCTGGCTTCCAATTCATCAGCATCCACAAAACCTACTTCCTGAGTGGCATGCCATCTAGTTTCAAGTGACAACTCATTACGTCTTAAAGAGATATCATGTTGACGATCTTGTAGTCTGGATGACCCTTGAGATGAACCAAGAAACAAAATATCTGAGTCATCATGCACTGAGGACGAGGATTCACCATGATGTTTCCTTAACCTTTTGGACCCAACAACCTGACGTCCGTTGGTTTGACTAGTTGCAGACACAAGCGTGGAACTTCTTTGCATTGCATCTCTGTTGCGAGTCACTCTCCAACCGCCTAATTGCATACCTCTGTTCATTAGGCTATCTGCATCGGCGGCACCATTTCCAAACACCGGGCTGCTGCATTCAGATGATGTCAATGTTTCTGTACAACTCAACAAATATCGGACTCAATGTAATCCATAAATGCTACGACTAAAACATAGCCCATAGAAGATTCATAAATTTCCCTAATTTTGGAGAATGTTTCATCTTGGATTGAAAGAAAGTTCACTGTAAATTAAAATATATACTTCACCTGCATACATTAGCACAAACAAAAGTAACCAATAGTGAGAACTGTAGATTTGAGAGAATATCAATCTCGTTATATTAGAATAGCCCGTAGGCAGCTAGGTTATATACATAGTTCTCTGACTGAGACTTACCTAATCTAGGAATCCTATTAGGAGATAGTTACTCTAATAATACATACTAATAGGATACGTACAATAAGGTAATTAACTAATCAGTGGGATTCTCTACAAGAACAAAAAGCTAAACGATTAACATATACCTTAAAGATGCACGGCTAGCTGCCGATACAAGTCCATTTTGAGTAGAATGGTTACGGCGTGTCATCTGCAAGAAACTGGAAGTGTCGTTGTCATCGGCAACTATGTTCCTGATATCCACATGAGATGGATCATTGGAAGAAATCTGATGGGGTGGATTTGTTTCAGAACTGCCAGAACCAACTTGGCAATCTTCAGTTAGTCGTTGGGCCCTATTGGCTATGTTATATGGAGAAATACATCCATTGCGCACAAGTCGTTTTCTCCCTATAACCCTTGAGGAGGTACCAGATGGATGAGAAGTAGACATATTCCCGTTAGCTTCATCCTGAGAATTGCTGGACACATCAATTGCTCTCTCTGGATTTGAAGTAGCAAAAGAACCATTGACTGGACCAACTTCTATTTTCTCCTTGCCTTTAGAAGCACTGTTAAGTATTCTTGAGGAGACAGGAGACAGCGATGAGGCACTACTGGATGACATTTGACCCTTACCTCTAGCTTGAGAGGGCAGACTATTCGATGCTCCACAAGGAAAATCCATGTTTAATATGCGGCCATGCTCACTCGGAAAGCTCAAATTTACGTTTGTTTTATTTTCTCTGCCAGCATGGGATTTAGAAGGAATCTTGGTACACAAAGCTTTTCCTTTGTCCGTATGTGTTGCTCCCCTAGATTGCCTACTTACAGGCCTGGTATTTTGGACCCTTGCTGTTCTTCTGAATAACAAAGCATTCTCAGAAGGATGAGAGTTCTCTGCACGGGATGTAGTACGCATACCGCATGGTTCAGGTTCATCGATAATGATTGGATTTCTTTCAGGGCATGCATGCTTGTTTCTATGAGAAACTTTTTCATCTGCTACCTGATTCCTGATCCCTAACCGATTAAATCTCTCTATATTCATGATATCAGAATTTCTTGACCGACTGGCACTTGATGACCCAGTTGTTCTACCAAGGTGAGAGCCATTGATCTGCCTCCCAGATACTCTATCAGGAGTATCGGGTATTTCTATGACCTTATCAATGTCTACTTGCTCCATGCCTGTATCAAATAAGATGTAACAGGAGCCAATTAGCAGAATCAACGATAAGCAATCAGATAACCATGATGAAAAGCTATTTAGAATATGAAATGATTGGAAAGACATAATAATCTACCATCAGCTGCAGATGGCTAGGCACAAACTTTTAATATTCTATGACAACCAATCACTTATAGGAAAAAAGAACTTAGACTAGAAGTTGTAGATGTCAACATTAACATGCTTTAAACTAGGTGACATACTACAGTCTGTGCAGCCTGATCGGAAACCTTCTTAAAGAGAGGAGCCTAAACCTGAATGATCCACACCAGAAAAGAAGACAAAACTGAAGGCATCATCAGATAGAAAAGACAGCAACCCCGTCAAGCATACATACAGACATACGGATAGCAGTACATAATGTCATAGAACACCAAAAGCCAAAACAACGGTGCATAATATCATGAGAGAACAGTCATAAATTTATCCAAGAGATAAAGAGACTTGACTAATCAACAATGGCAGCACCCATGTCTCTCTCAGACGTACAAGAAAATGCAAATTATCATAAATCAGTATTCAAATAACGACAAAAATGGAACTCGCCTATGCAATCCTTCAAACGAAAATACATAGAAGAAATCCCTAGAATTATAGGTAAAAAATCTGGAAAGAAATAACAGACTGACGTGAACCCTAATTCGATCGGAATCCCAGTCCAAAGAAGAAATGATCCACGAAAAAACGGAGAAATTCATCAGAAAGCAAAAGGCATAACTTTGACATACCAGCTGCGGAATCGGAGAAATTTGAGAAAGCGCCGAAATGATAATATCACCCTTAAATCGATGACAAGCAGAAGCGGAATGAAACGAATTATATCCTAATACTGGTAATGTCAATGGCGATTGTATTAAACTCCAACGTTCCTCGTCTTCTGCTCCATGTCCGACCCTCGTCGTTGTGCCTTTCTCTCTCTTACTCTCTATCCAGATTCCGGCCAGGCTTCGCGGCCATGGGTTGTGAAGGAGTTTTCGGATCGGGTCACTCGCCCTGTTACCCAAAAATAAGAAGGGCCTTCTGCTTAAACCCTCAACCTCAGCCCAACTTCAACCCTGATCCATTGAATGAATTTAAAGAGACTCGAAATATGTGCAGCAAGGCC
The DNA here is from genome assembly GCA_030674075.2 of Linum usitatissimum. Taxonomy (NCBI): domain Eukaryota; kingdom Viridiplantae; phylum Streptophyta; class Magnoliopsida; order Malpighiales; family Linaceae; genus Linum; species Linum usitatissimum. The sequence continues at coordinate 8,218,177 of JAUJYP020000285.1, read as the reverse complement.
TTGCAGGCTGGAAATCCCGCCTCTTGTCGGTTGCCGGTCTGAGGGATTCTCAATTCATTCTATCCAGTCCGAATCTGGACTCACAGATATGGCTTCTGATCCGATCCAAAAAGCATGTATAAATTTCAACCGTTAAAAATTAGATTTAACGGCTGAAAATATGGAACAAAAATAATATTTCATAACTATGCAAATACGTATGCTAAATATTATACTAAGTACGATATTTAATATAATATTTAGTACGATACTTAGTAATATGCATTGTACAAAAGCCATAAAAAAGTGTATTCCGTATAGATTTTTACAAACCTATATATATATTTGTATGATCCGTACAACTCTTCGTACAAAATGTAATTTGTATGGTCGGTCGTCAGAAAATATTTCCAAAAAAATACAACTTTTCCACAAATGTAGAGCCGACAACAGTTTTATGTGGGTGCAAAAATTTCGTCAATGCGGCGGTCGGAATTATCGAGAAATTAATCGGGAAATCTTTCAGTGACCGAATATGGTAGTATATTCATTGGAGAAGATGGTATGTCGATTAGAAATAACTGAATTCTAATCCAATAAAAATATTTATAATATATGCCTATAATTAATCTTAAAAGCACCAAATCGAGGAAGCGTTGATTCTAAGTACATGACTTCCTATATCAATATTTTTTTACGGTGATACTGTAACTTTAAATAGCCCGGATCGCGCATGAAAGTCAGCCAACCGGGAGGGAGGGATCCTTTCCAGAACTTAGTCTGAGGGTTGGAGGAAAGCAGGTCTCAGATATCCACCAGAGATCAATATGAAAAATGCAATGGCGGAACTAACAAGATGGAAAAAGCATTAAGTTGAATTTGAAACGAATTTTTTTATGTATATCGAATAATTAATTAATGAGTAAATTATTTTAAACATAATAGTATGTTAAATTATAAATAAAGATATGTTGTATTATTTTTGGTTATTAACCAAAATTATACGTGCAATAGATGAGTTTTTTTATATTTTAATTTTTTGAACTAAATTTATAATGGTTACTAGTTAATAGGTTGGTTATAAATTTAAATTTGATAGATTATTTAGTCTAAATAAATAAGTAGATGAGCAGAATTTTAAATATCATAAACAAGATTACAAAATTATCTACTCTTTAAATATAATTTAATATTCGAGACTAGAAAATAAGATAGTCATAACTTCTTTTGACTCTTTCTAATTTAAAAAAAAAACAAATACTGAACCATATTCTGAACTATATTCGAAACAATTACAAATATACACTTAAAATTAATAATCTGGATCGAAATCGGAGTGAGCCAAGATTCCACCAATCCCGTTCTGTCCCCTGATTAAACAAACTTTGAGGGAGGTTATTTTGGGGCGGAAATGAAAATAGACAAAAATTTCCCTGATTAGGTCGAACATGTTTATCAAAACCGAGACACGTGTTAGCTGAATGCTGATTTAGGGAGATAAACGGCAACGTTCAATTCATTTAGTGAAACGGAGCTCTTGGATTTACTCTCTAAGTTTGCAATGGCTAGTAACTGCTAGTAACGGCTGCTTGATTTCTCGGTTACTGGTTTGATTCCTCGACTCTAACCAGTATCTGCAAGTTGCTGGTAATCAGGAAAGGCAAACTAGATGATCTTCCCTCCCCCAAATTTGCAGCACGTTGATGATGATGATCTGATAAGAGTAAGTTCAGGCTTTCTGTTAGTGAGTGGAGCTCTTGATTAGTATAAATACCATCATCCCCACTCCTTGAAGGTATCGAACAACCACTTCTCTTCTCAAGTTCTGAATCAATGAAGTCTTTTCCTATCTAGTTCCAGTTCTCAATTAAATCACCATTGATTGAGTTCTTGCTGTGATTATCCTTCAGTTGCTAGGAGATATCGAGAAATATTGCTTCGAAGGCAGTCGCTACGCCTTCTCTATTTAGTTGCTTTGTAATTAGCTTTTGGAACTCTATTATTCTAACAATTTCGAAGCAATAACATGAGTTCTAATGCTAGGATCATTGCTAACCTGAGCAAGCTCGAGTCACTGGATGGAAGGAACTACTAGATATGGGCACATAAGCTTCTGATCGCTCTGGAACAACTTGAGATCGACTATGTTCTCTTTGATGATCCACCTATCACTCCTGTTGCATCATCATTATCCATCTCCATTGTTGACATCATCAAGACTGCTATAGACATAGAGGCTGCTGGAAAATCTGCTGACCAAGATAAAGCTTCCAAGTATGTCAAGGACAACAAAGCAGCCGGAGGCCATATTCTGAATCACATGGTCAACTCCATCTTTGATCTGTTGGTCAACATGAAGTCTACAAAGTAAATTTGGGAGCTACTATGGAGCTATGGTGCATATGATGCTGAAAGGAAGAAGTACGTTGTGAGCAATTGGCTGAGGTTCAATCTGCAGGGAGACAAACCAATCATGGAACCAGTTCACATGTTTGAAAACCTAACTTCAGAGCTTGAGTAAGAAGGGATGAAGATGAATGAATTTTTCCTAGCTAATGCTCTGATTGACAAGCTGTCAGACTCCTAGACTGACTACAAGTACAAACTTAGACACAAGAACAAAGATCTGTCTCTCACGGATTTGATTGGACATCTGAAGATTGAAGAGGCCAATCGCTTGAAGGCAAAAGGTTTAACTCATCAAAGTCACTCGACTAAAGCTCATCTTGCAGAATCCAGCAAGACTAGAACCCCTTTTGTCAAAAAACCAAACGGGAAGGAGAAGAGAAATGCTCCATATAAGAGACTAGAAAGACCAGATCAGTCAGAAAACCTTTCAGAAGCTGGACAGAAGGTTGGATGCTATGTTTGTGGAAGGCATGGACATCGAGCTTATCAATGCGCTTTAGGAAGACCTCTGCACCAGTCAAACCTCAAGCAAACCTGGTGGAGAAGGAAGAAGGTGATGTTATTGCTGCTGTAGTAGAGGCAAATTTTGCTGAGAACAAAGCTTAATGGATTGTTGACTCTGGAGCTTGCAAACACTTCTGCTCCTTAAAGGAGCTATTCTCGGGACTTGAAGAATTTGATTCTGGAGAGTTGGTGTACATGGGGAATGCTAGCAATGCTCCCGTCAGAGGAAAAGGGAAGATTCTACTCTCTCTTACCTCTAGAAAAACTTTGATGTTAAATGATGTGCTGTTTGTGCCTTCGATGAGAAGGAACTTGATTTCTGCTGCTCTTCTTATTAAAGCTGGTATGAAAATAGTTCTAGAGGGAGATAAACTTGTGTTAACTAAGGATGGCATATTTGTTGGGAAAGGTTATCTTTCAGGAGGGTTATTTGTTGTTGATGCTGTCGCTGTTATGAATAAAAATGGTTTTGCTTCGTCTTACTTGGCTGAGTCATTTGATCTGTGGCATGGTAGACTAGGACATGTGAATAAGAATTCTATGAGATTGATGAAGAAAATGAACTTAATTCCTAGTCTTACCCTTAATGCCTCAATTCCTAAGTGTCCTGTATGCATTGAGGCAAAGTTTGTTAAGAAACCTTTTCCCTCCGTTCTTAATAGACCCACTGTCTTGCTTGAGTTGATCCATTCTGATCTTGCGGTGTTGAAGGACTTAGAGAGAAAAGGAGAAAAACGATACTATATAACATTTGGTGATGACTTTTCCAGATACACCAAAATCTACTTGCTAAGGCCAAAGGATGAAGCTGAGCAATCATTTCTAACCTATAAAGCAGAAGTAGAGAATCAACTGAAAAAGAAAATCAAGAGGCTCAGGACAGACAAAGGTGGTGAATACAGTTCAAGCTTTCTGAAAGAAGTATGTGAGAAAGCAAGAATCATACACGAGACAACTGCACCTTATTCCCCTCAGCAAAACGACATAGTAGAAAGGAAGAATAGAACCTTGAAGAATATGATTAATCCCATGCTCATCAGTTCTGGTTTGCCTTCTAATCTCTAGGGAGAAGTTGCTCTTTCAGCTACTCATATTTTAAATCGTGTACCTCATAAAAAACTTAGTAAGACACCTTATGAACTTTGGATAGTGTTTTCCCCTAACTTGAAATTTCTGAAAGTGTCGGGGTGCCTAGCTAAGGTTGGTTTGATGGATCACAAAAGAACTTTGATTGGTATCAAAACCTTTGATGCAACTTTTATAGGGTATGCTACTAACATTGTTGCTTACAGGTTTCTAAGACTAAATGATAAGTCGATTTGTGAGTACATGGATGCTGAGTTCATGGAAGGATTTTTCCCCTACAACTCACCTGATGTACCGAATGCTTAGTGTGAGGAACAAGAAGACAGGTTCTTGAGAAGAAGCAAAAGACAAAAAGTTTCCAAAGACTTTGGAGATTACTTTCTTACGTCTTATTTAGTTAATGCCAGTAACTTTTATTTGCTTGATGATCTTTCTAATAATGTGTACTTATCTGAACCAGAACCAAAAACCTATGAAGAAGCCATGAACTCTTTAGAGGTAAGTTTCTGGAAAGAGGCTGCTGACTGTGAGATTGACTCCATTAGAGACAAGCACACCTGGAAAATTACTGCTCTTGCTAAAGGTTGCAGAGTTATAAGCTGCAAATGGATCTTCAAAAGGAAACTGAAACTTGATGGATCTGTAGACAGATACAAAGCAAGGCTAGTAATCAAAGATTACACACAGAAACACGGTTTGGACTTCTTTGACACCTATTCTCATGTTACAAAGATTTCAACCATCCACGTGATATTTTCTCTTGCTTCCATCTTTAGCTGAATGGAGAGTTAAATGAGGAAATTTACATGGAAATCCCTCCAAATTACTCAGAATCAGTGTCTAGGAAGAAAGTCGGTAAGTTAAAAATATTTTTTTTTTGGTCTTAAACAAGCTCTTAAACAGTGGTTTGAGAAGTTTAATAAAACTATTCTTGAGTTTGATTTCAAGACTAATGGATCAGACACTTCTATATATCATAAATCTTTTTGTTCAACAGAGGTTATTTTATGTCTATATGTTGATGATATGCATATCTTCAGTTATGTCTGCTATTGATGAAACCAAACTTTTCCTTTCTTCCATGTTTGAAATAAAAGATATGGGAGAAGCCGATGTAATTCTTAGCATCAAGGTCCTAAAGTCAAAGAACTAGATACAACTTGAACCAACATCATTATGTGAATAAGATAGTTTCTGTCGTGAACGTTTCCGTTTGCGACGCCAATGGTTTAAAATTCGTTTTGGAGTCGCCACCAATCTTTAGAAGCGGATTGGACGCATTCAACATAACCCGGGTCCTTTTGGACGCGGGTTATGATAAGGTCTGCGGAACGGGGATATTGGGTTCGGGAGGCGGTTACGTGTGGGGAAGGATTAGCACCCCCGCAACGCCCGGTAAACCGGTACTACGAAATTCTTTAAGTTAAGTTTTGTTTTCTTTGTTTTAGTGGCTAAATTATATTTTAGTTTGAATGGGGAAGGTTATGTAATTTTTAGTGAATATTTTTATTTAGTTGTAAGTATTTGCGAATTCCCACTTTTGTGGAAATTTCGTTTTATGTTGATAAGTATTTTTGAATATTTTTTTGTTTAGTTGTTTGGACTCGAGTCTTACGACTGTCTACGTACCCAATCTTTTGGGATCAAAGTCCATGTAGTTCGCTTGGTGACAAGTTGATCCGAGGATTTTGCGTAATCTTTACTATTGTAAAATTATATTATCATGTTCATTTTTTTTATTTAAAAGATACTTATTCAATTATTTTGATAGCAAAGATTTTAGAACGAAAACTCTTGTGTTTCGGTATTCCGAAACCGAAAGTGCGGACACGCTGAGAAGGAATACACATTTTAACATACTTACTTACGAACCTCTTGATTTGATATTAGACTACTATTATTTATAAAGTTTAGAGGAGTAAAAAAAATTTGTAACGGCTTGTAATTTGGATACTCACTCATTCTACTTTTAACTAATTAATAATTTTGTAAAATTCGAAACGCTTATCATTAGTACAAAACTCGTAAAACGTTGCTATAGTATTTTAAAGGATTATTCTTAAGGAATTTTCACATTACTTGTCGAATGAAAATTTAAATAATTTATATGACTTGATTTGACATAATTAAAAACACATTGCGGGACGGGAAACAAACCTTTTTACAATATGCCACAAATATTTTTGACGATTTGGTAGTACTATTGTAGTTATATTAATATTAATTAAAATACTACATTGATTTGAATAAATGTAAAGTTCGAGTTTTTTTATTAGTTTTAAAACATTCACTTAAAAACATCGAATAAGATTAAAAAAATTTAGGACCTCTATTAAATCGTTTTTCTACTCTTATTCCGATTTTATTTCGCTCTTAATACGACTTTAGTGGACATAAATATGACTTAAATGGCCAATAGGGCTTGGCCTTTTAGAATTAATTGGGCTCAAGCCTAAGTTGGGCCCAACCAACTAAAGGGTCAGGTCCGACGGTTGAGGGGAGGCAGCCCACGTGCTCGGTTGGTCGAAACGATTACCCGCAGTTCGACCAGAAAAGTGAAACGACAAAATTGCCCTTGTAACTTTGTGCACTTAAGAAGGAGGGCAGGGGCAATTCAGTCATTTCATACTAACCATACAAGGACCTATAAAATGACAATTTTCACTGAAAATCGGCCATTTTACAACCTCCCACTCTCTCTTCTCCCTTCCTCTACTCTCAATTCTGTCGGATTTCTCTCTAAAACCTCTCCCCTCTCTCTAACTCTCCTCTCTTCTCTTCTTCTTCCTCTCGGCCGTCGCTGTCGTTGCGACGCTTCCTCTTCTCCTCCTTTTTTTTTCTTTTTCTTCTTCTCTTCTTTTCCTTCTCCTCTCCTTCCTCTTCTTCCTCTCTTTTTCCCTCTCGACGGCGGCGACACTTCCTCTTCTCCTCCCATTTCCGTTTCTTTTTATTCTTCCCCTTCCTTTCTCCTCGTCCTCTTCGTCCTCAGACATCAACAACGAGAAAGAAAAGGTAAAAATATCTCTGAAATTTTCTTTTTTGTTTCTCTCTTGTTTAACCCAGATCCGGGATTACATGTCGTCGTCGGAGATTCCGGCGGGTCCTCCGGCGACATGCAAGTCCCGATCTATAAATCTAGAGTTGAAACCCTTTCTTATTTATTTTTTGGATCTAATTTGCTCTGTTTTTGGTTTCTTGGTTAGGGGCGAATATCGACGACAGCAATGGAGAAATAGAGATAGAGAGAAAGGAGCTAGGTAAAAGAGGGATTTAGTTTATTTTTTGTTGATTTCTGTTTCTTGATAAGCTACCAAGGGAACTGACTTAGTTCTGTGTTTTGGATTACAATAGTAGTTTAAATATTTTAACAAAGTTCTATTTAAAAAAAAAACTTGACTTTTAGCTAATATTAAAAAAAATCCAGCAACTAGTTTAGTAGAATAATTTGTGTTTTGGCGAATGTCATAGTTCTTTAGGTTCTTTGTGCAAAAATGATAAACGACGGCTATAGGTTTCTTTCGCTAGTACTTTCTCCTGTGATCTTTAGTTGATTTCAGAGGTTTATTTCATTGACTTATTGGTTGTTGATTAAAAAGGAACTTTCACTTGAACATTAGATTTTAAGGGAGTTTAGGGTATAAGCAAAACAATGCCTATGCATGAATGATACGTAAATGGTTTTGAATATGCGAGTTTGAATGGTTACGTTTAATCTGAAGCTTCTTTTTTTGTCGTGTTTCAGGTAGTGGTTCTTTGCGAATGATGACAAGATATGGGCCTTAGTGTTTAGTTTTAGTGCTTTTTTGTAAGTTGTTGTAGTAACTTTTAGGACTTTTGGACTGAGTTGTGTTTGATTTTTTAGTAGGGTTGGGAAAACTTCAACCTCTCCAAATCTCCTCTCCTCTCCTCCATCTTTGACTGTCCATTTAAATCAAAAAATGGGGCTGCCACCTCCCCTTTTCTCCAACCACAAATTACAATGTGTCTAACAAAAAAATAAGAGGTGCCAGCCTCTTAATTAATAACAGTAAGGGCCCGAAATTGGGCCCCAAAATCGGGATTGAAATCGGGCCCGAAAAGCACTGACATTTCGACGTAGAATAAGGCTACGGAATTAAAAACAAGAAAGCCCGGACAAATTTTGTTACTATAGTTGCCCCTCTTTGTGTTACTTTTGTTTATAACAAAAAGTAGCACAAAGATATGAACCAAATTTTGAAGGGTTCGCTGAGTCTATCCTCACGTTTGTTTATTTTGTATTTGGTTTATTACTATTATTTTTACATGGAGTAGTAATAACGAGATGGTGTTGATAAGATCGATTCTCGCTACAAGTTCGTAGAAGAAATTCGCTGCATCTCTTCAGGCCAGGCTCGTTTGTTGGTAGACGTCGCATTTGAGTTCGGGTACAAACGGAGAATTTAGAGTTGTAGATCGGATGATGTATAACCAAAAGCATCAATATACTCATGAAGATGCTTTGCACCAATCACACGTTCTCAATACATCGTAGTTTGGTAACAGAACACAAGTAGCATAGTAAAAAAATCAGTCAACTGAATGTATCACCAACGAATTTTTTAGTATTTAATTGATATTTATTTAGATATGTGATTTGCTTTTTATAGAGTTATGGCTTTATGGAAAATTGATTAAATGTTATTTGAATATTTTATTTTAAAAGTTGAAGATAATCATATCGTATGGTATAAATACAAGTGAAGTGCAAAATTCTAATATAGTTTATGACGAGAAAATAATGAAATCAAAATAAACGCAATGAGATAAAGCAACCGTGCACATGTTCATTGAGATAAACCAGGTTGTTTTCTTGCTATAAAAGGGCCGGGGGAGCTCTATGGACACCATCCACACAGCTGCAAGTACAGAATCTTTGTTTGTTGCTGTCTCTATTCAACACAGTAGGAGGAGATAAAGAGAGATCGATGGTGAAGGAAAATGCAGGAAGTGCCAGCATCCTTGCCATTGGAACATCAAATCCTTCCAACTGTGTTCTTCAGAGCAGTTACCCAGATTACTATTTCCGGGTCACCAACGCACAACACCGCACCGACCTCATCCCCAACTTCACCCGCATCTGTAAGCATACTTAACTATTAATCAACATTCCGTCCCTTCATATATATCCATTTCCTCTTTTAATTTTTTCATGATCTCTACTCTTTTACTAATTTGCATTCCACAATTCTATTTCTCTCGTACTGAATACTTCAGCTACGGAAATCAACTTCAACTTTACGCTACGCTACCGATATCAATGTTCCATTATATACATAGTTCATAGTGCAGGGGATCACGGGTACTATGTATATTCTCGTTTATTTATATTTGAAAGTGAATGCCAGCCTCAACAATTCAATGCTATAGATTTGATCATTTGATCGCATGCATAGCAAACATTTTCTACCTCTTGCTTCTTCCTAGTAATTCAAATCCTACTTACTTACTAATCTCCAATCTGTTGTGACATACATTAATTTTACTTACACGTACGGATTTTATTCTGCATGTATTTTTCATTTAGTATATATACAGCGATGTGCGATACATTCATATATACAGAATGTGATACAAAGCAAACAGATTACAGATCAGCAGGGAATACTCAATGTAATAATTAGAAACAAGAGTTATTGAGTAAGACGGGCTTGCGATTTTCTGTTTGATATTACACTAATTAATATGCATGTTCATACACCTGTTCACAGGTGAGCTGTCTAACTTTTTTTTTGCCTGAATGATGATCGATTTGATTTATATATCTAAGCCCTTATTCAGATCTGATATATCCTTAAGAATACCGTTGATTGAATACAAACAAAACCACCTTAGAATCAAAACAAAACTTCAACACATGCATAGGGAATCTATGAATTACGTACTTAGTTAACAGCACATGCTCCTGTGCTGGCTGCTTGGTATAGTTTGTGATTTGAAATTTGATTGATTGATATATGCAGGTGAAAACTCGAAAATAAAGAAGCGTTATCTACATTTAACTGAGCATCTCATTCAAAAGCACCCAAATCTGGCTTCCTACATGGCACCTTCTTTGGACATTCGACAAGACATGGTGGTAGGTGAGGTCCCAAAACTAGGAAAACAAGCGGCCACAAAAGCCATCGAAGAATGGGCCCAACCCAAGTCCAAAATCACTCACTTGATCTTCAGCACCAGCACTGGCGCCCACATGCCAGGAGCAGATTATCAACTCACCAAACTCATGGCCCTCGACCCATCCGTCAATCGCTTCATGATCTACCAACAGGGATGCTTCGGTGGCGGCACTGGCCTCCGCCTCGCCAAGGACATTGCCGAGAGCAACAGAGGTGCTCGAATCCTCGTGGTTTGGTCCGAGATAACCACCATCGGGTTTCGTGGACCACCGCCCGATTTCGAATCGGACGTCTCCACTCTTGTGGGCCAGGCCATATTCGGGGATGGTGCGGCTGCCGTCATAGTTGGGTCGGATCCAGATCTCGAGATAGAAAAGCCCTTATTTGAAATTGTGTCAACGACCCAGACTATTGTGCCGGATTCGGTTGGAGCGATAGAAGGGTACACTAGAGAAGCGGGGCTGGTGTATTTCTTGTCCAAGAGGTTACCGGACCTTGTGTCCAAGAACGTTGAGAAATGCGTGATGGAGGCGTTCGGGGCTTTGGGGTTGAGTTTAGACTGGAACTCGATATTCTGGGCAGTGCATCCAGGTGGGCCTAAGATTCTGGACAGGATGGAGATGGAGCTGAATCTCGAAGCTGAGAAGCTAAGGGCTACAAGGCATGTGTTGGCGGAGTACGGGAACATGTGGAGTGGAAGTGTGATTTTTGTGCTGGATGAAATGAGAAACAAGTCTATGGAGAACGAGATGGGTACAACTGGAGAAGGGTTGGAATGGGGAGTGCTGCTTGGATTTGGGCCTGGGCTTACTGTCGAGACTGTGGTTCTACGAAGTGTCCCCACCGATTAGTGGTGAATCTTTTCTTTGGACAGTAATAGCACAACGGGCATTATTATTACTATTATTAGTTTATTGTTGTCCTTAATTATGCTAGTCATTGTTTAATGTTTAATCGAGTCTAATGCTTGTTATTTTTTGTTGAAAAGTTGGAAAGATTATCGTTCAATTTGAGTCTAATGGTTTCGTGGGTTTCCTACTCAATGGTGTTGTTTTCCTTCTTGTTTGGGTGTTTTTTCATTAATTCTATTAAAATCTCAAACGGAGCGTTTATATAAATGTATTGGCGGTAAATCGAGAGGTGTAACCTACAATGGGATTATTTTGCTTGGAGGGTAAAAAACCGGGTTACGATTCAAATAGTTGATATCAATTCTCCGCCCATTATAGTTTCAGGTTTGGGTCCTAGGGGCGGATCCAAGGGGTGCCACATGGTGCCGTGGCTCTGAGAATTTCGGTATGAGCCATAAATTCCTGTATATATTTACGATTATTTTGAGTCCGGCTCAGGATAATTTTAGATCCGGCTTAGGGTAATATCGTTTCGGCTCAATACTAGTGTAATGGATATATATTAATGATAATTTTGGCTCAATAATCGACACACATTGATCATAATTTCGAATTAAGAATCCAAAATCCACAATGCATTTAATGTAATTCAACCCAAAATATGAATGTCAACTAATCATAATTTTGGCTTAGTACTCGTATACTCAGTACTCGATACATATTAATCGTAATTTTGGCTCAGTACTCGTATTTAGTTTTACTTTGTTAGAAAAACTCGGTGGCACATTTAACCTTCAATGACAACTTATTTTAACTAAAAATAGGACAACAATGTTTTTTTATATTTTAACTAAGTATTACGTTCTAAACATTTTTTCGTAAATTAATTACTCGATACACAAATTTCAATTCAAATCCGGCTCAGTGTATATTTCGATTCTGAATCCACCATTAAAATGCCCTATATAACTTTTTGGTTTTCGATTATACCTGTACTCATACCCGAAACCAGAAGTGCGCACACGTTTGTCCCAGTCCAGTCCTCCAACATCATCCCGATCGACTCCAATGCCTATATTTCATCAGAGATCCTCCTTAAACATGATAATGCATTCGGAGATCCATCGCTAACCCATAAGTTCTAAGGCCTCTGCTATTATAAATAGCCAAGATGCTAACCCAAAAGGGCATACAAAATTAAGGACAAATAAAAAAGAGTGTTCTTCAAAGATCTTCAATTTTTGCACGAAAAACATAAGTATGGAGAGTAGTTTGTTTTATAGTATGATGGGCATAACTATAGGCAATGTAGAGAACGTCTTAAAGTGAGCAAACGAGTTCGCCACTCACTCAGCTTGGCTTTAAAAATGAGTCTTTCGCGATTGATCGTGCCACTCGTTTTGAAAGTTTCGATAGTTCATTGCATTCTTGAAATTTGAAAAAGTTCGTGCATAAACAAGTAATGGGTTCTTTTTCATAAACATAATTTAATTCAAAATAACTCAAGCCATGAAGACTATACAAAACTAAAATTACATGAATTGATCATTACATGGCCCTGCACAGCGCAAACGTTACAAACTAGATGTTAAGGGCAAGGCCTACACAGCATCGCGCTACCCAGCCAACGCCGCACTGTACATAGCCCTATAATGGACATTTTATATAATTTTAATTTCGTATTATCATCCTAGATTATTTTGGATTAAATTGTGTCTACGAAAAAAAACTAACGTATAATTAGGTTATACTTCATATCAATCTGAATTTTAAAGCCATTAAAAAAATTTCAAGTATCTCAAACCAAGAAAAGGAAATTATGCAAATTAGTTAATGAGGACATTAAATGCAAATCCTATAAAATAGTTAATAATTTAATAAATTTGATAGTTAAAGGAAAAAAGAAACCATTTATTAAATATACAAATAATATAGGACATCAAATTTTAAAATTATATTATTAATGATATGAAACAAAAAATTGTCGTCCTAGCTTCTTTTAACCCTAGGACTCTCTATTTTAAGGCTTTCAACATGTGAGTGACTCTATCAAATCAATCCCCGAAATCGCCTACCCACCGACGCCTGACCCGCAGCCGATTGCCCCACCGCCACCCGTCGCTGCCGCCGTTGCTGCCCACCCGCCGCCGCCGGCCCCGCCACCCGTAGAGGTAAACAAAAAAAGGGTTTCTGGTCGGCACGCCGACCGGCGGCCGAGACCGTGAGCGATCAACGCCGACGGTGTCGGCCGCCGGTCGGCGTGCCGACCAGAATTTTATTTCATTTTTTATTTTTTCAATTAGATTAGCAATTAGGGTGTAGTTTAGTGAATTAGCAATTAATGATTATAATACTTGATAATTAAATATTAATTAAGGTTTAGGGTTTAATATTGTAACAATTAACATCGAAATTACCAAATTAGTAAATTTGGTAGTAAATAATAAGTAATTAATAATTACTTATAATAATTTAGGTTAATTAGTGAATATACAAAAAATAATTTAAAATTACCGATCAATGATTATAATTTTTAGTTATTTGGAAAACAATGAAGGCTATTTTACTAATTACTAAATATTAATTAGGGTTTAATATTGTAACAATTAACATCGAAATTACCAAATTAGTAAATTTGGTAATAAATAATAAGTAATTAATAATTACTTATAATAATTTAGGTTAATTAATGAATATTCTTAAAATAATTTAAAATTAGGGATTAATGATTATAATTTGTAGTTATTCGGAAAAAAATGAAAGCTATTTTACTAATTACTAAATATTAATTAAGGTTTAGGTTTTAATATTGTAATAATTAACATCAAAATTGCCAAATTAGTAAATTTCGTAATAATAATAAGTAATTAATAATTACTTATAATAATTTAGGTTAATTAGCGAATATATTAAACATAATTGAAAATTAAGAATTAATGATTATAATATATAGTTATTCGAAAAAATAATTAATGCTATTTTACTAATTTCTAAATATTAATTAGGGTTTAATTAATTAATATCGTACAACTAACATCGAAATTACCAAAATAGTAAATTTGGTATAAATAATAAGTAATTAATAATTACTTATAATAATTTAGATTAATTAGTGAATATACAAAAAATAATTTAAAATTAGGAATTAATGATTATAATTTTTAGTTATTCGAAAAACAATTAAGGCTATTTTACTAATTAGTAAATATTAATTAGAGTTTAATTAATTAATATCATAAGAATTAAAATCGAAATTACCAAATTAGTAAATTTGATAATAAATAATAAGTAATTAATAATTACTTAAAATAATTTAGTTTAATTAGTCGATATACGAAAAATAATTTAAAATTAGGGATTAATGATTAAAGTTTGAAGTTATTCAAAAAAACATTAAGGCTATTTTACTAATTACTAAATATTAATTAGGGTTTAATTAATTAATATCGTAACAATTAACATCGAAATTATAAAATTAGTAACTTTGGTAATAAATAATTACTTAAAATAATTTAGGTTAATTAATCCATATACGAAAAATAATTTAAAATTAGGAATTAATGATTATAATTTGTAGTTATTCAAAAAAAAATTAAGTCTATTTTACTAATTACTAAATATTAATTAGGGTTTAAGTAATTAATATTGTAACAATTAACATCGAAATTACCAAATTAGTAAATTTGGTAATAAATAATGAGTAATTAATAATTACTTATAATAATTTAGGTTAATTAGTCCATATACGAAAAATAATATAAACTTACGGATTAATCTTTATATTTCGTAGTTGAATATTTATTTTACTGATAAATGAAAATTAGGGTATAGTTATTATAATTAAAGTGAAATAGCGATCCCTCACTATAATTAGTACAAAAACGTGAATACAAGTTTAACATTTATAATTATTAGTTCAACTTTAAAGTGTTAGTTTTGATATTAATACTTATTATTTCAATTGCATATATAGTTAGAAGCGATGTCGATGGGAGATGATGACTTGCCGCTATTTATCGGTCGTCATATTTATGCATCAAATAGGAGGAGAAATTGAAGGGAAAGAAATCTAGGCTAGGGGATGATGCACAGTCTAGTGTGCAGTTTCAGATTCCTGGTCCGATATACGTGGACCCCGATCTGCACTCTGCTGGGAGGGAGCTTACTGTGGAGGAGATTTTTGCTAGCCAGACTCCAGATTTTGCTGATGACATCCACACCATTCAGGATGACTCCGACGACGATGAGCAGATCCCGTCGAACGGTGATGGCGATGATGATGAGGATTGTGATGCCTCGTTTCACCCTTACTTGTTGGACAGTGCACGGTCGCGAAAGAGAGCACCAGGGAGAGGTGCAGCCGCTCCATCTGGCTCTGGAGCGATTACTAGATCCTCTCGTGGGCCGCATGGCTCGTCTACTGTGGGCCCTAGGCGGGGCAGAGGAGCGCGTTCTGTAGGGGTCCACTCGAGCAACACCGGCGGGGAGTGGTTGCTTACTGGTCCAGCTCAAAATCGTAAGTAATGAATTATTTACATAAAAATGAAGCTGTTATAAAATGATTCGAATATTGTAGTTCTATAATTTGGAATCTAAAGAAATTAAAAAATTATAATTAGATTTAAATTTGAATTAAAAACAAAATATAATTAAAATTAGATTTAAATTAAAAAATATATAATTAAAATTAGATGTATATAAAATTATTCGAATATTATAGTTATGTTATTTATAATCTTTTAAAAAATAAAAAATAAATTTTTTTGGGGGGGTCGGCATCCAACGCCGACCGCCCCTAAAAAATTTTTTAATTTTTATATTTTTGAATGATTATATAATTAAATACAATTAACTAAATTAACCATTATTTTCATAATAAAAACTGAGTTATTGAATATTTTTTGTATTACTGTATGAAAATTTGTATTTACAATCTAAAGATACGGTTTAGAGATTTAGGGTTTAGGGTTTAGGAATTGAAGTATAGGATTTAAGATTTAGGATTTAGCATTTAGGATTTAGGGTATAGGGTATAGGGTATAGGGTATAGGGTTTAGGGTTTAGGGTTTAGGGTATAGGGTTTAGGCTTTAGGATTTAGGGTTTAGGGTTGAGGGTTTAGGATATAGGGTTTATGCTTTAGGGTTTACAGTTTAGGGTTTAGGGTTTAGGGTTTAGGGTTTAGGGTTTAGGATTTAGGATTTAGGGTTTAGGATATAGGGTTTAGGGTATATGGTTTAGGGTATAGGGTTTAGGGTATAGGCTATAGGGTATAGGGGTTAGGGTATAGGGGTTAGTGTATAGGGTTTAGGCTTTAGGATTTAATGTTTAGGGTATAGGGTTTATAATTTAGGGTTTACAATTTAGGGTTTAGGGTTTAGGGTTTAGGGTTTAGGGTTTAGGGTTTAGGATTTAGGATTTAGGGTATAGGGTATATGGTATAGGGTTTAGGGTATAGGGTTTAGGGTATAGGGTATAGGATTTAGGGTATAGGGTATAGGGTATAGGGTTTAGGGTACAAGGTATAGGATATAGGGTATAGGGTTTATGCTTTAGGGTTTTGAGTTTAGGCTTTAGGGTTTAGGGTTTGGGGTTTGGAATTTAGGATTTAGGATTTGCGATTTGGGGTTTAGGGATTAGGGTTTAAGGTTTAGAGATAGGTTAGGATTTAGGGGTAGGTTTTATGTTTTAAGATTTAGAGTTCGTGGTTTAACGGTTACGGTTTAGCGGTTAGCGGTCTAGTCATTATTTGTAATTCATTTTAGGAAATTAGGGTTTAGTCATAGTAATTATGTGATATTTTAAAATATTACTAAATGAATTTTTGAATATTAATAAGAGAAATTGTATTTGTTAATATTATGATATATTAATTGACAATATATATTTAATAAATATTTTATGTCAACTATAAATTTCGTAAATATATTCAATTATCATATCTACAATTCATCACTGCTTCTCCCTGGGGAACACTTTCGAACATATCCCCTCCTATATGTTCCACCCCTGCAACAATACATTCGGATTTAACCCAACCATATTAACTATTTTATTTTTTTGAACCAGCAATAGGGAAATGTGACGAGTACGAGGAATTGGGGGAGCCTGTTTGATGACATGGGGCAAATCGAAATTCATAGCCTTGATGTGCGGATACTTGGAGGTGATAGCCTTGGCAGAGTCTCCGATTCCCCCGCCAACATCCACCACCTGCTTCAATTCTTCGAACCCTTTGTAGCAATTCATCACGGCTTTCGTGATAATGGTGCTCAGACTGTACATCGCCACGCTGAAAGTTTAGCTCAACTTGGGGTTCGGTGAGTAATACTCGAAGGTACCTGTTCCATTATTAGCCCTATTGAATGCAACTCCTCCTTCAAGAACAGAGTCTTTGAGTTCAAACCTGGTCACAAGCATATGTTTTTTCGATCAAACTAATAAAAGTGTAAAGGAGGAAACAAAAGTAGACAACTGCCTATATTGATTTAGAGATCAAAACAGCAGAGGACCAGCTTCAGCAATGATATTGAGAATTCCCAATTCGTTAGCTGCATGCACTGTCCTGGGGACTACTATACCGTTTGCAATACACATTGCATATTCAAAGCTCTCATTTCCTGCCATTGATAGATTATATAATTTGTATGGTTATGTAGAATAGTTTTGTTGCACAGGGATCTAATTAAATGATGATGAGTTGGAGTCTAGGCTATTATATAGTGTGTAAAATAATCAACATGGTACAACTATTTCCCAACACCCCAATTGTCTTTTTCCATAAACTAAACTTACTCAACACCGACTGCAACAGTGGCCGTAGTTGCGTTTTAAATAAGATGCCCTTTTCCCACGAACTGTTATCCCAAGTGAAGAATACATACATCTAACATCTCCCGTCGTTATTATAACACCAACACGCCACCTTTAGTTCATCTAAGTATAATTACGTGTGTATGTACATCAACATGCATTTATAGAATTTGCTACACAACTATCTCTAAAAATCAACTAGTTTGTGGAACAGTGTCCAAGAGCTTATAAGCTCATGATACGCAATTGAACACATAATATACCTTTTCATATTCTAACTCTACTTCTTCCCTGCAATTATATGCCCATTTTCAAAATACTTGGTGTCCAACTATACTAGAAGTAGTACAGTGCCAATGGACACGAGAGATGGTCAAATCAAGGCGGTAGGAGAGTAGTAAAGTGGACATCGGTCAAGGGATTGTCAACTGTCAACTTAATAGGAGAGCTGAGTCCCAAAGGTCAAAAGTATAATGGCAAAGAAATCGGGTCAATCAAACATTTATGAATCATATATTATCTCAATTAGAAAGATGGGTCTTTTAAAAATTAAAAGTATAATTGTTGTAGGAGATTAATTAGGGTTCATGTTGAGGCAGTAAGACATAGGAAAGCCAATCCGCGTTGTGTCCAATGACGTCAACCCCGAAGCATTCCTCAAAACCTACCTTGATACATACATCTTCCATACACGCACCCGTAGCTACGGTTTCTCTAAGAAAATTGAAAACAGGTTTGGTTGTTCGAACTAGGTCAACCAGTGCTTGAATGGCAGTTCCAACTCAAGATTTTCATCCTGAGTGGTTAAGGCGTAGCCCGCCGGTGCTCTCCACTGAGACGAAATCCGAGCTCTCCGATGAGAGGAGAAATTTTTTTTTTAAAATTTGTTTTTTAAGTTTCAACTCAATTTTGAGTTAAGAAAAATTAAATTTGACCCATTGAAAATAAAATTAAGCTATATAAGCTTAATAGCAACCTTCCGTGGATAATACAAAGGAGTCAAATGAGATTTTAACATTTTAGCAGTCTCGAAAATTACAATTGCTCCAACCACGAGGTTATTTACACATATAAACTTCTCTTTTAATTTTAGTAAATCTAACTTAAAACAAAAGTAAATTAACATTTTTTTTTAATCTTTTTATATTAGTTCATTATAAATCGATACCAACATTTCGGAAAAAATTACCTAAATTATGAGATAAATTAAAAAATTCAACTTATTTGTGACGACAGTTGTTCAGATAACAAGCAAAATTAAGTATGTTACCTAAAGGTAAAGGTTGTTACGTAAGGCTTATGTAACCTGAATTATTCCTTATGTAACGTGAACCTGATAAACATGTTATTAACTTAAAAACACCATACTTTGAGTTCATTTAAGTCACTAGGAGATGCCTTAAAATGTTGATGTTCCCCCTTAGCTTGGGAAATCCAATCACAAGATAAAAAACCCTAACCGAGAAGTTTGAGATACCGAACTGAGAAATGGAGAAAAGAAATTACCTCGAAGAAACTAACAAACTAAGGTGGATGGGCTGGGACTAAGCTCACATACTCTTTAACAACCAGCGTTGTGGCTGCAAACTAAGCATGTACATGTATTACAAGTTTGGAACATGAACTTGAGAGGTCGTTTATATTTGAGATTTAAATAAATCTAATTTGAAATAGTTAATGATTTAAAATAATCACTAATGATTTCAAATCCAAAAATCAAAGCACCTCTGAAATTTTCCAACTGAAATGGCTTTGGTTAAAGAGTCGGCAAACTGGTTTTATCGACCGACGGCTTCAACGTACAATGACAGAGCATTCTAGGCCAGAGGTCCTAGCTGGAATCTCTGGGAGAACGCTATATAGATTCCCCTTAGGACAGATAGGTGAAATTGGTAGCGACGGAGGCAACTTTTATCTACAGCCTTTTTATGCTCCTTGATAACCGCATCCAAATACTCATCCGTCTCCAAAAACATTTCCTTCATCCTTCATGGAGGTGACTTGGGTTGACGTGACAAATAAAGGTTGTCGTTGATGCTTGACACGTCAACCCATATCATCCACGATAGCCAATTGTCGAACTCTAGGAACTAATTCCCAATCCTCTTCGTTAGCTCCCCTAACCCTAATTTCACTCCAATGCCTTTAATTTCACCGCCGCCTTGTGACGCACCTCGCTACTATGTTATTCAGCGCGATGAGCATCGTTGTTGAGAGGTCGACGAAAGTTCTGAATCTAAATCAAAGGCAGGTGATGGCACTCGATTTGTCGTGTTCATCACCCTTATTTAAGCAACATTGCATGCATAACTGTATTGCTTTGGGTAGAAGTTTAGGGTGTTTTGCGCATTTCTATCTTCTATCTCGATTTAGTGTCTTAGACCCGTTCGGGGTCCTTTTGATGTCATTTCGGAGTGTTTTTGTAAGATTTCAGGTACATAACGATGTCAGGGCACTACTCAGAGTGATATGGGCATGCATGAACGTGGTAGGACGGGTCGAGAAGTGAAGAAATCACAAAGGGCTGCACGTTATCCATATTGCCGCTATGGGTCTGTGTCAATTCTGCCGCTATGCACATAACGACAACTTTGACAATCTATAGCATCAAGGTTTACACCCCATTTTAACAACTTTGTCAAAATTGCTGCTACGGTTCTATGTCAATTTTGCCGCTATGCAGATAGCGGCAACTTTGACATATGACCATAGCGGCAATATTGACAATCCGAAATTAAAACGATTTATAGGAACTTTTATTTAAACCCCGGTTCTCCCTCATTTGAAGGACAGACCTTAGGGGACGAAAATTAGAGAGAATTTCAGAAACTTTAGAGCAATGAGAAGGCATCGATTTCAAGGAGTTCGGATCGGAAGACATAATCAAGATTGACGGATCAATTTCTTCGACGGTTATTAGCGAAATTAGGTTTTTCGAATTTTTTCTTGTAAAACTAATTCCAATTTTTTCCTTGTTGATTTTGATTTGTTCTTCATGATTATGAGTTGCTAAACTCCTCGTGCTTAGATTAGATGACCCCTAGGTAATTCCTTATGAACATATGACTATTCGACTTTGACGATTTATGCGAGTTGGATGGATTTTGGTTTATGTTTAATTTTGTTTTTTTCTTATTCTTGTTTGGCCATCTTGAATAGAAACTTGTTAGATTTGTATTGGTCTCGAAAGAGCTTGCATATCTAGAACATTAAAATTAATCAACTAGGTTAGGCGTTAACCCTCATCTGGGAGCGAATAAACTAGTCCGTCGTGTGAGCAGTTCTCGTTTCTTTTGTCGCCTAGCAGATTCTAGATCTTTGTCTTGAAAGAGTGGACTGGGATAGTAGATAGGTAGCAGATTAGCAGACCCGAAAGGACGTGATATGATTAGAGAAGAACTGCAACGGTGAATTGAATCTATCTTGTTTGTTTAAATCGTGGAATTTGTCTGTCAATGGTGAATTTGGATAGCCTACGGGGATTCGAAGTCTAAGTAGTTTTCTCCCATTTGGTTCAAACCTTACATCGTGTAGTCTTGCAGCCTTGTGTTATTTTTCCTGTCATTTTCTTTATTAGAATAATTGATAGACTTAGAAATTCGTAGAACCTACACCATAAAACCTGTTTAATCGATTAGCACTTTTCATAACTTTGAGTAGTCACGACATTGAAATCCTAGGGAGATTCGACTCTAATTAATTTGTTAACTAGGATTGTTTTGATAACGCCTACAAACATTCATCAGCGGGATTGGAACGGAAACGTAAAAACAGGAATTCCATATCATAACTTGCTTTAACTCAAAGAAAGGTGACTTTGAGTTATTAAAATTAAATCACAACCTTTAAAAATAGGTGTCCGCTCTTGTGCACCCGGATGTACCGGCACACACTTATATTACTGCGAGGCGATGACTGTACCGCCACGTGATATGGACTTTATAATTATTCATTAAGCGCCTTAAATTTGTGTTTATGTATGTTTAAGTCCTTTTATGAAAACTTCACATAATCATCATTATATTTATCATATATGTTTTGCTCAATCGTTTAAGTTAGTAATCGAGGTCCCCTTAGTAATCAATATGTGTTTAATTTTTTAGATCAATGATCGTTCTCTAACTTTAACCAAAACCATCATCTCCTCTTTGCCCGATGAATATCTTCTCTAGCTGTTGCTCGAGCTCTTCCGTTTCCACATGTAATCTCAAAGCAATAGCGTCCTTGATTTCTTTGGTTTATGGCATGTCGTGAGATAAGGTGACAATATTCAATAGCGGAAACTGCATTCCACTTTATCAAATGTTTCAGCAGATACAAGCACGGTCAACTCGTCATAAGTATCCTATGTTTCACTCACACCAGAGATTGAAACTTGCAATTTCAACTTGTAAAATAGAAATGCTAAACTAAAGCATGAGGATTACAAGAAATATGGATTTTTTTGTTAAATGTTAAGGTAGACCATGGAGAAAATTAGTTTCAGTTTACCACGATGGAAGACAAAGGAAGCTAAGAAAGAATGCTCTAGTAAACTAGTCTGATGCATCGAAACAAAAAATCTATCTTTTCCCCAATACCAGATTTCATCCAATGGCATTTTAATAATTTTGCCCCAGTTTCCTAATATAGGAAGTTAGTGAAATAGAGACCCACACAACTGAAAAAAAAGAACACACATCAACAATCCAAATAGCAGACATGTTGTCAATGAAGTAGCAGCAACTCTATAACCAGTTGTGGCATCCAAAGGACTAGAACAAAGGATACACCAATCAAAGGGAGAGAATCGATCGAGAGGGGATGGAAGGGGACACGAACTCCACCACCGCTTCTCATAGGGGCTTCTCGATTTTCAGAAATCGCACAAAGGAACCACCAACCACCACTGTTCCTCTATCCATTGCTATCCATTGAGTCGACACAACTTCGGCAACTGCATATTTTTTTTGTACCGTTGCAAAGTTTTCTTTTTGGTAAAAAGGTGGACTGGCATCCAAATATATTAATCGGGGACAAAAAGGGCGAATGAGACCCCAGTCAAGTCTGCTTGGATACAATAAAAATTTCAGAAGTAATAGAGGAAATCGGGTGGAAACCCACCCAAATCTAACGAATACCCAAAACGGGTAAGAAGATCAGTAACACGGTTGCTTTCTCTAAAAATATGAATGACTCGAACCTCCCAATCTTTATTAAGGAGGCATCGGAGCTCACTAATGCATGAAGAATGCTGAGAGTCAGCAATGGAGTCCTTGTGAGCAAAGGAGGCCAGCACTGTAGAATCAACTTGAAGTTCCACCTTCCGATATCCGTTATTCCAAGCAATTTGAAGACCTTGCATTGTTGCCCGTAATGCCGCACGAGTGATTATGCAAACACCCAAATTTCCAGCAAACGAAGAGTGATTGTTCAAACCACCTGTTGCGATGCTACCACGCTGAAGGACCAATCTGTCGGTATTAATCACAACTTCTATATCATCAGGTCCAGACCACCCGATAAGATGCTCATGACATAATGGTTTATTTTTAGAAACATACTCCGATCTCACTCTCATTTTCTCCCGAACCCCGACGATCCGATGAAGGACTCGTAGGCGGAGCTGATCGTAGGAGACCGGGTTGTTCTTAAAAACAAATTCCCGTTACGTTGTTTCCACAAAAGCCAACATATAATGCGAAATTGAAAAGAAAGATCTCCACTATTAATACCTAAGCAGAGCTACTCATCTTGTTGTTGGATGAAAAAGCGTTGGGGCAGACGTGATCCCAAGATGCTATTCCATAAAGAATGAGCTAAAGGACAATCACATAGTACATGAATGATTAATTCCTCATTCTGCTTGCAGATCCCACAAACCGACGAGTTGGAAAAGTGGCGACGAGAGCATTCCAAATTGGTCATAAGTTTATTTTGGAGAGCAAACCACAAGACATTCATAACTCTACTAGGCCCTTTCCACTTCCAAAAATTTTGCCAGATTGGTTGATTATTCCCCGGGTCAAGATTCTCCAAAACATTATATGCACTCTTAATAAAAAATAGTCCTTGGGGTCAGGACCCCACAAAAGGGTATCAACATCGTCGCTTTGCGGAGCAGGAATATCACCAACAATAGCTTTGGCAATAAGGGAGAACAAATTTTGGAGAAGTGCCCAGTTCCATTTGCCAGCAGACGTAGTCATGTCGCAAATAGTAAAATCCGCAGTCTGTTGAATACTGACAGTCAAGGCAAGATCAGCAAGTCGAATTCCATTAGCTACCCAAGAGTCAAACCATAAACTAGTATCGTAATCATTATGAACATTAACCTGAATCCCTGTTTGAACAATATCCCACACTCGACGAATACCTTTCCAGAGCAGAGAAAAGGTGCGAACTCGAATATGAATAGTGCCATCTGGTCCTTCCTTAGTATATTTAGCCAAAAGGATCCGGACCCAAAGAGCATCTAGTTTGTTGAGGATCTGCCTGAAAAGCTTTATTAGAAAAGCCTCGTTCATCTCCTTAACTTTCCTAAGTCCAAGACCTCCTTGTGATTTTGGCCTGAACACAATATCCTAAGAAATCAAGTGGGGTTTCCTCACATCTGGGAGGCTACCCCACACAAAGTTACAAATACGACTATCAATTTTGTTGCAAATATCAACAGGTAAGATAGCAGTTTGCATGGCATAAGTAGGGATAGCATTAAGAACCGAAGTTGCAAGAGTTACCCTACCCTCTAGGGATAGAGTTTTACACTTCCAACCCGCCAGTTTAGCGCCCGCACGATCAATAATATATTGATCAGTGCCCTTGAGAATCCTATCGTGCAGGATCGGCACCCCAAGGTAACGACCCAAGTCATGTATCTCACGGAATCCTAACTGACGACAAAGAGACCGCCGAAGGTCCGATGAAACATTTTTGGAAAATAAAATCCTCTACTTTTCTTTGCTAACAACCTGTCCCGAACATGAACAACGCAGATCAAGACAGTTTTGAATCACTGCGCATTGTGAAGAAGTTGTTTGTCCAAAGAGGACAAGATCATCAACAAAGAAAAAGATGGGAGAGGTTAGGACCCCTATGACCCAAGGAAAACTTAGACCAGCTACCGTCAGTAACCTTATCAATAATTTAATTACTGAGCCGATCAATGCAAAGCGTAAACAAATAAGGAGAAAGAAGGTATCCATGTCGAAGTCCCCGTCCAGTAGTGAAAGGATCAGAGAGGCCGCCATTTCACTGGATCTCGGTAGAAGTTATAGAAATGCAAGCCATAACCACCTCCGTGAAATGGGTGGGGAAGTTTGCTTTCTGCAACGCCTCTCTAACAAAGTCTCACTCGATCAAGTCATAAACTTTAGCAAGGTCGAGCTTGATAACAAAAGCACTTTTTCTTTCCGTATTGGATCAAAGCGAGTGAACCACTTTTTGAAGAATGATGATATTCTCCAAAATCTGTCGATCGCGTACAAAGCTAGTTTGATTGGGATCAATGATGGTCTTCATAGAACACTCGACTCTATTTGAAAAACACTTTGTGAGGGCGTTATAAACCATTAAACACAAGTTAATAGGACGGAATTACGTCATGTTAACCGGTTTGTTGACTTTAGGAATGACCACCACCATAGTTTCATTAACAACTGGGATAATAGAAGGATTCTTGAAACAAGAACGAACGAACTAAAATCTGTTCCCATAATATCCCAACATTTTTTGACAAAAACAGGGCTAAAGCCATCCTTCCCTGGCAATTTCAAAGGCCACATATCCTTACTGGTAGAGAGGACCTCTTCATGAGGCAAGTCCCTATTAATATCTACACTCACTGAATCAGGTAGGCCCACAAAATAGGACTCGTGAAGAGAGCCTCTTGGTTCACTACCTGCACAGAAAAGATTAACAAAATAATCTCTTTCCATAGTCATAAGGGCAGCAGGGTCCCAAACCCAATCACCATGAGAATCTTTAAGGCCATCATCACGATTGAAACCACGACAGCGAAGAGTGGTAGTGTGAAAAAATCTCTTATTTATGTCCCCAAAAATCTCCTTACGTAACATGCAAAATTAAACATGCCACGTAAGAGTAAAGGTCATTAGGTAAGGCTTACATAACGACAGTTGTTCCTTACGTAACATGCAGAATTAAGCATGTTACGTAAGAGTAAAGGTCATTATGTAAGGCTTACGTAACGACAGTTGTTCCTTACGCAACATAAAAAATTAAGCTTATTACGTAAGAATAAAGGTTGTTACGTAATCCTTACGTAACGATAGTTGTTCTTATGTAACAAGAAAAATTAAGCATGTTACGTAAGAGTAAAGACCGTTACGTAAGCCGAACGTAACATGCAAAATTAAACCTGTTACGTAAGAGTAAATGTTGTTACGTAAGCCTTACATAACGACAAATGTTCTTTACGTAAGAGTAAAGGCCGTTACGTAAGAGTAAAGGCCGTTACGTAAGAGTAAAGGCCGTTACGTAAGCCTTACGTAACGACAAATGTTCTTTACGTAACAAGCAAAATTAAGTGTGTTACATAAGAGTAACGGTTGTTACATAAGCCTTACGTAACGTTAGTTGTTCCTTACGTAACAGGAAAAATTAAGCATGTCACGTAAGAGTAAAGGCAGTTATGTAAGCCTTACATAACGACGGTTGTTCCTTACGTAACAAGTAAAATTAAGCATGTTACGTAAGAATGAAGGTCGTTATGTAAGGCTTATGTAACGATAGTTGTTCCTTACGTAACAGACAAAATTAAGCATGTTACATAAGAGTAAAGGCTGTTGCGTAAGGCTTATGTAACGACAGTTGTTCCTTACGTAACAGGCAAAATTAAGCATGTTTTGTAAGAGTAAAGGTTGTTACGTAAGCATGTTGTTCCTTGCGTAACAAACAAAATTAAGCATGTTACGTAAGAGTAAAGGCTGTTATGTAAGTCTTACGTAACGACAGTTGTTCTTTATGTAACACAACCCGCTTAACCGGCTATAGCAAGTCACTAACTCAAAGTCACCTTACTTTGAGTTAAAGTAAGTCATTGTAGATAGGGCCGGCCCTAAGGTTGTACTGGACTGCTCTACGGCACAAGGCCTTAAAATTTTGGGGTCCCCCAAACATTACGAAATTAACGATATTTTATTAAAGAATAGTATATACAAATAATTATATTTCCAGTAGTGAACAAAAACCTTCAGGTGGCATATTGGCAACATGGGCGGAGCAAGTAATTTTTGCTTTTATGCGCGTGTTTGAACTACACGGAGTTTCCATTATTAAGCCTTCTTTTGCGCGAGGGTTCGAACCACACCAAGAGCAATTCTCCATTTTAGTCCTTTTTGCTTGTCGTTTGCATTGGGTTCTTTAAGTTGTAAAGAACTTTTTCACTGTAACATAACAATAAAAAATTAAAATACAATAATTGTAAGTGGGTTGAACTAACATTTAATTTTTTATTAATGTTAATTTTTTATTCATCCTTTTGTTATCTGTTAAATAACAATCATATATTAAAATAATATATGAGAATTGACTCTATATAGAAAACAATATGTTTTTGTTGTATCGATACTAAACAATAGACTTTAATATGAGATATGAATTTGTAGATTTATTAATTATTTTTGTAATGAAATATGAGTTTATTTTTCATTGATTATTTGGTATGAAATATGGCATGCAATAAATTTGTTTCGTAAACATTTACAATAGGAAGATATGTTTATTGATAATGTCATTGTAATATATTTGTAATTATTTTATAAATTTATCTATTTTGTATCATTTAATAATTTATTTTGTACAAAAATTAGGTATGAAATGTTTAGGCATCAAATCTATATTTTCGAACAGAACCTCTAAATTTCATGAATTGACGGTAGAGAATGCGAAGTAAACATATGATGGCGAGCATCGTTGCTGAATTCGGTACGAGTTGCCAGTTTCATATTAATGGGCAACGTAGCAGTAAAAAGTAAACATATCGTGGCCTATTGATATCCATGTTAATATATAAAACATGACAACTAAAAAACATGATGTTGATGAAAAAGTACGTACGTACGTACGTAGCATCTGTCGCGTAGGTATATATAAAATTAGAATTACTGTAGCATATATAATCTGGAATGAATGCATGTTAACATATGAGAGGGGCAGGTTGGGAGATTTACCCACCACACAAGATTTGATAGAAAGAAATCTCTCTCAACCACCCAGCCAGCCAGCCCCAGTCCCCAATGGGTCGGATTTTATTAGCATGCAGCTCCTCCGATATTGGTTTCCAGATATTGACTACTACTTCCATTTGCAAGCTGCAGTTCATTCATAGAGAAAGACGTGTGAGGAGTGAGCAGTTGGTTAGTGGTAAGTAAGTGTATTGGTGAGTAGCAGTAGCAGCGTTTAGGTTTGGAAAGGGCAAGGCGACAAGAGAGGGAAATACATTACCCGCGGGAAAGAAACAGATAGTTAGTTTAGTGAACATGACTCATTCGTAAATGTAAACAAGAAAACAGCATGCAGTTTTGAGCTCCATTCCTTCAAAATATGTATATTTAGGAAGAACAAAAGCCAAGCTGATAGGCTAATATTAATGTAGAGAAAGAAGCATACCAAACCCCCCAAGTTATTATTTTGTCATGTACCAGTAAGGTGCATTTCCCATTCCGCTCCAACCACCGCTCGCTCACCATTGCCATTAATTAATTACCAACTACATATAAACTCAACTCCCCCGTACCATCTCTCTCTCCACCACCATCACCAAAACCTCAGCACTAGCTTCCTTTTCTTTCCACCCTAATTTTATAACATCCATCCGTCTTCTTATTATTATTAATAATTACCTCATTGATCACAACATCAATCAGGACAGAATTAAGGAGCTAATTTTGAAGATGTCGACTATCACCGTGGATGAAGTACGCAAGGCCCAACGTGCACAAGGTCCCGCCACCGTCCTCGCCATCGGAACCGCCACTCCTGCCAACTGCTTCGATCAAAGCACCTACCCTGATTACTACTTCCGTATTACCAACAGCGACCACAAGACTGAACTCAAGGACAAGTTCAAGCGCATGTGTATGTTTCTTTTCTTTTCTTTAACTTTTCTTTTTTTACGTTCTTTATTATTCATCTACGTTACATATGTATGTACAGGCGAGAAGTCGATGATCAAGAAACGTTACATGCACTTGACGGAAGAGTTCCTCAAGGATAATCCGACCATGTGTGCCTACATGGCAAATTCCCTCGACGCTCGCCAAGACGTCGTCGTCCCTGAAGTTCCAAAGCTAGGAAAAGAAGCTGCCACAAAAGCCATCAAGGAATGGGGACAGCCCAAATCCAAAATCACCCACCTCATCTTCTGCACCACCAGTGGGGTCGACATGCCAGGCGCCGACTACCAGCTCACCAAGCTGTTGGCCCTCCGCCCGTCGGTGAAGCGCTTCATGATGTACCAACAAGGCTGCTTCGCCGGTGGCACGGTACTCCGCCTCGCCAAGGACCTCGCCGAGAACAACAAGGGTGCACGCGTCCTCGTCGTGTGTTCCGAAATAACCGCCGTCACCTTCCGTGGGCCGAGCGATGCCCATCTAGACAGTCTCGTGGGCCAGGCCTTGTTCGGCGACTGAGCGGCTGCTGTACACACACACACACACACACACACACACACACACACACACACACACACACACACACACACACACACACACACACACACACACATACATACACACACACACACACACACACACACACACACACACACACACACACACACACACACACACACACACACACACACACACACACACACACACACACACACACACACACACACACACACACACACACACACACACACACACACACACACACACACACACACACACACACACACACACACACACACACACACACACACACACACACACACACACACACACACACACACACACACACACACACACACACACACACACACACACACACACACACACACACACACACACACACACACACACACACACACACACACACACACACACACACACACACACACACACACACACACACACACACACACACACACACACACACACACACACACACACACACACACACACACACACACACACACACACACACACACACACACACACACACACACACACACACACACACACACACACACACACACACACACACACACACACACACACACACACACACACACACACACACACACACACACACACACACACACACACACACACACACACACACACACACACACACACACACACACACACACACACACACACACACACACACACACACACACACACACACACACACACACACACACACACACACACACACACACACACACACACACACACACACACACACACACACACACACACACACACACACACACACACACACACACACACACACACACACACACACACACACACACACACACACACACACACACACACACACACACACACACACACACACACACACACACACACACACACACACACACACACACACACACACACACACACACACACACACACACACACACACACACACACACACACACACACACACACACACCCCCCCACCCACACACACACACACACACACACACACACACACACACACACACACACACACACACACACACACACACACACACACACACACACACACACACACACACACACACACACACACACACACACACACACACACACACACACACACACACACACACACACACACACACACACACACACACACACACACACACACACACACACACACACACACACACACACACACACACACACACACACACACACACACACACACACACACACACACACACACACACACACACACACACACACACACACACACACACACACACACACACACACACATAGTGGGCTCAGACCCAAATCTGGAGATTGAAAAGCCCATGTTTGAAATTGTGTCCGCAGCCCAGACCATCCTGCCCGATAGTGAAGGAGCTATCGACGGACACCTTCGTGAAGTGGGGTTGACTTTCCACCTTCTGAAAGATGTCCCCGGGCTGATTTCGAAGAACATTGAGAAGAGCTTGGTGGAGGCGTTTAAGCCTTTGGGGATATCGGATTGGAACTCGCTTTTCTGGATAGCTCATCCGGGTGGCCCGGCGATTCTGGACCAAGTGGAGGCTAAATTGAACCTCAAGGAGGAGAAACTGCGAGCCACGAGGCAGGTTCTGGCTGATTATGGTAACATGTCGAGTGCTTGTGTGTTGTTCATATTGGATGAGATGAGGAAGAAATCTGCTGCGGATGGGTTGCAGACCACTGGTGAAGGGCTTGATTGGGGGGTTCTCTTTGGATTCGGGCCTGGCCTTACTGTGGAGACTGTAGTCCTTCACAGTGTGGCTGTTTGAGCTTTTATTTTATTGGGTTTGGGTGTCCGTATCTTGGTGTTTCTTTGCTTTGGATCATAAAGGACTAAGCTGTCTCAAAGCAAACTGTATTTGAATTTCTATATTATCATAAGTTTTACACGTTAGAACCAAGTTCCCACGAAAAGCTTACAAATATTATCCGACACAATAACAATTTACAGATAATGGTAAGAGTGACAAATAGATAAATTAGGGTTCATGTTAATAGTCTATCTTGATTTCTCCATCGGGTCGGAATTTGCATCGGGTCCACAACTAAAGTAAAACCCTTTTATAATTACTCATGTAAATCTGCCGACAGTATTTAATTATTATCATAACTAAAAAGTTTCAACAGTCCAAATATGGAACATGAACTTGCAGTTATCAATCTTCTCGATGCCTTCCTTCGCTTTTCCTCTCGTCTCATATTTCATATACCTACCAGTTTGCTTGACTTGGATTCTTCTCCTATTACTCTCAACTCGTTTTCCATTTCTCCAGGTTTCGCCTCCTCTGTCGACTGTCGTAAACTTTTCTCATCTGGGTTTTGATGCTTTCTTCCGTTCCTTGCTTGATTCTCACATTTCCACTTCAGTTATGTTGTTTCTCTTTACCAAGATTCTTTTCCTCTTTGCTTCATTCTTTAATAAGTTGCCTACCGTTCCTCCTTTTTACAATTCTCTTGGCCCTCTCTTCTTCCCCGTTTTAAGTTATTATTATCTATTTGGACACACGCTTGCTCTTCTTATTTGGCTGATCTGGATTGGATCGTAAGGATCTCTTCCTTTCTTCAAAGAGATAGAAAGAAAACGTGTATGCGAGGACAGAGAGGGAAGTGGCATTTTTGTGGCAAACACTTTCTCTAGAGTAAATGCAGTGGAATAGAAGGTGAGATTTCTTAGCCCTCTTGGATCTTTTGTTTGTAAAGGCTTTCAGAGGGTAGCACCCGATTCTTAGCTTTTTTGTGGGAGAAATATGTAACCCTCTTATGTTTTTTATCCTGTAACTTGAACCGAGTATGAGTCTTTGATGAAGAAAGATTCAAATTTTAGGGTGTAAATGCATAATGTTCTTCATCTTACTGAAGTCATAAACTGGGTTCCTTTTTTAGTTGGCAATTATTTATGCAACTTATAGAATAGACAGCAGTTTAGTTGGAGTTTTAACAGTATCGCTCTATTGGTGTTTTAGGGCTTAACTTAGTTTTCAAGTGGTTGGGACTTGGGAGTTTTGATTGATAGCTTCTTGAGACATGGCGGGTATTGATGTTTCGAAGTATGCACATAGTCCTGTGCACAGGGCTATTGCAACCAGGGATTATGCTGATCTTAAGAAGATATTAGCAGGGTTACCACGGCTTTGCAACCCAGCTGACATTCGGACCGAGTCAACTTCAATGGCTGAAGAAGAGAAGGCTGAAGCCATCTCTTCTGTTATTGATAGGCGTGATGTCCCAAACCGTGAGACCCCTCTTCATTTGGCTGTCAAATTGGGTGACGAGACTGCTGCAGAGATGCTCATGGTTGCTGGTGCAGATTGGAGCTTACAAAATGAGCATGGTTGGAGTGCTCTTCAAGAAGCAATTTGTAACAAAGAAGAGGCCATTGCGATGGCAATTGTTAGGCACTACCAGCCATTGGCTTGGGCCAAATGGTGTCGGAGGTTGCCTCGTTTGATCGGGACCATGCATCGGATGAGGGACTTCTATATGGAGATCACATTCCACTTTGACAGTTCTGTGATTCCTTTTATCTCAAGGATTGCTCCTTCAGACACTTACAAGATCTGGAAGAGGGGTGCAAACTTGAGAGCAGATATGACCTTGGCAGGTTTCGATGGTTTTAGGATTCAGCGTTCTAATCAGAGTATCCTTTTCCTTGGGGATGGATCTGAGGATGGGAAAGTGCCTCCTGGCACACTTTGTATGACCACTCATAAAGATAAAGAAGTGATGAATGCTCTAGATGGTGCTGCTTCTCCTGGAACTGATGAAGAGGTTAAACAAGAAGTGAATGTTATGTCTCAAACAAATATTTTTCGTCCAGGAATTGATGTAACCCAGGCAGTCCTTTTGCCACAGTTAACTTGGAGGAGGCAGGAGAAAACGGAAACTATTGGTGAATGGAAAGGTAAAGTTTATGATATGCATAATGTGGTTATTAGCATCAAGTCAAGGAAGGTCCCGGGGGCAATGTCAGATGATGAGTTCTTTTCGTCTAGCAATGAGAATGGAACAGAAAGTGAGGAGGAGCTTATTGATGGTAATTTGACAGAAGAAGAAAGAAAGCAACTTGAACTTGCACTTAAATTGGATTCTTCAGAAATGAGCCATGAGAATGGTGAACATAGAGATATTCCTATTGAGGATGGTGATGAGTTTAGAAATGGAGAGACTAAGCAGGAGAAGAAAGGTTGGTTCGGGGGATGGAGGAAACGTGATGAGAAAGGTAAATGGCATAAGAAAATAGTTGCACCTAGAAGTTCTCTGTGTGTAGAAGAAAAGGTAAGCAACCTTCTTGGGGACTCCCCGCCTGCTGGACAGCCCAAACCAGCTAGACATTCTGTGGAAGTAATTGTTGGAGATGAGCACAGAAAAGGAAGAGAACTGAAGACTTCTACTTCAACTAGTACTGATCATCGGTGCAAGGAAGTATGTCGTGAAAACGAGTATAAGAAAGGTTTGAGGCCAACACTGTGGCTGTCTCCCACCTTCCCATTGAAAACTGATGAAATTCTCCCATTGCTTGACATCCTTGCAAGCAAAGTTAAGGCAATTCGCCGATTACGAGATCTACTAACCACAAAACTTCCTCTGGGAACATTTCCTGTCAAGGTTTGTTCTGCTCTCATATCCTACTAGTGAACATTTTTAGTATCCATTGAAGGCATATCACTTCCCTTTGTTTGTTTGAGATTGCTCTACAATTCGTTCTCTGAACCCTCAATGTTACTTGTGTTTGGGATTCAAAAGTAAAATAGTTAACAGATCCTACACATGGCTGATTGAGTTCTACATAATGAAAGAAAGGTTGATAAGTCTCTTGCCTTGAAGAATTGATTTTGTATTCTGTTTCTTGAATCTTAATAATAATGGCGGTCTGCAACAATCTCAACCTAGTAAAAAGTCTGAAACTTGGAAGTGGTAATATCCTACTGTGATTGACATGTTTCTTGTATTGTGGTGGTTCAAGCGTCAAACTTTCTGTTTAATTAGTTAGATTGTGTTGCCTATTGAGTATATGAACACTTGTGATTTACCTGCTTAGCACACCTCTTTACGTGACTGATATGAATTTGTATGACCCAGGTTGCAATCCCAGTTATTCCTACAGTTAGAGTAGTTATTACATTTACAAAGTTTGAAGAGCTAGAGCCGTTGGATGAATTTGCTACTCCACCATCGAGCCCGACACCAGGAGGCAGAGAGAGCCATGCGGGGATACAACCACCGGCAAGTACGTCCTCGTGGTTTCAGTGGATTAAGGCGCCATACCAACAAAGTAACTCGTCAAATGGTTATTCTAGCGGTAGGCTAGAGACCCTCCAAGACCCATTTGCCATCCCCTCAAATTACACTTGGGTTACAGCCGAAGCCAAAAAAAAGAAGGCGCAGGAGAAGAACAAATTGAGAAAAGCTAGAAATCAGAGTTGAGAGAAGGGAGGACTTTTTCAAAGAGAAGCTTGCCCATTGCAAATAAATAGTACAGTAATCAAGTTATAGAAGGAGAGAATAGACTACGACCATCTTATAGTTGTGACTGTTTAATGTTATAAGCAATGATAAACTAGTGCCATTTATCCATTACTTGTAGTGTACATTTATTCTCCCGTCATTGATATAGAAAATTCATAACACTTTACTTTGAGAGCAGAAAAATTACCCAGCAATTTTTACAAACAAGGACAATACTTGTACATTTAATAACTGTAGCTGTGTGTTAGTCATCTAGAATTTCAAATTCGAATTCAATTATATTCTACATATGAACACTAAAATTATTTTATATCTTTTACAAACAAACAAATTCAACCGCTATAAATATTATTCAAATCATTTACCAACCAGATTGGAGGGTCATCTTCGAAAAAAAAAAAAACTAAATAACGAGATTGCCTAATTGTAACATGAGCAATTCCGTTACCATTCTTCTTTACCCAAATAACTTTCAAACTAGGATATCTATGAAGCAACTTATGACACTCGGAGATTATATCGCCAAACTCTATATTCCCCGTCACACTGTGCTTAAAGGCATGATGCACTTCCTGAATGTCCATCTCGATCAAAACGTGGTGATAGTTTGCCCGATTACCCACTGCATCGCTAACAGGACGACACGTGCTTCTGCTTCTTGAGCCGGCACCAACCCACCAAAAAGAGCCTGACATTGACCAAGATAACTTCCCGTTGCATCCCTCATTACGGCCCCAACACCTTGGCATCTCTGCTCCGCAGACAAGGCCCCGTCGACGTCGACTTTCATCCATGTAACTCGAGGGCGGAGCCGACGGTTTATTTTATATATTCTACAGTTCTATCTTGTACTCTCTAAAAAGCTATAAGAAAAACAACTAAATTGTAGAAGAGACATGGATTTGGGCTTTTCAACCTATATAATTTTGATAATGAATCCACTTAAGCCCACGGTTAGACCTTACTAAATGAAATCGTAGATAAATGGAACAAGTGGTTTGGGTTGGGCCGAATCGCCAATCTTAGCCCAGACCAGGCTTCTTCTTCAACCGACTGTTGCTCGCAGCTACGTGCCGGAACTTCCTCCCTACTCTCTACCACCGCCTGCATCTTCCTCTTCCCTCACGCTCCTCTCCTTCCCTGCTTTTAGAGCTTCAACAATGAACAGGTCATTCACAATGCTTACTCATTCAACCGACTTATACCTTAATTTCTCCACTTTTGAATTTTAATCTGTCGTCTATTTGCCTTCCTCGTGTCGTTTTATCGTCGTCGGCAATTTGAAATTGGTGATCCGTGATACTATTTCCTCTCAGACTGGTTGCTAGGAAGCTTTATTTCAATGGAAATTATCTCAAGGTTTCCTCGAGGAAAGGCTTCTGTAGCAGTGGCGAAGCTACAGTAGTATCTAGTGCATCCACAGGCCAGCTTAACCATGTACGACTCTAACGTTGCTCGTGCTTTCATTTTCTCTGCCTTCCTATTTTCCTTTTCTGGTCGTCTGGTTATTTTTGTGCTCTTTGTGGATCCCGCTTCTTGAGTTTAGTATGAATTGTTTGTTTGGATCAGTCAATGTGTTTAATGCTTTTATTGCTATCACAGTCATACTCTGATGAACCTTTTGTTTCTGAAAGCTACAGGAGCGCGAGAATCTCAGTGGAAATGATCAACCTTACGACATTGCTATTGTTGGGGGAGGCATGGTTGGGATGGCCCTAGCTTGTTCCTTAGGTAGATGATGTTTGGGTTGATCTTTTTTGATAAACTGCTGATGTATTCATACAAAATATGTGTTAAACTGTTAATCTTTTCACTGTCTGCCATCGTGTGGGAGATCACCAGCTAGTTGATCTACCAGCAATTCGTGAATGGAGTATGGACTACTTGGTGTACATTGTGCATGAACATTCTTGCATTTGAACGAGTTACAAAATTTCGTGTTTATTTATTGATTTGGGTGTAGCAACAAAGCCACTGACGAAGCACCTGAATGTTGCTATAATTGATAGCAATCCTGCTTTGGCGAATAAGCTAAGCATCAAAAGGGAGGATCCGCCTGATGCTAGGGTCAGCACGGTGACACCAGCAACCATATCTTCATTCGAAGGTATAAATAGAGTTCGTTCTGCCTGGAATTTCTCTAACAGGGTCAGCATAGAATATAGATACATCATAAAATCTGTTGTGAGCCGAATGCAATAACCAGAGAAATCGCTGGTGATTGTTCAGGAAAACATTATAGATTATTTCTTTTATATGATAACTTCTAGCTATATATTCAGCCGTTTGGCCTCGCCTATCAATTCTTGGTTTTTCAAGTTCTACCATAAGTACCATTTCTATCAAAACTATCAAGCTGGACCAAAAATGTATTTGGTGGACAATATCATGGCCTGCCCAAGTAACGTTTTCCAATTTGCAGATGCCGGAGCTTGGCAGTACGTTCAACAACATCGCCATGCATATTTCGATAAGATGCAGGTGAAAATTGCTGATACTTGCCTTTGTGTTCTTTTAAAAAAATGACTTTATTAGGTTTTTAACTTTTAGTTGCGTTGGCTCAACCTTTTCATTGAACCGCCTAACCGTGATTTCTTCCATGCCTTTTTGGTAAATTCTGTTACTCTATTATTAGTATCGGATGTGGTGAAGAATGATGAAGTTGAATCACATGGCTAAAAGAAAAGCGCTGCACTAACTAATTCCTGCATATAAATGAGATCATATAGGTGGTCGGGTAGGGTTTTCATATTGTATTTTTGAGCTGACCTGGTGTCACATTCCACATATTTTTTTTATCAAATGTCATATTCCACATATTGTATCTTCCATTTTATGCGTGGTGTTATTCTGTAGGTCTGGGATTACACCGGCTTAGGATATACAAAATACGATGCCCGTGACGTAAACAAAGATGTTTTAGGGTATGCAGACGTGTAATACGAGGTTCTCAAACTTGATTCACTTTAATGTTGTTTCAAATCAGTTTTATAGCCGTCTGGGTGCTGATGCAGGTGTGTAGTAGAAAATCGAGTGCTCCATAGTTCTCTGTTATCACGTCTTGAGGTAATGTCATTTCTTGATGGTCACATTCCTTTTACGTACATCTCACTGCATTCATATTTGCTTTATTGGGTTGGTTCTTATTCCTCCTAGTCCTTCATCATATCCCAGTAACCACAATATCCCCCTCCCCCACCCCCACAGTTTTGCTTAGATTTATTTTGAACCGATCTGTGTCTTTGAGCTTTTCCAATATGGTTTTATATCCTGAATGCAACTGCATAATTAGGATACAGGTTTTCGGAAGACAATCTACCCTTCAAAATTGGCTTCAATGGTTCGATATCCAAGTTCTACCATGAAGGTAGATGACAACACTAAGGAGGCATCGTACATGAAAACAGGCTTGGTGAAGCTAGAAATGAGTGATGGCAGCAGCCTGTACACGAAATTGGTGGTAATTTCGCTTGCATGCATGCTGACTAAGTTTACTTTCCTAGATTTTGATTACACCCCGCACGTTCTGTTTAAGCGTAATACTATCGAATTGTTGAAATTCACTCCAGGTTGGATCTGATGGGTCCAAGTCGCAAGTGAGGAACCTAGCAGGATTTAGAACAACTGGGTGGAACTACTCACAGAACGCCATCATCTGTACGGTGGAACATTCAGTTGAAAATCACACTGCCTGGCAACGGTTTTTACCTGATGGCCCAATTGCACTTTTGCCTATAGGGGATAATTTTAGCAATATTGTTTGGACCATGAACCCGAAGCACTCATCAGATTTGACAGTAATGAATGAGGATGATTTTGTGAAAGCTGTAAATAATGCTCTGGACCATGGATATGGCCCTCGTCCAAAGTCGAGCTTCCCGAATGGTAGCGACAGGTTTTCTCTATTTGGAGGCAACTTAACCATGTCGGCCAATGAATCCTTTGAGGTACCACCAAAGGTGGTAAAGCTGGCTTCGAAGAGAACGGCGTTTCCCCTGTCCTTAATGCATGCTAATGACTATGTAGCGAAACGTATTGTTCTTATTGGTGATGCTGCACACGCTGTTCATCCTCTAGCAGGCCAAGGAGTTAATTTGGGTTTTGGAGATGCATTTGCTCTTTCAAGAATCATCAGCGAGGGCATTGCAGTTGGAGTGGACATTGGGGAGGTACATGATGCATATGATTTTAGTTTTACTGGGCATTTAACTTGGCTTATTAGACTTCTGGGTCGTGATTGCTAACTGTGCAGGTGTCCCAGTTGAGAAAGTACGAAAGAGAAAGGAAACCAGCAAACGTGGCGATGATGGCCGTACTGGATGGTTTTCAGAAGCTATACTCTGTGGATTTTGGGCCTCTTAATGTGTTACGGGCTGCTGCTTTCAATGCTGTAAATAGCTTTTCACCGCTGAAGAGGAGTATCATCTCGTATGCCTCCGGAGAACAGCGTCTACCCATTGTCTCTTGAAATGAAGACGACAAGGCAATCTTTTTAGTTTTGAATGAGACGATCCAGCATGTTGTAAATCCTGTAATAAGTGGCAGTTGTAGCACTATGAAATATGAATAGATGACTTCATCTGACTGATTTCTCACTTGTCCTGTTCCTGGCCATATGTTTGGAATCCCCTTCTTTAAAGTCGGGGGCCATTCTACGAATAACCTCATTTCTATGCATGTGTTAACTCGTATTGATATACATACGTAGACGAGTCACATGTGCAGTTCTCAAGGGGTTAGCACTATGAATAGGTCACTGTAGCAAGAATGGAAAAAGTACCATTGAGGCTACTGTAGCTAGATTATTTATTAGTAGATACGGGTGGATTACTTACCTGGGTTTGAAATTACTATCATGTGTGTTTCATTTTGGTTTTCTGATTTTGATTTTGGTTGACATGGATCAAATCGAGGCCACGACATTTGCTAAATCACTACTTAGCGGCGAAACTACTGGGAAAATTACAGCGGACAGAAGGCTTACGGGAAAGGAGGTGGGGAGCGGATTGGAGCTTAAAAAGAAGGAAGAAGAAAGAAAGAGAATCGGAGAAGGAAAGGCATGAGATAAGAAAAGAAATGGGACCGACGGATTTGAAATACCAAATCAATGGTTGGATTGCTAGTCCTCCGTGTGACGGACAAATCGCATGCAAGCCAAACTTAGAAGAAGACTTCAGTTGACTTCCACTTCTCAATTATCTTCGATCCATTCCTGAGAGTTGACTGTTCATCCTACCAAATTCTTTTGCCAAACACTCATGGCTTCTTCCATTTCCTCTAAACCCCCTGCTCGCTTAACTTACCAAGTCTTTCTAAGCTTCAGAGGTGAGGACACTCGCAAAACCTTCACCGATCACCTCTACACAGCCCTCACTCAATCCGGGATCACCACCTTCAGAGACGACAATGAAATCCGCCGAGGTGAAGACATCCTGTCGGAGATAAACAACGGAATTCAGCAATCTAGACTCTCTATCCTCGTCCTTTCTTCCGACTACGCTTCCTCTAGATGGTGCCTCGATGAGCTTGCTTTGATCATGGATCGCCGCAAAACCCACTCCCACATCGTCGTCCCTCTATACATCGACGTCCATCCTTCTAACGTACACTCTCAGACCGGAAGCTACGGAGAAGCATTTGCTCAACATCGAACTGAGTTCAGCAATGAGACGCTTGATCGATGGCGATCAGCTCTTTCGCAGCTTTCTGACATCCCGGACCACATGGTCTTGCAGGACAGGTAAGCTACGTATGCTCTCTCCGGTTTTCTCGTTTCGCTGGATTTTAGCATCGTTTTTCTTTGAGGTGTTGGTTGTTCAGTTTTAGGTGGTCAAAATTGAATTTCGGAATCTTGATTATCCTCTTAGGTACGAATCCGAGTTTGTTCAGGCTGTTGTCAACCAAGTGGCCAAGTTGTTGAACCGCACAATACTAGATGTGTCTACCTATTTAGTTGGAATGGATTACCGTGCAGGGCTCATTAACTTGTGGCTGGACTCAGATGCAACTATTGCTGCAATTTATGGGGTTGGCGGTGTTGGGAAGACCACCATTGCCAAGATAATCTATAATCAGAACTTTGAAAATTTTGATGCTAGCAGTTTTCTTGCTGATATTAGGAACATCTCAGACCAACCCAATGGATTGATTCGTTTGCAGAGGCAGCTCCTTTCAGATCTAACAAAGGGAAGTGCTACCAAAGTTTACGGGGTAGATGAAGGGATTGTCAAGATCAAAGATACTTTGTCCCGCAAGAGAGTTCTCCTTGTTCTCGATGATGTGGATCAGGCAGAGCAGTTGAATGCAATTATGGGATTACTGGAGTGGTTTCACCCTGGAAGCAAGATCCTAATAACTACTAGGAATCAACATATATTGGGGGCTCATGAGGTTAGTTTCATGTTGAAGGTAAAAGAATTGGATGATAAAGAATCACTTCAGCTCTTCAGTTGGCATGCATTTGGTTCTGATTGCCCTGAGCTTGGTTACGAGTTGCTCTCTATGGATGTTGTGCATCATTGTGGTGGAATTCCATTAGCTCTTCAAGTTTTGGCCTCTACTCTTTATAGGAAGCCTAAGGACATATGGGAAAGTGTGTTGCAGAGGCTGAAAAAGGTTCCTGAGAGCGATATTCAAAGCATTTTCCAGATAACATATGCTTCTCTTGAAGATGATCATGATAGAAATTTATTTCTCGACATTGCTTGTCTTTTCAATGGAATGGACTTAAATTATGTTGCTAAGATAGCTGATGGATGTGGTTTCTTTACAGTTGTTGGTGTAAAGAATCTGATGCGCAGATGTTTAGTAACTATCAGTGATGAAAACAGGTTAACAATGCATCAGCTGTTGGTAGACATGGGAAGAGAGATTGTTCGCCAGGAATCAGTAGATGATCCTGGGCAACGCAGTAGGCTGTGTGATCATAAGGATTCCTTCATGGTATTGAAAGAGAAGAAGGTGAGGGTAACTTACTGGCTATTTTCCACTTGTTCCCTACTATAAAGTTTTTGGTTGATTCATTTTCATTTGTATATGGGTGAATGTAGGGTACTGATATAGTTAAAGGTATCATTCTCAATCTTCCAATGCTGAATAGAAGTTTGTCAAAGTCTCAAAAGAAGGACATGAGTTCAAGTAGAAAATTGATGGTGACACACCAAGAAAACGTATCAAAAAGACCACGTCTTGGATTCTTTGATCAAGAACCAGCAGACATTACTTCAGAAGAATCATTGTCTACACAGTCAGTTGCAAGGATGCAGAATCTTAAGTTGCTCTACCTCACTGGTGTTAGATTCAAAGGAAACTACAAGAATTTCCCTAAGAAGTTAGTTTGGTTGCGTTGGAACGGCTTCCCTATGGAATATATACCAAAGGAAATGTACCTTGAGAAGTTGGTTGTACTTGACTTGAGAAATAGCAACCTCAAATATCTGTGGAAAGGAGAAAAGGTATTACACCACATTTCAACTTGTCTGTTCAAATAGTTTCCTTTCAGTTAAATATCAAAAGACACTAATTGATTTCCTTTCAGTAGTTTATGCC
This sequence comes from Linum usitatissimum, assembly GCA_030674075.2. Lineage (NCBI taxonomy): Eukaryota > Viridiplantae > Streptophyta > Magnoliopsida > Malpighiales > Linaceae > Linum > Linum usitatissimum. Next base: position 8,175,693 of record JAUJYP020000285.1, on the reverse strand, counting down.
AGTGTTGAAGATACTTAACCTGAATCATTCTCGATACCTTGTTACAACCCCTAACTTCAAAGGGTTCCCTAGCCTTGAGAGACTCCTGTTGAAGGATTGCGCAAGCCTAGTTGAGATTGATGAATCCCTCTGCAAGCTCAAGGGACTTGAGCTGTTAAATCTGCAAGATTGTATAAGTCTCGAAAAGCTTCCTACAGAGTTTGGTATGCTAAAATTCTCTCTTTCCATCCTCATCCTATCTGGTTGCTTTAATCTCCGACAGATGCCCAAGGATTTCAACAAGATGGAGTCATTAAAAGTTTTACTTGCTGACAGAGTTGGCATAAACCAGGTAGGCAATAGCTCTGGAACTTCTGATGCCCTCAGTTTGTCTTCAGGAACTTTCAAATTTTGGTCCTGGATATTGCAAAGAAGATTTACGCAATCAAGTGCACTTTCGTTTTCTATTTTTCCTAGCACCTTGGTTAGCTTGAGTCTTGCAGATTGCAACATATCAAATCTCTCCATAAGTTTTAGCCTCATACCCTTTTTACAAAGCTTGAACTTGAGTAAGAACCCCTTTCATTACCTACCTGAAGATATCAACAAACTCCCTTTGCTGGAGACCCTCGAGTTAGAGTTGTGCACAGAACTCAAAGCACTTCCTGAGCTTCCAACCAGTTTAAACGTCTTAAAGGCAGACGACTGCACGTCATTGAATAGAGTTACCAACTTACCAAACTTGCTTGAATGGTTGGATTTAGAAATTCATGGTTGTGAAAAGTTGGTTGAGGTTCAAGGCTTATTCAAATTAGAACCAGTAACCAGCATTGACACAGAAGTGCTCAACCATTTGGGGTTGTTCAATTGGGAAATCTTCTCCGGGATTGAAATTGAGATGTCCAATGCCTTTTCATGCACAATAATGAAGACACCAATCCAAGTATATTTCTCATGAATTCTTTCTTTGATCTTGAATTTTTATCTTTGCACGTTTCAAAAGTAATGTCCCAACTGCGAACGTATATGTGTAGGTACTCCAAGAATGCAACATATTCAGTACATTTATTCCCGGGAGTGAGGTTATGGACTGGTTTGACATTCAGGCTGAAGAATCGTCATCAATATCAGTAGTGTTGCCAATTTCCCCATGTAGCGGAAAGATACGTGGCTTGAGCTTTTGCACTGTCTATACGGGGAAATGGGATAAAGATGAAGAAAAGGAAGAATCACTTCTTGATGAGAATTATGCAAAAATCAGCAATCAAACGAGTGGCGTGAAATGGTGTTACAGCCCTATGTTTTTTGGGATTCCTAAGGCCAGGATGGATGGCAGCAGCATGTTATGGTTAAGTCATTGGACTTTTGGAGAATGCTTAGAAGGAGGGGATGAACTTTATATTGTCATGGATCTGGCATCATGCTTCAACGTTATAGGGTGTGGGGCTCGAATTATATATGAGCAGCAGCAAGAGAGAAGCAAAAATTCATCGACTGGTACAGAAATAGCTGAAAGCAGCAATAGGTACCACAAAACAATGGCTGAAGTGGATCTTTCCGGATATGAAGTGGGAAAAGATGCATTTCTCTTGAGCCATCATAAGTTCCTAACTCATCAAGGAGTTCCAAGAGATGATTGGGATGATTTGAGTGGTTATGAGTACCTCTTCGAACCTAATTCTTCTGAAAGTGAATATGTCACTACAGATGATGATGGAATATAACTCATACAGATGCCAAATTTTGCTTCTTTATTGTGTGGGTTCTTATTTTGAAGTTCAACATAATGCAACAGAAAGAGTTGTTGAGCATTATGGAGCATCAATGTTGCTCAGTGAGAATATTTTGATGTGCTCTCAAAATGCATTGTACAAGCAGCTGAGAGCATCAATTCAGGGGTTACCATATCTTTTCAGGTCAGTGTGTTTATTAATTATTATCAAACTAGATTTATATAAAGCCGGAAGTTATTCTACTGTTCATTAACTGTTCCTTTCGGAGTCTATTTGCTCTCCTGGTTATTTTTCCAAAGAAGAGGAAGCCATCGGATTTCTAGGTTTCATTTTGTTGAGATAAAGGATAACTATACGCTGGAACCTTCTTTAATGAGTTTGAGGTTTCCATGATGAAGTTTTTGAAGTCTGATTGATTTTGTTTCTTGCAGCTTGCCTTAGAGTAATGGAGTGCAGAAATGGTGAGCGCCAGGATTGTTTGAGCCAGAACTATGATTGTCTCAGTTTCGGTGAGTCTGTGTAGCCTAATAAGAAAAATGAACTGATGATTGGTTTCCCGGTCCTGGATGAAGCTGGAAATGATTGATGGTAGCAGCCTGTACGTGAAATTGGTGGTAATTTTGCATGCATGCTGACTTTACTTTCCTAGATTTTGATTGCACCCCGCACGTTCTGTTTGAGCGTAATACTATCGGATTGTTGAAATTCACTCCAGGTTGGATCTGATGGGTCCAAGTCGCAAGTGAGGAACTGTTGAATTACAGGAATAATTAGGATATTATTAGGCGTATAACTTAGAGTAAACTAGCTATCCTAGAGAATCAGTCTAGTTGATTTATGCAATGTATTCATAGTAAGTAGTAGGTAGAATAAATCCCTGATTTGTAGGGATTACTACAAGCTGGATCTGTATCCTAATGATGTAGACTGTGTATATATGTAAAGGGAACCAACAGAAATAATAATCATCGTACCAGAATCATTCTAATCTCTGGAATTCTACATGGTATCAGAGCTTAGATTCAGACCTTGAATCCAGCTCCATCCACCTCTCTTCTTCTCTCTCTCTCATTCTCATCTGATGGCGAACACGAACAATGAAGTTCAAGCCCCATCCTCGCCGTCTGTGACTTCAGGAGATCCCTCCCAGAAGCACTCAAATCCAGCTGCCTCATCAGATACAGTCCTAGGCTGTATCACCAATCATCGCCTCAACGGAGATAACTATCTCCAGTGGTCCTCATCAGTACTGAAGTTTATCTCAGGCAAGGGAAAAAGAGGCTACCTGACTGGAAAGACAAAGCAGCCAGCAGAGGATGACCCAGAATTCGTCAATTGGGATATTGAGGACAATATGGTCCAGTCGTGGCTTCTGAATTCAATGACCACGTCCATTGGTGAAAAGTTTCTTCTTCACCAAACTGCCCATGAGATCTGGGATGGAGCTAGACACACATACTCCAATCAGGCAAACAAGGCTGAAGCCTTTGAAGTGGAGATGCGGCTCCATGATCTCAAACAAGGGGAAAAGTCAGTCACTCAGTACTATGACGAACTGAGCAAATGCTGGCTGCAGCAGGATCTGTACGACGCCCACCTGTGGAAGTGTACAGAAGATGCAGAGCTGTATCGTCAAATTCTCCAGACCAAGCGCACCATTCGCTTTCTCCTTGGTCTAAATCAGGCCCTTGATGAGGTGAAGGGGAGGATCATGGGTCGTCTCCCTCTGCCATCAGTAAGGGAACCATTTGCTGAAATCAAGTGGGAAGAGAGCAGGAGGAAACTCATGATTCCTGACTCTAAGAGTATTCCAGTGGAGGGTTCAGCCCTTGCCACTCATTACACTGGAAATCAAGGAAATGCCTACACTAAGTCTGGAAAGTCAAGGCCGTCCACAGTGCACCCACTGTAATAAGATAGGGTACACGAAGGAAACATGCTGGAAGCTGCATGGAAAGCCTGCGGACTAGAAACCTAAGGCAGAAAGGGAGGCATATGCACAGGCTGCTGTGACTGAACAAGCACAGCAGTTTGGTCAGATCACCAAAGAGCAACTTGAGATCCTTCAGCAGATGATGGCTCAATACACTGCAAAGAAGGCATCTGCAGGTCCCTCTGAATCTCACCACAGCCTGTTTGCTAGCCATGGTATTAAATCTACAGCCCTCCTGACTCTAAACCAATTCAAACAATACTGGATACTGGATTCTGGTGCTACTGAACACATGACTGGTTCTAGACAGCTACTCCACAATATCCAGCCTCATGTAGGGAGGGCAGGAGTTCGTATTGCGGATGGAACCATCGCTCCAGTCGAAGGAATTGGGACAGCCTACCTGACCCCAAATCAGGCTGTATTCCCTGTTCTATATGTCCCAAAGTTGACTTGTAACCTGATCTCCGTTAGTCAAATCACACATGATCTTAACTGTAGACTAACTTGTGATCCATCACAATGTGTATTGCAGGAGGTGGGATCTCAGAGGATGATTGGCAGGTTTGAGCTGTGTGATGGGCTGTTCCGTCTGAGGACAATAAGCCCAGAAAGACCAGGAGAGGGTTCCAAGTCAGTTCACCTAAGTTCTAAGTCAAGCCAGTTAGATTGTCCTGTCATGATGTGGCATTATCGGTTAGGCCACTCTAGTTTCTCTTATCTGAAAAAACTGTTTCCTAAGCTGTTTATCAATAAAACTGTTAGTTCTTTCTACTGTGAGGTCTGTCAGCTTGCAAAGCAAACCAGAGTTGTTTATCATAGCCTTCCTTATAAGCCAACACACCCGTTTTCCATCATTCACAGCGACATTTGGGGTCCATGTTCTGTAAAAACAGTCAGCGGGTTTCGATGGTTCATCACCTTTATTGATGATCACACCCGCTTAACATGGACATACCTCATGAAATCAAAAACTGAAACTAAAGAAATTTTCCAGAATTTCCTAAATCAGGTCAAAACTCAGTTTCAAACTTCTATTCGAGTCCTTCACACCGATAATGCAAAGGACTATTTCAATCAACCCTTAAGTTCTTTCCTAACTGCCAATGGCATTGCTCACGCAGCTCCCCCCCTTATACTCCTCAGCAGAACGGAATTGCTGAACGCAAAAACCGTCACCTGCTGGAAGTTGCAAGAGCGTCACTATTTGCTGCCAAGGCTCCAAAGAACTTGTGGGGTGATGTTGTACTCACAGCAACTTATCTTATCAATCGTCTCCCAAATCGAACCCTACGGTTTCAAACTCCCCGTAGTGTTCTCCTAAAAAATTTTCCTCATAGTCATGCTCTATCCTCCGATCTTCCCCTTAGAGTGTTTGGATGTATAGCATTCGTCCATTTAGATTCATCCCTACGTTCTAAACTTGATCCTAGAGCAGTGAAATGTGTCTTCCTGGGTTATTCTCCTCATCATAGTGGTTACAAGTGTTATTCTCCAAGTAACCACAAGGTTTATCACTCAAAAAATGTCACGTTCTTTGAAAATCGCCCTTTCTACTCCCACTGTCAGTCTCAGGGGGAGAATTCTACTAGTGAGTCCATATCTGTTGAGTCTTCCATTGGGAGTATTATTACCCTAGAAACTCCAGTGGGTCTAGAGCCCCCTAAGGTAGTCCAACCCTCTCCCACAGAACAAAACAGCCAAATTCCTCCTCTCCTGGTTTATCAGCGTAGGAAGAAGGCGGCAGTCAACACACATGCTCAGCCTGACCAGGAATTTGAAGAGATTCCAGCCTCCCAAGAAGGTGAGTCAGAGCAAATGGACTAGGGGGTTGAACATGGTGATGATGTGGTTGGGAATCATGACCAGACAGAGGAAATTCAGACTGCTGGTACAGAGGGAGATCAGGTGGATGATACAGTCTACCTTCCAATTGCACACAGGAAAGAAACTAGATCGTGTACGACTCACCCTATTGAGAGATGGGTGTCATATGGCAATCTAAGCCAGAAATACAAGGCTTTTGTGGGGACACTCGACGAGACACAAATCCCTCACTCTATTGAAGAAGCTATGAATATACCCCAATGGAGGGCAGCAGTATTGGAAGAAATCAGTGCACTCATGAAGAATAAGACATGGGACACAGTAAGACTGCCAGCAGGAAAATCCACAGTCGACTGTAAGTGGATTTTTACAGTGAAGTATACCTCAGAAGGGAAGATTGAGAGATGTAAGGCTCGTCTTGTAGCTAGAGGATTCACACAGTGCTATGGAGTGGACTACGAGGAGACATTTGCTCCCGTAGCCAAACTAAAAACTGTGAGAGTCCTTTTAAGCATTGCAGTAAATCTAGATTGGCCCCTATACCAATTAGATGTGAAGAATGCTTTCCTAAACGGGGATCTAAATGAAGAAGTGTATATGAATGTCCCGGCAGGCGTCACCACTGAACCGGGAATGGTGTGCAGACTAAAGAAGGCACTGTATGGCCTGAAGCAATCACCACGAGCATGGTTTGAGAGGTTCTCTCAGTCCGTGAAGGGGTACGGGTATTATCAGTGTCAAACTGATCATACCATGTTTGTAAAACAGAATGAGGGAGGAAGGAAGGCCATCCTCATTGTATATGTTGATGACATTGTCATCACAGGGGATGATGAAAAGGAAACCAGACAGCTCAAGGAGAAGCTAGCACTGGAATTCGAGATAAAAGACCTAGGAAATTTGAGGTATTTCCTAGGTATTGAAGTGGCACGATCTAGTAAGGGACTAAGTTTATCCCAACGGAAATATGTCCTAGATTTGTTAAAGGAGACTAGGATGATCGGGTGCAAACCTGCGAGCACGCCAATGGAGCACAACTTGAAGTTTGCTCTTGGTCAAGAAGCAGCACCAGTGGAGAGGGGGAGTTACCAAAAATTGGTAGGAAAGCTAATATACTTAGCACACACACGTCCAGACATCTCGTTTCCAGTAAGCATCGTGAGCCAACATATGCACAATCCAAATGAAGAGCATATGGAGGCAGTGATGAGGATTTTGAGATATTTAAAGAGCACACCAGGTGTAGGATTGCTGATCCAAAAACATACTGGACGCAGAATTTCGATTTATACGGATGCGAGTTGGGCTGGAGACCTTACAGATCGAAGGTCAATCTCAGCTTACTGCACCTATGTATGGGGGAACTTAGTGACCTGGCGGAGTAAGAAACAAACGATTGTCTCAAGGAGCAGTGCTGAAGCAGAGTACAGGGCACTGGCAGATGGGATTTGTGAAGGAGTTTGGTTAAGGCGCATTCTAAGGGAACTCAAGATGGAGGATAAGGGTCCTGTTAGAGTGCTGTGTGACAGTCAGGCTGCACTAAGTATTGTGAAGAATCCAGTTCATCATGATCGTACTAAACATGTTGAACTGGATCGTCATTTCATTTCTGAGAAAGTAAACAACAAGGAGTTCGAGATGGAGTACGTTCCATCTAAGCGAGCAGAGACAGATATTCTTACTAAGGCTCTACCTAGAGATATGTTCGATGATCTACAAGGCAAGCTTGGCCTCCATAACATCTACAGCCAAGCTTGAGGGGGAGTGTTGAATTACAGGAATAATTAGGATATTATTAGGCGTATAACTTAGAGTAAACTAGCTATCCTAGAGAATCAGTCTAGTTGATTTATGCAATGTATTCATAGTAAGTAGTAGGTAGAATAAATCCCTGATTTGTAGGGATTACTACAAGCTGGATTTGCATCCTAATGATGCAGACTGTGTATATATGTAAAGGGAACCAACATAAATAATAATCATCGTACCAGAATCATTCTAATCTCTGGAATTCTACAGGAACCTAGCAGGATTTAGAACAACTGGGTGGAACTACTCACAGAACGCCATCATCTGTACGGTGGAACATTCAGTTGAAAATCACACTGCCTGGCAACGGTTTTTACCTGATGGCCCAATTGCACTTTTGCCAATAGGGGATAATTTTAGCAATATTGTTTGGACCATGAACCCGAAGCACTCATCAGATTTGGCAGTAATGAATGAGGATGATTTTGTGAAAGCTGTAAATAATGATCTGGACCATGGATATGACCCTCGTCCAAAGTCGAGCTTCCCGAATGGTAGCGACAGGTTTTCTCTATTTGGAGGCAACTTAACCATGTGGACCAATGAATATGTTGAGGTACCACCAAAGGTGGTAAAGCTGGTTTCGAAGAGAACAGTGCTTCCCCTGTCCTTAATGCATGATCACGACTATGTAGTGAAACGTGTTGTTCTTAGTTCATCCTCTAGCAGGTCAAGGAGTTAATTTGGGTTTCGGAGATGCATTTGCTCTCTCAAGAATCATCAGCGAGGGCATTGCAGTTGGAGTAGACATTGGGGAGGTACATAATGATAATGCATATGATTGACTACTCGGCATTTAACTCGGCTGATTAGACTTCTGATTCGTGATTGCTATCTGTGCAGGTGTCCCTGCTGAGAAAGTAGGAAAGAGAAAGTACTGGGTGGTTTTCAGAAGCTATAGTCTGGATTTCGGGCCTCTGAATGTGTTACGTGCTGCTGCCTTCAAAGCAGCAAATCATTTTTCACCGCGGAAGAGGAGTATCATCTAGTTTGCCTCCGGGGAACAGCGTATGCCCATTTTCTCTTGAAATGAGAAGATCCCGCATGTTATAAATCAAGTGGCACTTGTAGCACTATGAAAATTGAAATATGAGTTGATGACTTTCTCTGATTTCTCACTCATCCTGTTTGGGGTAATGAGTCTCAGTTTCTGTCGTCATAAGTAGAGTTTGATCTCTAGCCTTTAATGCCCAGATTTTCTTTACTTCCAAACCACTTTCAGTCTATGCCAAACTGGTTACTTTGCTGCAGTTATACGTATCTTTTTTCTACTTCTCAGTTCATGTCTTGTCTTGTCTTTGTGTTATTGTTCCATGCTTTCCACGTCGATACAGACACTGGATATGTTGAGCAGTATAAGTGCTCTAGTAAGTTTGTAAGCGCAGGACGGGACAGTGTGAAGCTCATAATTATGAGGCTCACAGGAAAACAATGGTGACATTAGTACACAGCCTTAACACATCCAGTAAAATAAAAATGGAGGCTCACATGTCCTTTTGTATCATCATTTTCAAACTAGCAAAGCGATAAGAGGGGATAATAAATCCTCATGTCCTTCGGCACAGCTGCTCCATTTTTCTGGCAAACATTACCATCATCCATCATAATTCATATCAGCTCCAACCTTATCTTTGGTTGTAAAAATTGGACCAAATAGCTTTGCCGCGACATCTTCCCCATGATATGCAACACCGCCAAATGGCTTTTAATAAAGTAATAATTATCCAACTTTCCAAACTTGCCAGCTTCCAGCCAAGTAATATCATTGTTTCCCTCAGTAGACAATTTAGAAATAATCAAACATGGACTCAAACATAATCAAACATGGCTATCTTCCAGCACAATTTATGTTTCATTTGTTTAAGTAATGTATATATAAAGACTGGCCCTGCAAAGAAGAGCTGTACATATATACTAGAAACAAGAACCATTCCTGCAAACTGGAAAACCAGCAGCCCGAATAACAAGTCCACTCCCAGTTCACAACCAAATTCTGGAAACAAAACACCTACACACAAACTGACTGCAAGGCTGCATTTACATTCAATAGTACTTGGCTTGCTTTCACAATTTTGGTAATGACAGACCACTATATATAAACAGTAAGTGTTCTCGCTAAGGCTGTAAACATCACAAGCATATGATCAGCATTTTACCTCGTCATAGCATCAGGACGACTCTTCCACTTTCAGATATCAGAAGCCCCATCTGCTCGATCATATAATTCATTTCTTCAACCTTTCTCCCACCTTTTCTCCTCCTCTCCATTATTTGAAGTTTGAACCGGTTTCTACGGCATCAGGGGTACCATTATTTGTTGGGACACTGAGTGGGACTGTTCCCAGAATACATCACATAAATCTGGAAGCTTAGATAAACCATCTTATGATGTTTAAGGGACATGAATAGCATCGACTGAACTAAATAAAACCCACAAGACTCATAGGAATCAGAATCACTTTCCAAAAGAATTCTCGAACCGACAGGATAAAGTGCCTCCATAATCAAACACCCATATCCTTCGATTATAAACTTAATCAACCCCACCAAACTGATTTCTATAATGGGCAAAAGGCAATCCAATATTGAGAATGGTTCCCTTTCTAGGACCCAATATGGATAACTCAGTTAAGACAACTGTAATAGCGTTTAACATAGGAAGAAAAGTAACTCGAATCCCTTTTTAGGCACATGTTCCTCTGTATACTTGTAGAAGGCAAAAAGGCAACTAAGGTTCCTTTTTAGGACCTTCAACTATTGCAACAAACTACTAATGTCCAAAATGGGGAGAAGGCAAACTGAGATGAACATGGTTTTCTTTCTACGACCCGATATGAACAGCTCAGTTAACAGGATTGTAATCAAGTTTAAAATACGAAGAAGGGTAGCCTGGTTCCCTTTTCTTATACCTCTGTATATTAATTAGAAGGCAAAAGGGCAACCAAAAGAGAGGTTCCATTTTAGGACCTTCATATATTGCAACAAACAAATGTCAAGAACGGGCAGAAGGAAAACCAAGATGGACATGATCTCCTATCTAGGACCCGTGAGAACCAGCTTATATAAAGGAATCCAATTAGTTCCAATAGATAGAAAGATAACTATGACACCTTTCTAGGAACCTCAATGAGGTTCATTCACTACTACTCAGAAGCTTTAAATAGGCAGACCCCGCTTTATGAAACCATTCGGGGACCCCGCTTTGATATCCTTTCTTGCCGTAATTACAAGTTGTGCATTCATAAGAAATTCACCAATTTATATAGGATAATCCATGATCATTTCTGGAAAAGATATCTTATCTCTTAAAATAGTAGCATTTCAAAGTTCCACCCGTTGAACCCATCGCTACTTTTTTTCAAGATCCGAAATTTATCTTTGGAAGATTACCAACTGCAACCCACAAGAACACACCAAGCATACATCAAACGAAAGATACATTTCAAACCTTAATAGATAACCACCAGTTCTCAAACACCAAATCTCATATGAGAAACCATCTACTCATTAATCATGCAATAAAACCCCCCTAAAATTTCTTTCCTCCGGCAACCAAATCAAATCATGAAAGGAACCCACGAAACGGACGTTTTGGTAATGGTGATTGTCGGACTCGGAACGCTTCTTCGCACAAGAATCTCTCAAAACCCACAAGAACGCTAGATCTCGAAACTCGGAAGGAAACCGGAATGTAGGGATCAAAGCCGGAGAACAGAGATAGAAAACCAACCTCTAAATCGTTCATCGGAAATCTATAACCACCGGAAGAGGTGCCTTGATTCAACACCTCAAGTACACCCCATAGGCTAGACACGCAACCATCGGATGAGCCATGCCTTCGAACCGACTTTGATTTTTGTGGGTGGAATCCACCGAATTTGATTGCGATTAAAGGGGGTAGCAGTTGGAGTCGAATCCTTCGAGTTCTTTCTAATTTATATTCAGTAAAGTAAAATAGAGGAATGAGGGTTACTAAACTGAATCCCTAAACTATATACTATTATTCGAATTAAATGACGTTTTAAGGTGAGTAAATTCTTAAATTATTCTTTAATAAATTTTAAAACTTTATACTTAACAAACTCAATCATTTTTAAACACTAGCCGAACACCTAACGTATTACTCATGACGATATCCCGTACATCCAACAAATACTTCATGTATTCAAATTAACGAACCGACTTAAACGAAATTAATATATTTAATTAAATTTTGAAATAAAAATTAAAAAAAGCACCGGACAGACCGATTTTCCGTCCGGTCAGACCATCCGGACGGATCAGATTTTCGTCCGGGTGGTTTAACCAGTGTTTCGTCCACCAAACAGACTGGACGGACCGGTTTCCTGTCCGGTCAGACCACCCGGACGGAAATCCGGTCCTTCTGGTTATTCTCGCCGAAATTTGGCCTCGACATGAACATGAAAGTTGTATCCAATCGAACCAGCTTTCCAACGCCGTCGGTATTATATCAATCGGACTTCTGAGCGATTAGTTATGTCAAAAATACTAAAATAAAACGTTTTCCGACCAAGCCGTTTATTATGGTTAGTGTTTAGGATTTAGGGTTCAGGGGTTAGTGTTTATGGTTTAAATTTTAGTGTTTAGTGTTTATGGTTTAGGGTTTAGTGTTTAGGGTTTAGGGTTTAGAATTTAGTGTTTAGGGTTTAGCGTTTAGGATTGAGGTTTTAGAGTTTAGGGTTTAGAGTTTAGTGTTTAGGGTTTAGATTTTAGGGTTTAGGGGTTAGAGTAAACACTAAAATCTAAACCCTAAAACCTAAACACTAAACACTAAACCCTAAAGCCTAAACCTTAAACCCTAAACACTAAACTCTAAACTCTAAACCCTAAACCCTAAACACTAAACTCTAACCTCTAAACCCTAAACTTTAAACCCTAAACACTAAACTCTAAACGCTAAACTCTCAACTCTAAATCATAAATCCTAAACGCTAATATGTAAACACTAAATTCTAAACCCTAAACCCTAAACACTAAACCCTAAACCCTAACCACTAAACACAAAAATCTAAACCCTAAATCCTATACCGTCCCCAACCCTTATTTCGAAACCCTAAAATCTACACCCTAAACATTCACTTATGTATTGTATACTTTGTTATAGTCATCATAGTAAACGATGTTCTTGATTACCATTTCTTAAGAAAAAACGATGTTCTCATACATAATGTCAAAGGCAACATGGTCTCGTCCATAACAGCAAATACCAACAAACATAAACACATGAGTCTCCATACATGACATGGATAGAAACGTAAACATAATCTAGTCACAATGCGGTAGATAATGTCTAGTGGTATGGTCTCTGGTGGCGGAAGTCAACGTACATGTCGGCAACACTGCAACGCATCTGCTCGACCGCCTCCAGATACTCAGCATTGGAATCGTACTCCTATCTCATCAAACCGAAAAGGTAGGAATGCATATGGTCTAATACCCTATAAGCTAGTTGTATGGAGGAAAAAGCAAATAGTCAACAATCGTGTACATACCGGTGAAAAGTTTAACCAAAACTAATTAAAAAAATACTTACCATATCTGTCGACACGAGAGCACCAGCAAGGAGCAGGCAGAGGATGCGCGGGTGGCAGTGGCGTCGATACCAATACATGTATCGCGGATTGACATCGATCACGTCATCGGCACGTCGAAACAAAGATTGAAATGGCACCAGTAGGGACCAATCTTTGTCCCTTCATGCTCTATCGGTAGTGTCAGCCCACTCAACCACGTATCTGTTAGGCTCAGCGGACCTAATTGTCCTAATAGGAGAAGGGATAATCCATGGAATCATCTGCACGAAACCCAACTGCCTAACGACACGAGTCGGATCTTAGTACTCTACAGTGGTAGCAAAACGAATCACTCCACAAAACACTGAATCATGAACTTCTACCTCAGGTCGTGGGCTGAAAGGCAGTCAGGTCACATCTTGTGCGGTCATATCATCAAGCAAATGATGGTAATACTCCAACCTATGGTGCATAAACTCGTAGGATTGCTTTGACTGCTCACCACTGCTCCACCGCCCAACTAAGACCTCTACCTCGCCCCGCTCCTAGCACACTACTCTAGCAGCACGAGTACTAGGGAAATACTCGTGAATCCAATACTGAAGTAGAGAAACGCAACCCGCCATCCCTTTGCACTACGCGCTAGTAGCATTACCGAGCTCGTGGTACAACCATGCTAGCGCGCCCGTCCCCTAAGCAAATCATGACATGGTGGAAACGGCCCCCATCAAGTACTCCCACAACACGAGACGAGTCCGATCGGCTGACTTATCAGTGAACAACATCAAACCCAGCTGACAAAACATGAAGACCTGTACGCATCCGCAGCCACTAAATCGTTCCCCACGACTCGCATCGACTTCTTATGCATTGCAGCACCCTTCAACCAATAGTATCGGGCATCCCCACCTGCAGCGCGTCCAACTGGAAACTTCAAATCCCTAGGATCGATACGGAGAGCCCTAGCTATACCGGCCTGCAAGTCCTCACTGGACCATGGAATGTGAAGTGGATGTCTGTGTACCGGGATACGGAGAATATGTCAAATATCATGAAGTGTGATGGTCATCTCTCTGAATGGCATGTGAAACATGTTAGTGTCTGGCTGCCACCTCTCAACAAAAGCATGGATTAAAGCCTCGTCCAACGTATCGATCATACCAAAATGACCCAAGTGGAGAAGTCCCGAGGTAGACATCATCATCTCAAGTGTAGGTGTCTGAGGCTGAAATCTCATCACATGTTTGAGATAACTCGGATGAGGGTACAATTTGAAATCACATAAGTTACGGTACTCCGGACTGATCTCCCACAAATAATGTGCAATGTGACCGCTGAAACTGGGAATCACACTCGTCGCAATCGAGCCACCATCCTCTATCCCTGCAGCAAGCTTCCAAGTGCACGAAAGGTTTCCCCCGGCCCAGTAGTCTCGACCTCCTCATCTATCGGGACATCCTATGTACTCATGGAAGGAGCAAAACGAGCATCTCTCCCAAGTGTAACCCCAACACTCGCTGATGCATGGGACGACTCTGTAGAAACCCTAAACGGTTGAGGCGGAACAGTATTAGACTGATAGCCACCGAGCAACTCCTCATCGCCATCATCTGACATAAATCTCCAGTTTGAAGTCAGAAAGGTGGAGGGTCTAACGGGCCTATCGGGGGATGGAGATCTATCATGCCCATCATGGCGTACCGGAATCCTAATGGGGGGGGGAAGACTCGGAGGTCTCGCAAATTTTCTTGTTCTTCCTCTTCTTCTCTGCTTCGTTCCGATTCAAAGCAGCAATCACGTGCTCTGCAAGCCAACTAATAGTTTCCATTGACTTGTCGTTCCCTCGCATTTTTTGGATTCCATCAGTCTATTCTTCTATAGGGTAAGCCGGGTCAATACTATGCTGCTTACCACCAATTTTTCTCTTTGCCATTTTATTCACAAACTATATTTAACGAAATCATATATCTAGTTAATTACATGTCTATCAAAACTAAACTTAACTAATTAGCACTAACTATTGAATTAATTCTTATTTACATTATAATAAACTGTTAAAATATAAACTTAACTAATGAGGGGATAATTCATTTAATTACACCTACACAATTCTACTAATTACCATTTTAATTGCATCTACTAATTAATATTTAAATCTACCAAATTTCTCTAATTACAATAATATAATTAAAAATTAAAAAAATTTGGGCCGAACGGACGGCGGACGCCGTCTGTTTGACCTTTTTTTAAAATCGAGTTAAATCTTGGATTTTTTCGGGTTACCTAATCAGAAAGTCGTCGATCTTCAAGTTCGGATCTTCAATTCCTCGTCGGATCTTCGAGTTAGGATCTTCAAGTTCTTGTCGACTTTCAGATTTCGAGTTTGAGAATGATTGAGTTTGTCGAAGATTGAACTTTTTATAAGTTATCGAAATTTACTAAAGGACAATTTAGTAATTCACTCAACCTAGAGCGTTGTCTAATTCGAATAGTGGGGCGGCATTTATGGATTCAGTAAAATTAGCTTGCTTTGTTTTGGTTGTGTCAGCCTAACGCGTAAACTTAATACTGATTTTGATGAGGGCCGGGTTTCGGTTCATTCATTTAAATCCAAATCTTAAGTGTAGTTGGTCTATTGGTGAAGAAGTATACTCGTAATTTGAAGGTTTCAAGTTTAAATTTAGCACACACTAAGAACGGATACTTATATAATGTTCATTTATTATAATTTATCTTATAATGACCGAGAGGTCTCTAATCCAAAAAAAATTAAAAAAACAATAAATCATCTTAGGCTAGCCAACGTACTCAATTTCATACATTTTTTAAATTTTTTATACCATACACATTTATATACTACGTACCAAAATTTATTTATTGTAGAAAATAATATTAATTCCAAAAAATACATTAATTTATTTATTTCCAAAAATTAGACCATAAAAAAGTTTGGCATTATGAAAAAAAAATCTTCATAAAAGTTTATGATTCCTTTTATTCAGAGAATAACTTTTCTGTTATATAGCTGTTTTTTATATAAAGAAAGGTACTTCTTAACTAATTAATCTTCCTTTAATTGTGAGGGACATATTGTTGTAACTGAGAAATTGAGCCATGTATGAGAAGTAATTTTCTTATCAGGCTCATCTATCTATAGAACATGGTAACCTAATAACTAATTATAATTTGGTGAATTTTTCAGTAGACAAATATAACTGGTTATAGACGATGATTACTAATAATTAAAATTATGCATCTAGTTATAAATGTTTGTCGGGAAAGTAACGGAAGTCAAATTAAGAACTTCCATAAACCTATTAGGAAAGTTGCAAGAGACTTGACGGACGGTCTTTAGAGACTCACTGATCGATTGCTGGTAGCCGGCGGCGACAAAGTGTTGTATGAACTTTTGATAAAGAATAATAAAAACATAATAATTTATGTAGAAAGACTTAAATAGTGTTTTAAGATGAACTCTTAGATCAAGTGGAGTTGTTCTAATGATAAAACATGTATCTAAGTCTTCAAAATTTCAAATTCAAATATAATTTAGCGTACAAAATGGACAAATTTATTTTCTGATTTTTATTTTAAAAAACTCTAAAATTAGTTAAAAGGCTCATGATTGCTTTTGATAGGAGGAACACCTTGAACATAAAATCGAATAAAACACAATTTTTTATAAGTGGCTTTTATTTTTTATTTTTTATTTAATTATATTATGGGTCCTTTGAGTAAGAGATTTAAAATACAAGATAATTAAAAAATTTGCGATATATTGTATTGAAGGGTTCTCAAAGTTGGATCTTCCTCACCGCTCTGGTATCCAGGAAGCTCGCCATGTTCTCAACCATAATTGGAATGTGCATCTTTCCCATACCTTTCGCAAAGGAAATAGAGTTGCCGCCCTTACTTGCTCATTATGGCCACTCGCTTGATTTTGATTTTCCTTATGTTCTTCCCTTACGTCGTGAGATTCCTAATTGTATTTAAGCTGATATGATCGTGGACAGTTACAAGGCCACTTGAAGAGAAGGGGGTGCTGCACCCTCTTGAATTTTCATAAAAATTAGTTTTTCGGTGCATGAACGCATTCGTCGAATCACTAAACTCCTATATACACTCTTGCATCATTCCCATCCTTGCTGAATGGGTGTCTAATCTTAATCCGTTTACAGTTTAATATTTAACAAAATTAAGCCAAACAGTACACACCCACTAAGGTAGAGAAACTATTTCCTCATACATTGTTGGTTTTTTCTCTCATACGAAATATAAAGTCACATCATAGTTCGTTGTAATCGGTATGTATTGAACTATTATTGAAAGTGTCCACTCTTTGTACAAAAAATAAAATGATTTTTGTCAATATCATCCCTATGTCGCCCATTAAAACTCCTATGCAAACGATGCCTTGGTCATTCATTACTCAATAGCGAAGCCTGTCGGTAATCTGTAATAAATCACGGATAACGTTTTGGTAGAAGGGTGCGACTGGCAGGATGCGTCAAATATTAAATACTCTGATCCGATCCACCGTAGTGCAGTGCAGTGCAGGCGGGCTGGCGGGGGAAGGAAGGAACAAGTCAGTGACAGTTAGGTGATCACAAATCCCAAGCAGATCGGAAAAAGTAACGGCAAAAAAGCACGTCCGGTCCATATATAACGTGAAACATCCACGTGTCGGTTTCGCGTACGCGCGGAGACAACGCTTTAATATGAACAGCAACTCCATCCAGGGAGGATCCCTTCCTAATGAAACAAGACACTCGGTGCGTCCAGATTCTTAGGCATTCTGAAACCTCTTTTCTCGCCCATTTCACGTCATAAGCAAAGACTGAAACACAGCACAGTGTTGCTCTTCTCTTCCAATCTTCCTCCGCCTCTTCTCTTCTCTTCTTCAACACTGTTGAAACACTGAGACTGCTTCCAGTTTCAGTCTTTCTGTACTCTTTACCCTCTTCCTTTCTATGCAAGAGATGACTAGTCAACAAAGGATATCAGAGAGGATTCCGAACGTAGATGTCGTGGCTGCTCCGTATCACGTCCTTCACAAGCTCCCCCCTGGCGATGGCCCTTATGTTAGAGCTAAGCACGTTCAGGTTCTTAATTCCATTCATTTCCCCTCGAGTTTCTGATTGATCCCTTGTCCTCGTTTCATTTCCCTTCGAGTGTCTGACTAACAGTTGGTTTTTTGGTTCAGAAGAATTATAATATTTCCTTTTTAATAGACTTGATGAACATGTGCCCCTCATTAGCGATCCGCCATTTACGAAATTTGTTCCTCTTTTCCTGACCTGTTAATTATTCTTGTTAGAGATTTCCTACTAGCTCTGTTTTTGCCGCGACCAAAAACTGTGTAGCCAAATCTGGAGATGAGCTTTCCCCTCAAGAACCCTCAGCCGTCGTAGAAATCCTCTCTGGATTTTCAATTGGTTGCAGAAACTCAATAGAGAAGTCAAGAAATAAGTGGGAAACCATTGGCTGTTTTGTTCAGCTTCTGCAGGAGATCGAGCTAACGGCTTAAATTAATCAATCAGGATTCTTTTCAGCGGGTCCTAAAATTCGCATAATTGGTTTCTGATGATCTGCTTTCTTTTGGGTTTTCCAATTAAGCTAGGCTGACAATATGTCTTTTAGCATTATTGATTGAAACATTATTGTCATCTTGTTTGCTTCGTGTAACAGAGTTCATTTAATTTGCTTGTTGGTTCATAATACAGCTAGTTGATAAAGATCCAGTGGGAGCAGTAGAATGGTTCCTGAAAGCAATCAGTTCGGGAGATAGAGTAGATAGTGCCCTCAAAGATATGGCGCTAGTGATGAAACAACAAGACAGATCCGAAGAAGCAATTGAAGCTATCAGGCGTTTTAGACATCTCTGCTCCAAGCAAGCTCAAGAGTCGCTGGACAATGTCCTCATTGACCTTTACAAGGTATACATATCACTCACTTGACTTGTGTTTCTGTTTCTCTCTTTCTGATTCATTTGACACATGTTGAATTGCTTTCCTTAAAAGAGTGAACTGTAAAATTAAGTAGCACCTCTAATTTGTGTGGTTTTGTTTGTGTGTGTAGAAATGTGGGAAAATGGAGGAGCAGATAGAGCTATTGAAGCAGAAGCTTTGGATTATTTACCAAGGAGATGCGTTCAATGGCAAGCCAACTAAGACGGCACGATCTCACGGCAGGAAGTTTCAGGTCACCGTCCAGCAAGAGACTTCTCGGATACTGGTTGGTTACACTCAGTTTAATTTTCGTTCCTCCAGCATCTATGTTAATTGATTTCCCCCCTTTTGATTAGATTTCTAACGCTGACATTGATAGTGCAGGGGAACCTGGGTTGGGCATACATGCAGCTAGGCAACTATTCTGCCGCCGAAACAGTATACCTCAAAGCACAGCTAATTGACCCTGATGCCAACAAGGCCTGCAACATATCCCTGTGTCTCTTGAAGCAAATGCGATATGATGAAGCACGTTCTGTATTGGATGATGTTGTCAAAGGCAAGATATTGGGATACGATGACCCCAAGTCGAGGAGTCGAATCAAGGAGCTACTTGAAGAAGTGGAAATGTGCCAGTCCTCCTCTCGTGCACAAACCTCCTTTTCAGTTACATTAAGTTTGGAAGATGCATTTGCTGAGGGACTAGACCAGCTGATGGGGCATCTGACGCCGTATCGATCTAGGAGACTTCCAATTTTCGAAGAGATCTCTCCAGTGCGAGACCAGTTAGCTTGTTGATTTACTTTTCATTGCATTCTTAACTGGTGTTGTAAGTGGTAACTTTATCAATCCCTTTTTGATAAAGCTGAGTAGCATGGGTTTTAGTACGTGCAGGTGTGTGGAATAAAATAATAAGAGCAAGTGTTATAGAGAGCTTGTGTTTTGCTACCCAGTTGATGTAATGAGCATCAAACTGTTGGAATGAATGATTAGTAAGTAATACAGAGACACAAGTTTGAGAAATCAAGTTGCTGAATAAACATAAACAGAGCAAAATTGTCACCCAAACAGATACAAGGCTGCTCTTCTAACATCCTAATGCCTAATTGTTGCTAAGAAAACAAGAGGGAGAGATCTATATATCAAGAAAGAAATTGATGAATCGACAAAATGCAGCAGCAGGGGAAATGAAGACACTTTAAAAGCAAAAACACAACCTGACACTGAAACAATGCCCGTGTGGTGGGGTGGGGAAATGGGGAAAATCCCAAAGAAATACAAGTTATTGTTTATTAGTGACACTTGAAGCCATGGCAAATGGATAGCCAAACCAGAAGAACTAGTGCTGCGAAGATGCCAAAGACGATGAGTTTCATCTTCATGTTCTCGTACCACATCTTTCTTTTTATCTTGGTTCCTTGTTGTTTGAAGTCTTGTGCCTGCATCAAACAAACATTTCGCATCATTTTGATAGCGAAGAAGCATATATATATATATATATATGTATGTATATGTTCAAAACCTGTAAACGGAGGTTGTCAGTCTTATCCACCAGAAGTTCAATCTTCTCACCACGATCAAGAACCTGAAATTATATTACCAAAAACCAACCCACATATATAATTAAACTCAGATTGAATATTGCAGGATTGGATTGAATATTGCAGAGAAACAAGTGTAGTAGTGTACCTTCTCAATGTTCTCCATCATAACACCTTTGACCTCAGTAACCTGAGCCTTAACTTTGGCCATTTTGTTTATCTCTTCTGGATGATCCACACAGTACTGCATATGTTCCTTGAGCTTTGGCCTACCCAAAAAATGCTTAACTATTATTATTATTATTATTATTATTATATGGCAAAATTGCAGATTTTGAAATTACCCAAACTCTTTCTTGAGACTATTAGCCTTTGCGGTAGAAGCTTTGCCGCCACCATATTTGTTGCTGAACTCATCTTTAATCCTCTCCAAATACCCAATCGGGATCTGTCTTCCTGCCGATTCAGAAGCAACCAAGCAGTAGGCTGCAACCATTCAACCAAAACTAGGTCTAGGTTTCAAGATTCAACATTCAAATAAGGGAAAATTTAAACAAAACAGAGATCGTAACTGAAGCCATTTTCGACGAGATAGTTGAAGGTGTGGCCATCGCAATTGTAGGTGAACTTGTTATTGGTAGAAGGGAGCTTTTGAAGGCATTGAGCGGCGATGGTGGTGAAATTGCCGCTAAAGTGGGTGTAGTCTGCTAAGATCACCGTCCCTCTAGCCACAAAGCTGTAGATCAACGTCTGTTGCCCCGCCATCACACTATTTGATCTCTCAGAAACCAAAATAAAAAATAAAAAACGAAAAGAAATTCAGAAAAAGATGGCTCAGCGATGATTAGACACTGACACAGAAAATTAGCTAAGAAAAGGACTGGGTTTTTTCGTTCTTGTTTGAATGTAAAATGGAAGAGAAGTATGATTAACGCTGCTAGTGTAGTTTTTGAAAAATGGTAATGTATTAAATATAATAGTTTATATATTTAGGGGAGAGGAGGAGAAATATAGGATTTGTGGAGTGGAATTCATTTGGCTACATTTGGAAGGTTGTAGCATTGCAGGGTACGTAATTTGTTAGAGATGCATCATGCATGCGACATTTGGCCAACATTTCCGGATTCGACTTTCGACGTAGGATCATGTGGATTGACTTTGCATTCTCTATTATAACTTCCTCTCTGTGTTCTTATTTTTAGGACTCTCATAGGATGATGACTAACTAGGAATAAAAAAGGAAACAAAGCATAAGTTTCTGATATTCGAAATTGAAATTTGATAAATATGTCAAACAAGTTAAAGAGATATGAAAGTGGAATGAAATAGATATCAGACGGGGCCTAATTAGTTTTTTTAAGGGCATTATTGGATCAGTTATTAAAGTAAAATTTAGCATGTCGCCAGTAAAAACCCTCTGACTGTCAATTCAGTGAACTTGGACAGTATTGGTGTTATTGAAGTCTCTTCACTGACCCAAGACATTAGCGTCACTCTAATTTCTTCACTAAAACCACGTTTATAGTAAGTTGTCTAAGACAACAATCACCCAAATGATATATTTTCTAGAATAACACAAATGGGAAACATGGTACGAGGACCATGATTTATTCAACGAGGCACTCCCACCAGAATTGTGGATAAAAAGTCCTCGAGGTTGTTATAATAGTTGCATTGTATCTTTCGTCCACATTAAAATTGATTACTAACGCATGCGGTAAGGCCACTCTAGCGATTTTGACATCGTAATTCGTACAATTTATGTTCTGGTGGTTTCTTGCAACCAATGTGGACTAATATACATACATAAAACTACATCCAGTTTCGTAACGAAGCGCGAACGAACAACCTAGCTAGCCAGCTAGTATAACTAAAAGGGTTTAGAATAGTAAGCCTCTGTGTAGAAATTAAGAAATGAATGAATCTATCCATTAATTGTACATCTGTTAAGTATGTTCATAAAACAACATATTAACACCCACCCACCCACCGACTGTACTACGTGGAGAAAATTAGAGGTAAAAAAAAACAAGCAATATTCATTCTTGTTCTAACACCCAGGTATGTATTCCTTTTTGTGTTATCTACAATGTTTGACGAGTCCTTGAATTTCCTTTCTTATATAGTAATACTTCCACTTGCGGTGCTATCAGTAGGAGGGCTGATGGACAACCACAACAAAGACAATGTGGTAGACAGAATACCCGACCATACATATACAATGGTGGGAACTCTTCCTCTCCTTCCCAACAAGCCTTTGATAAAAGGATACATGTGAGCCACCACCCAAAAGCTGAAGAAGAGCCCTCCAAACAGCTTCCCCCATTGAGGTATCACACTGTACAACGTCCTCGAGATCCCGATGATCACCGCGGTGAGGTTCACAACTATGATTGTCAGCGGCACGATAAACAAACTCGTCCACTTCACAACATAGAGATCAGCATAGACATCATCCTCGTCTTCACCAGCCGATTTCGATGTCAAGGTGAACGAGATCTCTATCCCGGCTATCACTTTGAGAAGCCCTTGGATGACTGCTGCAAGATGAGCACTTGTCCCTCCAATCACCCAAAACTGCTCATTCCTCCAGAGCTCCTCCAGCTCAATCCCTGACCACTTCACTTCCAGGAGGGAGAGGAGAGTTAGTGTGACGGTGATGACTAGGAGATAGCACAGGAATGCTATGTTTAGAGACTGGACGATGAAGCTTCCTGTGAAAAGACACCAAGCTGGGAGAAAGCAGTAGATCACCAAGACTATTGATGTGAAAGGGTAAAAGCCAACGTTTAGATAGGCGATGCGTTGTCGGAACTTGAGCCTACTACTGGCGAGGAGTGGGTTGTTTTTTGAGAAGAATATTTCGATCGATCCAGTTGCCCATCGGAGCACCTGGTGCAGCCTGTCTGTTAGATTGATAGGTGCGGTGCCACGAAATGCATCACGCTTTGTCACACAGTAGACCGATCTCCACCCTCGGTTATGCATTCGGTAGCCTGTCACCACGTCTTCTGTCACAGACCCGTAGATCCACCCTATCTTCTCACCCCATTCTGTCTTCTCCTCGTACCTATATAATTATTTCTCAGCATGTTTTTCCACAAATATTTTATATATAGAACCATTTAATTTGAAATCATGAAGGTTTGTTACCAGCAAGCGATGACGGCGACCGCCTCAGCAACAGTAGGAGCATCAAGAGGCGGACGTGGAGCCAATAATGCACCAGGAGGCCTCCCGTTCTTTACTGAAATGTGATCAGCAAGTGGCCTTCCTTGGTACTCAGCCACAGCTATGGACTCGTTGAACATCTGTGAGTTGCCAAACCCTTTAGGGAGATTAAGGTCAGGATGGTCTGAGTTTAAAGGGTTTGTCTCCGAATCTTCTAAGTGGACCGGAGCACTTGGCGCTCTGCTCTTTATTCGCCCAAACATTCCAAGGTATTCACTGGCCCTGGGTGGCAGGAATCCGTATAGTGCATATCTTCGAAACATGCACCCGGTTCCCACATAAACTGGACCTTGTATACCATCAAGTGCACGCATGCTTCCTATTCACATATATGCATAACATCAAGTGAAATTTATGTAGGACGTAGAAAGTGAGATTTGAAATCAATTTTACCATCAAAGAAGACTGTGTTGTGATTAGCATATCGGTCAGAAGGATCAATCCCTTCGAACCGTTGAGGAAACTGGACGTAACAAATTCTATCACCACTGCGATCCATCATAAAACACATTCCTTCTCTTATGGCTAATGAGTTGTAGAAGTAGTGATCACAATCCAAGTTCAAAATGAAGGGTCCATTAGAGAGGATAGCTGAAGCTCTGACCAATGCGTTCATTGCTCCAGCCTTCTTATTATGATCATAGCCAGGTCTTTTCTCTCTCGATACATAGACAAACATAGGGACCCTGATGTCAACTCCAGTGAAGTCTATGGTTTTCTCGTCTGGTCCTCCCATTACGGGTTCTGGCTCAGGAACTTTGCTCATTACCTGTACAATACCAGCATGATCACCTTTGGCATGGTCGGGAGCTGACTGCCACCATGTACCTGGCCAATGTGTACCGTCGGCCATCCAAGTTGCTTTCTGTACAGACACTCCTTCTGCTGGTAATGTGCCTCCGTTCTTCTCCCTCGCTATTGCTTTTTCCTTCCTCTCTTCTCTTATGTTCAACGCATCACTTCGCTTGCGTATCACATCAGGAAGTCCATTTATTCTAACTTTGAACTCATCATATTCTCTCTTTATCCACCTTCTATCCCTCACAAAATCATGTAGTTTTTTGTTCTTTGTTGGGTCTTTTTTCATGCTGAAGTAGCTGTCTGGATTCCTCGGTTCAATCTTGTGTTTCCGACAAAATGGTACCCAAATCTAGAAAAAGAAACACATAGACATTTGTTTTTTTTTATCACCCATTATTAGTATTTTGTCATAAAAATGTTTAGAAATATAAAATTAATAATCTTGTTAATTTGCGTTAAAAAATTTGGAAGACCTCGGCAAAGCGAACGGCTTCAGCCATGGCTTCGAAGGTAAAGATAGCTCCACCGTCGTCAGATATGTAAGCGGCGAGCTTCTCAATCGGGTAATCACATGCAAGAATCGACAACATAGTATTGGCAGTAACCAGCGGTGGTTCTTTATCTGGATCAGCCATGGAAACAAACACATCCACACCAGGCAGGTCGGACCGACCGGTCGGGTTAGAAGGGGACGGCTGCTCGAACTTATCCTTCAAAGCAACCAGGTCGGTGGCTCGATTAATCGGATTGAATTTGGGTAGAATGTCAAGAAGCCAGGAGAAGGCGAACCATAGCTCGCACACCACCGAAACCCCCCACAGCCACATAGCATCCCGATTCGGGTTCTGGAGACGCCACCCGAGAAAGAAGAACAGAACCACCAATCGAATCACGATCAACAATCTATATGGGCTGAGAATCCCAGGCGGGACTTTGACTTTTCTTGACAACGGCTTCCATGGCTTGTCCATGAAATCGGACATGCTAAGTCCTATGTCTGACCCGCTGCCATAGTGGTCGTCGGTCCAATAGGCGTTTCCGACTCCGTACGTGCCTCTGGTCTCGAATAGCCACCGGTTGTGGTCGAAATCGCCTGTCTGTGTTCTGAGGAGCATGGATTTATTGTTGTTAGAGGAGGTCATGATCGACATCCGACGGTCCATCTTGGATCCGGATCCGCCAGAAGGTGCGGAGGTCCGACCCGGAGGAGGGGCGTTGAATCGGGAACCACTGTGGGGGCTTGGGCCATCGAGTTTGTTGTCGGATTTGGAACCGGGTTGGTTGTCGGGGGTAGGGGGCAACATGACGGTGTAGTTGCTGTAGTCGTTGTTGTGGCCGGAGGCGGACATGGTCTAGGATGAAAATGTTAATGTTGCTAGCATTCCTCTGGTTGTGTTAGAACAAGGAATGAGAAGCAAGATTAATTTGACTAATCATTATTTAATCCCCCTGCTTTCGTTTCTTTCCCCCCTTAAAATTTTTGTTCAAGGTTTCAAATTTTAAGTTTCTTCTGGTTTTGGGTATTTTTTATGGCTTGTTTTGTATTTTGTTTTTCCTGGGATTACTGTTGGGGGGGGGGGGGGGGGGGGAGTGAAAGGGAAGGGGGAGGGGGGTGAGAAATGAAGGTTAGATAGGGCTTTATTTGAACGGTAATGAAAGGGTTAGCCAAGAATAGTAGGCAGAGATAGTTAAAAAATTGGTGGCCTCGGTTTAAGGATGGAAGTTTGATTTAGCGACCAAGGAATTGAATAAATTTGTTTTAGACTTTCATTAGACTGCATCTTTCCCCAGCAAATAATAAAATTACGATTCCCCAGCAAAGTAATTATCAATACAAGTATGTTGTGCTAGTGTGTTTAAAGCTTATTTATTCAGGCCTGAATTCGATGTCGTTGGTTGACAAGGAGGCTTTGCTTGATGACATGACCATCACTTCCCATCAAACTGCAAAGCAAAGTAGAATCAACATTCTGATCATCATTATTAAAGATGTCTCCCATCTCAATCTCAAACCATCCATCTTCCCTCTCCTTGTACGGTTTAGGTACACCATCATAGTTTGTCATGGACAACATTCTGGTCTGTATTCCTACCCTTAATGTCAAACCACCAGGCCTGATCCAGCTCAGCCACTTGTTCAAACCTGGAAACCCACCATTAACTGTGTACGTAAACTTGTTGTTTCAAAATGGTACGTATGAATTTAATTAAAGAGGAAAACTTTACCTATAAAAGGGTAAGCTGGGTCTGCAAGTCCAGTAGTTAGGATTGTCTCCCCATATAATTGCTAGCCCTCTGGCTCCTATCATGTAGCACTTCTCCCCACTCTGCTTCTCCAATGCAAAGCTCTGTTCATTGGATCTCTTATATTATGTTAAACTAACGAACGGTGGATATTTGTTGATTTTGGGCTATATGGTCTGAGTATCAAGACCAAAATGACATGTTTTCCATCCAACTCAGAAAACATATGCTTTATATATAATAGTAGAATGATAGTTATTATTGCATCAAGAAGATAAAAAAATTTCAAAGTGTTTCACACTACTTAAGTAGTGTATCCCTTTCTAATTAATGATGTATCCTTTTCTAATTAATGGTGTCTGCTGTTTATATAGTTCTCATCTTAGACTTGGAGCAGAGTCCGGATAGTCAATGAATAAAAGAAGTATTTGTTGGCATCAAACAAATCTGGACCATTGATTTTGAACCTACAATCCAATGGACTATTATGTGATCAGGGATAGATACGTCATTTTATAGATTAACTTTAAAAAATTAATAATTTTGACATGAGCCAAAACGAAAAACCCAATACTCTAGACTCTAAACCTCAAAATCCAAAAACTAAAGTCGAAACTCAAAATCTAAAATCCAAAATTAAAAATCCAAAACTTTAAACGCTAAACCTTAAAGTCCAAAACCCAAAATCAACACTCAAAATCTAAAATCCAAAATTGAAAACTCAATACTCTAGAACCTAAACTTTAAAATCCAAAAATTGAAACCTAAAACTCAAACACTAAATCCAAACTCAAAATCGAAACAAATTAAAAATGAATATGGTTACAAAGTAAAATGTCAGTTTTATACCTGATTAAAATGGCAAAAATACCCCGACTTTAAACTGCCATGTGATCTGTTAGATCCAGTGACATATGGACGTCCAGGATTCTTTCTTACTCTCAACAAATAGTTTCATTTTCTTGGCTTCAAATCCAGATTCGTTGGAGCATATACTTGAATATGATTATATTAATTGATAAATCTTCGTTATTAATTGATAAATCTTCGTTTGTGGTGTTTATATGGTCGGTTGGTTTGAACTCTAAAATTGATACATTATTAATTATAATCGTGTGTTTATTGTAAGTATCCATCCAAATATATTTCGTGATTAATAATGGTAACAAGATATTCGATGTGTAACTATCCTTTCTTTACACATGAAGAAATTTGGTTTTGTTTATAACATTAGAGTGTTGGTGAATGTCCCTTTCTTAGCTTATCAAATCAAGTGCATGCACAATGAAAGTAAGACACATATACACTCCAATATCTTTTGTAAAGTTTTGATAAGGTGTATTCTCACCTAATGGTAATTCAAGAGGAGTGTTATGTAAATATTGATTACATGTGACCATTTGATCATATTAGATGCACAAACTCCAACGAGTTGAAAACATATTTTTGACATACTTTTATGCAACACAAAAACTTAAAATAATGGTGAATAATTGTCAACAAAATATGCTCAAGTGATAACTTGACTAGTTTAATCATCAAGGGTCTCCATATATCAACTCTTAAGAAGCTAGTCTAGGAAATTGGAGTTCAACGGCTGAAAGATCTAAACTGGTATCATGATGAGGGGGTTAATATCGTCATCATGTAAAGTCGATATGCATTGCACTTTTTTTTTGAAAACTGCAAAATATTATTAATGATGAGAATTCAAAGTACAAAAGTTCAACTCGTTCAACAACAAAGTAGGAGGGCTACCACTAAAACTGGCAATAGCCGAATAATGAGACTGCCTAGCAATAACATGAGCGGCCCGATTACCACTCATCCATATCCAATTAATCCAAGCATCGGGTAGATAACGAAGCAAAGCCTGGCACGTCGAGATTATGTCCCCAAACTCAGTGAAATTCTGGACACCTTGCTCCATAACATGTTGCACCTCTCGAATGAATGTCTCTAACACTATATTACGATAGCCTGTCATCATAGCCCATCGAATCACCCTTTCCATCGCACGCACTTCTAGTTCCTTTGCTGGAGGTATGCCGAAGAAATAGGCCTTCTATCGTCCCAGGTATTGCCCACCTTCGTCCTGCATGATAGCTCCTACATGATGCATCCGATGATCATCGAACACATCACCATCGATATTGACCTTGACATAACCATCCTCTAGCCCGATACCACCGATCACAAGGCTTTATCACAGGGCCAAGATCACCACTCTGCAATGGCATCTGTGCCGAGTTTGACAATTAATTCTTCATGCCGAGATTGATTCTGCCACACCCTCTCATTTCGCTCCCTCCACACACTCCATGAGATACCGACCGCTTGTGTTACCTTGTGATGACTCCTTGCTGTGAAACTTGAACCACCATTCAACCAGGATACTAGCATCATCCCAGTAACCATCAATGGCTTGACCAAGATCTGTCACCTCCCAACATCGGCGCACGACTCTGCACTCTTTGAAGATATGGGTGAGCGTCTCATCCTCCACTCCGCATAGACCACAACCTCCGGTAACCTGGACCTCACGTAATTCCAACACACTCCTAGTCGGTAACACTTCACGCACCGCTCTTCATAGAAAGTGTCTCACTTTCGGTGGGACCTTCAAATTCCATAAGCGCCTCCAATCTCTCTCTACACATAGACCCCCCAACTTGGTCAGGCTATCCACCAGAATGCGGTATGCAGATCTTATCGTGTACCCACCATGCCAGCTATAATGCTACAAACGTGCATCCTTCATACTGCTAAGAGGAGGTTGTATGAATAATGCCTTCACGTCTTCTGTACACATTAGGCCTCCTATAAACTCCTCATCCCATATTGGCTACCTTGGAACTAACAAGTCACTAACCATAATATGGTCGAGCTCCTCGATCCTTGTAGTACGAATCAAACGTGTTTCCTCATCCCGGATCCATGGATCCTTCCATACATGCACCATCTTCCCGTCCCCAAGCTTCCACCCCAACCCAACTTTAAGCATATCTTGAATAGCTCGAACACTGCGCCATATAAAACTCAGACTATAACCGTCATTGGCTGATAAAAAATCCCCCTTCGGGTAGTATTTAGTTTTGAAAACCCGTGAAACTAGAGTGTTCGGTTCAGAGAGTAATCTCCAACCTTGCTTCCCCAACATTGCCATGTTGAAATTAAGAAGATGCTTGAAACTGAAGCCCCCAAACTCCTTTGCCACACTCAACCGCTCCCACCTCATCCATGCAATTCCTCCCCGACCATCACCTTTCGTACCCCACCAAAAACTATTCATCATCTTCTCCAACTCATCTGCCACACCTTTAGTAAGTAGGAAAATGTTCATATAGTAGCCCCTTGATTAATACTTCTTTCCTTGCTTTAGAGAGCTTTTTACCATGCCAAACCTGTAATCTGTGCCAAATGTGTTCTTGAGATGTTGAAATATGCGCCTCTTGTTCCTCCCAACACATTATGGCAACCCCAATACTGCCCTGTGTTGGGAGTTTTGAGATTTACACAATTGTCAAGATACCTTTCGCCAACATTGGGTGGGTATTTTTACTAAACCTGATGTCGGATTTCTGAAAATTGTTAAGCTGCCCCGAACCTCACGCATAATCATCAAGAATTTGCCTTAGAACCCACGCCTTTTGCACTTCCACCCGCACAAAGAAAAAACTATCATTTGCAAACAACAAATGTGAGAGCACTAACGCACTACGACACACCCGGGCCCGTGTCCCTATAATCGTCCCGCCGCTGAGGCCGTCCGGAAAAGTGCTGATAACACTTCCGCACACATAATAAAAATTAACAGAGACAAGGGGCACCCTTGTCAGATCCACCTTGTCGGAATTATCGGACCAACCTAGTCATCATTACCTAGAATAGTATAATGCACATATCTAACACGCATTATCAAGAGACGTACCCACCAATCAGCAAACCCCATTTTATGTAGAACCGCTTCAACGAAAGACCACTCGACTCTACATAAACTTTTGAGATATCGATCTTCACTTGAAATTTTTCTATCGTTGCTTCATGTGATGCAAGGTCTCAAAGGCCACCATGACGTTATCGATAATAGAATGACCTTCGACAAAGGCTGACTGCTCCTCCAAAATAAGACCGGGTAACACCTTCCGAAGATGATTCGCAAGCACCTTGGCCAGCGACTTGTACAACACATTATTAAGGGAGATAGGCTGTAAATCCTTCATACTTTTCGGAACGTCAACCTTTGGCAGTAGCATCACATTCGACTCATGTATCTCTGGTGGCAATACACCCTCGTCCAACCACCTCTTCCCTGCCTGAAAAACATCATCACCAATTAAATGCAAAAAATGATGATAAAACCTCGAGTTGAAACCATCCGGCCTCAGGGATTTATCCGCATCCACAGAAAATAAATCTATCGTGAACTCTTTCTTAAAAAAGGCCGAGCACAACTGAGCATTATCCTCCATCAAAATACGACCGTCAATTGCCTCAATTACAATTTATGGGTAACATTCACCCGCATTGAACATATCAGAAAAATACCTCACGACCACTCCGGCTAACTCTGTCGGCTGCTCCACCCAGTTTTGTCTTCCATTCTTCATAGCATAAATTCTTGTCTCCCTCCCGCAAGTGGAATTGTTTAGCTTGTTGCTGCCAATGAGCTTCCTCTTGTTGTAAGAGTTGAATAAACCTCTCCCTGCAATTATTTTCCTCTTCAGCTATCATAGGCCCCGACCCCTCTCTCACCTCTTCCCTCTGCTTCCTCACCACCGTTACATAATGTACTCGTACATGGCCGCAACCACATTACATAATGTACTCGCCAGGAAACGCGACTTCAATGTCGGATTTACCAAAGCTCGATCCAGCCGAGAATCATGCCATGTGGCTTACCCCGTTCTCTGGACCACGTAAACGGATACCCCTCTATCTCTAGGTCCACAAAATTGCAATATGTCACTTTTTGTTGGAGCCCATCAATCAGCGGTTGCGGTCGTTCATTCCTCCTCCGTTGTCCTTCTTGATGAAGAATGTCGTTGAAATAACCAACCACAGACCATGGTCCAACCATTCATGATGCAATTCCTATACGAGTATTCCATGACTCCTCCCTTCAGGTCCTCTCCGGGCACCCATATAAACCCGTCAATGCCCAATCTCCATGCATAGTATCTACTACAGTCATATGTATGAAATGTCTACCATACTGATATAATCGTATCATATCTTTTTTCATCCACATAATTCCCAACCTCCCGCTGTGGCCTTGCACATCCACCCCAAAACAACCCTCAAACTTAATCTTCACCCTAATGTCCTCCAATCTATTTAAACTTACTAGTGTTTCATATAGAAATACCACATCTGGTCTGTGAACACGAATGAGTTCACTCAATACGCTGACTGCTTGAGGTTGGCCCAATCCTCTACAGTTCCATGCCAAGATGATCATGATGATGGGCGGTTCGCCAATATAAAGTTTTTTGAGACATGATTGTCCACCATTGATATATTTTCTTCTTTCTACTACATCCTGGTAACCTCTTCCATTGCCTCCGTCCCACTCTGTCCCATACCCTCCACCCTGCTTCGCTTTCATCTGTAGGGTGTCCTCTGAGTCCTCATTTCTTGGAGTTATAAATGCATGTGATGGGGTTTGATTCGTCGGAGACGCCCTCATATTACCTACAAGGTGATCTATGTTTTTGGTGCTTGAATCACCTACTCCTTTAGCCGGAACCACTTTACTTTTACCAGCCTTTCCCAGCAGCGCCTTTTTATCCTCCTTTTTTCACCAGATATTTATCCCCTTCTCACACCTTTGTTCTCTGATCTGGAGTGTGGATTGACTCGTCCCACTATCTAATTATTTTATCAGTTGGTATGTGGAGTAAAACCTCACAATACCGGTCAATATGTCCTATCTTTCCACATATATAACAAAATTTTGGAAACTTCTCAAACTTAAACTTGCACGTTGCGCTAGGGCCATTGTTCTTGTTTCACCTTCTTCTCCTACTTCAAAGGGAGTCTAATATCCAAACATACTCTAACCCCGAGATATGTATCCGCCGTTTCCACCATCATAGTGTCCTCCATCGCCACAAACTTTCCAACATAACTCCCTAGCCCCATTCTTATAATTGTCGTTTGGTAGTTCTCTGACCATGTAACTGCACCCAGAATTCCCTTTAGTAACCGATACTCTCTTTGAGTCATCACCAGGTTTTAGCTCCATCATCACGAACAGACTCTGATCAAAGAGCCAGGGCCCAAAATTGAGTACCCGTCTCATATCAACCTCGTGATAAAACTGTATGAGTACGCACTTGTCAAACGTGTACCCCTGCCCGGTCGTCACAACTTCTCCATCAAGTCCTGAAAGGCAATAAAGTTAAAACTCTTGTCGGTAACCAGTCGTCCGATGACACACAAATCAAACTCCTCCTTTTGATTCTCCACCTCATCCATAAACTAAAACTCATCATCATCACGAATCCCAAGCGTCAATTGGACAATATGCTGCTATATTGCTTGCTTCTTCATCACTCCTCAACTTCTCCATGTGTATCCCGTAATAGTTATGAAGACCGCTAGCCTCTGACAGGTAGGAAGAAACTATGGTATTTCAATAGTATGTTATCTCCTAGTCTGAACTGGTAAAAGAAAATTATGGTCTCCAAAGCATAAACCCTAATACCTACGGAAAAAACCTAACTATATAGAGGCTCTCATTCCGAGAGAAAAGTTTGGTCTCAGGCCGTGTACAACACCCGAGACCATCCCAGAGCAGCTCACCAGAGGCCTGGAGAGGGAGGTTGTAGGTAGATTATGTTTTGGGTATCTCTTTACTTCTCATGTGATGATTGTGGTATGCTTGTATGGTGTTATGACTCATATGGATTGAAATTAAAGCAACACTTGGAATGGATTGAAATTAAAGCAACATTACCATGATTACACACTCACTTAAACCTTAGCACACATACATGAAGTTGAAATTAATTGAAACACACAACATAGGAAACCGTAAACAATAAACGTTGACAAACATAAACGATAAACGTTGACAAACATAGTCTACACATTCTAACAATGATTTCCACCTTGAGTTGTTGGACGCCTGATTGTCTTCTGAATTTTTGGGAAAGACCTTTGGTTATGGCCCAAGGTATGGAATATTGGGGACACCATCTGTGATGTCGGAACGGTCGAACATTGGCCTCGCCTATGCCAATCTTGGTTGCAAGCAGTACAATATGACTCTATGTTTTTCGTCTAATCCATTTTGTTGTGGATTCTGGTGTGCCTTGGTCTCCCTTAAAAACAGAGAAGATTTTGGTTTGGGATGATCTCAGGTCCGCCATGTTGTGCTCGATCCTCTGGCCCATCGATAGAACATAAACTAACATCATATATATGAGCAAATGTGGATAGCTTGAACATGAGATGAAGGAAGTGGTACGAGTTGAGGTTGACTACGTTGCACACT
Organism: Linum usitatissimum; assembly: GCA_030674075.2. NCBI lineage: Eukaryota > Viridiplantae > Streptophyta > Magnoliopsida > Malpighiales > Linaceae > Linum > Linum usitatissimum. Next base: position 8,141,612 of record JAUJYP020000285.1, on the reverse strand, counting down.
CTACAAGAATGGCTACACAGAATCTTGGAGTGCTGGAAGATGCCACAAGAACATGAACTAGTCATGTTTATGTGATATAGGTAGACCCTATATGTGTGGTTTCCAAATCCAGTTCTGTTGTATGCACTAACCACATCATACTCGTCCGCTTTGTGATCGAAAACCGGTACCGTGTGAGTCTGTCCATTGAAACTACGCTCATGCATGGTTGTACGACACCTATCTGTCGAATATTCATTAGTACGAACGTCTACCTCGTATTTCTTGCGTTGTTCATAAAAAAATCTAGTAACCTACCAAACACAGCATAACTACTGTAAGAACGCCAGATTAAGTGACACTACAAATCACATTGAAAGCCTTAACCACATACCTGTAAATTGTTGATCTGGCCAAAGCACATATCGACAGTGATCTAATCCCTTTAAACACTCTGTTAATACTCTCAGCCATGTTCATTGTCATTATCCCATGGCGCATGCCCCTCCCCCCAGCTCGACATCAAAACATTTTCTCCACTTCTCTTTGTCTTCAAGGACCCCGTTTGTCTTGTTGAGCCCCAGTTTGGCATCAGCGGTAAGGAAACCAACAAGTTTGGTGTTGAACCTCCTCTGTGAACCTTCATGGCTGTAACACATGCTCTAAGCAAATCGCCAATGGAATTTAAAAAATGCAGCAGTTGTGAGGGAAAGTTTACTTGTGGACTTCAATAGTGCCTTCATGTCGGGGTCCTTCACATGGCTGTTCTAATTGCTTTCATAGCGTAGGCTGCACCATTTCCATACCCAGGCCGCACCAATTTGGTCCATCGCAGCTCTAAGTCCGGCATGGCAATCCAAGATGACGCATACGTTCTGCGTGTCTGTCACTAGTTCTTGGATGCAATGGAGGAACCACACCCAGGTATCAATGCTCTCTTCGTCAACGATGGCAAAAGTGACAGTCAAAATCTTATGGTTTCCATCAAATGAACTAGCCATCAACAAGGTGTCACTATATTTTCCAGCTAGGACGGTGCCGTCAACAACTAAGATATATGGACAATGTCGGAACCCTTCAATACACGGTGAAAGCTCCAGAATACAGAATGAAACTGCCTTCGAACACCGACACCGCCGATTAAGTCATCAAAGCAAAACTGGACTTGGGTGCCAGGGTCACAACTCTGCACTTCGTTGAAGAAATCTTGAAGTTTGTCGTAAGACTCCTCCCAATGGTCATACGTCATCTCCATAGTCTTCTACTTCTCGTACCACGTCTTTCAGTACGAGATCTGACGTTGGAAAATGTGTGAAATCTCATCTTGGATCAAAAGGATCTGAAAGTGTGTTGTCACCACATCTGCGATGATATTCACATCCAGTTGGGTAGATACTACGTTGTGCTCGCTTCTGTCACATTTGTACTGTGAATTTCACTGTCGTATCGTCCTGAACTAGTCATCTGCACTGTTGGTGACGCATAACCTCCATGAACAGTTGTTGGTTTTCTATGAATAACACCTGACGACCAACTCCCAACTCTTTGAGCGACACGTCGTCAGGGCTTGATTGTTATGCAAGACCTAGTGTTTGACAACATGACTTGCCTCCTTCTTCGTGTAAAACCGTTGACTGATGTAGAAATGTTCACAAGTGGGGTTGAAATTCGGGATCTCAGGGCTACCCTCGTAATGGTCAACAGTTAGCACCTGGTCGATGTTGTCGCCCAACATTGTGTACAGCTTGGGTGGAGTGTACTCACGTGGGGGGACACGAAATGATGTTGCAGCGCCCGCTCCAATTATGAAATCAGTATCCTCCCCATTTGGATGGAGAGGGGAAATTGGTGTACTGTTGTCGTCCTCACTCGAGGCTTGATCATCTTCTCCTTCCCCATTGTTGTTATCCGGACCATACTCAGGCTCGTGGTCAAGGTCGTCGTGTTCCACGGCATCATCGTTGGGTTGTCCGCCGCACCAAGAGACCTCGTCCACGTTTTGTGAACCAGAAGGTTCAAAGTACCCAATTGTTGAGGATTGACAAACAGAGCCATCAACACTGGTGATTGGACCTTCGAACTCAAAATATATCTCCGGATTGTTGCAGATATGAAAGTTATTTACCATGTAGTAAATAGATCCCTAAGACTCTTCATCGATGCACGACCGGAGACTATACCCAGCAATAGTATTGCCAGCTACCAAAGGATGACGATAGTACACGGTCCGGAGGATGGCCTCCACTAGGATCTTCATTTTAAAACTTCAGAAAAATAGGAATCGCTCGGACGAAGGTGGGGGTTGAACTCATCTTTACTCTCCGAGAGTGACCACCGGCATAATGAACTCCGATGTTCGAGTAAAAGTGATGTCTCACATCGAAGAATAAAGGCGAAATCGACCATTATCTCTCACATCGAAGAATGAAGGCAAACTCGACCATTATCTATTGAGATAGAGCGAGAGGAGAAGATGAGTAAGAAAATAGAGTGAAGAAAGGGAGTTCAAAACGTGTGAGTTATCTGCAATGAAGGTCTGTGATTAAATAGATGGGAGGGGTAATAATACAATAGAATATTTCACAACATATTCCCTCCACCAGCATATGCCACGTCATATTCTTTCCACGGGGCTACAGCTTTAGGCAACAGTCGCAACTTTGGACCACGGGCTTTACACCTTTCAGCCAAAAAATTACAGCTTTATGCAACTTTCAGACATCATTAGCATATTTGGACCAAAAATACAGTTTTATGCAACTTTCTGACGGCTTTATCATCTTTTGACCAAAAATATAGCTTTCCATTTACTCACACAACTTTATCGTCTTTTGATAGAACTTTCAAACAGATTTATCATTTACTCAGCTTTTGACAGTTAGGGTCAAAATAAATTAATTTACTACAATAATTTGAAACACAACCGATTTATTAAAAACAACCAATTCTTTATTCAACATTGCATAACAAGTACATAAATATTGCTCCACCCTAAACCTTCTAAGCTTCATATTTGCTTCCTTCAACTCTTTAATGAGAGCCTCGATGTATCTATCATTTGACCATTTGATGCATATCCTCTCACGTTGCCATTCAGAACTATCATGTGCCAGCTCAGCACGAACAGCTTCAATCTCAGCATCCTTCTCAACAAGCTTCGCCTCCATTATAGCTCTCATCTCGGGCCTCACCGAGTTCTCAGCCAACACCACCTCCAACTTCTTCTCGAACCTACACTTATAGAAAAAAGAACTGCAGTATTTCTCAAACTTCAGCGTCATTAGTCTCGCTGCACGAAATCCGCAATCACACTTTACCTCTTCTCCAAAGTAGGTGAACAAATCCTTCGACTCATCGGGGCGGCGAAACTTGTTCATAACATTCTCATTGGAATTGCTTGAAGACATTTTGACGAAGAGTAGGAGGAAGTGAGGAATGTAGAAATTGGTAGGAGGGGTGAGTTCTTACACCACAAAATGCACGATTAATATAGGCTAAAAATTAGCCGTTGGATCGCACCTACAGTGCGACGTGCACCGTAGGATGTGCAGCGCCCTACCCCGATCCAACGGCTATATCCAAACCGTGCTTTGAATGTAAATCCTCGTAATTGCCAAATCGTGTAATTTACGTTTCGAGTTAATTATCTACGTAATTTCCGATTTAATCTTATTTAAAAAAAGTTTCCCTATCTTTTAAATATAAATAAATAAATGTGAACTTTATCACAATGTGAACACTAATATATAGCCAATAACAACAAACCATGTGCATTCATTCCATTACTGATTTCTTATTATATGACATGTACTCACAAGTCTCAAATTATCAAATATAAGACTCAAAATAAATTTTTTTAATCATTCGAAACTTTAATTTTATGTATTAAAGAGTACTATTAATTTTATAATTTAGCCATTTGAGATTATGGCGTTGAAGATGGTCATCAAATATTAATACACTACACTAAGTCGATATATATAGAACCCGCTATAAAAGAATGGATATGGACTTTAAAAACGAAAATAAAGTGAGATTGAAGAAATATATGCCGCTAAAAAAAATCATCCATAAAAGTAAATAAAAATAACTATACAAAAAAGAGTTAATTGATGGTGAAATATTGAAGTAAAAAGCAAAATATAGATTTTCACATTTCATATTCGAAAGGGAATTGTTCTGATTATTTGTTATTAGTTATTAGTATTACTGTAAAAAAGAAGGGAATTGTTACCTATTGAATTATGTGTATGTTCTTATTAACAAAATAAGATTGATTTATTATTGGTGTATGCTTGCTCTTTTTTACCTCCACAAAAAATTATCAACATAAAAAAGAGAAATTAAAATAATAATAAACAAATAATTACAAATCCATTAATCTATCGTCCATTGTCGTCGGTTTCCATAGAGGACTATTGAGCCTTTTCAAACGTCACTATTTCCATAAAGAAATAAAATAATGGGTGGATTGGACAAGATATTTAAAATATGTGATGTTTTGAAATAAAATAATGGATTATTTAAAAATGTTGTATTTGTGTAATATAAAATATTTGTAGTAAGGAAATTATATTATTTAACAAATTCAAAATATTGTGTTAATTCACCAGTGTTATTTGATGAATAAAAATGTCTATTATTATATTACCTTCAAAAACTTAATTTTTAAAGAATACATGATCATGTTTATGAAATTATTTTGTTGAGTTTCTGTTCTAGGGATGATACGAGGACAGCATTGTTGTAGTTTCCTTCTTTGCTATGTTATCAGTTCCATCACATTCCTTTGTAAAAAAAAAAGTTCCATCACATTCTCGTTTGACTAATTATCTTTTCTTGTGCACCTGAAGGATGGGCAATTTGACAGAGAGAACTTAAATTCTGGACCAAGCATGCCTTCATCAGCCGGAGAGACGCTATGTGCTGCAGTTTCTGCTGACACATGGGTGGAACCTCAAGGAAAATGCACAGTTGCATTTGCTCTCGCTTGGTCATCTCCAAAAGTGAAATTTAAGAAGGGAAGCTCCAACAACAGGTATTTGTCATGCGTATGCCAATGTTTGTTGTTATGTCTGGTGAATGGTGATTTGGCTTCTGAACACTGTAGTTATAGAATATACCTTGTGAAGACGGAAACTTTAACTTCAGCTCATCATCTTTATTGCAAGAGATATAAAAAGTTGTACGGTACTTCTGAGAGAGCGGCACAGAAATTGGTTCATGATGCATTGACAAGTATGTGCAGTTTTTATGGGATGGCTTCTTGTATCATATATCTGCTTGGAAACTCCTAGTGGATATACTCCAGTTATTTATTTGCAGTCGGATTCCTTCCAATTCTCAATCGGCAATACTGAAACAAACTGAACATTTTTTTTTTGTTTTTTTGCGTAATATCTAGTCCATGTATCTTTCCTTCACAATCAAAATGTCTTAGTCGCCATTTATGTGATGCCATATGCTAACATGTGATGTAGCTGTAGATCCCGAACTTGATTCTGCTATGGACGTCGGCCTTGCTTGGGAGTGCAAATTTTAAAATTATATATATTTTATTAAACAAGTAAGGAATTGATCATCGAGATTTTAACAAATTATCTATGCTAAAGAGGGATTTGAAGAAATTTGATGTGATTTGAAGATCTCAAGAGTAATTTAGGCACAAAATGATATATTAATCAAATTAAAATTATAAAATTATTTAAAAAATGCCATTTTAAGTGTGGAAAATTAAAAAGATTAGTATTAATATTAGATGACGACAATTTAGTCTTTTCTTAATTAAGTTAATTTAACTTTTTTTTTTGTCTAAAATATTAAAATCACTTTCAGTTTTAAAAAACAAATAATATATTTATAAAATCACTAATTATTTAAAATCATTAATGATTTTAAATCATTAGCTATTTTAAATCATCTTCATCCAAATCTCAAATTCAAACGAACTTTGTGGAAAAACTCAATAGCCAAAAGTCGTATAAAATAGTAGGGTTAATCAAAGTTAAAAAGTGTATTTTTTGCTAAAATACTTTCCCATGGAGACACCAATGTAGTAAATACAAATAAAACAAAGAATTGATGGGATTGGAATTAAAAGAAACACAGAATTTCCTACCATTAAGGTTTAGTATTCCCTATAATTAGGATTAAATCTTCCAATTTTTCCCGCCGCCGACTCCCTATTCTCCTCTCCCCGACTTCGAACACTGTGTGGCGGGGGCACCTTCCTCACCAAACAAAGAAGATGAACCTCCGGGCGCTATGCAGCTCTCTCCCGCTGATCTGGCAGTCGGGTTGTGGCGTCGAGATCGATACCTTGAAGGGATGCCTCTTCTTGATTTGCTTCTTCCACGAGCTGGATGTGGGCCATGTGATGGAGAAGGGGCCATGGCACTTCTACCATCACCTGATAATCGTACACGAGCCTAAGAGAGGGGAGACCCCGACGCAAGTGCCACCATTTGGATACTTATCACCAGCTGTAGGCCGCATTTTCGGTGGTTTCGCGAGAAATTTTTTATATTATGATGAGAACACATTGTATGTCCCAGCATCGTACATGTGCCTACGAGTTTTACTCGATGTACGGGTACCTTTGCTAAAGGAACGACTGATGAGCCTTCACAATGAGGAGGAGGTCAATTTCTTGTTCAGGTAAGAAAAGTTTCAGATGTTTTGCTATATCTGTGGAATAATGGGTCATTCTGATGCTAAATATCAGTTGCGTTTTCGGATCCCGGCGCACGAGATCACCTACGGTTGGGATGAATCTATTCAGGCGGTTATTAGGCATAAAGCCCAGGCAGCAGCTGCCAATCTATACCTCAAAGTCTGGGAACATACTTTGGAAAATTGCGCGAGAGGTTTTGGTCGGGAGGCGCCTGTCCCGAATTTGCTTGCGCCAAATGTGCGAGCCTTAGCAATCTGCATGGGAGCCAACCCGGGCGACCAGGAAAATGATATGGCTCAAATTCTTACTACCGCCACAAAAGACGCTACGACACTTCGAATCACCGAGGAGAAAAAAGGCGGCGCTCGAAGGTTTCAGAGGCAAAATTCATGGATACAACAAAACCTTCTGATCAACTGCCATTCAAGTCACCAACAAAGACATGACAAATAAGGCAACGAGGGACATCTACAAAGGTCACTCGACCAAATAAGGCGAAGTTTAGGGCCCTAGCCTCCCTTCTTTATCCTAATAAGGGGGCACGTGTGCCCCAGGCTTGGCTAGGCATTTCCGGTTTTTTTTGTTTTCTTTCATGCTAGACAGTTTTCTTTTGTTAGTTTTGCGATGTGTTTTCTATTTTTGATTTTCTTTCTTGTCGTTTAATAGGTCATTGATTGTAAGTTTTGATGGAATGTAAGGAAAAGAGTGCCTTCACGAATCCGGCTCTATGCACCCACAATGGGGTACCTCCTGTTAGACAGGTTCTTTCTTGATTGGTCTTATGACCATAATACGGCAATAAATTGAGTTTTGTTGGAGTAAAGAAAATCAACTCAGAAAAATAAATACATTAATAAATATTTGGGGAGATATGAAGAGTCATGCATGCCAACTACTAAATGAGTGGTCATTTTGAATGGGCTATTATCGATTGTTTACTTTGTATTTTAACCATGAGGTCAGAAGTTCGATCTCTACTTATGAAAATGAGGTGTAATTCATTACCAACCGTTTATCATATTATGTGAACACCGGAAGCGAAGTAAACATTACTATCGATGTTATTTATACTAAAAAGAAGTCATGATGGCTGACGGCAAAACTCCGATACCCTTGATTCCGTTTACATTCTTCTAATATCAGCCACTATTATACTATACTACTGCTGGTAAGCAAGAAGATTTAAATCGTTTCGGATTTTGCCACGCGGGATGAGATATTTATTTCTGTAAAAAGTATTATTACCTTCCTAATTTTCGACTGTGGTTGGTTCGGGTCGGGGACTAGTTCCGCAAATAATTTGAATTTGCAATTTTTTGATCGTAACATAGCACTCTCCGGACTGGTCTCATTATTTCGCCTTCTTCAATCGTGGAGGCGTTCCGTTCCAATCACATACACAGAGGAGAGGAAGCCAACATTTCCTTTTCTTCTTCTTCTTCTTCACACCCTTTATCAACGACTCCTTCTACTCTGCTTAAACCCTAGTTACTCGCCAGATCGACTTTCTGCAGTTTCTTACACACGGTTAGATCTCTATAGTTTTCGCCTTCCTGCCTTTTCTTCAATCAGATTGTCGCTTCCAGAAAATTGAAGATAACTGTGTTTTTTTTATGTTATTAGTTTAGTGGGAGTAGTATCTCAAGATCATGGCTAGAAAGATGCTAATCGACGGAGAGCTGGGCCAGACCAATGCGGCTGACGAGGTTCACTATGATTTCGACTTGTTCGTCATTGGAGCTGGAAGTGGCGGTGTTCGTGCCTCCAGATTCTCCGCTAATTTTGGAGCTAAGAAGGTATACGGTTTCTCTCTTCCTTTTTCATATCATTTCTGACTAAAGTTGGGAAGATAGCGTTCCTCCCATCATAGTTACTCCTATTGGAGATATTATGTTGTCTCAGAGTTAGATTCAGTTTTGTTTGCTCTTCTTTTCGCTTCTAATGATTCCCGAGCAGACGTAAATTTGTGCGTCTTCTTCAGGCGCCATAGTTATGTCATTTTGTTGGCCGTTTAATTTTTCGGTAGCGTGTTATTCTGATGCCGGGGACCGTCCTAAAACGGAACGTAAAGGAAACAATAGAGAAAAAACTCTTCAAATAAACTTGGGTTTTCTCCCTCGGTTGGGATCTCTAAACTGCGGGCTTCAACGCCCTAGATAGTTGGTATTCCTGACTTCTTCTTTTGCATATTGTACTCTGCTAATGGTTCGATTTCATTTTTTAGGTTGGGATTTGTGAGCTTCCTTTTCATCCTATCAGCTCCGAAGTGATTGGAGGAGTTGGTGGAACGTAGGTTCCCTGAGACTGAAGTTATATTGTCTTGCTACTATTTTGTCTTCTTGGCTTGACAGTGATTTATCCATTTGTTATCTTGTAGTTGTGTTATTCGTGGTTGTGTTCCCAAGAAGATATTGGTGTATGGTGCATCATTTGGAGGTGAACTTGAGGTGAGGCTATGCAATGCAAACAATAAGTTATGACTGATAAAATATGCTGTATGGTATTTTGAATTCAGCTCACGTATCTGTATAATTCCCTTTTCACCTTTACAAGTGTTTGCAATCTCATCTACTGGGTTTCTATCGGAGGTTTTAATTAAATGATCAGCACAAATGTATGTTAGTGTTTACATTTTTGGGGATAGATGTTTGATGAATATCGTTTTTCTTGTAGGATGCAAGAAATTATGGATGGGAATTGAGTGAAAACCTTGACTTCAACTGGAAAAAATTGTTGCAGAAGAAGGTCAGTCGGTACATTTGTTTCATAATATATTTAAAATATCTGCCTGTGCTGGAACTCATTTCGGGAACATACATCCATGATTGCAGACCGATGAAATACTCAGATTGAATGGAATTTACAAGCGGCTATTGTCGAACGCTGCAGTTAAATTGTATGAAGGAGAGGGTAGAGTTGTCGGTCCCAATGAAGTTGAAGTCACACAGTTAGACGGGACCAAATTACGTTACTCCGCTAAACATATACTGATTGCAACTGGAAGTAGGGCACATCGCCCTGCTATTCCAGGACAGGTGATTTTCTTACCTTTAACCAACTACCTTAATGAGTTACATATTGGAGATCAATCCTTGGGGGTGTCTTCATAAGCTTTAAGCTAAGCAGATATTGTTTCTTTCCTTTCTGCTTTCTATTGGCTTAAATTTTATATTTGTTCTTTTATTAGAATTTCTTGTTTAGAATAGAGGTAGATAAAGAGACGGGAGAGATAGAAAGAAAATTATTGATTCTTGTTATTAGATAGGCTAACAGCCGATGGGTATATATACCCTAGAAGCAAAGGACTCCTACCATAAGTAGGAGTCTTACATAAGGAAGTTTCTTCCTACACAAGTAACTAAATATATCTCCTATTCGGTTTACCTAATTAGGAATAATTAGGGTTATTCCTACATTTCTAATAATTTGCGACTCTTTCTGTTCCTTCTATTTCTTGCTCCATGTATTTTTCCCTTATTTCTATAGGAGTTGGCAATAACTTCTGACGAGGCCTTGAGCTTGGAGGAACTGCCTAAGCGTGCTGTGGTGCTTGGAGGAGGGTAAATATAGCTTTCAGTTGTTTCCTCTAGTCGCACTTAAGTTTTTTTATTTGATGGTTGATTTTTCTTGATGTTTAGGTACATTGCTGTTGAGTTTGCTTCTATATGGCGTGGAATGGGTGCTACTGTAGATCTATTTTTCAGAAAGGAACTTCCATTGAGGTTATTATTAATGCTTAACTGTTTGTTTTATGTTGTTGTCAAGTATTTGCATTTCATTAAATCAACATATCAAGAAGATGGGATTAATAATAAGACCACTATCTGTTGTGATTAATTCGTCAGTTAGTAATATGTTCAAGATGGATAAGTAGATATAAGTCATGTTTGAGTGGGACATAAACTGATAAAAGGCACTTCAAAAGCAATGAAATCATTTGAAGACTGATCAACTACAATCAAAAGAAGAAAATATAACTCCTGGGGGCTGTTAAGTGGATTGTTTCCACATTCCTGGTATGGACAGAAACCAGTAGTAGTGAAGATCATCCAACCCCTCCCATTTTTTAAGTTCAATTATCTCTATCTTTGATGGGATTTTTTATGTAGGAATTAGTATGAGTTTCTTGTAACCTATTTATGTTGACCGTGCAGAGGGTTTGATGATGAAATGAGAGCAGTTGTTGCCAGAAATTTGGAGGGAAGGGGAATTAATTTGCATCCCCAAACAAATTTGACAGAGGTATTTTAGTTATTTAGTGTCAATGGGAAATCTATATTTCTATTTAAACTGTGCCACTTGTTAACTTTTTTTGTCTGTTTATCCTTATGCTGATCATGTTTTGAATTTCAGTTGGTAAAAACTGAAGAAGGAATCAAAGTTCGCACAGATCATGGTGAAGAATTAATTGCAGATGTTGTACTCTTTGCTGCTGGTAATGTTTCCACTTGATTTCTGACATTTTTCACGCATACTTAGAGCTGCATTAATATATCCGAAATCATTCATATTTAATAATTAGCATTTCGCGTATCATAATGTAAACACTAAAGAATAAAAATATGCTCTATTTATAACATGAACGATGTTCATGATTCGGAGAGCACAGTTTATGAAACTTCAAATCACTCTAGTCACACTAGATAGTACCATTCTACTGTTGTCGTCTGGAAACTTGGAATCCTTTGAACTGAGCTGAACTGAACTGGTATTCTGCCACGTTGAAGCTCTTTCTTTCTCCCAGAATAAATAAATGTCCTTTTGTTCATAAAATGTCTTCTCCAATTTTACAGGAAGAATTCCAAATTCGAAGAGATTGAATTTGGAAGCTGTAGGTGTTGAGGTTGATAAGATGGGGGCTATTAAGGTCAGTAATGTTTCTTCTATTGTCTTATATTTCTAGAGCTGTTTCTTCTATGAAAGGCTTCTGCCCACTGACCAGAACATGACAACGTTTTTTTAAGTTTTGCTTTATTTTGAATTTGATGATAACTAAACTTTACATGTTTTGCATTTTGATATTTTACTGATCAATCAGATATTATGATTCAGTACGCTGGTTTAGGTTTGCTCGATTAAATTGTTCAAGCTCTCATGCTTGTGTATGGTAGTTGTTCGCTGTGGAAATGATGGCCATGATAAAAATATTGTTCCTTGTAGAGTGGATTTGATATCACTTTCCGTTTTCATGTAATTAGTACCATTTAGATCTATTTAGCCGATTAATATTTGCTGAGTTCTTAGTTATCTTTCCTCCCCAGGTGAATGAGTACTCGCAAACAAACATACCTAGCATATGGGCCATCGGTGATGTTACAAATCGCATGAATCTTACACCTGTTGCCTTGATGGAGGGAACTAACTTTGCAGTAGGTTCCCTTGCCACCATGTTTCCCCTTTTGTTGATGTCTAAGCCGTTCTAGTTCATAAAGAAAAGAAAAGCAATAAACCACTTCTGATGTTATATGCAGAAAACTGTTTTTGCTGGGGAACCTACCAAGTCCGACTATGACAATATACCATGTGCTGTGTTTTGGTATGAATTGTATCTACTCATATATTTTGTACATTGACGTTCTTACCCATTTCCTGCAATTTCATTCCATATAGTTAACACATTAATTTGCTCTTTTACAGCATACCACCTCTTTCTGTAGTTGGGCTTAGCGAAGAGCAAGCGATAAAACAAGCAGATGGTGATATACTAGTTTTCACTTCAAGCTTCAACCCTATGAGGAATACAATTTCTGGGTAAGCATAATCATGATCTTGTTAGCTTGCTTCTTTTCATGTGAAACTATTTGTTCAATACATGGATGAAGTTGCTATGCCTTAGCTCCTTTTAGCTATCCATTACTGCCCAAAATATGTTGCATGAGAAGGCAAAGTGAAGTTTTTTCTTTAGCAGAATATGTGGACCATGCGAGTCGCAAGTTTGCCGGAGTTGTCATATTTTGTAGCATTAAAACCACACCATGCACTGCCGTTTTGTAGTTCTAGTCTGAAGATGTTACTAATGGCTACTACAGCCATCAGTTTGTTTTCTGAATGAGTTGAATGATGATTCCCATTTGGCCGCTCTTTGTTTATAGGCGACAAGAAAAGACAGTCATGAAGCTTGTTGTCGATGCTACTACTGATAAGGTGTTGGGAGCTTCCATGTGTGGGCCGGATGCAGCTGAAATTATGCAGGTTCATCACATTTTCCTCATTCAGTTTCTTGCTTCCTTTAGGCTTTTACTGGTGATCTTACCTTTCCCCTGCACTTTCTCGCCTTCGTATTAAAAGCATGCGTGCTAGCTATAAAACATTTTATTGGTAATCCTGTTTTCTATGAAATAAAATATTTCGTTCTCTACCTTGTTGCTTCACAGGGCATTGCTATTGCGCTCAAGTGCGGAGCAACAAAGGCACAGTTTGACAGCACGGTGAGCATTTTGTGATGCATCTCATTGGTAGGGTAAAGAGTATCTAGATCTTATCATATGATTTCACTGTTTAATGTAATGGCATGCAATGCAATAATAATAGATTGGGATACATCCTTCTGCTGCGGAAGAATTTGTGACAATGCGATCAGTTAGCAGGCGCGTTGAAGGTGCTAAGAAACCAAAGACGAACCTATGATCAAAATCAGGGGAAGACGGGAATGAAGAAAAAACATGCTTCTGCTTCTACTTTTGCTTTATTACCAGACGGGACGGGACATGAACTGTACCATTTATGCTTGCGTTTCGTCGACATAGATTCGTGACTTGTATGTAACAGCGGATTTAAATGCTTCAGGTTGAACTATTTGATTTGGTTAGTACTCCCCCTCAAAAAGAAAATAGAAATAAAAAGCTACCTGTGGCATTTCCTACCTTCTCAACTACTAACATCGCATTCCAAAGAATGTTTTTGGGCGTCATATCTTTTCTCTTCTGGTGGTACTAAGATTATCAGTCATATATATATATAATAATAATAGCACAATTAGGAAATCAAAGATAAAATGTAGGGATAAATGTGTGTACTCATTACAGTGGTGCTTGCTTTTATGCTATCCATCTCCTCTCCTCCCTCCGTCGTCTGCAGTCTAACCGCTAGGATATTTTGTTTTGCCTCGACATGCATCACACGTTGTAAACCCCTGGCCTGCACAATATGCACACTTGGTGTCTTCTCCTATCCACTCCAGAAACTGCCATCCAAAAAGAAATGAAATAGTAATGTATATCCGCAACATATCAATTATCTCTATTGGATGTAAGAAATCCCCTCCTACCTGCGGTTCGATGTTCGGTTCCCCTGTTCCATCACATTCTGCAACCACATAAAAGAGCATACATATAATTTACACTATCAGCTACCATTTCCAGTATCAATGGAGCGCATCTAAGGGAGGAGTACGTAGTAATAGAGAACGTACCTAGGCACAATAAACGGCCCTCATCACGACAAGTAAGGCACTTTGTCACCTTCCTCACCGTATTTACATTGGTTTCTTTGCTCTTGCTAACGAGTCTCGAGGGTTCCTCCCACCTATTCTCACCAAGCAGAAACACTCTGTGCTTGGACATCCCTGCTTCTCTCCCACCTTCTTCCTTCACAGCTTTCCGCGGTTTTTCTGAAATTTCAGTTACAGAAGCAACTGCAGCGCCATTGCCATCTTCCTGCAAAGAGCTTCTGTCATCAGAGGAAGCAGCATGGTTTTTGCACTAATTACTGCATTCCAAGCCCATTCTTCTTTTGGCCACATATCCAGACATGGTGGCGTGGTGGTGAGCAAGCAGCCTCTACACTTTGATGTATATCAGGCAATTGAAAACGTGAAAGGAAGCAGTAGTACTGGCTCTAGTTAAGATAGGGCAGCATAAATGGTGAGAGTAGTATCGTTATGAGGATAAGATACCTTCAGTTGAACATTGAAATGGCTCTTTGTGTCTTCTGTCTTCTTAGGAGTCCTGGTTGAGTTGTACAGCCTTTCGATGAGCTCTGTGCTCATTACTCCATCTTCAGGAACACTTAATGTCGCCTGCCAATTAGGCTCAATACATTAAAAGCAGATACGTCCACTACATCTGTTTAGACTGAGTAGTACATACATTCACACAATTTTCAGTGTAGATTACAGCAGTATGCAAACAGGAAATGTTGTGCGTTATAGACACTTACCTGCCAAGTCTTCACGGCGCGCTCAGTCCCACTGGAGAACCAGGAGTACTCCATATCCTCTTCTCCTGAATAAAATCCCAGTTCTGACAATGCTTCCTCCAATAAGCACGAAAACACAAGCAGACAACTTGAGCAAAAGAACAGAATCACACATACGACAATAGTAGTGACTGACTGGTGCTCCTCTATCTACTCTATACTGGAGCAAAGCGTATATTTAGAGACAGTTCATTCATCCAATTCGTTTTCATGATAATATTGTCTTAGAAACGAATTGTAAGGCATTAAAATGGACAATGTGGGCATATGATTATAAATGGAATGATGAACAACTCGCCTTGGTTCTAAAATGCCTAGAAGAAATGTATTTGTGACTTGGGAGCACACCTGCATCTCTCGCACCTCATCTCCTTCGCTTCCCATCTTCAACGCTTTCCTCACTTTCTCCTCCTCCCTTTTCACTTCAACAACGACCGCAGGCGGAGCCGACTCCACTGTCTCCTCTTTGTCTTTCGTCTCTTCTTCCAGAACGATCGGGTTTGCACTCGACCCGCTCTCGGGGATCAGGCTCCTCTCCTTGAGAACCTGCAAGAGTGTCCCAACATTGGCACCCGCATCGGGCAAGCCATCAGGTCTGGCGGAAACCGAAATCCGCTCCTCTAGTGCCTGAATTCGTAGCTTCAACGACTGAATCTCAGTCAGAAGGGAGTCCCTCTCGCGAAACCACCTCTGCTCTTCCCGGAGCCACCGTTGCTCCTCGCGCAGCCACCGCTGCTCCTCTCGCAGCCAAAGCAAGGCATCGCGATCAGAGCCCAAAGAGCTTGAGTTGGAATTGGGAGAGGACGAGGAAGCGTAGCAAACATGTGACTTGCAGAGAGAGACGGAGGACTTGGAGAGCGGGAGTAGATGGAAATGGCGAGGAATGATAGAAAGAGGAGGATTGAGAGGGATGGGATTGAGGAAAGAAGACGACGATGACATTGGAGAGCGCAGCGTAGAAACCAACACTGAGAGAGCTCTGGTGGAAGAGATGGAGTCGGAGAGATTCCGAAAGGAGGCAAATAGGGGATAATGATGGAACCACTCAATTACTGAATTGCATATCTACTACAAGAATAACTGGTGGCGCGTGGCGGGAAGTTGCAAGGGTATACGAGACTTTCCAATACATTTTCTCCTCAGGCAAACCAATGGCTCGTTGTAGCCTACCCAAACAGTGTAAAACTAACGAATTGTTTGGATGATTTCAAATGATTTGGATTTTAATTTTTTTTTGTTTTATATAATCAGTTTGGACACTAAAACAAAAAAAATAGTTTCAAGATATTTGGAATCACTTTGTGCGTCAAATTGACGGTTTGAACAATAACAACGACTCTACGTTTTCGACATTAACTTTCAGCAATAGCTGTGCGTTGATCCTCGTAGGGGGTGGTGATTTTCTCTCGCAGTTGAGTGTTCTCGTCTGTAAGGCGATTATTTTGTTATAATCTCTCTTGTTATTTTCCGTTTTCAACTTGGATCCTCGGGGGCTTTTGTGTTTCTCCTAACGATTTCATATTACTCTCGTATAAGATTTGAGTTTTGATCTCTACCTTGAGAGAGTTTTCCTTCTTTTCCTAGCTTCTTTGCTAGGATTTTGTTCAAAACCTTACCTACGATCAATTAAGGATTTCTACAACAATGGCGACTAACGTTGCAAATCTGTCAGTCGTATGGCAACCAGAGCGAAAAGACGAGATTGATACCTTAGGGAACAAGGTGTTCTTCTACTGTTGTGTTGTCGTGTTTTAGGTAGTTTGTTATTTTTTGTGCTCCTTTGCTGCCCAGTCTGATCGAATAGTAAGGCATTGGGGTTTTAATCTCAAACAATGTAGCTGCGCCTGTGGAGTCTGCACCTCCGTGTTGACACCAAATTATAAATATTGTAAGGCTTTTTGTAAATTGCCTTAGTAATGGGAATCAGTGGGTTAGTAAAAAAAATATTGGAGATACTTTTGGTATTTATTTTTCTTTCCAATAATTACATTCAATATATCTCTTATGTTTCAATTATTAGATATTAATTCGGCAACTCATATAATGGTCAATAATAAAGGCCATTGGCATAACCCCAATAGTGTGATGAATTGGCCATATCACTTTTTTTTTTACCGAAAAAGTAAACTTTATTAATGATTTGTCGAAATACACAAGGTTAAAACCTTGTCGACAAGCCAACTTAAAGGTACAACACTCGAAAATGAGGACGTATGGAAACCAGATTATCTAGCTAATGTATGAGCAACCTGATTCCTTTCTCTTCAAACAAAACAAAAACCAAAATCCCATGTTCGTAATAAGGAGCGACACATACGTACAATCTTCCCAGATTATGTTTCATCCTCGTCATGCTGCGTGACGGCCGACCATAGGACATGTGAATCTCCTTCAAAGGACACGTTTGGAATCCGATGTCCAATTATCCACCTAAGTGCTTCTAGTAGAGCTAGAGCCTCACCTTCCTTGGCCTGTATTAGTCCTCTTCTCCACTGCATTTGGTAGTGTAGCACAGTTCCATGGTGATATCTCAACACCATGCCCAGTCCCGTTTGGTTTTACAAATGAAGCAAAATCAATGTAGCATTTGAACTTCCCTGGGAGCGGTGGATGTCACTTATTGCAGTATGCCGGCGCCGATTTCTGTCCATTTGATTCCGGATGATGGTGAACAGCTTGCCAATCTTTCAACTGCTGCCATACCTCACGTATCACCACCCGAGCCGGTTTCAATTGCCTGTTACACACTCTACTGTTACGCTCCTTCCAAATGCTCCACAGGATCGCTAGAATCTTCGCACCTATAGCACTAGGCTGTGCCTCCAGTATTTCCCACTGGAACTCCACGAACTCAGAAGTTTGCGAGGCTGAAGATGTCATTATTCGTGCGTCTAAGAACATTCGAGATACAAGTGCCAATTTGACAGTATAGTCACCCTTGGGACTAAAATGCCGCATCATCTGGTCTCTACCCGTAGCCACACACACCAGGAGTTTAAGGATTAACATGGCACGTGCGGCAAAAAAATTTCAGTAGTGGCTGTGAAATTCCACTCCTTCGTATCCTCCAGAAAAGTTCTTTAACTGTCAAGTCAGGCCACCTCGGGTCTCTAGCGGTTTGAACATGCCGATTATCCTCATCTTTAAGCCAGGGATCATCCCAACTCTAATATTAGACCCATCTCCAATCCTCCATCCTGTACCTCGTCGAAGAAGGGGTTGAGATGCACATAAACTGCGCCAGATAAAGCTTGGTCGATGTCCAAGCTCTGCTGTTAATATATTCCCATCTTCGAAGTATTTTGCTATATAAATCCTGGCGACTAATGAATTTGGATTCGTGTGAATACACCAAGGCTGTTTGCCAAGAAGGGCGAGATTAAAACCTCTTAGATCTCGAAAGCCGAGACCGCCATGATATTTCGGGATCGTTAATCTTTGCCAATTCATCCATGGAACACCGTTACCTGAGAAGCGCTTTGAATTCCACCAAAATGCGTTTAGCATG
Source organism: Linum usitatissimum (assembly GCA_030674075.2). Taxonomy (NCBI): domain Eukaryota; kingdom Viridiplantae; phylum Streptophyta; class Magnoliopsida; order Malpighiales; family Linaceae; genus Linum; species Linum usitatissimum. The sequence goes on along the minus strand of JAUJYP020000285.1, from coordinate 8,123,256 downwards.
ATGACCTCCAAATCTTCAGTAAAGGTATCTGGCAACAAGAACACGCTCATGCTATACATTGGAAGAGCTTGTGCTAGTGCCGTCAACAACAGCTCTTGCCCACCTTTTGACAACTTCTTGTCCTGCCATACCTTATCTTTGATATATTTAAAAGAATTTGTCCGATTTCTCCCTACCAATGCTAGCACCCCTAGGTATCAGGATGTATCAAAAGCCGAGTGAATTCCCAATAAATGTGACATATTAGTTTTCAGATTTGGGTCGATTTCTTTGCTGAAGATTATGCTGGAGTTATCAAAGTTTATCAACTGCCCGGATGCAGCTGCATAGAGGGTGAATATTGTTTTAAGTGTGCTCGCTTCAGACTGTTTAGCTTGGAAGAAGAACACCGAGTCATCCGCAAATAAAAGGTGTGGAACTCGAGGCGCAGCTCGACAAACTCGGAATCCATGTCAGCTTCCCCTAACAGAGGCATTGCGAATCATTGCTGTTAATCCCTCTGCGTAAAGGATGAATAAAAACAGCGACAAGGGGCAACCCTGTCGTAGTCCTCGTTGTGGTTCAATGTTCCCAAACTCTGTATTGTTGATAACTACTGCATAGCGGACGGACCGGACACACATAAGCATCCATCTAGTCCAAGAAGCCGCAAACCCAAACTGTTTCAAGATCACTTCCAAGTAGGTCCACTCTTCTCTATCATATGTTTTCGATATATCCATCTTGAGTGCCACATCACCAACTTTTGTCTTCTGTTTCGTTGTTAAGCTGTGCAAAAATTCAAATGCTATCATTATACTATCCACAATCGATCGACCATGAACGAAGGCCGATTGCTCCTCCTCCACGATATGTGGCATGAGCACACGAAGACGATTTGTTAAAACCTTGGCTATTATCCTGTAGCTGCACAACAAAGTGAGATAGGTCGGAGATCCCGCATTAAGCTTGGTTGATCTACCTTTGGAAGTATTATGATATTGGTAGCCTGTACTGGTTCATTGATTGTACCATTTGTGAGCCAAGTCTTACAGTATGCAACGATATCCAGACCTATAATGTCCCAGAAATTCTGGTAAAACGTGGGATTAAAACCATCCGGACCTGGGGATTTATCCAGTCCCATTGAGTAGATTGTCGCCTTGAACTCCTGGTCTGTAAATGGAGCTATTAATTTTGCATTTTGTTGTGCGAATACCCGCTGCGAAATACACTAAATAACTGGTTGGAAGTCATCCCCTTGGGCTTGAAATAATTCCTCAAAATATTGTACTGCCACCTGTCCCATTTCGTGTGCTGTTTCAACCCGGACCCCTTGCTCGTTTTGTAATCGCTAAAGTTTCTTTCTTTTCCTGCGACCATTGGCCATCGAGTGAAAAAATCGAGTGTTAAGATCTCCAAATTTTGTCCAATCCTGTTTCGCTCGTTGTCTCCAAAAGGCGTTTTCCTTTGTTAAGAGATTTAGATATTCCTCCTGACGTCGATCCATGCTAGTTATCGAGTACGATGTTGGTTGTTCCCTCAAGCTCATCAGTAACTCACGTTTTTTCGTCATCAGTAACCCCGTCAAGTGGAATTTCCTGTCACTACCATCATCTACAAGCATGGTGATGAAGTGCCTGTTGTAGCTGACTAAGGTACACAAAGATTTACTAGTTTGTCACCCGGCTGTTGGCCGGTTAATTTTTTTCATCTCATTTTGTTTATTGGAATTTCCTGTCACTACCATTTTTTACGTACATATTTTTCAGATGTGTGTTCTATTATCGGATTCTTTTTAATAACATACAATTTATTGTTGTCCATGCATGAAAATTAGCTAAAAATGAATCTAAAATTTAGTTAAAAATAATCTGAGTTAAAGATAGTCTTACAAATAATAAGAAGACATGTAAGACATGTCATATAATTTCAATAAAATACTTCTTAAAATGTTTTAAAAATTAAAAGTGTAGCTTGTGAATGGTGTAATATATAATTATTTTGTAAATAAACAGAAAAAATATCAATGTTGCTAAATTTTAGTTGAAGCACTTTTTACCATTTTCTTGTTTGTTTGTAATTGGATGGCTATGAGTTGTATTTTTATAGGTCACTACTGTCATTAAATTATGAAAATAAATTGTAATGCTTAAATTAAAAATAATAAAAATATAAATGTATGAAAATACTTTATTTTTAGTTGGTGTATGTAAAATCATAATATTAAATATTAAGTTGGCGTAAGATTTAGACTCCCTAATAAGCTTATATGAGTAACAATTTGTGTACTCGCAACTTGTTGGTACTAAGTACCCTCTATCACATTTTATATTTTATTGTATGATGTGTATAAAATTAAGAGTTTTTAAGTTTTACTTTATTATGGGTTTAGGATAAAGAGTTAAGGTTTTAAAGTTTAATTTTTGGGGTTTGTGATTTTTTGTTTTGAATGTATGGTCAAAAGTTAGAATTGAAAATATAATTTAGGATTGGTTTACAACGTAGTGTTTGCAAATTAAGTTTTAATATTAGGATTTTAGTATTAATCTTTAGTGTTTATGGTGCAATATAATAAAGTTGATTTTACATAATTAATTATTAATCCAAATAGTCTTGTTATTATTATTTAAATCTATAAAAAAATATTGAGTTGATGTATTACTTATATTTAATAGTCTTATATATGAAAACTAAATATAATTAATAACTTTAATAGAATATAATTAATGGTTAATTTCGATGACCAAGTTATTTTATGTCATTCAATAATTTTCATGTATGATTGATATAACACTTAGACCCGATAGTCTTATATAAGAAAAGTTGATATAAAAAATTACTCACGTTTGAATATAATTGGCGGTTAATTCCGATGACTTTATAATTCTTATGTCAAGATATAATTTTAAAATTATGAACCTCAATGCTCGAACTTATAAGCTCAAGAATTATTATTTAAACAATTAATATACATTACCATATATGTACGATGCTTAGTTATACATTTGTTTCATAAATGTTTTAATGAATATATTCATTCATAGCACAATTAATATGAATCACATTCACTCATTTGATCATAATGAATATCACTCATATTAATAAAAAAATAATTTACTTATTTATAAAATAAAAAATATTTTACCCATTAACCCATGAATTTATAATAATAAATTATAGCACGGTATTTCGATGATGAAAGTACGAAACAATAGAATGAAGAGCTGATATGAAAAAATAGAAGAGTTAAAAATGGGAAAAAAGAGAAAAAGTAGCCAGAAAATGAAGAAATTAACGGTTCAAGAAAGTGATGCGGTAATTGTTCAGTTTTAGAGAAATGGGAAAAGAGAGTTATTTGTTTTGTCAAAAAGAAAATATAAGGGCAATTATTTATTTTGCGGAAGTGAAGGAGAAAACCGGAAACTCCAAAAATAGTTTAGGTGGCAGTCAGAAAAAATATATATACATAATATATATATTTAAATGTAAGAGGGAAAGACTTGTTGGTAGAATCCCTAAAAATATGGATTGAAGTCTAAATGGACGGTTATACTTATGTGTCAAATTCTAAAATCTGAAAATACATTATATAAGAAAAGGTGAAAAATTACGATGTTGGTTGTTCCCTCAAGCTCATCAGTAACTCACGTTTCTTTGTCATCAGTAACCCCGTCAAGTGGAATTTCCTGTCACTACCATCATCTACAAGCATGGTGATGAAGTGCCTGTTGTAGCTGACTAAGGTACACAAAGATTTATCTCTCCATAGAATTGCCATTCCACCAATGTAACCTACCACATCGACTGCAAAATAGCCCTCGAACCCCAACAAAATTGTTATTGTCTCCATTTGATCTTTATATGCTAGTGTTTCGATCAACATGACCAGGCTGATGAAACTTGACCAAATCGTTTATGACCAGGCTGATGAAACTTGACCAAATCGTTTATGACCAGGCTGATGAAACTTGACCAAGTCATGAACGACTGTAGCTGCAATGGATTGTCCCAATCCTCGAACGTTCCAAAAAAATATCTTCATGATGACGTAAGGCGAACGCTCATACGAGCGAAGACAACAACTGAAAACGAGCAGTCAATCTATTGATGCATCGTGAAGGCCGAGCTCTCTAGGGTTTTTTGGAGTGGTACTTAATTATTTATTTGGATTTTGGCCATATGACTTCTCATATCATTTAATATTATTTTCTCATATCATTTAATACTACTTTTCTAAGTCGATCATATGACTTCTCAAAGCAATTAATATTATTTTGGCAGATTTCAGTAAGAAAAAATATTAGTTATTTCAAATTACCCATCCAAACTACTTGTTAAAACCCAAAACCCAAATCAATTCATGGACCAGACATTGGAACCGGTTGATGGAAATTGGAAAATATACATAGATAGAAAATACCTCCCCGCACAGAAACACCTCTAAATATGTTCCAATTAAACCCAGACACTTTTTAAGTTTAATTCAACAGAGACGCTATTATTCCCCCAGCCAGTAAGTAGATTTAACCTGTTGAATACAATACAAACAATCAAAGGTATGCTTGGCTGGTACGGGTTTGATATGAACCGTAGATAAAGAAACATCTACAAGTAAACCTGCTCGCAATGCAATAGGCTTTGCCTACTAATCCGTCCAGTAAAATGCACAGATTGTAGGCGGCTGAAAGACTCATCAGCTCCCCCCCCTTTTCGGCTTAGTCGAGCTTCACATTGGAGTAGAGAAGGGTGTCCCTTGTGAGTGGCATATTCAGAAGCATGCACACCTGCCAAAATACACATTCACGCAATTAAGATAAATGATATGATCGATGGCTTTTTTGCAAACACAGAAAAATGACATCTCTCTCATGAAGAGCAAGAATCTCCCCTCTGGTTTTACCTCAAAAACACAGGTCAAGGAAACCATTTTACTTCATCTGGTTTTTTATATCAATAGAGGATCTGGACTGAAAGTAAGAATAATGTTTGCTGCTCTTACCCCAATTAGAGTAGAAATGAGAAGAATAATTCCTGTCAACCAAGCCAAGGTCGTTCTGACCAAGGCCACCTCCAGAACGGTGGTGACATTAACTACAGGGGATACATTGGTTTCAGCCAACAAACGTGCAGATGGCCAATCAGTCAGCACCACCTCCAACTTTGTTTCTGATTCTGGCTTAAAGGAAACAACCGCAACAAATTGACCTGTACAAAGCAAACAGTTGGTCAGTTTAGGACTAACTTGACAAATAATAGAATTTTCTGCATCATCAGCACGCTAAGAAAAAGCAATGACACTGCCAGCAACATATTGGATGAAAAATATGTGTAGGGAATGGATGTTGAAAGTACATTGAAACAAACGTCTACCGCCTGCTAAGTAACTCTTTTCGGTTTCCCTACTAGAGCCATAGAACACAAGATTCTTCTAAGAAACAGATGGCAGTTTCCCACACGGACTGAATTACTTCAACACATATATAAGTAAATAACTTCTGCCATCGCTTTCAAAATCCAAAATGTACGTTACTCCAGATTTCATTTAACAAGAATGAGACTACAAACCTTTATATGCTGCCTGCAAGTAATCAAGCACTAGAGACACTACGCTAAGTAACAGCTCCTCGCCTTGCTGCACAATATGTCCTGTTCCGTATTGCTCTTGCAAAGCCTACAGGCAACATAAAAAAGCAAATTACGAAGCTACCAGCATCTCTCGAAACTCTGATCTAATTCCTACTTGTAGCTCTAAAAAGAAAGTGGAGATACAAGAAAAAGAATTGGCAGGGCAAGAATAGAAGGTAAGAAAATCAAGTTGAACAACCAGTCCTTGAATGCTATTGAATAACCATACAGCAAACATGTTAATCACCTTAATGCCATCAAAGCAACCAATCGTAAGCTCTGCAGGTCTTTGGGTGCCCTTATAGAGATCTTCGTGCATCAGTGTTGCCCTTTTGCTATTTCGCATCAGAGCCAATAGACTCAATACAAAATTCCTGTCGGCATCCTGTAACAGTTGAAGCGTGTCATAATAGCTTTTTCAACTGAAAATAATTTAAGCTGGAATACAAGGAACTCAAAGACCTTTGACATGTGAAGATTCATGGTTCCGCTAGGCAAAGAGATCTCAAAGTTCCCATTCATTGCTCTTGAAGTTTCAGCAACATACGAACCCCCGAACAAAGATGCCTAGAATGTTATCAAAGTGTCAAAAAACATTACATCACGCAACTTGCAGAATAGAAGCCTAGACCAATGTTGAAATAATTAGCCACTAACAAGATCACTTATTTCCTTTTCTGTGGCATCTGTTAAGCCATCATCCAAATAAACAACAGAGACTTCTTCACCTGAAAAAGTTCTCATAGAAAGACAAGTGGTATCAGACACCATGTTTGCATTAGCGGAAGATATTCAAATAGACAATGTAATCGCGGGAGAGGATTGACCAACCTGGAAGTTCAATTTGAGCTTTTTCTGAACCAAAAGCTGCCTTTCTCTGCAGAGCCTGGCTGAACTTCTCAATTGTCTCTGCCTGAGGGAGATCTGGATGTAATAGAATATGAGTCAATATTAAGCAACAAAACAGGAAATTCAGAGCTGTAGATAGAATTTCAGCGCTGACTGGAGACCTTTCATTCCAGTAACTTCCAACATGAAGACAGCACGTGGCCGATCAAATGGATTGGGCATGAGAACACCATTCAACTGCATGAAACAGTAAGGAAACTGAGTGAAAAAACTGGATTGAAGGAAAAGAACTAATGTATCACGGGAAAGCTTATGCTTAAGACCTTAGCGGAACCAGCTGCTGAAAGTGCAGTGGATGGTGCAAAACCAAGCAAAACAGACACCGCATCAGCAACTTCTGGGATCGACAGTGGTTGAGACTGCAAAAGCAGTACAAAAAATGTTAGAAAGCCTGAATCCATGAGTGAAATGAAATTAAAGAGGCAATCTCAAAGGAATAATTCTCATCCACATACAATGTCAACCTAAACACTAAACCATCGAAAAACATTTCATTTCATGCGATAATTTCATTATTCTCATCTATGCACAAGTAAGCTAATCAACTTGATTTTGGAAATTGACAAACATACTAAAAGAGGGGATATAAAGCCAAGAAACCTGGATGCCATCAATTGTCGATTGAGAGCGAAGGTATTGGTGGTCGTGGCCATCGATGAACAAAACCGCTCCACTGCTTTCTTCCTGAAATGAAATCAAATTGAATCGAATCAAACAAGTATCAGATCAGATCACGGAGAAGCAAGCACAAAGCGTGCATATGAGAAGCAGGCAATCCGCTGATGAAAAGAGAGCTGGCCTTGGCAGATGAGCAGAAAACAGAAGAGACGAGAAGAAGGGCGGTAAGAACGCGTAACGCCATCATCCTCTGGGAAGAACCAAATGAGAAGTTGAGATCGATCTGTAGATTTCGGAGCAGAGATGGCCACGGTCCTCTGTCCAGTCGATTTCCCTGGATCAATTTAGAGGGAGTAGTGCGTCGTCGTTTGGCATGTCTCGTGGTTGTCTGTCTGGTGTCAACCCGAGAATAATAGCAGAAAATCAACGGCGGGAAATCTTTGGTAAATAAGAAGCCCGAAGGTATAGCCTGTCAATAACAATGTTGGGCTTCTAAACCTTGGGCCTATTGAACTATGTTCCTGACGTAGCTAAGAAAAACCAGCTCATTTATAATCGCCAAATAGCTATAATCCAAAAAGTTATTAGTATGTAAGTTTACACTAAAAAAAACCAAATATCCTTTTCTAATAATAAAGATTTTTGTTGGCACATGACAACACAACACTAATCTAAGACCCTGTTTACTAATTATTTTAATTTAATTTGGAAACAGACTTAATTTGGAATTCATGAAAACTTGAAATCGAAGTGTAAGTTGAAAACAGAAACCTGTTTAGTTGCAAATGTTGTAAAATCTGAAAATTAAAAAATTAAAAAATGAAATTGCATTTAATAGATAAATTTATGGGAATTCTTATTTATTTAAAGTCAATTGATCGATACGGGTTCAGTTCAAATACTTCTATGTCTATAAACTATACCTACATTTATCTAAACATAACAACATTTAGATTTACTTCTATTCTAAAATTACTATGTCAACTCAAACTTTACCATATTGGATCGATTTCAATGGATAACCAACTGTTCTTGCTTCTTATTAATATCTTTATCAACAAATTATATAAACTGGACAACTTTTAAATATGACCAACCTATACGTGAATACATGTGAAAAAAACCTATACGTGAATTAATATTAAATTTATTACTCCATTCATGATTGTGTTTTGGCCAAAAAGAGTTGACGCACATAAACAGACGAGGGAATGTGTTTGCACAACAAAAACAAATATAAAGGAACTTCAGCGGTGGGATTTGATATGGAGACTGATTTAAATGAAATCAAAGTAAAAAGTCGCGTGCAACTTGTTTTCAAAGGGACTAAGATTTAAATAGTTTAGAAGGTTTACACCATCAAAACACCATTGACAGGGTTTGTAGGTCGAAAAATCCATCAAAATACTACTGAGCACTATTTTCGTCACTCTCCCGTCTGTTTTCCTGTCAAGTTGGCCACGTTGGTTTTCCACGTCAGCAGATGTACCGCACCAGACAACTGAGTATATTCTGGGCGATTCTCCTAAACCCAAACAGTGGGTCGAATAATGAGTTAGATAGGTGAGAGAAATTTGTGGGCGGAAAAAGTGGGGAAGTACATCACATTGTGTTAGAAGTTATGTGTGGTTGGGAATGTTTTGTTATTTCTTTTCATTTGCACTTTCCAACGATGAGAAAACAAGCCAAAAATATCTCTTTTGCGGTTTCACTTTATAACTTAAGTGGTCATATGTCATTGTCTTCCCAAAATCACCAAACTCCATTGAAAGACCTTCCAAAGTCTCCAAATATCTCCAATGGACAAGCATCAGAACACGAAAGAGGGTAAGCGATTTCTGGAGTTGTATTAGGTCGTGTTACCTTTCAATCTCGTGCATCTATTCATACAGTAATTCTAGGGTTTCTGGTACGACAGAAACTGCGCGAATAATGTCAAGACTGATTCGACCATTGAAGCATGAATTCCTGTATGAGGATGATGAAGTCCTCTATCGTTGTGGGTTGCGAGCATCACGACGTCTGTCACACACAACAATGAATCCGGGGAAGAAAAACTTTGGCTGCCCTAGTTACTTGTCGTCGGTAAGGCATACTGTTTTGGTTATTATATGTACTGAGATGTAATCGTATTAAAGAGTGTAATCGTCGAAGGCAAAAGTAGCGGCAGATGGTGAGATGCATTCTTTGGAAATTCAAAGTTTGGGGTTTCGATATAGATTAATGGGATATTGGCTGGCTGTTGGCTATGATTGGAGCATTGGAGGACTCTTGGTGTATCCAATATGAAGAGAATCGAGATGAGAAGATGAATGGATGAAGAATGGAGTGGAGATCGAGATTGACAACGGCTCTCCCGCTAGAGAGTACCAAATGACCTAGGTTGTACGGATTTTTAAGGGTTGCTAAACGACGCCCTACATTTTACTGTCAAACGCCCTAACATCGTCGTAATATTTGAGTTCGGTAATGAAAATGAGTTCGGTAATGAAAATGATGTAAACGCCCCTTGAATAGTAAAATGAAATTCTTTATAAGACGCGGAAATTCCAAGAACTTTCACACCTCATTCAAACGAACATTAAAAAATCGTCGCTGTCGCCGTAGCCCTGCCACCGGACGCCAGACCCCCTCCGCCATCGTACCGCCGACGCACCGCCGCCGTACCACCGTCGTATTGCCGCCGCACCGCCGCCGAGGTATTAAAACTATGGACGGCGTGCCGACCGCCCGACGACGGTGTCGGCGGTCCACGCCGATAGCCTGGCCACGGGGTTGGCAGTCAACGCCGACGGTCAGGATCATCACCGTCACCGTCTGATGGGATCTGCTCATCGTCGCCGTCGGAGTCATCCCGAATGGTATGGATGTCATCGGTCAAATCCGGAGCCTGGCTAGCAAAAATCTCCTCCACCGTCTACTCTCTCCCAGCAGAGTGCAGATCGGGGTCCACGTATATCGGTCCAGGAATATGAAACTGCGCACTAGACTGCCCATCATCCCCTAGTCTAGATTTCTTTCCCTTCCATTTCTCCTGCACCAATTTTCTATCTGATGCAGAGATAGCATGATCGATAAACCGCGGCAAGTCATCATCTCCCATCGACATCGCTCTAACTATATATGCAATTGAAATCATAACTATTAATTACAAAACTAACACTTTAAATCTGAACTAATAATGACAAATGTTAAACTTGTATTCACTATTTCACCTTAATTATATTGGGGGATTCCTATTTCACCTTAATTATAATAACTAATATCTAACTTTCAATTATTAGTAAAATAAATATGCAATTACGAATTATAATGATTAATCCTTAATTTTCAAATATTTTTTTTATATGGACTAATTAACTTAAATTATAATAAGTAATTATTAATTACTTATATTTATTACTAAATTTACTAATTTGATCATTTCCAAGTTAATTGTTACAATATTAATTAATTAACCCTAATTAATATTTATTAATTAGTAAATTAACCTTAATTATTAATTTTGAATAACTAATTGATTAATTATTTAATTATCAAATATTAATTATTACCTATTTCATTGCTAATTCACTAAACTAAATATAAATGCTACTTTAATTTTAATAATAATTCTTATTATTAAAAAATTTGATAGTCGGCCGCCGGTCGGCGTGCCGACTTTCACAATTTTTTGTACAGTATCTAGACGGACGGCGGGAGGGGAGCGGCTGCGGCGGTGGCTGGCAGAGGGAGGCGGCGGGCGGTGGTCGGCAGCGGTGTGTGAGCGGTTTCGGGGATTGATTTCAGAAGGTATTTCGAGAGTATATCGTTTACGAAAACTAGGAAGTGTGTTTGATTCGACCGCCATCATGTGTATTTAAAGACGAAGTTCGAAGGGCATTTTCGTAATTTGACGTATTGAATTGAAATGATAGGTCGTTTGACAGTAAAATCTAGAGCGTTTTATAGCAGTTCAGATTTTTAATTATCAAACTACTACCGGGTCTCAGGGCCGGATACTAACTTACTGACGCACTGCCGGAACCCGTTGATTCTGGGTAGTGAGTGCACCCGTGCCCGATTGATATCCGGTCAAAAGGATTCAAACCGGCGGGTTCGGACGGGTCCCCGAATTTCTGGCCTGCATTCTCAAGCCTAGTCCACAAGAACCACAATAAATGTTGAAGACCTTAATCTGACTGGACCTACATACAACGCTCGCCACATATGAAACTGAATTCAAACCCTCTCCTTTTGTCCAATTTACGTGACGAAGTTGATGGACAAATATAGACAAAATAGAGTCCAGATCTTCAGTAAGAAAGTGACGTCCTTAGGAGGGGCATTTTTGTCTCTAACTTAAAATTAAATGATGTGGGAAGTTAAGAGAGAGATGACCGAAGGTGATTCCAAATTTCCAATAAAATGAATAATTTCTATTTGCAAACTAATACATAAATGAGTATAAAATAGGTACATCACTATTTACAATAAATAAAATAAATCTAAAAACAAGTACAATAATATGTACTTGTTTAAATACTCGTATTTGTTTAATATACTTATTTTCATGTATTAGTGTTTATTTTCAGTGCCGTTTTATTTTCACATACTTGATTTTACCTGTATTTGTTTATGTTCGTGTTTTGTGCTTGATTATTATTGTACTCATTTTTGTTCGTATATTTGTACTTGATTATTATTGTACTTGTTTTTGTTCGTGTCTTTGTACTCGATTTTATTTGATTTACATATCATTTCTTGACTTTGTATTCGGATGTACTTGATTTTTAGTTTATTTTACTCAATTCTGGCAATCAAATAGTCATTCTTCGAGTTGTTCTTTTATACTCGATTTTGTTGTTCTGTACAAGTTTTTATGTATTTGTTGTTTCTTCACTTTATACTCAACATCGTACAAATTCATGTACTCGACTTTCGTAACTTGTACTAGTGCTTATTTCGAGTGTCGATTTGTTTTGGTGTACTTGATTTTTACTGTTCTTGTTTGTAGATGTATTTGCGCTCGATTTTACTTGGTCTAATTATTATTTCTTGACTTTGTACTAGTCCTTACTTGATTTTAAATTTATTGTACTCAATTTTCCTAATCAAATGGTCATTTTCATAATAATTTTTTGTACTTATTTCCATTGTTCAATATTCGCTTTTTATGTACTTGTTCCAACTATATTTTTTTTTACTGTATAATTTTTTTTCACTTTGTAAATCTGTATACTTGGGTTTTGTGTCGTCTACTAATTTTCATTTTGATGCACTTATTATTTTTTGACGTTGTAAAAAAGTTTGATGTGAAGAGCCAACTTGCAGAGCCTTATTTGGTGTTAGGGAAATATTACTAGAAGAGAAGTTGAAATGAACATTAGTGCAGTAAAAACCGATAAAAAAGAAAGACCCCATTCCAAACTAAAAAGGCTCTCTAACCTATTAAATATTGTACTTTAATTGGACGGTTCAAATCTACCCTTATCGATAACCGACACTAAAAAAGCATTTGCTGCTGACTCAGACTTAAATTGCAGATTCCAAGTTTAACATAGTTCAACTTAGAATTGAAAAACCAGTCAAAATTTTGACCAATTTTTTTTATACCCAGGGCCTTTTTTTATATATATATCAAACGCCCACTATAGTAGTTAGGGTGTAACATAAGGTGTGAATAGTTTAATTTATTGTTGGTGTAGATATTAATGGATAATGGATCAAAAGTGTAATGGAAAACAGCAAGAAACCGAAGTGGGGATACCATGTATCAAATCAAGGGGACAATATATATATGCTTATTTCACAACCCACATCCTGTCAAAATCCCCAACATCTACCGTGCCAATAATTCAATACCGGAGAGGCTTTTTTAAATAAACATAAATTGAATTCTAAAATGAATTATGAAGTCCTTTCATCTTTCTCCAAACTTCAATATTTGTAATCTCTAATTAAAATGAAATTGAAATTACAGAGTCCATTCCATCAATCAAAAGAAATTGTAGAGTTTATTACTCTCTGTTTTTACAATTTATTAATCTATTCGATCAATCACGTCGAGGTATTGGGCTTAACTTATTCATAACCTTGTTTCTTATTTTAATTTTCTTTTCTGGGCGACATTGATCTATTCTTAAGAGGTCATCGAATCATATTTATTTTCTTCAATCATTTGAAATTTTTATTTAATTCTAATATCTTTATACACCCATATATTCATCAATAATCACTTAATAATCTATCTCTCTTTATCCTTCTCATGAGCTTCCTCCAGTCTTTACAATCCAGAAAAAATCCAAACTAACCTCAAATCCTTGTATTTTTCGAAGAAAATAAACCTAAAATTCATAAATTCTTTCAACTCCTCGTATTCTATTAAATATCGCATTTTTATGATTTAGATATCACCTACTATCATGATATTCGCGCTTCGAAACACGAAGATATTACGAATATCATGATATTAGGTGATATCTAAAATGATATCACCGATACCACTCAAATGGATTCAAATTAGGATTTAAATCTTGTAGTGACCACTTAATTGACATGTGCCCCATTAGTATCTTTTAGTGATCAACTGGATGCTAATTGTTAAGAGTACTGGTTATAGAGGGAATGATTATGTTACATGGTGAGTCGTTATTCAATTAAGTAATGATTGAGGACGTGACATTACATTAAGGAACTTACTAATCTTGTTGACCATGACAAATTTTGAAATATATATGAGGAATTGATTGTTAACTGAGAAGCCGCAAACACCTCTTCTTCAAATAATACAAAATACCCTACCTAGTATTTGGGTAGTTTGTATTACCTTAATCTTTTTATGACCAAAAGGAAATAGTGTCCAGAATTTGAATGGTAAGATGAACGTAACAGCCTAGTTTCAGTTGGGTGTTCTGTATTTTCCAGAGTGAAGAAACTTAATTACAGATATATATTTCCATAAAGTTGCAAAGGTGGTTGCAGAGAGTCAAATACAAGATTTTGTCGAGGAAGCAGCCAAAGCAGAAAAAGCCACCACACCACCTTTATGCTTTCTGGATTCTTTTCTTTCTTCTTTTGCCTTTTTTCCTACCATAAGACTAAATCATACCTCCACCCATTTGAATTGAATAATAATAATAATAGATAATGAATGACCTCCATTACATTACATTACCCCCTTTAAACATACTAATCAGTGACCTCCCGTCCTTGCTTCCTCGGTGATTTGGTGGGTTTGCGGTAAACTAAAGTGAATATACACCGAGCTAGTTTGCATCTGTGCTCAAGTAATTTTGGCAGTAAAGTAATAACCGATAGCATGTAACAGGGATGAGGGTGGGGTTAGGAATTGTCAATTTCAGGTCAGTAAGACAATTACAGTGCATGTGACTGCTCTCAGCCCATTTTCTGAATAATGGGATGTATATACATTGCCTGCAGGGTAAACAAAAGTAAAAAGGGGAGCCCCACTCGCTCTTCTTCTTTGTCACTTTCTGTCGAAATCCCCATTATTCACCCATTATTACTACCTTTTAGCTACCCTTCTCTTCTCAACCTACATTTCGCTCTGCCTGTACACAGTTGCATAGAATTCTGGTTTGCCTCTTTCTAGCTTAGTAGCTTAACCCTCACCAAAGGGTAATTTTGTCATCTCAATATAGTTCTTTTTATACTCAAAAGTAACAACCTACGTACGGGAGGTTTTAGTTTTACACACCTTTGGCTTTGAGTTTCATAATAATAAATCTGCCCTTCCTTTCCTCTCTCTTTATTCTTCTTCTTCTTCTTCTTCTTCTTCTTGCTTCCTCTTTCTTTCACTATTCAGGCTAGCCAGCTGTAGGTGTTTCTGGGGTCTGTCTGTGGGTGCAGCTAATAATTAAGCGGCTTTCAGTTTGTTCATGGATATTGATCCCCCGTGGGACATTTGGGGGGTGGGCGGTTACAGCTTTCTTTTTTATTACTACTGCTACCACTACTAACTACTAGTGCTACTAGTACGTATAGCAGTTTTCAGAATCCTAATAAAAGATCCCATGGCTTATGGTGAATCCTCATCATCAAGACCTCTTTTACTCCTCCTCCTTCTTGCTCTCCTCATACTCCTTCCTTCCCTTGTCCTTGTCACTGAGAAAGATGATGATCACTATCATCATCTGCCGTCGGCCACCACTAGTAGTACTTCTGTTAATGTTCCACAGGAAACCAGCACCAACGACTTACCAGCAGAAGCTGATGCATCTACCGGAAACAGCACTTCGAATCGAGCGTTCAGAGCTGGGGAACATGAAGTGCCTAGCGGGCCGAACCCTGAATCAAACTGATAAGCAATTAGTGTAATCATCTCTGTCTGTCTGCTATCTTCTGGTTGTACGTTCCTTAATTAATTGGTTGGTTTAATTTACTGTGTATGGTTTGTTGATTTGGGTTACTGATTTCATTTCCATGTATATATATGATGTTGTTAAGTAGCAAGCTATAGAGAGATCATATGCTTTGTGTATATGTATGATATGGTGGTGGTTGGTCATCAGTACTGCACCAGGTTCAAGCGAGATTTTGTTTGATCTTTCCACTGATTTAATTTTCTTTTATAATTATGTGTTTGCGAAAGCGTATTTAACTTACCCTTTGTTTTTTTTTTTGATAAAATTTTAACTTACCCTTTGTTGACCTTTTATATATTTCATCACCTACTCCTACTTGGCTACTTCCTCCACCTAAGTTGACGTTTTAGAAAATTTCTATTTCCTCGATCTGAATTCTTTTTTAATAATTCAAGTTGTTGAGATATACCGATTTTTAACTTGCAGATCCAACGATTATATTCAAACGGCCGTTAGTTGAACGTTGGAAAGTAGCCGGGGAAGCTTCCTAGAACACGTGGTGCGTTATAAAAGGCCTCATCCGGATCTATAAATAAGCCTCTCTCCTCTCTTTTATTTCTCACAAATTCACTAATTCTCATTTTTCTTTCTTTGGTTTTTCGATACCGGCAACCAAATTCTTATTCCGCAAGCAACTAATCAGCAATATTAGTAATTTTTTCAATCTATAATTTTCTAATTCCGCAACAAACAAATCGCGTAATTTACGTTTCCACTTGACTGTTTAAGTAATTTTTTATTAAATCATGGCTAAAATTGTTTTTTATCAATCTCGCATCCTCTTTCTCACTTAAACCCTTCGCATTTACTGATTGCAAACCGTGGCCCAATTCCCATTGGTGACTGGCCAAATTAATCACATTTAATCATGCCTTTATGCTTTCTAATATCAAATATTTTTTCAAAAACCGTTATATTTCAATAACTCATATATTTTGGAAAAGTTTCTGATAAAAAACTCTAAAATGTCATGACATATAGACATATCGCAAAAAATATCACCACTATTTCGATATGGTTTATTCGTTAGGCCTTAGAGTCTGTTAATTCGGTTATTAGGGTCGGGAAATTGGGCTGGACAACGGGACGGGATTGGGTACACATCCTGTTTAACTCGGATACCCATTACCGTTTGGGAATCAAACTCATTCCCATGTCCCAAATCCGTATGGGTAAACCCATTACCATACTAGAAAATAGCGGTTTCCATTTTACCCACAAATATCCTAACAAAATAAGTTATAAATATCTACTACTCTAAAGCTCAAACATTCAAAACACAACCACTTAAATTAGTATAATATTACACAATACTATTAATGACATTAATTTAATATTATACAACACTACTAATGACATTAGTCTAATATTATACATTAGTAATGAAATTAGTCTAATATTATACAAAATTTTTAGCTCTAATCTCAATCCCATTAGACTTTTCGGCATGTTTCAACCTTCATTAAAGGGCGCAATTATTTATATTATTCTAATAATTTAATGGGTATTACTGGAACCCAAAATACCGAATGGGATTTGCGGGTAACCCACGGGTATCCCATATGTCAATTTTTAATTCCATATCCCATCCTGTTTGAATATAACAAGTATTATGGGTACCCATAACCCTAAAAAATTGGGACGGGTATGGGTATACCTAAATAACCGTTACAAGATGTCCAACCCTATCGGAAAAAATGAAATGAACATTCAGATTGGTTAACTTTTTTAACTAACTGACCGACTTCAACAGTTAATTAACCGACAATTAACCGACCGTCGTGGTTAAATAACCGTAGGTTAACCGACCGACTAATTTTAACCTACACTTTTAATGTCAAAATTGGGATAGTTTTCATTGAATAGAGGTAATTTCACTCAGGATTTGACGATAATTTCATTTAACCAACTTTTAACCGATTATCCGATTTTACGAATACATAGACTATTTCACCAACTGACCTAATATTGGTTAAACCAATTTTAACCGATTCGGTCGGTTAACCGATTAACCAAAACCGAGTTGTCAACTCTATTCTTCGTCATGACCTGTCCAATACTTAATCAAAAATATCCCGCCATTAAATTTTTCGGTATTACAACCCACATGAACTTTACGCCGTTAAATGAGTCAGTTAAAATTACAGTTTCACCTGCCATAGGCATAAATCCATCTGACTGGATATTTAATAATTCAGTTTTAATTTTAAAACACATTTTTATCAAATTCAATCTGTACCATCCATTTTAGTTTAACACCTTATTTCTTCTTTGAAACCCTAATGTTCTTCCGCCATCTCGCTTCCCTAATCACTCCACCACCGTTGCCGCCGCCGCCGCCGTCGCATTCGGTAGAAATCAGGCGCCATGTGCTTCATCACCGCCGTCATCAGGCTCAACTTTCAAGCCTTCTTCAGATCGTGTGGCTTCCGGTACAACATGGGTCGTGCTCCGTCATCGATCCTTCTCCTTCCCACCAGATCTCGTTCCCGATCAGCCACCACCACGGAGGCAGTCCCCTCTCCAACGGGAACCGCTGACGGCGAGGGACGTAGTGCTGCATCAGCACCGAAATCAGGGATCCCAGAGTCGTGTCCTACAGCTTGTGGAGTCTGTTCGCGGCAGGATGATCGACGATGGTGCATACAAGGGGGAGGTGTGGAATTGAAGTAGGGCTTGAATGGTTGTCTGATGGAATCAAACAAAGTCTTTCCATAGTGGATGGAGACTATCGGAGGATCCACTTACGGGCTTGCCTTTCACTGGGATGATACCGTAGACAAAACCTCTGCCATTATGGACTCTAATTCAATCTCTATATGCTCTCTCCCCCATCTCCGAATTTCTCACCAGGTTGCTTGATTAGTTAATTTACTAACTTTTCATTACTTTAAATGACACACTGAACTGAAATTCATCTAATTAGTTTGGTTACAGTACATACAACTCCAGTACATCAGCAGGGGAAAGGAAATTGATGCTGACAGTCGAGCGAGAGATGGAGGTCACATATTTACAGCTCTGATCCTATTTTGGTGTCAATTTGAACCCGCTCTGTAAACCGTCCGATGTCTCTGTCACCCTCATCCCTAGTATGGCCTACTTCGAGTTTTTGCCCGTCCACCATAACCTCGTTGTCAATGGTGGTTCTAGTTCAATCTGTCATAGACGATTGTGGTGTTACTGTCATCGTCTTCTAGTTGTAGGTGATAAATATGAGTTTAAAAGAAGGAGCTGGGTGTTAATTAGATGAAATAGACGATGCATATTAAATTTGAAAAACTTGAGTTTTAAAATTAAAATTAAATTATCAATTATTTAGTCGGATAGATTTATGCCTACGTGGTGGGTGAAACAGTCATTTTTGCTGACTCATTTAACATCGTCAAATCCACATGGGGCTGGAACACAAATAAATCTAATGACATGACATATTTATGAAGTATTTGATAGGTCGTGACGTAGAAATTATATAAAAACTGTGGTGACATTTTTGGTGATATGCCTATAGGTCGTGGCATTTTAGAGTTTGTTGCCTAATATTTAAATTATTCACTAACACACCCCCCTCAAACAGAAGCTCTAAGAAGTGTTGAGATTTTCACAACTTCACGTGGTAAGTCATGTGCACGAAATGGGGGCTACTGAGATTCAGAACGGAGACCTCTCGGTCTTTTAAAGCTCGAATACCATGTCAAGAACCGTTGCATCCCAATAACTCGAAGTGTTGGAGGGTTCCGCTGATTAATATTTATATTATTCACTAACACATTTATCCTCTACTATTAGCACCTATTATTATGTTCAGTTTTGAAGAGTTGTTCTTCTTGCTTGTTTTTATAACTCTTTAATGCAATGCCTTTAGAGATACTCAGTGATTAGCACTGAATCTCCTCTTTCTTTACTCTCTAATATCGGATCCGGTCTCACTCGCAGCAGAATCAATAGAACAAAATCTCACTGGCTCTCCGACGCTCGCATATCAAACATACAAAGGAAGATCAAGCAAGAAACATAAAGAGACATATAGTTTGTTAACGTTGTTCGGAGTTAACTCTCCTACTTAGCGGAGCCTCAGAGAGGGAAGACTCAACCAGGAAATCGCACTAATCAGAGGGAAGGTTACAATGGAATTACTAGATCGATAGAGCTTCAACTGAACCCTAATCACAAATGGAAAGACTACACCTATAGACAAAAAAGAGAAAGAGAAGCGGAGGGTTTCAGCCTCCTCTCATGCTGAGGAATGACGATAGAGGTTTCATCAGCTTGTTGTGGCAGAACACTGAACGTCAGAAGCTTCGAGTTCTCTGGTGGTAGTTAAGAGAGTATGACCTATTATGGATTTTGGAGAAGATGAGATATGATATGATCTTCCGCTTTGTTGTAGAGGCCACTTGTATAGTAAGTGAAGAGATACCAAAAACTCCGCATTTAGGCATACTTGCAAAAATCAACCCCACAAGCAGACCGATTGGCATATAAGGAAGGCAAACCCGAAACCCACCCAACACGGGCTGAAATTACATGGTCAAAATGACCCGTTGACGGTACGGGTACACCCGAAACCCGAGATTATCGGGTAGCGAGCAAGGCTATATAGGCTGAGGTTGCACTCTCCCCTGCATTACAAAGACACCTCTCATACCAAACATTCCAAATCAAGGCTCTCCGCTTAAGTCTAAATAGTCCATCATTCAAACTATCTCTATTATGCTAAGACAGAATCTTAATTTCTTCCTCCCAACTCCCCGCTGAGCCAGCAGAGTTTCCAAAACAGTATCGCCGGATCTCTTTCAAGAAGGAGAAACCTTGGAATAAATGCTCAATGGAATCAACTCCATTGTGACAAAGCATGCTGGAAACATCAATACTAAGCCCCCAGCTATCCATCCACACTTTTGTAGTAAGACGACTTTGCATTGCCAACCAAAGAATGAAGCAATGCTTATTAATACGAGGCACTCTCCAGACGAAGTCAAACCAAACAAAAATAGGACCACGAGCCCTAAATGTTTCCCAGACAGTTGAGACCGAGAACTTAAGCATCAAGTTACCTTGCCAAAGAGGAGCACCATCAGAATCAAAAGTAATGAATTGAGTTGCAGAGTGTCTGGTCTTAAGAATTCTTCTCCAAATCCAAGAGTGGTAAGGCTGCCCTTTACTGAGCAAAGACTGACCCACCTTTAAGTCTGTAACTATCAATCCAAGCAATTCATAGAGAGTCGGACTTAAGGAGAATGCTTCAAATATTCCGAGTGATGCAAGCGAGATTCCAGGCCCTGAGATCACGAATACCAAGTCCACCTTCCTTCTTCTGTTTTGCCACTGATTTCCAAGCAAATTTTTCTTTCTTCTTACCCCCATCACAAAATTTCTCAATTGGACAAATAATGGAATTTGGTAACAGGAAGATAGACAACCAATACTGGCTCATAGAAGATAACACAAAGTTAACCAATTGTAGTCTACCTGCATAACTAAGAAGCCTAACTCTCCACCCCTTTATTTTGGTTGTGATCTTTTCCACAACTATATCACAATCCTTAGTTGAGAGCTTACCAAAGATTAAAGGGATTCCAAGATATCCGATAGGAAGCTTGCCCTCTCTAAAACCTAAAGCCATAATAGCATCATCACAAACCTGAGGACTAAGTGTTCGTGAGAAGAAAATCTCAATTTTTTCCGGTTTAAGCTGGAGGCCTAATATCCTATAGAAACGGTTCGAGACAGCTTGAATTCCCATAACTCCATTCACAGAGCCATTGGTAAAAACAAGTAAGTCATCTGCAAAGCATAGACGAGTGATATTGAGCCTTTTACACTTGGGGTGAAATGGAATTGACCCCTGTTGAGCAGCCTGCAACATAAGAAGTGAAGGGACTCCATAGCAATAACAAACAATGTTGGGAACAAGGGATCCCCCTGCCTCAAACCTTCCCCCCCCCCCCCTCAAAGTAACCAATCATACCTCCATTAATACCAATACTAATCATAATTGTGGTAATGCATCCATTAATCCAACCAACAAACTTCTCAGGGAACTCCATAGCTCTCAGAGCAGTGATCAAGTAAGTAATGTCAACCGAATCAAACGCTTTAATGAAGTCAACTTTTAAAGCACAATGAGGAGAAATGTGACTGAGATGATAAGAACATACTAACTCATGCGCATGTAGGATATTGTCTCTAATTGTTCTCCCCTTCACAAATGTAGATTGAGAGTTGCTAATCATACACGGGTAGGCAGCTCACCATTCTATTTGTAAGAACTTTGGCAATGATTTTGTAAAGGACATTACAGCAAGAAATAGGCCTATAATCATAAATATTAGTTGCGTTAATCTTTTTAGGAACCAATGCTAGAAGTGAAGAGTTACCACCCTTGGAATCTTCTTCGAATCAAAGAACTTTTTAACTACTTCAACAATTTCAGGCCCAACTATATCCCAAGCATTCTTGAAAAAAAGAGCTGAAAATCCATCAAGTTTGGGACTTTTGCCATCAGGAATTGAGAAAAGCCCTTTCCCGATCTCCTCCTCTTCTTGATAAGGAGAGGAGTAAGCTGCTCCTTGGAGCAATGCTCTACTTCATTATTAGTATTTCCCAGCAAATCCATGTAGTAGTTAACAATAACCTCTGCAATATCATTAACTCCATTAACCATTCTTCCCATGGAGTCTTCACTCTGAATAATCTACTTCTTAGCTTGCTTGATCTTAACAGAGTTATGAAAGATTCTCGTATTTGAATCTCCCAATTTCAACCAGTTCTCTTTTGCCTTATGAGCAAGAAAACTCTCCTCTGAATTCTTTAATTTCATCCAGCTACCACAACTCTCTTTTTCTTTAGCAACATAGAGGTGATCGGGATTATTCATAGCCTCAGCTTGGTGATACTTCATACTTTGTTCAGCTTCAGTAACACGTTTGTTTGTTAAACCAACGCAAGCTACCTCTGACATTACGAAGTCTAGCATAAATTTTCTCAAACCCTGCTCGATGAGTCAGTGCATCTGATTTATCCCAAGCGCTAGCCACATTTTCCTAATATCCAGACCAATCAACCTAAAAATTAAAGAATTTAAACGCTTTAGGAATGGAACCAACCATAACTTTTGTTTCAAACAATATGCCACAATGATTTGACACCCCCGACTCAAGCATCTGCACCATACTTTGAGGGAATTGAGAGATCCAAACCAAATCCACCATGCATATGTTAATCCTTCTTGCAATAGGGTCATCAGTTCTATTGTTATGCCAAGAGAAGAACGGTCCAACAACCTGATGATCCATCAACTCATTAATAGCAATCCAGTCATTAAATTCCATCATACTCTTAGTAATACCAACTGAGTTTAACACTTCTAAGGGCGATGTAATTGCATTTAAATCACCTAAAACAACCATAGGAACATTAGCAAGAAGCTGGCCTCTTAACATATCATACATTCTCTTCCTTTCATCCACTTTATTAGCCTCATAAACCACATAAATTTGAAAAGGACATGAACCAGTAACCTGTACAAGCATAAACTGCTCATAATGCTTCAAGATGTTTAGTTATATACTACTCCGCCAGAATAACCAGGATGTTCAGTTTGTAAACCAATTCCAAGTGGAAAATGTAACACCCACACTACTAACATGTTCGTTTTAAAATAAAACAGCGAAGCAATAATAGGGTGCTACGCTCCTTATACCGTATACATAATTTAATGTTTACACCCATCCGATTAATTTCTTCATCATAATCTAGGATTGTGCTTATATGTACTCATATAATTAATTCGTCAATACAAAAACTGCTCAAGATGTCATATATGACTTATTGACTTTACACAATATCATACACTATACCAGAAGTCCAACAGGACGCATATACATATAGAACAGAAGTCTCGAGATTCACAGGCTCGAACCAGAGTAACCATATACTTGCCCTCTCGGCCACTACATTTTACAAAACCATATCTCACATTGTACTAGTACATAACCACTCATAACATATGCACATGATGGAAGTAAGAGTCTCAAATAAACTTTAAATACAAAACGAGGATCAAGACACAATCTTCGATATCTACCTGGCGTCGTCACCATGATGACCGACCCGGAGCTCGATGATACCATTTTGCAGTGTGTGACCTAGTAAAGCCTACTGTCGCTCTGAAATGGAAAGTAAGGGTCAGTGCTGATCACTAAGTGAGGATCTACGTCCTAATCACTATATGGTACAAATATTCATATAGGAGGTACACAAAATATAACACATAAGGCTATTTCTATAATCTAATTTATATCCATATTTTATTTGGGATTCCGGCTCACATATGCTGACGACCCACGTAGAGTTAGTGGCACTAAAATGGCCCACGTAGAGTTAGTGTGGCGCTTATCAAAGCCCACGACAATAGTTAGTTGTGGCGCTTACCAAGGCCCACCGCATAACAGAAGTGCAATAAGCACAATCGCCAACATACGGGCCCTAACTAGGTGATCAATCAATTACCAGATTTATTCAATAATCAGCAACAACTACTGCTCATATTAACACATATACTAAATTAAATATATCGGCAAAGTAACAGAACATGTATCATATTAAGTAATAAATATGGTAAAGAAGCATATAAAATCTTAAGATTAAATGGACATTACCCTATCATGCATATAGCCTTAATAATAATAATAAACTCATAATGGAACGTCTAACCCGGTCGGATACGCAGAAGACCCTCACCAGAAATGATTCTTGAGAATACCAATATAAGCTTCTAAGTCGATAACGTAATTCCAAAGATCTTTGATGATATGAAGTCAGTACCCGTGCTATATTTCTCTTAAGTGTCAAGGCTATAAGCTACGCTGTATCTGTGCCTTTTACTAAATGGGTGTTTGCACCCCCCTTTATACTCTTTCATTTTGTTCTTTTATTCACAAAGAATGCTTATCCTAAAAAAAGCTACGGTTCATTTCTCTAAGAATGAAAGAAAAAGACAAGTAGGGATGAAGAGGTGGGAATAAGACAATTGAAATTGTTTTCATGAAGTGAGGTAGTATGTGCATGCATGCACGTGAGTTCCTCTTCCCATGATAATTATCCTTATCTTCTTGCTAACTCATGTTTCTAACATTATATATAAAACTTGTGTTGTTCCATACCAAGATGATGAGAACACATCATTTACATTTTATCCTGAATCTGTACATTACCATGTACTAAGTTAATTTAACGGGTATTTTCGATACGATCGGGCAGAATGTTACAATTCCTCCCCTCTTAAGAGATTTCGTCCTCGAAATCTAGGTCCTACTAACTCTAGGCTAGCTTATTTAGGGGGTAACTAGTTACCATTCCTTCCTTCACTAGTAACACATAACAAGTAAGGCTTCCAAATTTTAGGTATATAACCTAAGCTAAGTGATCACAACATATCAATGAAGAAACTAGTAATAAGTTAACCTGATAAGTAAGCCTCTACTAGCTCAGGGTACTTCTCCCGTATACTTGCTTCCGTCTCCCATGTAGCAGACTCATTCTCCTGATTTCTCCATACCACTTTCAACATAGGGATCTGCTTATTTCGCAAGGATCAAAGTTGCGAATCTACAATCTGAACTGGCACTTCCTGATACGATAAATCTTCCTCCAACTCTACCTCCTCTGGTTGGACAATATGAGATGGATCCACATGATACTTTTTAAGCAGACTCACATGAAACACGTTATGGATTCTATCAAGTTCAGTTGGTAAGGCAAGGGTATAAGCAACTGGTCCTACTTTACCTATAATGTCATAAGGTCCCATATACCTCGGAGCTAGCTTTCCTTTTCTCCCAAATCGCATTAGACCTTTCCAAAGAGATACCTTAAGAAAAACCTTTTCCCCGACCTCATAACTGATCTCATGAGTTCGACGATCTGCATACTGCTTCTGACGATCCTGACCCACTCTGAGTTTTTCCCGAATCACTTTCACCTTATCAGCTGTTTCCTGAACTAACTCTGGCCCAGTTATTTGTCTTTCTCCCTCTTCATCCCAACACAATGGAGTTCTACACTTTCGTCCGTACAGTGCCTCATACGGAGCTATA
Organism: Linum usitatissimum; assembly: GCA_030674075.2. Lineage (NCBI taxonomy): Eukaryota > Viridiplantae > Streptophyta > Magnoliopsida > Malpighiales > Linaceae > Linum > Linum usitatissimum. The sequence continues at coordinate 8,097,656 of JAUJYP020000285.1, read as the reverse complement.
CCCAGACTACTATGGTAAGAGTTATTATAAGCAAACTCTACCAATGGTGTTTTAATTTCAATCACCATTCACTCTCCATTCAACCAGACTGATACATTTAGAGGACATTCCTTCTCTTCACTCATAAGAATACACACCTTAACTATAAGCCCTATCCTCACAAACTTGTTAATAGGTGTACCAATTCTGCCGACCATCCATTCAATAGCAGCATTAATGTGTTGTGGAGGAACATTCCAGAGAGAATTCCACTTCGGCACCTCCTTAACTTCAATATCTAAAGGAGTAATCCCTGGATTTCACTTACGCGAGATCATAACAGAGTGATGAATATACCAAGCACGCCCTAATACCCATTCACAAAGGACATTCAATTAGAAAGAAGCATGGAGATAGAACGGATAGGACTACCTCCCCTTCGTATCCCCAAAGTTTGTTTATCATAGACGCAATAACCCTCATCAGTGGCGGATTCCCCATAAACTACCCAATAATCTCCGATCTTAAGCTTTTCACACCCATATCAGCAATTTCCTTCGGAATCATAAGAGCTCCGTCCAAAAAAGCTGAGTCTGACACCTCAACGAATTTCTGATCTGCCCCACACGTTCCAACAATCGATGCCCAAGATTTCTTCGCCTCACCACCACTCAGGCCCGCCGACGATTTAGTGACGAAGGATCAGTCATAGAATCAGAAAACCAGTAAATCGCAGGAAAATCAAATCAAAAGCTAGGCGAATGGAAAACCCAGGGATCTTAGAGATCCATCGGCGAAGACCGAACACGAGTGGAGCTCCAGAGGAGCGCACCTACAAAGAAAGCTCCTCCTCCGACGAGCTTCAGGGAAGATGTAATGAAACAATACTCCAAAGTTGGGAGCGTTTCACTCTCTCTCACGAGCTTATGTTTCAATAATGGAATATGTAATTACAAAGTGTGTAATCTCCCCAATTATGTAAAAGTTTAATGATTTCATTTATAATCATAATTAGAAATAGCTCGCGCTCCATCGCAGAAAATAATATAGTTCTAGTGTGACAAATATAAAAATGAATCCGACCAAATAATAAAGAAATTCATATATAAAATCTGATAACATATGCAACCACTGAAAATTGAATATATACATTATTGAGTTACTATTGTTCATTAGCAAATATAATTGTGAGATAAGTTGCCGGAGATACCACAATTTGGATTCAATGAGTAACATGTTAAGAAAGTTGAGATGTAGTGATTAAAAAAACCCGGAAGTATAAATACTTATTTTCTAGTATATTATATAATTTAATTAGAAACTAAAGCATATTTTAAATTGAAGGGAATATGAATTTATAAAATAACAAAAAATTAAATTTATGGAGTAAATATGTAAATATAAACCTTATATTTTTTGTTACACATAACGTTTTCATATGGTTGATTGGAGGGGATCATAAATTTTTGATGCAATAGTAACTTTCATAGAATATAGAGTTTATGGAGTAAATATAAGCCTTACATTTTTTGTTAGACATAACGCTTACATAGGATTGGTTGGATGGGATCATACCTTCTCGATGCAATAGTAACTCTCATTTTAATATTGATGAATATATAATATTTGTAGAGTTCTAATCATTAACTTTAATTTCTCGGTTTGACTTGTGTGTTGCATCGTAATCCTAATTAGTCGTTATATATGTTGAACTAGTGGTTCAACTATAATAGATTTAGGGACGGGATGTTACGTACATGCATCCTCTCCATAGTTCCTCGATGATGTGGTGATTCCGAGCTTGGTACACGGTGCTCATTGTGGTCTCTCGATCAACCTCTACAACAAGGCCTTCCCTCATGTTGTGTCTCAAAGAATATGGGAACTCCTGATCCTTTCTCTCTCTCATCTAATCACCTTCTCAGACTCCCAGCTATCTGAACTCATTGTGACACTTGACTCTTGTATTTTCTGGAACTGCAGCCGCCAATTACTATGCAGCCAAACCAAATAGTTTTTGTCAAATCAACCCCAAGCCATAGAGGAGAAAAGATAGCGCAACTATACATCCTAATATTCTAAAATATAAAAAAATAAAGGAAAATGAGTGGTGAGAAGAAAGGGGGGGGGCTAAAAAATACAAAACCTACAGGTTAGGATTTACATGTCAGGTTGATGTTACGAAGAGAACATTTTGTTGATTGTCAGGAGGGTGAGATTGCTAAGTTGTGAGGAATGTGGTAGAAATTGTAAAGAATAACTTGCTATTTGATGAGCTAATTTATTTACTTTTACGAGAGATGTATTGAACGTTGATGTTTTTATTATATGCTAATAGAAATAAAACCTCATAGTGTTAATGTACCAGTATTTTGGGTCTATTGTAGTCTGGGTTTGGGTCTACTTTTGTTTGGGGCATTTTTTTTGTCACGGTTGGGCTGCCGTGTTTGGCTGTCTTATGAGCCAAAGAGTGTAGGCGTGTAGGGTTGGTTCAGCTATGCTATATATTCAGTGCATAGTAAGATCTCTTGTATCTATCGTATTTGGCTCCTCTTCGATAATAAGATCGGCTCCCTTTGGTCTGTGGACGTACTCAACACACTATTGGGGAACCACGTTACATTGTGTATCTTTCATCTTTCGATTCATTCTTCTCATATGATATCATGGTGTCGAAGCCTGGTTCATCGTAATCATTGTTTGCCAGGTTCAATGGGAAGAACGACTATGCAATTTAGGAGTTAATTTTTTTTGTATTTTGTGGCCGGAAAGGGACTGATTTCTAATCTTGACAGAACGGCTGCTGAACCACAAGCTCCAACCCCTATATCCACTTCATCTACTCATGATGCTGCTAAGATGGCTACCGAGACTAAGAGTGCATAGGAACTCGCAACATTTCAAAAGAATCTCAAAATTTGGAAGACCAACAACGCAAAGGTCGTTAGCTGGATTATAAACTGGGTACAACCGCGAATTGCTCTAACTCTTCGAACTGTCTCATCTACTGTGCAAATTTGGACTCATCTCGAGAAACTATATTCCAAGGTTAATTGCTTCGATGAATCCTAAGTCGTCTAAGTTTCTACTCTCTAACAACCACAGTCATAAACTCACACTGAGATACCCCTTTGAATCCTCCTCCAGTCCACTCATCGAATTCCCAAATCACATTCAATCCTCGTCTCGATTCAATCCTCCACTTCACAATCTCGATTCAATCATTCAAGCCAAGCCTAACTCCAGTCCTATCTCCAGACTCCAGCAATCAGATTATCTGCTATTCTACTCCTCGATACCCCTTCGTTTCCAACCCTAGATGGCGCCATTACTCACATGTAGTCGGCAATTTCAAACTCCAATCCATAATTGGGGATATGGGCAGTTATGATAAATTTACTACTGTTCTATTTTAGCATGGTTTTGTTCAGACTGCTCAATATCCTTATCTTTTTCTCTATCAATCCTCTCTGTTTCTGACTGTGTTGCCCCTTTATGTGGAAGATATGGTGCTCACTAGGAATGATTCAGTTGGTATTATAGAGGTGAAGAATGTTCTTACTTCACATTCCCTGCGTAAGGATCTGATGCCATCTCTCATATTTCTTGGGTCTTGAAATTCTTCGACAGCCAACTCGTATATTTGTGTCTCAGCATAAATATATATGCGACCTTCTTGACATGGCTGATTTCTCGGAGTGCACGCCCGTTTCAACACCCATTCAGCTTAATCTTAAGCTTAGTCCTGACGATGGTACTCCTCTTGATGATCCTTGATTATATCGGCAGTTAGTGGGACGTTTGATTTATCTTATTTCTACTCGGCCGGATATATCTTATGCTGTCCAGGAGGTGAGCCAGTTTATTTCAGCTCCTCATAGTTCTCATTTGGCATCCATGCATCGCATCCTGCGCTACTGATGACGCTAGATTTGTCGCATTTATCGACCTCATTAAGTGATATTTCATGCATAATTAGATTTCTTTAGGTAGAAGTTTCGGTTGTTTTATGCATTTTAAGCCTTTATCTCAATTTAGTGACTCAGATCCGGTCGGGTCCATATGACGTAGTTTTGGAGTGTTTTTACAGATTTCACGTACATGACGCCATTAAGGCATTAATTGGAGTGATACGACATGTATGAATGATCTAGGACAAGCAATGAGAAGCATTTTGACATCTTCAAGGAGCTTGGATCTTGACTGTGTCGAAAAACTTTGTAGATTCGTATTTTGCACATATCTCTTAGCTAAGAAGTTTGATTGATGCTAGGCCGGTTCCGTTGGAAAGCTTGTTCAATTTCCTAAAACTTTGGTACGTGGAACTCGGCGAAATTCGGTTTCTGAGATTTCTTCTTGTAAATCTGATTTCAATGTCTTCTTTTGTTGATTTCGATTTGTTCTTCATGGTTATGAGTAGCTAAACTCCTTCTTGCTTAGATTAGATGAACCCTAAGTGATTCCTTATGAACTAATGATATTTTGATTATTTCGATTTATGCAAGTGTGTTTTATTTCAATTTATGATTGATTTCGATCGGGTTCGTGTTCTTATGTGGCCTTCTTGAGTAGGATATTTTTAAATTTGCATCATCTCGAAAGAGCTTGTTTATCTTAGAACACCAAAATTAATCAATTAGGTTAGGCGGTAACCCTCATCCGGGAGCGAATAAACTACTCCGTCATGAGAGCAATTCTTCTTTGATTTATAGCCGTACCGGTTTCAAATATTTGTCTCGAGAGAGCGGACTAGGATAGTAGGATGGTAGTAGGTTAGCAGATCCAAAAGGCGTGACCCAAGTAGAGAAGGATTGCGGCGGTAAATTCTATACAACTTGTTTGGCATAAATTGAGTTAATTGGATATCACTTATTTGTCTGGATAGCTTAGGTGGATTCAAACTCTACGAAATTTTATCCATTAGCGTTTCTCCATCATTATTTGTGCAGTCTTGCAACCTATGTTTTCTCGGTTATTCGCATATTTTGTTTAATTGATAGTTTTAGAGATTTTCGAACCTACCCCACAAAACCTACTTAATTGATTAGATTTTTTTTATAACTTTGAGTAGACACGACATTCAGACCTCAGGAAAATATGACCCTGATTACTTAGGTAATTAGGTTTATTTTTAAACGAGTAAAATCCGTTCATCAGCGACTTGCATGGTACTCTGACCATTCGGATTCTTCTTCCTTCTACAGGATCTTGTGATATCACCGCCTTTGTCGATGATGATCATGCTTGAAGTCTGGACACTCGCCGTTGTATGTCTAGTTGGTGTGTTATGCTTGGGGATACCTGTGTTACGTGGCGTTGCAAGAAGCAGGACCGTGTCTCCAAGTCTTCTACAGAAGCAGAGTAGCGGTCCATGTCTGATGTTTGTTCCTAGTTTGTTTGGTTGTCTCGTCTTATGGTGGAACTTAGTGGGGGTGAGTACTCTCTTTGCTCATCTTTATGGTGATAACAGGAGTGCTCTTCAAATTGCGGAGAATCTTGTGTTCCATGATCGCACCAAACACTTCGAGACACATGTTCACTTTGTCTGCGAGCTTGTTGCTACTCTTTGGTGAAATTGTTCTACATTTGAACTGAAGACCAGGTTGCTAATCTGCTTACTGATGACACTCGATTTTGCGTGTTCATCATCCTCATTTAAGCGACATTTCATGCATATTTATATAGTTTTGGGTAGAAGTTTAGCATGTTTCGTGCATTTCTAACATCTATCTCGATTTAGTGTATCAGGCCTGTTCAGGGTCCTTTTGATGTCGTTTGGAGTGTTTTTATTGATTTCCAGCACATAACAACGTCGGGGCACTATTCGAAATTATATGATGTGCAAAGATGAGTTAAATGCATTAAAGAATGAATAAATCAAAAAGTTCAGGTGATATATAGTGTTTGGGGACAAACGGGAACTAAGACGGATGATTTACATTGCTCAGAGCGGATGGGTACTGAAACTCAAGGGGAACACGTCGTGTCCCTTGGGACAAGGCATGTTCCTAAAGAACACACTCATGTCCTTTTCACTAGAAGTTACGATCGAGAAGTTAATTTCATGGAACACGGCCGTGTCCCTAGAGAACACGACATGTCCTTGGGACACGACGTGTTCTACAAGGACATGACCGTGTCCTTTTCTCTAGAACTTTCGGACCAAGAAGCAATTTTTAGAGAACATGCGGGTGTCCAATCCTTTGGAAGAACCACCTAAAGCCTTCAAGACGGATTGGAATCACTATGAAAGATCTCCTACGCGATATAGTTAAAGATCAAAAGATCCCAGGGAGTAGGAATTCCTCATCTTTATCCGGGAAAAGAAGCTAGTGGTTTCCTTTCCTTTGTGCCCTGAAGAAAGAAGAGAGGATAAGACCTTTAGGAACAGGGTCTGTCCAAAGGCACATGGCGTGTCCTCGTCCAGACGGGTTTTCTCTACAATTTTTCTTCTCCAATTGGGAATAGACGATATAAACATCTGGGTTCTCTCTCATTCGAAGGAGACCTTTTTGGACGAAATTCAGAGGATAGTTGAGAAACTTCAGAGCGACATGAAGGCATCGACTTCAAGGAGCTTGAATCGGAAGACATAATCAAGATCGGCGAATCAAGTTCTTCGGCGGGAATCGGCAAAATTAGGTTTTTTGGATTTCTTCTTGCAAACTTCATTCCAATGTCTTCCTTCTTTGAATATGATTTGTTCTTTGAGATTGTGAGTAGCTAAACTCCTCGTTCTTAGATTAGATAAACCCTAAGTACATTCCTATGAACAAATAATTTGATACGTTTGACTATTTATGTGAGTTGTATGAATTTCATTGCATATTTGATTTCGTTTTTGATAAACTTGAATTAAATCTCTGTTAGATTTTTCATAGACTCGAAAGAGTTTACATATCTAGAACGCCGAAATCAAATAACTAGGTTAGACGTTAATCCTCATCCGGGAGCAAATGAACTAGTTTGTCGTATGAATAATTCTAAATCGGTAAATCGCCTAGCGGGTTTTAGATCTTTGTGTCGAAAGAGTGAACTAGAATACTAGATAGGTATCAAATTAGCATACCCAAAAGAGTGTGATTTGATTAGAGAAGATTTGTGATAGTGTAATGCATCTTTCATGTTTTGTTTAAATCGTGGAATTTGTCTGTCATTTGTGAATTAGAATTGCCTATGGGATTTAACATCTAAGTAATTTCATCTTTGATTGTCTAAACTTATATTGCAGTCTTGCAAACCAGTTACTTTTAAGCAATTTCATTTTTCTTTTTGACCGTTTGATTGATCCTCGTGGCACTTAAACCACACTACTTATTACTTTGATTGCTATTAATTACAACTTTGAGTAGGATACTAAAAGAGACTCTAGGGAGATTTGACTCCAGTTAATTCGTTAACTAGGCTTATTTTGAGACGAGTAAAAACCATTCGTCAAATTGGCGCTGTTGTCGGGGACTTCTTTGTTGTGTTTGAAAGGAGTTAGTTTAATGTTAATTATCCATTTATTTTAAATTTCCATCTTTTGTATATTTTTCTTTTGTCAGTTTCACCTTGGTAGTTTTGTTTGAGTGTGCTGATGGAGGAGTATAGAAGATACAACCAGTGGTGGAGTCACAACGAGTCTCAATCATCGCCATCTTGTTATCAAGATCCTTACTCAACTCCATACCACCAGAAGCTTGCACGGAATTATCACTATCAACTTCCTCAAAGTTATAAAGAGCCATCACTGAACAATTACCTTCAAGATATCAAGGAAATGCGTGCGACACGGGAGGTAAGGCTTGCTGCATAGGAAGAGGTGATGAAGAGAATTAGGCTTACGCATAATTATCACTATTAACTGTCTACGGCTTATGAAGAACTAAACGTGTATATTTAAGACAGTGAAGTTAAAAACAGATTGTGGTTTGAGGAAATGATGGAGGCCCGAGAAGCATTTATGAAGAGAATGGGTGCCGCTAACGAGGTGACTTCAAGGATAGAGCCTGCTAATACTTTCTTTGACGAGGATGTCGAGTTAGACAATATTGAGGACATTCAGGATTTCCTCACTATTAGAAGAGATATGGTGATCATAGAGGAAGAAGATGAACCAATCCTTGAAGAAAATGTAACCGACCATGATGAAAAGCTAGAAGATCATGAATGGGAGATGAGTGAATTACCTTTCCAACTATTAGAGGAAGAAGATGAAGATTTAGAAGATACACCAACCATTAGTGAAGTTCACATTATATGTGATGATGTACTTGGAAAATACGAATGGGATGTGTCTTCTTCAAGCTTTTGGGATGACGATGAAGATACGCGGGAACAAGTCACTGAGGAAATTCAAACTGTCTGCAACGAAGTACTAGAAGAATACAAAGAAGACGATAATGAATATCTCATCGAAACATTATGGGAGGATGAATCTCATATTCCGACTTTGGTGATAGAAGATATAAAGTGCTCCATCTACAATGACATCTCAGCGATTGTGGTTCCACCAAAGAATGTTGAGGCCTTTCAAAATTCTTGCTCGGTCATGAAGCTCTTGTGTCAGGAAACTAATAGCAAGCACCTTAATATCAAGGTTGAAGAGGTTATAGAAGAGGAACCACTCATACTCAACCCATAAGACCTTTCAAGTGGCTTGGAGAAGATTGAGGTTATTGGTAGTGACACACCTTATTATCTCTTCCCTCCTCAACTTTATAAATTCAAAAGGAGAAAGTCATTCTGGGATGACAAACAGAATTTGAGCAAGCTACTTGGGTTATTTCGTCATCTACTTCAATTGCTACTCGGCACTCAACTTTTCACCATGAAGAAAGTGATGGCATGCAAGGAGGTGCTTAGTTGGATTGCATAACCGAGTTAGTGTTTTTCTAATTCTTTGAGTCAAATTGCATGCTTAAGTGTTAGTCGTTCTACTTTAGACTTTTTATTTTGTTTATTTTTTGGATTATAAATCCACTTTTGTTATGTGTGGGACTTGGACACTTGTCCTAGTTTATTTTTACTTTTATTTTTGGTTTTTGTGTGTCTGTGTTTGAGTGAGTTTTAGGAGTTAGTTAGCCGCCAAGTTCGGGTTTCAATGGATCATGCTTCTTGCCAAGTTCGGCTTTTAGGTATTCCTATGCAACTTTTTTGTTTTGTTCAATTAGGACACTGTCCAAACTAAGTGTGGGGGTGAGTTTGCATAGGATTCTTGTTAGGTAATCTTTATGTACTTTTTCATCTTGCATATTAGTCCAAATCTCAAGCATGTGGGAACCATCTTTGAATCAATTACTTGACATGCTCATAAAGTTTCCCTGTGATATGTGTACTTGAATTGCTAATTTACTTGTGAACCTAGATTTGATAGGAGTATATACCTATGATCAAAGTCTATTGATTCATTCTTTAGAGTTACTTTGATGTGTTTAAATTATAACGGACTCTTCAACTTGATGTGACCAGGCATGCATGTTCCTGAATTACCATCTAGCAAAACAATGCGAGGCCTAAAAGACCATTTTGTAGTATAGATTATCTGCTTCATAGATATATTTGTTTTGAAAAATTGATTTGAGTGGTCTTCTCTGTTTGTTATTAATCCGATACTTGTATGATACCGCTCTGAATTTGTTCGGCACTGATGCACTAAAAGGATAGAGGCACTTAGAAAAACTCCACCAAAAATATCCATCATGTCCTTATTCCCCCCCCCCCCTTAGGTAACACAATCATAGCCAAAAAGCCTTTTTCATAACCTCCCATAATATCATATCCCCTTTCTTTCAAACCTTCATTTGATCATGTGTACATTACTAGCATGTAGATCGATCGAGTCTAGGAGTCAAATTTTCTAAGGTTTGAAGAATCCATGATTATTTAGTCTCCCTTGTTTAGTTGAAGTATATGTTGAAATCTCAAAAATATGAGGAAAGAAAATTGAAACTCTCAAAAAAGGAAGGAGGCAAGTAAAAACCCAGTCTCGAGAGAAGGAAAATTGAGGAAAAATGAAAAGAAGACCAAAAGGTCTTGAGTTAGTTGAATAAACGAGCAAATAAGCTCGAAGTAGTAGTTGAATAAGAGATAGACGAGGTAATTGAAGCTCTTGGTAGAATTAGCTCCTTGCATAGCATTGTTTTTTATTAGTAACTTAGCTCCATATTAGGGTAGACTGAGTCGTTCGTCGCTGTATACATTCACCACCAAGTTCATTTCACCTTCTCTTCTCTATTTTGTCCACATTACAAAGCCAAATAAAAGACCTATGGATTAGTGCTTGAAGTGCCTTGATGTGATGAGTAAGAGTAGGTTGATGTGCAAGTGTTGGGAGCGCACTTCAGAGATAATGATGAGTGCTTAAACACTGCCCCTGAAACACTGTGAGTGAGTTTATTATTAGCTTCATCTTTGAGTCTATTTTCCTTGAGAGTAAGTCTAGATGGTTGGTGTAACGTGTATGATGATGTGTAGAAAGTTGGAGAACTTCTTGTGAGACTGTTACACCCTATTTCGGTTTGTTTAAAGATTCACTTGTTTGTTGAGAAATTTAGGGATGCATTGAGGATTATGGACTTTCTTTGCATTGTTAGTAATTGATTTGATTGTAGATGTGCTCCATGGCTTTTATCATCTTTTTGCTTGAGGACCTACAAAGCTTAAGTGTGGGGGTATTTGATGACACTCGATTTTTCATGTTCATCATCCTCATTTAAGTGAGATTTCATGTATATTCGTATAGTTTTGGGTAGAATTTTAGGATGTTTCGTGCATTTTGAACATCTATCTTGATTTAGTGTCTCGCACCCATCCAGGGTCCTTTTTATGTCATTTTTAGTATTTTTGATTGATTTCAGGCACACATCGACGTCGGGGCGCTATTCAGAACTGTATGACGTGCAAAGAGGAGCTAAGTACATTATAGGATGAATAAATCACAAATTTCAGGCGATATATAGTGTTTGGGGACAAGCGGGAACTAAGATGGATGATTTAAGTATCTTGGAGCGGATGGTTGCTAAAATTTAAGAGGAACACGACGTGTCCCATGGGACACGACGTGTTCCTCAAGGGCACGTCCGTGTCCTTTCACTGGAAGTTACGGCCGAGAAGCGAGTTTTAGAGAACACGCCTGTGTCCTTTTAAGAACACGACGTGTTCCAAGGAGCACAACGTTTCCTTTAGGAACACGACGTGTTCCTCCTCCAGACGGGTTTTCTCCGAAATTTTCCTTCTCCAATTAGGAATAGACGATATAAATACTCGGGTTCTCCCTCATTCAAAGACATTGGAGGACGAAAATCAGAGGATATTTTAGAGACTTCGGAGTGACGAAAAGGCGTCGACTTCAAGGAGCTCGGATCGGAAGACATAATCAAGATCGTCGAATCAAGTTCTTCGGCGGGAATCGGCGAAATTAGGTTTTTTTTGAATTTCTTCTTGTAAACCTAATTCCAATGTCTTTCTTTTTTTAATATAATTTGTTCTTTGAGATTATGAGTAGCTAAACTCCTCGTGCTTAGATTAGATGAACCCTAGGTATATCCTTCTGAACGAATGATTTGATTACATTTGACGATTTATGCGAGTTGGATGAATTTCAGTTTATGTTTGATTTCGATTTCATTCTGTTCTTGCTTAGCTATCTTGAATAGAACCTTGTTAGATTTGTCTCCATCTTGAAAGAGCTTGCAATTCTAGAACACCGTAATTAATCAACTAGGTTAGGTGTTAACCCTCATCCGGGAGCGAATAAACTAGTCCGTCGTGTGAGCAGTTCTCGTTTTTTTGTAGCCTAGCAGATTCTAGATCTTTGTCTCGAAAGAGCGGACTAGGATAATAGATAGGTAGCAGATTAGCACACCCAAAAGGGTGTGATTTGATTAGAGAAGAACTGCGACGGTGAATTGAGTTTATCTTGTTTTGTTTAATTTGTCTGTCATTTGTGAGTTTGAATTACCTAGTGAGATTCAAAGTCTAAGCAGTTTCATCCTTCATTGTCTACAACCTCATATCGGGCAGTCTTGCAGCCATTTACTTTAAAGCAATTTTTATTTTCTTTTGATTGTGTGATTGATTCTCGTGGCACCTACACCAGAAAACCTGTTTAATCGATTAGCACTTTTCATAACTTTGAGTAGTCACGATAAAGAGACCCTGGCACGATTCGACTCCGGTTAAGTCATTTAGCCGGATTATTTTTGATAACGCCTAAAAACATTCATCACTTACTAACTCGGTTTCGACGAGTTGTCATTGGTATCTTGCTAGCAAATTGATGTGTCAGGAACCCCATCAATTTTAGGGGGGGGGGGTGTGGGGGCTAATGTACCCTTATTTTGAGCCATTTTGTTGTCACGGTTGGGCCGCCGTGGTAGTCGGCTTGTGAGCCAAAGAGTGTAGGCATGTAGAGTTGGCTAAGCTATGCTATATATTTAGTGCATACTCAGCCAACTAAAGATCTCGTGTATCTATTATATTCGGCTCCTCTTCGGTAATAAAATCAGCTCCCTTTAATTCGTAGACGTACTCAACACACTATTGAAGAACCACGTTATCTCTTGCATCTTTCGATTCATTGTTCTCATTTGCTATCATATAGATCCTTGCTCCAACTATTGGATGTAAAAAAATTTGTTCCTTGATGCACGAGTACACTAATTCAAAAATTTGTTACGGTTGCTTTGTTCGGATCGGGCCTTAGTCTTTACTTGATTCGGTTGATTCTGACACCGAGAATTATACAACTCTGGATCTCGCTCGATCGATTAGTTCATCGTTTAACCGAACAACTAAATCGAACTTACTAAGAAAAGATAATGCCGGCTAGATTTTAGTGTGCGATGAGTTTGGTGAAGATTTTCATAATTGAACCCCACTCGAATATAAGATGAGAGGGTGAGGGTAAAACAGGTAGATAAATGTTTCATTGGAAAAGAGTAGGACATGCAGTAGGTATGCGTACAATTATAAATTAATTTTTCAAGGAGTACCGCTGGGCGCTGACATGTTAATTTAATGTGCGGTCACTGTGGGTTGGCCTAGAAGAAGCTTTTAGTTCTTTAAAATTCACTCTGAACAGTTTTTATTTTTATTTATTTACAAAATCATTCTCAATTGAATTGTTGATTCATGACTTTGCCTTATCCATATTCTGGTACGTCTAACTACATATAATCACTATTACCTGCAGATATTGCAGTAATGTATTCTTTATATAGTAGTTGGACTTATTTACAAGTCTACTTTTCATTTCAAGTCTCAGAGAATTACTTGGTTAATTATTGCATGTTTTAACCAGTGAGTAATGTTGATACCCATGGAGAAATATTAGCCTTTTAATTTGTGTTGCCAATATGCCATGAAAATCCTACGAGTCCATCATTATATATACAGCCAATAACATTCCATAAATCAAAATTAATTAAATACTAGTTAACACTTACGAACTTGATACTGAAGGATTAACTTCTGATTACTAATTAGAAGGACCTGATTATTTATGGAAGAGACAAATGCATGATTAATCATTTTATAGAATTCCATGAAAATGCACGTACAATATATATATAATTAAGAAGCAAATTAAGGTACACTGATACTCAAAAGCATGCTGCTGAATAACATCAAATTCTTGCAACCAATTATAACCCTACGATTAGTTTCAAGGTTCATCAATCCCTCCGACGTTTTCACCGTCCCCGCCATAACCAGCATCACCTCCTTCATCTTCACCTCCTCCAAGCTCCCCACCGGTGTCCTCACCGTCGCCCCCGCCAATGCCACCACCACCACCACCACCAAACCCTCCTCCTCCACCGAACCCACCACTTCCACCAAACCCACCACCTCCTCCATACCCACCACCACCACCCAACCCGCCTCCGCCACCTAGGCCACCACCGGCACCCCCACCCAGTCCACCACCGCTTCCAAGACCACCACCTTTACCAATCCCACCTCCAAGTCCTCCGCCATGTCCGATCCCACCCCCCAGACCACCTCCGTGTCCAACCCCACCTCCGAGTCCCCCGCCATGTCCGATTCCGCCACCTAAACCACCACCATGACCAATGCCACCACCCAAGCCACCGCCAGCTCCTCCTCCCAAGCCACCACCACCACCGCCGCCTAGACCGCCACCACCACCAAGTCCAGCTCCAGCACCACCACCGAACCCACCTCCGCCGCCTCCTCCAAAGCCGCCACCTAGGCCGCCGCCGCCGAACCTCCTGTGGCCGAAGCCTTTGTCGGAAATTCCGTGGCCTACTCCTTTCCCGCCGCCTCTGAGCAGTGGACGTGGCACCACCGCAAAATGCTTGTCTTCCCCCTCTTCTCCCGCCGCCGGCTGCTGCTGCTGTTGTTGATCGGCTGCTACAAAAGACAGTAAGGTGACATTGATAATAAGCAGGACGCTCAAGAGAGCTGTGTTTCGACGAGCCATGTTGCGAATTAATTTGGTAGTGTAGTGATGGAGAAGTGAAGGCGAAGGATGAATTGAATTGTAGTATTTATATTATGAAGGTGAATGGGATTGGGAAGGGGCAAAAAGAGAGTGACTGTAAAAACGTGATTTTTTATCCATACTGTAAAAATAGTAATTAATATTCATCCTCTCAACTGCCACCCTTTGAGGGAGTAAATGAGGCTCGTCTGTTCTTGGGCAATAAATTTATTGTCTTTGTTCTTCCAACTACCCCTATCTATATATAGTCATTTGTCTACGGTGCACCCCAAAGTTTTACCCTCATTTCAGGTAGGTGTGTCTCATTATTGTTGTTTAATTCTATGGTTTCACCAAGCCCACCAGGGCTGGTTTGGTTCTGTGGTTGACCACACGTGTACCTGGTCTCTGCTTCAAACATTGGTTCCTCCGTTGCTAACTTCACCATCTCCAGACAATCCCATAAATGTTGAGATTATGCTACAAGTTAAAGTAGGTCATATTAGATACCCAATTGTGTTGATGACTTTGCTTAACACTAACTCATTCACATCTTAAGTTTTATTACCGTAGCTAAGTTAAGATCAACAGATAGGAGGAGCCTATGGGCTATGAGTTTGGCCTAGGTTTCGGTATTTTTCTTAGGATTAATTCTCTATTTATGTACATATTCGAACTATACATTGATTATGTTCTTCATGTTATAACCATTTGTTTTGAAAATCAAATTTTAACCATCCATAATCGTTTTATTTTAAAAAATTTAAACAAATAAAATTTTAAATAACATAAAGATTACACCACTTAGTTTATATTTTGATAATTGTGCAAAAATTTATATTTGATAATATTTTCATATACAAATTTATCCTCACCCAATTAACTTAGACCTTATTTCATATGGGTTTTATAATTTTTTTATTATGCAAAAATTATCATATTTTTTTATAAAAAATTAACCGTTCAATTAATATAGTATTTAGATTTGATAAAATTATATATGAACAAATTATAATAAATAATATTTATAAAGAAAGTAATATGTTAGAAATAACACATAAAATATTATGAAAGTAAAAATAATAAAAAGGAAAATTAAATGGGTGAAAGAGATTAAAAAGTAAAGAAGAATAGTTTGTCGAAAAAATAAAAATTGATGTTGGAAAAATGATTTCATTAATTATCTATCATTAGTTCAAAAAAAAATTATCTTCATATTAGAAAATAGGAAAGAAAATTTTAATTGAAAAAAAGGAAGGAAATTTTTTATTTACATGAGTGTGAGAGAGAATCATCGCGAGATTTTTTTCTTGCTAAAATTAAGGATAAATAAGGAAAGCTATTCTTAATAATTAGTTACGTAAAAAATTATGAACTATTCAGATCTTATTCAAAAAATAAATGAATCGGATAAGTTCACACAAGTGGGAGTATGTAATACTCCGAGAGTACGATAGTCGTTTTCATATATATATATATATATAATGGAAAAAACTCTTCAGTGCACACGGTACACCAAATACTCTTACTTTTTAAATCAACTGTTCCGTTTAATCTTTGAAAACAATCCCAACGGCTAGTAATACATTTTTTTAATTTATGATAATTTAAAATTTAAATGACGCCATTTTTATTAGATTTGGCCACAGTACATCCATCTTATAAATCATCTAACTTCATCAAACACTTCATCTTAATTCAGTCGAATTAATTAATTTATTTGAATTCATAACATCCCAAGTTCAATTAACTCTCCATGGTGTTACTTAGCAGTTGCTTAAAGCCTAACTGTGTTAGGTCCATATAATTAGATCAATGGACTAACTGATCTAGTTCTAGGTTACATCAACAAATTGTGTTCATTGTTTGCCGTTACAGAAAATAAAAGACCAGCACCCCCACCCAAAATCATTGAAACAGAGGAAGACTGAAGACACATACCCCTCACTCCCTCAGGCCTCAACCGAAAACGGAGAAACACATAACCCCCACTAACCCGACAAATAACATGCACTCCCCACCAACATAACTCGAACCAAATGAAGAACACTCCTAAGAAAAAGCAGGCCCGCCCTAGAGATACGAACAGCTACAGCAGGCAAACCAAACGACAGAAAGTTGATATGAAGTCCATTAGGTTTTATCCAATATCAATTAGTTTTTGTGTCACTTCTGGAAAATCAAAAACTTTAATCGCATGAACTATATGAGAGCGGCGGCTGAAGGTGAACGAGCTGGTCTCACTATGACAGGATTAATATAAATTAAGAGTTGATGTTGATTGGAATTGAGTAGAGTGGTCATTTGTTTATTTATTTGAATTAAGATATCAATTAATTATTAATCGTCAAGATTGCTTTTAAAAATTGAGCGGCTCATATCGATTTAAATAAGTGGGAGTATTCGGTACATCGGATGCATCAAAGAGTTCACCATATATATATTGCGGATGCCCTTTTTGAGTCGATTAGTCTTTAAATTTTGATCTAATATTCTAATATAATAGGAGTGGATATTAGTCACAAGCTCATATAGTCAATTGTTCTTTTAGATTTATACTAAGAGAAGGAATAGGCTTAGAAATAAAATCATCTCAATCAACTAGTCTACATTCAGTTTAACTCTAGATTGATGTCCAAGTAGAGGAAGATAAAGGAGATGAAGAATGTTAATGTTCTCATGAGGTTTGATTCACTTGAGGCTCAAGGCTTTATATATGAGGGAGGAGATAAGTACACATTGCATGTGTTTAGGGATGGAGAGGATGGAGGACACGAAGGCATCCCATGGACCCGCCACGGTATCTCGCACTGTTCTTCTACCAGCTCTCTTGGTGCGATCACTAATCGGGACATGTACATCTTCTACTACTTGGAGAAGAGGATCGACATGCATTTGGGAAACTTGGCACTCACTCTCTTCAAGAAATTGAAGAGCTACTCCTTGCATATTGTACTATTCAGAGGAGGGTTTTCAGTTTGCTTGTCCGCAACACTGGAGTGTTGGACATCTTCAAGACTCTCGATAAATGTCTTCTTCTTTTGGTTAGCTGGAAGCAGCTCGATCGGATCGCGATAGGGATGGTTCGAGCCTTCCTCCATCTACACGATATCTCGTCGGTTCTTCATCTAATATCAATTCTGGAAATGTCCTACTAGACACTGATTTCACTTTGAAAGTTGCAGATTTTGGCCTAGCCAAGTTGTGTAGTCGCGATCGCCTCTCCGGATGATACATTGCGCCGGAAGTGTTCTCAGATGACATCGAGGTTGTTTCGAGCAAATCATACGTCTACAACTTCGGAATGTTGTTGCTAGGAATGGTCGAATAGAAAATCAAGTGCTTTTTAAGAGGTGTACTTTTTGACGTGGGTTCACGACCATCTGAGCAACGGAGGAGGCTTGAAGCTGGAGAATATGACGTGTAGCCAGAAAGCATCACGTGGTGGGGTTATGGTGCATCGAGAAGAGCATATCGCATCGTCCATCGATGGCGAAAGTGGTGGAAAAGTTGACTGGTGGTCAACTGGAGTTGCCACCAAACTCATTGTGCTTTTCCAGAGCATGACTCAACTAAGGATCTATCGTTGTTAGATCCTTTCAGGCAGCTGTTGCCTCATTCTATGGCGTCAAGCTTGTAAATTTACGGTTGTGTGATCGATCGAAGGGTTGTCGTTTTCACTCTGTTGATGTGGTTATGTACATAGTGTGATGTCATTCACATTCCATTAATACTTTCTGAATATGGATTTCATGGAGGAAATGTTAGAATGAGGAATTAGAGATTGTGTGATTGTTGAGTAAGTTCAAATATATTGTTTGGTTTTATTGAATTGGAAAACTTTGCATCTGAATAAATAATAAAGCTATAATGGATTATTTATGCTTTTACCAATTTGCCCCTTCTTCAATAAATGATAAATGATAAATGATAATTGGTTTGTTCA
The DNA here is from genome assembly GCA_030674075.2 of Linum usitatissimum. Classification (NCBI taxonomy): domain Eukaryota; kingdom Viridiplantae; phylum Streptophyta; class Magnoliopsida; order Malpighiales; family Linaceae; genus Linum; species Linum usitatissimum. The sequence goes on along the minus strand of JAUJYP020000285.1, from coordinate 8,079,303 downwards.
TTTTCCTCCATCATCATCGAACTCTATGGAGAGGTTCTCTCATTGTTAAACAACACTGTCACTTTTGCATAATCTATTGGATCTAATAATTAAACTTTTTTTATTCTAAGAAGTGTGTTTATCAGTCGATTATGGTAATCGTTGTGAGCTAAGTCCAACGGTGTGCCTCAATATCCTTGTTGAAGGCTTTAGGCGATTCAGTCGATATCAGTGTGCAGAATTCGAAACGTAAAGAAGGGGTATGAGAGGTAATCTATCTTGGATTCTTCAAATTTTGCAGAAAATTAAGGTGGGTTTGTTATTTGTCGAGTTCAGCTGAGGAGGAAGATGGGGTACAAGGGAAGGCGATGGAAAGATTGAAACGATAGAAGACCAAATCGGGGAAGGATCAATGGAAGCCAACATCGACTGGCAACGGGGATGTGGTTAATGTTATTAGCGTGTTGTGAAGAAAAGCTTCCGATCCATTTATAGATCTGGCAAATGGGAGGAAGAAATAACTTGTCACATGAAAGAAGAAGAATTGACAAAGATCAGGGTTAATAATGACAACATTCTAACAATTATTTATTAGGATAATATAGAATTTTCACAAAAACATCCTCTTAATCATGTATTTGGGAAATATATATTACAGAGGAAATGTGGCTCCAGAACAAAAATATTTCTTCAATTCATCCAATTATAAGGATTAAACAATTTTTTTATTCTCTAAAATTCCCCTATAACAAACATGGCCTATCAGAAATTCCTAAACTAGAAAGGAAAAGGAAAAGAAGAGGCCTTATCTAAGGCCCAAATATTCTGGCTTGTTCGGTAAGTTGATTAGAATATAAATTTGAATTGCATCGATCAAACCCCGATCGGCCATCTATTATCGACCGTCGGACCTTTTCTCCGCGTTCACTCACACACACCGTAACCCTAACAAATCTATTTTGAGTACAGAGAGCTTCAGGCGGAATCGAATTTGGTTGCCCGATTGCCAGTAATGGCTGCCACGATGGTTAGCTCCGCTGGCGGTTTACTCGCGATGCTCAATGAGCCTCATCCCCTTCTGAAGCAGCACGCTCTTGTCTCCCTAAACATCTTCGTCGATCTGTTCTGGCCCGAGATCTCAACGAGCGTGGCTGTAATGTAAATCTCTATCTAATCTTTTCTTTGTGATCTTTGTTAGGGGTTAGGGCTTTTGGTTCTGGGTCCTGGATTTGATGGTTGAATTTCTTTAGCTTCGTAGCCTGTGAAAGTTCCGTAGCTAAGTTTTTGTTGTTATGAGCGAGGAGGTGCGGTTCTGACTTGTGCTAACTACTGTCAGTTCTGTAGTGGGCATGAGCACAAGTAACAATCTGGAAATGCAACTGACTGTCTATTGTGATTTCAATTGTTTTTTATTGGCACTGAGTAAAAAACAAGAATTGGGATGTATTTCCCATCACTGATCTTCCTATTTTAACCGATTGGGTAGGATTTGTTGCTGACAAATATGTTTCCCTATTTTTTTTTCACTCTGCTGGAAATCTGCTTTTGGCCAACTACTGTTGTTGAATGCCTTATGAAACTGGATCCTTGTTTTGATTAAACCGTCTTTGATGTGGAATTCCCTGTCATCTTTTTTTCTCTTATTTCAGAGAGAGTTTGTACGAGAATGAGGAATTTGATCAGAGACTGAGACAACTTGCAGCACTTCTTGTTTCCAAGGTCATTCACTCTCGACTCTTTGTCCTTGTATTGCCACTTAGATTCTTATCCTTCTTTTCCCTTATCAAGATAGAACTTCACAGCCGTTTACTAATAGAACTTGCAATATTGTTACAATGTTACCTTCTATCACATTATGGTACCGTAGCTCATATTAAATTGATTTGTCTTTTGATTAGCGGACCTCTTTTCCCCAGCCGCCCTATATATGAAAATCCACCTTAGTCTTCATATTATGTCTGTCTCTTGTTTGGATAGTGACCTTAACATGAGAAAGATGTGAAAGTTTGGATAAAGATATGAAGTTATCTGTGTCAAAAGCAAATATCTTTATGCAATTCTATGGTCCTAACTAATAAACATTTGATGGGATTTGTCCTTCAGCTGGTGGTAGAATGTGACCGTGCTTTTCAATTTAAATCGGTGTACTTTTATCTCATAGGATTATTTTAGTTAGCGGGAGAATGAAGGGTATAGTATTAGTTTGTGAGACATTGTTCATTCAGTTTTGGACGGGATGTCTCTTTTTTAGCTTGTAAAAGTTTGTTTACAAGATGATTGTTCCTGGTACTTTCATTGACAATGTATATTCCTCTGAAATTTGAGAAAAAATGAAAGATAAACAATAATTGTTGCATAAATTCATCTGTTTCTATCTTTCAGGTTTTCTACTACCTCGGTGAATTCATTGATTCGCTGTCCTATGCTCTTGGAGCTGGTTCCTTGTTTGATGTTTCGGAGGATTCTGATTTTGTTCATACTCTGCTTGGTAAGACACTTGCTTTTCATTCTGCACGAGAAGAGGCTTAGGCTTCTTTCCTGTCCATTTGTTCTTTTCAGCAGTCTAGCTGATTTTTTAAGATTTATGATATACTTTATGGTGATTTTATCTCTATTTTCAGCCAAAGCCATTGATGAATATGCCAGTCTAAAGACCAAGGCAATTGAATCTAGTGTTGATGCTGAAAGCATAGATCCTAGGTTGGAGGCGATTGTTGAGAGAATGCTTGATAAGTAAGTAAACTAGAATTATTTTTTACATTTTTGGTGTTATCCTATGGCTTCTGCCGTCCTTACAGTATGTTGATTTAGGTGTATTACTGACGGGAAATACCAACAAGCAATGGGAATTGCTATTGAGTGCCGGAGACTGGATAAGCTTGAAGAAGCCATTATTAGGAGTGATAATGTACATGGGACTCTATCATATTGCATCAAAGTATCCCATTCTTTCATCAACCGCAGGGAATATCGTTGTGAGGTAAGAGAGTTATGATGCTAGCTGACCTATTATCTACAACTATTAGCTATTTCCTGCCCTGTTTGCATGAGCATGTGCTTGCATGCACAGAATGTGATTAAGACTTCTCTGTACTCCTTGATTTTGATATCTTAATTTGTCATGGTTTCATGTTTTGTCAGTGTGCAATACCGTCATTATTATAATGCCTTTTTGACAATTCAACTCTTCTGCTTGGCTGTAGTAATTTCTGGTTCCACTGGTCCCGATTGATAAGTAGTGGATACCTCTACAGTTACTTGGAAATAGTTGCACTAATTAATTATTCTTACATTTGCTACAGGTGCTTCGTCTTCTGGTTAATGTATACCAAAAGTTGCCTTCACCAGATTATTTGAGTATTTGTCAGTGTTTGATGTTCTTGGATGAACCTGAAGGTGTAGCAAGCATTCTGGAAAAGCTTCTACGCTCCGAAAACAAAGATGATGCTTTATTGGCTTTACAGATTGCATTTGATCTTGTGGAGAATGAGCACCAGGCTTTTCTCTTAAATGTTAGAGATCGCCTTCCAGCTCCCAAGTCTCAGCCTTCAGAGTCCACAAATCCAAGGCCTGACGAGCCAGTTTCCACTCAACCTGATCATCCAACAGCTTCAGAAGATGCTACAATGGCAGAAGGAACCTCTGCATCTGCTAATAGTGCACCAGAAATTGATCAAAGTGAGGAAACATATGCTGAGAGGCTGACAAAAATTAAAGGGATTCTCTCTGGGGAGACATCGATACAGTTGACTCTGCAATTCTTGTATAGTCACAATAAGTAAGGAAGACGATATCTCTTAACTCATGTTCTTATCTATGCTATTTTTTTGGATTTCATTGATGTGCCCTAACAAACGTGCTCCACTTTCACCCAGATCGGATCTACTAATTCTGAAGGCGATAAAACAATCTGTTGAGATGAGGAATAGTGTCTGCCACAGTGCAACTATATATGCCAATGCAATCATGCATGCTGGGACAACCGTGGATACATTTCTTCGTGAGAACCTGGTCAGCATACATCCTTTTTGGTCAATTACTTTGTTATACTTGTTCGCTCATCTTCTTGGCTATTGTGTGCTCAAGATTTTGTTTGTTGTACCAATCATCAGGATTGGCTGAGCAGGGCTACAAATTGGGCAAAGTTCAGTGCAACAGCTGGTCTTGGAGTTATCCACAGAGGGCATCTGCAGCAGGGGAGGTCTTTGATGGCACCCTATTTGCCCCAAGGAGGGGCTGGTGGTGGTGGTAGTCCTTACTCTGAAGGTGGTGCTCTGTATGCTCTAGGTCTCATTCATGCCAATCATGGCGAAGGGATCAAACAATTTCTTCGTGATAGTCTACGTAGCACTAATGTTGAGGTGAGCCTAAGTCTTATGGTTTGCTTCTGCTTTTGGCAATAATTTATGGGCATCAAATTAAAAGAACACGAATCTCATGTGCAGGTAATCCAACATGGTGCGTGCCTAGGTCTGGGTTTGGCAGCTTTAGGCACCGCTGATGAAGATATCTATGATGATATCAAGAGTGTGTTATATACTGATAGTGCTGTTGCTGGTGAAGCTGCTGGTATTGGCATGGGCTTGCTCATGGTTGGTACTGCAAGTGAGAAGGCAAGTGAGATGCTTGTTTATGCTCATGAGACGCAGCATGAAAAAATTATAAGGTAAGTTTGTGTTCGAAAAACCAATTGCAGCTTTACCTGTATGCAAGACTTAACTATGATAAGTGACCTAATTTTGCAGAGGATTGGCCATGGGCATAGCCCTAACTGTTTATGGTAGAGAAGAGGAAGCCGACACTCTAATTGAGCAGATGACTAGGGATCAGGACCCCATACTACGTTATGGTGGTATGTATGCTTTAGCATTGGCCTATGGCGGAACAGCAAACAACAAGGCAATTCGCCAGCTACTGCATTTTGCTGTCTCCGATGTGAGTGATGATGTCAGGAGGACTGCTGTGCTTGCTCTAGGATTTGTTATGTACTCAGAGCCTGAACAGGTTGGTTGGTCATTTCTCACTGATTGATCTTATTCTTACATTCAGCTTAATGATGACAGTCTATTTCCCATTCCTATTCTTTGTTTGATTATGATTTATAGATGTCTTTTGGGCGTCTTGACTGGGTGTAATACTGATATTCCATGTTGGTATTGCAGACTCCTCGAATTGTTTCCTTACTGTCAGAGTCCTACAACCCACACGTGCGTTATGGGGCAGCCCTTGCTGTAGGCATTTCTTGTGCTGGCACAGGCTTGAGTGAGGCTATATCTTTGCTAGAACCGTTGACATCAGATGTTGTGGACTTTGTTCGTCAAGGTGCCCTAATTGCGATGGCCATGGTCATGATTCAAATGAATGAAGCTGGTGATTCTCGAGTTGGGACATTCAGGTACTTTTGTGCTTCCTGGTTTTCTAAATAACTTTGAAATCATTGGGGGGAGGCCTTCCCTTTAGCTGTCTTCCACTTGAAATAATCGTTTCTATAACTTTTTTCCTTAGGCGACAATTGGAGAAAATAATCCTTGACAAGCATGAAGATACCATGAGTAAAATGGGAGCAATCCTTGCTTCTGGGATATTGGATGCTGGTGGCAGGAATGTAACAATAAGACTGCTCTCAAAGACTAAACACGATAAAATTACTGCCGTGGTTGGTCTGGCAGTTTTCAGTCAGTTTTGGTATTGGTATCCTCTCACTTATTTCATTACCTTGGCATTCTCTCCCACGGCGTTTATTGGGCTCAACTATGACTTGAAAGTTCCAAAGTTTGAGTTTCTATCAAATGCAAAACCATCACTGTTCGAATATCCTAAGCCAACCACGGTGCCCACCACTACCTCTCTCGTGAGACTGCCTACTGCTGTTTTGTCGACATCAGCTAAGGCTAAAGCTAGAGCAAAGAAAGAAGCAGAGCAGAAAGCTATTACTGAAAAGGCAACTAGTGTGGAACCCTCATCAAATGCAATAAATGCTGGGAAAGGGGAATCCAGTGAGAAGGATGGCGACTCCATGCAGGTAATATGAGTCCTTACACGTCTATTTATTGTTTCTGTACACTAGAATACTTCCTAGTTGTTTTATCTGAAGGATAGGGTGACTTGATTTGCTGTCCGATGTCGTACTACATAAGATGTTTGTTTAGGAGAACTGCACTAACTGACCTGATTCCATGAATTGTGACAAGGTTGATAATCCAGCGGATAAGAAAGTAGAACCCGAGCCTTGTTTTGAAGTCTTGACCAATCCAGCAAGGGTGGTTCCGTCCCAGGAAAAGTACATAAAGTTGATGGAAGATAGCAGATACGTGCCGGTGAAAGTAGCACCTTCAGGATTTGTCCTTCTCCGGGACATGAAACCAACAGAACCCGAGGTGCTGTCCTTGACGGATGCCCCTTCGTCTACTGCTGCGGCAGCTGCTGCTGCTGGACAACAAGGCTCTGCTTCAGCAATGGCTGTTGATGACGAACCCCAGCCTCCTCAGCCTTTTGAATACACCTCATAAACTGGTGGGTTTGATAATCAACAAACAAGGTTTGATGTCGCCTGCGTTCAGGTTGCGGTGGCCAGAATTATGCCGCATTATAATCAAACCTTGTGATAGGGAGGAAGGGAGATCTGTAGTTCCAAGATTTCCATCGGAGGTAGAGTGTCTTTTTATTTATTGTTTTGGGGAAACACTTGTTGTCTAGGATTATTATGCTGAAAAAAGATAAACCAGAGTTGGCCGCTGCTCCTTGAATGCCCTCTGTGGACTTTGAATGCGCTCTGTGGACTGTAACTTTATCCTTCGGAAGTGTTGTGCAATATTTCTTGCTGTAGGGGGGTTTGACTGGCACAGCACATGTACAATGAATGAGCTTTTTAAGTTTGTGTGTTTGCTTAATATATGGACACAAGATCTTCTCTATCTGCTCTCAACTTTTGTTTGCTTCTCTATGGAGGGTTGCCTTTTGTAATTAGTTATGAGCTATTTACCGAACTAGAAAATCCCTTAGTTTGGAATCTTACGACTGAATGGGCTGTTGCAACAGTGATTACGTGAGTGAAAGAAATTCGTCAACGAATATTGGGATGGTTACTGTAATAAATAAAAGAATCTTTCGTTCCCAATCGTCACAAGCTTAGAGATATCATTTGGCATCTTATTTTAAAAAGTCAAATTGCTATTTACCGTCTAGGTTTTACTTTACACAATCCATTTTTAACATAAAAAATTAATAACTGATACATAAGTAGCATTAAATCCTAATTTTTTTGACAAGGGACCCTAATATTTATTAATTGCTCGTTTCCTTAATATTTCATCATCTCCATGCGTTGCTAAGCAGAATCCAATAATTGTTCCCTTGCAACACGGCTTCCCCTTCTATGATCATGCATTGCTCAAAGTATAATCTAGCTTGTCATCGGGATCTAGCTGATTTACTGTCGATAAGGGCGATGTTCGATTGCTCCTCACCATGGTCATCATGGCGTTTAGTATTGAGAGTTTGATGGGTCGTCAGGTTAGGGTTTCTCTATCACCACAATTTGGAGCAAACTTCTAATTAGCCTTCTCCCTTATCTTCTTTGATGGTTCTTTCTCAAATCCAATTCGAACTCTTAGCATCTTTAAAGGATTGATTTTTTATATATATGATTGAAGGATTGATTTCCCAGAGGCATGACGAAGATGTCAAATGTTAGCCAATGACTTGCATATATATGCTAGGGAAAATATTAAAGTTGAATAGTGATGCATGTAAATACGGATTGCCATAATAATATTTTTTATAAATAGGGGTAAATTAAATTATTTATGTAAAATACATATGGCAAATAGTAACACCCTTTAAAAAAAATCTAAACTCTTTTTTACTCACTTCACCCCATCATAAGTTTAGAGAATCAAAATATTTTAAAAAATGTTCCAACACTGAGCGGTTATAAATCTTTATTAACTTTCAATATTTCAGTTACTTTAGACCATTCCAAAAATTTCTATTTGTGTCCGTTCCTACTACCATTTAGCAAATTTTATTAATTATTTATGTTTTTTTGTGAAAATATTTTTTCACAAATAATAACAGATAATTCATAATGCAATTTTTTGGTCATAGATAGCTCCCGACTGGAGGAATCGAGAAAGCAAGCACAAAAAAATTATAAATCAGCCCAAACCATGAGATAAGTCTCAACACGACCTATATATGAGATATAAAAGAGCATGTCTCGCCACTGAATGAGCAACTCTACTACCTACAGATAGAAGCGAGGACGAGCCACTAGGAAATCCAAAATTTCTACAATGAGTAAGCCACCTGCCACCGATTGAATGCTCTGACATAATAGCGCATAAAGCACTAGCTTCACGTCTTATGAATATCCAAAGTGCCAACTAAACCTCTTTGAAAGCCAACATGGCCGTAATGGGGCATATTGATCGGGACAAGCCACCACGAGAGAATCTAAGGAGGCACAAGGCCGATAGACTCACTCAACACAGAGAGAAGGAATTTAATATTGCATGCATGAAATTCCATTTTAGGGTGTGACTGAATTCAAATCCAAGACCTCCACGTTACCAATCACACCGTTGGAGATCTGACCTATAACAAAACTCAACAGAAAAAAGCTTGAGCAGGAGTACAGCATTGCGAATGGAGATAAAGAAAGCTATAAAAAGCTTAGCTAGATTGGTTAACAAGAACAAAGATCATATTTGAGATCGATCAAGCAGAAGCTAACAGCAAACTCAAAGTTAGAACATAGTATGTGGTTACCTTAATCTCTTTTTTCATTCTTTTGTTTGCTAATTATATTTGAAATGGACTTGATTATTTATCTGTATTAGCAATGTCTCCTGATTTCTGATTTTGTGGGCTTAGAATTGAATACATGGGATCGGAGTTATGGAGAGAAGGAAACTGCAGAAGAGTCTTCTTACTGATCCAGGAAGGAAGGATACGTATTATATATAATGGATCAAAATGACAGAGACATTATTATATATGAACATCAAGGAAATAGTCGTCGTGATCGGTGGGTTTGGTGTTTCACCTGCCATCCAAACCAACTCATCCACTTTTCAGCGGGTCATTACCTAGCCAACCTACACGACATCCACCTAGTTTCATTTGGGTTGTGTTATGGTCGATGCGGAACCATAATGGATCATAGCTCTCAAGTTTTGGATAATACTAATAATTTTTATCAGATGAGTTTTGGAAAATTTCAACAATATTTAATGAAAAACACAAGTAGAAATAGTTCATCCTTTAATTGGAGAGAATTGAGCTGCGATAAAGCATTAAATATGGAGATTAATTAATTTATAAAAAATACAAATAAGCCTAAAATACTAACATTTACTTATAAATATGCAAAATTTTACTTCCTTTTAACTCAACTTTTCATTTCTCAAAACTTCTATATCTCATTTCTATCATTCCTAATCCTAATAATTGTTTTTCTTTTAGATTTCTATGCCCATTTGGTTCAATCATCAAAGAATGGATTCAAATTTTGTGTGATGTTCAATTCAATCTCAAACAAAAAAAATGGAAAACAGGCTTCAAAAAGATACCAATATGGTGAAAATGACGGGAATCCCACAGTTATTGACGGAGATGTGGTCGACGGTGGGTTCAACAATTGGCAATTTGGTCTCTCTTTCGGTAATCTTCCAACAATACTTCGTCCACAAACTCTAATGTTACGGGGAATCCCAATTCCATTGCCTTTCCCTTCACTTGAACCCTTGCATGGGTTCATACGCTCTCGAGAAAGGTGAAAAACTTGATTGAAAGAGCACCCTTCCCTGATCGTGAAGTGCAATAGCTTGATTGTGGAGTTCAATGGCTTAACTAGCAAGGGAGGTTGAGATTACCGAATAGCTTCTTAGATAGGCGAGTTGATCTTAAGTATTGACTCTCCTAATAGAACAATATAACTTGTTTCGATAACCTATTGTAATGAATAGAAGAAAGTAATTGGAGTGAAAAAGAAATGGAACTTATAGTATTAGAATGCGAGAACACATGGCGGTGGGGTTGCCAATGGCTATGGTGTGCGAGGAATTGGCATATCATTTTGTTAATAGATTCGCATATCATATGGTATCAAACTTAATTTTAATTCACAAATTCATCACTTTCTTTAATTTCTATAACTAAATTGGTACATGAGTGTTGCTTTCTTTCAATTTGATTCAAATGTTAACGATGGGATTTGAATCTATCAACGGAGCTTTGATCTGCCAATAAGTGGTAAGTTTTTGTGACACCCCGAGTTTCGGTTCGATTAAAATTTTCGGTTTGATTAAAATCTTATTCGTTGAGTGAATGTTGGGAGTTGGAAACCGAATTAATTTAATAAATTCAAGTAGTTGAGTCCGTAGTTGACCCAATGTTGGCGACATACAAGACTCGGGTTAGTTATCGGATTCAATTGATCGGACCATCTAAATTCATCGTTGACTCGAGTGAAGAGGCTGAGTGGAGTTTTGTGTAGAAGACGTCAAGGCCATGCAAGTTTTGGATTGAATGGAACACGTCAAATGCATGCACTGGGGTGATTAATTGCATGGATTGTTTCTGGAACTTTGGGGTTTGGTTGAAGTATTTATGTTTAAGTGAAGGAAGATTTAATTGGTGTTTTGGCTGAGAAAAGGAATTGTCCTGGCCAAATTAATTAGCCACCGGTGTGGCTACAAAGTCACAACCGTAGTGTGCAGTGTGTTAGGGGTGTGGTCGGTTTTTTTGTCACAGGCTTGATATTGTTAGGTATATAAGGCTTTAGCGTTATTAGTTAATAGAATTATTAAAAGTTTTAAATTAGATTTTTCTGTATTGTCGAAGAACAAAAATGGACGATTCAAATTTGAAGGTGCAAACGAGCTCTAATCGTTTCAAAATTTTAGAGGGTTGACAAGAACGATGTCAATATCATTTTTCTTAAATCAATCAGAGGTAAATATGGATTTCAGATAAGCTTTAGAGAGTTTCGGTTTGTGATTTAGGTTTTGGGGTTTTCTCCATGTTTTGACGATTTTTGTGATCGTTCTTGGCATCGAGAATCGATGGAGCCTCCGAGAGTCAGAGATCAGGGAGGCGTTGAGATCGATGGTTTTGGATTCCAAGAAACTTGGAAGATCATCGGAGAAGATAGCCATTTCGCAAGGCTTGCAAAGTTTAGTGACCAGTCTGTTAGTATGGAAAGTTAACTGATCTCTTTATAACTACTATCAAGTTCAAGGATCGAGTTATAGTTTCTAGAAGTTGGATGACTGGTCTGACATAGTATAATATTCAGGGACTGAATCAGTAATTTTCGAAGTTAAGCAGTGAAAGGATGATTCTGCCCCTGTAAGTTTCAGATTCTTGCAAAGAAGTAAATGGAGCATAACTTGATTGTTTGAGCTTCAAACGACATACGGTCAGAAGCTACGGACTTGTGGCAGTGAAAGGAATCATGTCAAGTCAGATTCAGAGATATAAGCTCTTCATAACAGGTGGAGTTTAGGATTACTTTTCTACTTTAAGCGTAGAACTATAATAGGTTGTTAGGAATTCAATGATTGGACTTTTAGTGTGTACAAAGTAGTGCTCTCATGACTGTACAGTAGTGTGTGATCTACTGTACAGATAGTTATATTATTTCGAGTATAAACTCTTGGCGATTGAACTATAACGTGTGATTCACAGTTCCTATTAGGACAAGATTAGGCTTAGCTAGATAGCTCCCGTTTATGCGTTGGTCACCCACCATTTGGATTGCGCAATCCCCCATGTTATATTCAGGTTCAGGCAAGACGTGACGAGTAAGCCTTCAATGCTGCTCTCACGGTATTCACGGTGGTTTCATGGTCTGATCCACCATGAGGTTGTCCGCTCAAAGATAGGGGTGGCTGATACTAGGTTGATACCTACAGGACCACAAGGTCAGATTATTAGTTTCAGTGTTTAGATAGACTTCTTCTTCTATCCTCAATAAAGGCACAATAAAGTCTCAGTACAAGCATATAAAGCTTCAGTACAGGCTCAATAAAATCTCAGTTTAGTTTTAGTTCTGCTCAAGTCTAGTTTAGCACTCAATGCTTATCACTGACCCCGTTAGATATTGTTTTCCATGGTGTATTTGTGTGTTCAGTCACATATGTACTGTAGTTGATGGTGGAGAGAGAGCTGGTCGGGGGTTTTGATATCAAATGATATCGTTTTTATGTATTTTCATACTGGAGTTACATCTCCTTTTATTTGTTGTATTTTAAGATTTGGGATCCGAGTTGATCAATTTTAATAAGTATTCCAGTTCAGCTTTTAATACTTGGTTAGTAGATTAGAGTTGATTTACGATTTATGTTAAAACTCAAATAAAATTCTTCGGTTGAACCAGAGGTTTGAACGGGACTCTTAATGTGAGGTTTCATACAGTATTATGCCTTAATATGAGAAGAGTGAAGCTGAACGAGATTTTAAATGGTCTGTTTTTTTACAGAGTTTTATACTTGGAATGAAGGATTTCTCAGCCAACCATACGACTGCCTCTGATATTAAGGTTTCTCAGCCATCCAGCGAAGGATAGCTTATAATATCAAATCCTGGGTATGAATGAACGGTGGATTGTGACATGCAACAGCGAAAGAGGCTAATAATATAGCATACTCTGTTTTTCTTTGTTCTGAAAATGCAACTAACCGATTTGTTATTATGAAGGTGTTTACAGAATGTTTTTGGTGATTTCAGGAGACGTTAGTAAGGCTGCGTGTTGAATTGAAATGGCTCCATTATTGCGAGACAAATCGATAGATATGCTTCGTATTGGCTACTTGGATTATCGCAGTATCTCCTTTGTGTTTGGCTAAACTTGAACCAGGTGTTTTCGGTTATGAAAACTAAAGCAGGCATGTTCTGTTAATGAGACCTGTACATGTTGTCTCGTTTCTCTTATAGTTTAACACATTCTTTGATAGATTGCATCAAACTTGCCCTTTTTTGGTAGAATATGGCCCGAAGTGCGTTTAAATGTTATTAGAAATTATTGATATAAATTGTGGAAGTGAAATATCAATAATATCATAGTTCAATCAGTGAGACAAACTTCGATTAGAAGAATTAAAAATATGTAAACCATACAGGTAAGAGTGGCCCAGGTTGGCCAAATGATCCGCGTCACAATTGACTTTGTGGTAAATACGGGACACATCATTTCGAATGAGACCCCCTGCAGAAGCGCTATTAAGTCATGAGCTAAAGTGGAAAGACTTTTCGGTGCTAAGAGTATTCCAACTTTCGTTACCCAATCTCCATCCAATCAATTGGAACTGTCGAGCTGAACTCAACACTTTTCAACCCAACTGACCAGCCTCCCACCACGGTTGCTCTTATTTTTTAACACATTCTTTGAAAGAAAACTTGCCCTTAATAAAAATGGATTAGTTAAAAATGTATTAAAGTGGAAACCCTTCAACTTAAATGTTCTACCCGATCCAACTATGAAAACATAAATTGCCTGTTCACGAGAAAAACGAAGTTGGAAAAGTGGAAGGAGAAACCGCTGTTTTGTTAATAGAGGTGTTTTAGTTTGTTCAAAACGGAGTCGTCTCGTTATCTTTAATTCAAAATGGTGAGGCCGTTAAAGGCTTACCATTCCATATCAAATTTCCATCAATCATTTTATTGGAGTGATAGTTGATGAAATTATAAATGAATTTCAGTGGTTTTAGTGCACTAAATAGAATTTAATGACAAGTGTGAAAGAATTTTAATAATTTAAGTCAATTGTTATTTACCATCTATATTTTACTTTTGTAATACATATTTAATATAAATATATTAATATATCCCTAACTAAAAAAACATATTCTTTTAAATATCCTGATAAAACTGAATTATTTTAATTCAAACTCAAATTAATAAGCTCGTTGAATTAGGTGGTGAATCAAAGCAAGAAATTCATCAGTAACTGTGAACGAATGGATGAATTATGATACAGAGCCAACTGTAATGCAAGCAAAAATAAATTAATTGATGAACAAACTGGTATGGAAGATATTTGCATACAGATCTGAGTATATCGATAGATAGATAGATTGAAGAAAAAAGGTTATGGTCTTTTAGTTGGATTGGTGCGGGAAAATGAAAAGTAGTCGAGGAAGAAAAGAAAAGGAACCCATGATCATTAAATGGGCCAGCGATAGCGGGGCATCCGAATCTCAAGGCCCAATCCATCTAATTTTAGCTACATCTTCCACCATCCATGGTGGTGGATTTGAGAGGAGCTTGCTTCCAACTCACAAACCTGTCACTCCTCCTCCTTCACTTAGCTTCTATGCAAGTAGTAACAAAAAATCAAGTAAAACTTGTTGCCTTGGGATCCGTGTGCTGCATGTTGTAGTATTATTAGATGTATGTCAGTTGCATGTTTTTGTTTGTTGCTGCAGGTGGGGACTTTTTTTTTGGTCATATCTATCTATCCATAAGCTAGCTAGGGTTACGTTTGCAGTATACACCACAACATCGTTATGGATCACCAACAACAAGATAACTACTCGGTACTAGTAAAACTATATATACAGAAGCTTAACATCTCTGCCTTGTATATTATAAAAATAAAATAAAAGAGAAGCCATGTATTTGTACCAATATCATGGTGGTGATGAATTGTTGGTCCTCATGCAGGCATGTTTCACAGAGCAGCTAGATGAGGAGCAACACCACTATCCTCCCTTCTCCAGCTCCCACCATTCTCAATCATCCTATCATCACCATCATCATGAATTGCTGATGAAGCCTCCACCACCGCCACCGCCTCGCCATATGCTTCTCCAAACCACTACTAGTACCAACAACAACAACATGGATCACTTGATTTTCAATACAAACAACCAATCCTCCTCATCCTCATCCTCAATCATATCCCCCAGCTTCGACAAGCTCATGAGCTTTGCTGACGTCATGCAGTTTGAAGATTTCGGCCCTAAACTCACCCTAAACCAGAAGGCGATGATCACCCCCCCACCCACCAACACTGCTACCGATCCGGTATACTTCCTCAAGTTCCCTGTCCTCAACGACTGGGAGGGTGACCACCACGACCACGACCCACAATTAGGAATGATTACTTTGTCATCATCACCACCACCACCAGAAGCAGTTCATCCTCCTCCTCCTCCAATGAAGATGCTGAGGTTTGATGCCCACGTGGATGAGACCACAGCAAACAATAACAACAACAACAACAATAATAACGAATTTGAAGATAATCATCAGTACCAGCATCATAATCATGACGAAAACAAGAATGGAGGCGGAGGTGATGACAACATAGGAGGTAATAAGAACAAGAGAAAACGGACAAGGAGTGTGAAGACGAGCGAGGAGGTTGAGAGCCAGAGAATGACTCATATCGCTGTCGAGAGGAATCGTAGGAAGCAAATGAACGAACACCTCCGAGTCCTTCGTTCCCTCATGCCTGGCTCCTACGTTCAAAGGGTACGTACACTCACACACTGATACTTGAATATTAATCATCAGTACAGTATGTCTGTTTGTTAATGAATACTATAAAATCGATTAATTCTCAACAACAAAGCAGGGAGACCAAGCGTCGATAATAGGAGGGGCGGTAGAGTTTGTGAGGGAGTTAGAGCAGCTACTCCAGTGCTTGGAGTCTAAGAAGAGGAGGCGCCTCTATGGGGATCAGCCACCACCTCTGACGACTCAGAGGCAGCAACATCCGATTGTTGAGAATAATAATAATGATGATGATCATGAACAGCAGTTACTGATGATGAATTTGGAATCGGAAAGTATGGCTGAGAACAAATCGTGTCTTGCTGACGTGGAGGTTAAGCTGTTAGGGTTTGATGCAATGATTAAGGTTTTGTCGAGGAGGAGACCTGGTCAGCTGATTAAGGCCATTGCTGCTTTGGAGGATTTGCAGCTTACAATCCTGCATACCAACATCACTATCATTGAGCAAACTGTGCTTTATTCCTTTAACGTCAAGGTAATTATAATTTAATTAATTACCTTTTTACCTATCTTTAATTATTATTAATTTAATTTATGATGTATGTATATATATATATATATATATATATATAGGTCGGAAGTGAGGGTACAATATTGACGGCAGAAGAGATAGCAGAATCCGTTCAACAGATATTTACGTTTATTCATACCAGCGGCACCATGTGATCATACATATGGCTTGCCGGTTTACATTCATATGATGATATGTATAATTACCCGATAGACTATTTCATTTTCATAATTCTATTTTTTCTATTTGTACTATAAATATTGCATTACATTATTATTCTTGTCACTTTTTTATTCGCAATGAAAGTTCAAAATTTTAACTTTTGGGACTCACAATATAAGTAGAAAAGAAGATTAAACGATTCGGTTGAAGGGAATTTTTACTCCTTAATGCACTATTGATGTAATAGCAAAACTCTTGTTACTGTTATATATAGAATTCTTCGTTTGCTATTATATATAGAAATTATTATTTATGTTGCGCCTAGCCTAAGGAGTTTTTGTCCGACTTGGGCTCACCTCAATTGTATTTTTTTGTGGGATCTCAAGCTTGAGTGTCCGAGTTCGAACTTGAGCTCAAGCAAAAATCGACCGTTCGAATTTGGCTGAGCTAAGCTAGAAATCACCATTAATCATTGTATAATAATGAGCTTATAATTTTTATAATCGAGTTTGATAACTAGCCTTTTAGAAATTCAAAAATAAAATTATTCCATAATCCAACTTTAAAAGACTTTAAAACATATTTTATAATAAAACACATCACAAAAATAATCTCACAAACATACATTGTTTTTAATTAACCAAAGAAGACAATTTTCACACCATAAATTTTTTATACCACACAAAGATAACATGGTAAAATTACTGGCTATTTTACGGACCATGAATATCCATCATGTATGTACCTCATTATTCATATATGGAAAATTGGTTGTCGGGGGTGATGGGTACGTGTTATTGTTTATAGCCAGTCAGTCAAAATTCACAATTGGTTTGGCTTCATCATACATCTCTTGCTCTGTCGTCTGACATTTCTTCTGATGGTGTTGACTTTTGCAATATTTTGGGGTCACAGATTGTGACTTGAATCTTTGTATTTATTTGCTTTTAATTAATTGAAATACCCCATCTCGATGTTCAGCTGCGCTGTCTCCTTGAGTGAGTGAGAGATCCCAAAGCTATATTCAAGTTCGAGATGGGATGTGTGTTTTATAGGGTTGCGTTGGAGAGGAGAAAGACTAAACAGTTGACTAATTAACTAATCCTAATCATTCATCCAGCTGCTGAATGAAAAAAGGTCAATCATACACACAGACAAACAATCTCTGTGTCGTCGTCGTCGTCGTCTACCTACGTTGACACGATTATTTGTAACTCATAATGTTTCACTACTTTCTTATGAATTACTACATACATTTTATATATGGATTGAATCTTCACTGCCATATCACAATGTTTGACGGGGAAGATAGCGAATTATTAAGTGGGGTTGGGTTGACTTTTCAGAAAGACATGCATCTGCCAAGGATCCGTAGTCGCATCATTGCATATAATGATACTACTGGGTTTCACCCAGGAGACCCGGCTTCGATTCCAGGCAATGGAACTTTTTTTGTCCTTGCTACTGCTGCTGAATCTCGACTCTATTATATGCGTTCCTGATCCTTTCATAAAAAGAAATTTAGAATTACCTTTTATTTTAAAAGTATGTTGTAGTTTTTTTAGGGTTAGTAAACGAGGTTTTAGTATTCGAATTAAACAATGCTCTATACTATATAAAAATTTAAATGTTCATTTTGAAAAAACATGAAAACTTACTACTTCGACTCAATAACACTCTTTCGATATGTCTTAGTTGCTCAAAAACACGTCCGACGATTCTCGGCCAAAATTTTGTAGGTAAGAAATATCTACAGTTGAAGTCTAAAAAAACGGACCGGTTTTCCGTCCAGCCAAACACCTAGACGGACCAAGATTCCGTCTGATAGTCTGGCCGGATGGATAACCGGTCCGTCCGGTAAGTTCAGCCGACAGGCTGGTTATCCATTCGGCCAGACAATTAAATATCTTAACTGTTTTGTAGGTCGGCTATTAATTCTACTTAGGTGGATACGCAGACTATCGTCATGAGTACTACGGTAGGCGCTCGTCCAGTTTTTTGAAAGGTTCAACAAATAGGTTATATGTAGATAAATGATTAATGTAGTTTGTATTTCAGTGTTCATATTTTGTAGGGAGTTGATGCCAGTGACGGAATTGATTACACTGACTGGTTCTTATCCGACGATGTGTACGACACTGTCGTTGAAGCGGTCGAAGCTGCAAAAGAGATTGCTACGATGCTTAATTTCCATCTGATCAAAGGGTCCAACAAAAGCAATGACGCAGAAATGGAGTGTCGAGTGTATTTGTATTGCTGACATGGTCCTGTTCGCAAATCTGAGGGTTCAGATCTGCCGAAACGGGCGACGGAGTCAAAGAAGTGAATTGCCCATTAAGACTTGTCGTGCGATCAAGGGTGGTAGATTACGAGTGGAAGTTTTTTATTGACGGCGTTGGAGACATTAAGAATCCTGATAAGTCAAAGGGGTACCACAATCATTCTTTGATTCTTTTTACTGAAGTCAGCACGGAAAGCAATCCGTTATCAGATGAGGGGAAAAAAGAAATTTGGGATATGGTGGCGGTTCATACACAACCGAATAAGATCATGTATTCTCTGAACAAGAAGTTCAACACTCATCACAATATAAATCAAATTTACAACGAGTCATACAAGATTAGGAAGGAGAAATTAGATGGTTTGGATCCGATGGAGTGGACTTTGCGTGCTGCTACACAACTAGGTTATTTTGTTCAGTACTTAAATGATGGCGACGACAATCTTGTTCATCTGTTTCTTAGCCGCACTGAATGTGTCCAGATGCTTAGCTCATGGTATTTTGTGATTATGATTGACTCGACTTTCAACACCAACACCTATAAGAATCAAGTGATCCAGTTACTTGGTGTGACTCCGGTGCGGAAGAACTTTAGCATCGGGTTCGCATTCGTTGAGAATGAAAACACTAAGTCTTATATTTGGGTGTTGCAATGTATGAATATGATGATGGGTAATTGGGAACCTATTGCCTTTCCAAAGACTCCACATTTATTATGTATCTGGCATATGAAGAGGAATATCGAGGCGAAGATTAAGTACATCACGAGTAATGTGGAAATGCTTGAGGCTTTCGTGCATGGTAGGTGGAATAAAGTGTTGTATGCACATTCATATGGAGAGTTCTACAGGAAGTGGGAAGATATGATCATGAGCGATGGGGCTGATGTCGGAGGTTTGATGGAGTATTTAGAAAGTACTAATAGGGTGGAGTCCCAACACTACTACTCTTCCAATTAGGGACTTGACACACTATTTGAGGGGATATCATGCTTCAATCGAGGGCCAAGTCATACAAGTGCAATGGGCTATAGATGAATCATGGGGCAAGCTAATTTATTTGTTTATTCGTTCAATCGAGTTATTTAATCATGTTTATGTAACTAGATATTTGTTCATGTTTAAGTAACTAGTTAGTTTTATCGTGTTTAAGTAACTAGTTATTAGTTCGTGCTGAATTAACTAGTTATATATTTTTTATGTACGTAATTAATAGCCCATGAATGTTTTTTTTGCTTAGGCTCATCGTTTCTCACACAGAAAACCGTTTACATCTCAGATAAATGAAGTTAGCCTTTGGAGCATTGAGTTGGTGAATGAGGAGCTATCGAATGTGGACGGTTGTCATTGTGTGATTGAAGAGACACATGGAATCCTTTGTACTTGTAGGCTTGAATCTATGGAGCGCAATTGGGTTAAGGTGAAACCATACCACCTCCACCACTTTTGGCGATCATTGGAGTACCGTCTCCCTGTAGACAGTGAGAAGTGGGAAGAGCATGACGCGATAGACCGCGACATCCTCAACGGGAATGGTACTGATGATTTGTGATAGAGGTGGACATGTTGTACGTGCTTTGACTAAGTTGGTTCGTACCCAATACAAACCAGAAAGACAAATGGACGGAACCCGTCTTACCACGAACATGTGAGTGCTCATTGCACCCTAATCAAGGGTAAACCCAAGTCAGGTTTGTACTTTTTTCCTCGGTTATGTGTTTGTTTCTTTTTACTTGTGTTCACTAAATTGAATCACTTTACAGGTCGTTCAACTCATGCGAAGGGTACACCCACACCAAACATGTCTAGAACTCATCAAGCAATTTCTATTCCAAGCAGACGTGTGTAATTTTCTCCCAAAAATCGTATAATACTAAATAATCGTCCTAATTGTTTGATTGACCTCCAACTTCATACGCTCATCTCAGTCCAAAGTCTCACAAGAAGCTAGTGTTAGAGCTTCCTTTCGACCCTCCTCCAACTGTTGAAAGCAAAGAGGAGAAAGAAGAGGAAATCAAGATGGACGGGGAACTCAATTTTGTGGATGATAACAACAACAACAACGACAACCATAACATCAACCAGAAAAACCGCAACCAGAAAAACCGCAACTATAATGAGGAACAGTTTATTCTCGTCCCTCAAGAGAAGCCATTGAGAGATTATGGCCGGCCTACGCTCGGAGGAGCTGCTTCGAGCATTCAATCTCTAATCAGGGGAGATCAGGCTTTTCAAACTCCATTGTAGCTAATCAACCTCATTCAATCAAGAGCATTCTCTAGAGGACCGGATGACGACCCTAATGCTCATCTTAGGGATTTTTTTTCGTTTGGATGAGACGAACAAAGCAAGAGGAGTGAACATCGACGACCTTAAGCTTAGCCTGTTTGCATTTTCTCTCAAAGGGAATGCATTAGAATTGTTATATAAGCATCAAGCAGGGCATTTCACTACTTGGGATGGACTAGCTATAGAGTTGCTAGAGGAGTTCTTCTCTCCATCTAGAACAGAGGCACTGAAGGTTAGAATTGCTCAATTCAAGAGTCCTTCTAATGAGACTTTTTATGATGCATGGCATAGATTCCAGAGTCTCCTCCGTTCTTGCCCTCACCATGATTTAGATGTGCATACCAAGTTTAATACCTTCATCATAAGATTGGATTATAGCAAATAGAAGGATATTAGTATGTATATACAGGGAAATCTTATAGACTTGAGACCAACTTGAGCCCTTGAAGCTTGATGGGTTTATGCTTAGAAGATGAGGAACCTTGTTCTCACTAATCTAGTTGACATTGAGTTCAATGTGCCTAAGAGTCAAGTTCAGCAAATGAAGTCCAAATCAGTTTAAGGAGAAGCGGAGTTATCCTTACTTGAGTTTCAACAAGCTCAATTACTTGATCAACTGCATCTCTTAACAAAGAAGATGGTTGTGTTGGATCTAGCTCAGAAACACAATCCACACTCCAACAAGAATGCACCTACAACTTGTATTTATGCTTGTGAAGGATGTGGAGGGACTGATCATGATATTTCAAATTGTGTGACAGATTTTGAGCGAGGAGTGAATCAAGAGTAGATTGATTATGTCGGCAGGCAGAGCCAGAATAACTATCAATAGCAGGGTAATCAAGGTCAAAACTACAACAAGGGTCAGGGTAATTCCCAATAGCTAGGACATAACTACAACAAGAATCAGGGTAATTATCAGCAGCAAGGGCAGAACAACTACAAGGCTCCAGGTACCTTCCAACAACAAGGACAAAATAACTATGGGAATAAGGGGAATTATCAGCAGCAAGGCCAAAACTCGTATAGAAATCAGAGCAATTATCAGCATCAACAACAAGGGCATCATGGTTATTTAGGGAATAACCAACAGAATCAGCAACATAACCAGTTTCCACAACAAAATCAGCTAGCGTATGTTAATGAGAGCTATGGTGAAAAGAGGAAAGCACCTATGCATCTAATCTGCGACCCCCAGGTTTTCCACCTCAACAATAACAGTCCTCAACAGACCTACTTTTGGAGAAGTTCATAGCTGCAAGTATAAAAACTCAAGCACAAAATCAAGCTCGTTTCAATCAAACAGATGAATCAATTAGGAATTTGGAGAATAAGTTTAGAGCATTCACTAGACTTTTCACAGAGAAGTCAAATGGGATGCCGAGAGTACAACTGTTCAAAATCCAGGAAAATAAGAGGACTTGGGAGCAATTGAACTAGGAGTGGAAAGAAGCTGCAAGATTCTCAAATAAAGATGATTAAACCAGTAGTGCAACCTCCACACTTCTAGATGAAGAAGATATTCAAGTAGAGGAGCCACAAAAGATTGCCTTGTCAGATAGAGCGGAGGAGACACCTCCTATATGCTTCTCTACTCCTCCGCCCGTGGAGAATCCTTACAAGCCAAGAGTTCCATATCATGCTCGACTAAATAAGGAGTTATATGATGAGCAGTTTGCTACCATTATGAAAGTGTTGAATATTGTGCATGTAGATATGCCTTATGTGAAGGTGGTGAAGGAAATGCCTTATTATGCAAAGTTTATGAAGTATTTGGTGACCAAGAAGAGGAAGATTCCTGAGTTACTAGCTCTTGCTGAGGAAGAAACTACAGAGTTGAATGAAGAAGTGGATATGGCTGCAAGCTACTCAAAAGATAAATTTTAGCACCCTACCAATAACTTAGCTATGTGTGCAATACAAGTCCGTTCACTTTGCCTTGTAAGATTGGTAATAATCAAGTTAAGAATGGTTGGGCTGATACGGGAGCTAGTATTAATGAGATGTCCTATAACTTAGCTAATTCACTAGGATTGATAGATTTTAAGCCAACATGCATGAATATTGAACTGGCTGATAAATCTGCAATTGTTCCTAGAGGTTTTTTGGAGGATGTGCTTTTTACTATAGGTAGATACACTTTCTTAACAGACTTTATGGTGATAGACGTGCATGCTAATATGACTTTGATTCTAGGTAGACCATTCCTGAATACAGCTAACGCTATTATTAATATTAGTAATTGTACTATTACTCTTAGAGTCGGGTTAGAGAGTACGACATTTCGATTGAGTTCTGCTAGAATCCGACATATGGCTTTTGATAATGTGTTCCTTTGATGAAACTGTGACCTCTATTTCTACTGGAGAAGAATATAGTTTCTGATATGTAGGATTATAGTGCATGTATAGAGCCCGATGCTGAAGTAGCTGCCATGACTGTTTGTATGGCTAAAGGAGAACTAGAATATGAACAACCAACTTTGGTAGCTCCTGATTCAAAGTTCAAGACTTCCTATGAAGAGCCACCAAAATTGGAGTTGAAGGAGCTTCCTCACAACTTGGAGTATGCATTCTTAGAGGAAGGGTCAAAACTTCTAGTCATCATTAATTCGGCCCTCACTCCACCACAAAAGGCTAGTCTTGTCGCCCTCCTAAAGAAGTATAAATAGGCGATTGCTTGGAAGGTGACCGATATTAAGGGGATCAGTCCCACTTACTACAAGCATTAGATCTACCTCGAAGAAGGCAAGAAACCAGTTTTCCAGCCTCAAAGACGTCTTAACCCACCTTTAATGGAGGTAGTTCGAAAAGAGAGCTTGAAACTTTTGGATGTAGGGATAATTTACCCCATCTCAGCCAACAAGTGGGTTAGTCTTGTGCATTGTGTATCGAAGAAGCAGAGAATAACTGTAGTTCCTAATGCAGATGGGGAACTCATTACTACTAGAACTGTTAGCATTTGGCAAGTGTGCATTGATTATAGACGGGTCTTTCTCTTTCTACTACTCAAATTGATTTACTAAATAGACTAAGTGATAGTTTAAGATTGTTCTTAAGATCGTTTCAAGTAACCAATTAACAACTAAGAATGTAAATGAAAGGAAAAAAATTTGAAGAGATTGAGTTTCAGGTATGGAATGAAGGTAGCTCGGATTCGAATCCACTAAAGCTAGCAACGCATGGATGAATGACATGTTATCTCGGTTATTCAGGTTATAATGGCTTGGCAATTTCCTAATGTAGTCTTAGATCACTCTCGCGCCTCTAAGGATCTATTTTGTCTAACTGTAGACTCATCTATCGAGCTAATCCACACCTGAACAAACTGCATTCATAATGTTTGATGAAATGCCACAATGATAAACGTGTAAAAGCCTAAACGTTTCACTACTCATGGTTCAGGAAGTAAGAAGAGAAAAAGAAATGAAAACAACCCTGAAAGACAACATGATCCGTCGAGAATTTTCAATCCTTTCGCCGATCTTCGCTCCTTCCCCAATCGATGATAATCTATCGCTTCAATCGGTCTCTACGACTCTCTCTCTTTCTAAGAGCTTGAAACTATGTGCAGAATGAATGATCAGAAACCCTAACTCTCTCCAAGAGCTCGAAAAATATATGTATAATGAACCATATCTCGTCCACAAGGGTCTCGGCGGTATTTATAGGCTTCTGGACCAAGTTGGAGAAGGATAAGGACTTGAAAACCCGTATGGGGTGGGACACCGCGTGCTCCATATGGAACACACCATGTTCCTGGCCGTGTTCGGCCCCTGTAAATTTCTCGGGCAATTTCAGCGGAGGAACACGCCGTGTTTCGTCAGTATAAGTAATATGACCATAGTTTCAACATGAAAGTTATAGACAATATAATTATATTTCCAGCGCCGCTGACCTTGCATAAATTGGACTTTGGAGCGATACGTTATGCTCAAAATACTAAACAGTGACGGTTCCGACCTCCCCGTCATGTCTTGGTTTATCTCTGAACGTCATATGACATTTGAAATGTACCAAAATCATACCAAACACCATAATACGGCCCTGAGGAGCAAGAGAACCAAACATGTACTCAAAACCCGAATTTGAATACATTTCGACACACAAAAATATAGTTTATAACGAGAAAAGATGTGTCAAAAATACATCACATCACCTATCGCTGGATTCCTTTCGGTCTCTTTAATGCGCCTGCAACATTTCATAGATGCATGATGAGGATGATTTTTCTATATATGGAGATTCTATTGAGCAGGGCTTGAAAAACATGGAGAGAGTCCTTAATACTTGTGAAGAGACAAATCTATCTCTTAGTTGGGAGAATAGCTACTTCATGGTGAGAGCGAATTGTACTTGGGCACTGATCGCCGAAATAACTGTGAAGTTATTCCGACAACACAAGTGTCGTTTATGTCTGAAGGTTCCTCTCGTTAAGCCTCTACTCGAATTCGTCAACACGGTTTAGACTGAAATAATTGGTTTTTTATTTTAATTACTCTAATGGTTAAATTAAACTACAAATTAAGGGTCGATTCAAATGGAGAAATTGAGTCCTTGGAAGAGATGAGTCATCAAGCTCAACTTCTTAAATGCATTCAAAACGAACGAATATGGACTTGAATTGAATAAAACTAATCCTCCTATAACTCATAGGAATCTGCGACACGATCATGCACACGGATTACCACTACTAGCTTCCCGACTAAGGTAGAAATAACCTTAATCAGGCTAGCTGGTAATGAACACCAAGAAGTTCTACAAAGTGATAAGGTGTTCTTCCGAAATTAAAAGAAATCACAAGTAATTTGAAATAGCATTAACTTGGTCCATCAACGCCTAAGCTACTGATAACTACACCCAATTTGGTCTATTGGGTGCAAACCAGAGCGCCCGCCAATTACAAGATAAATATCGTTTAAAACTGGAAAAGAAACACAAAAGGTAGAATTACGTGATCGGCTTACCCCACCGATAACTTAATTCTATCCTCGATTGAAAATCTTATGAATTACTAAGTCTATCATGAACAAAGGATTCCATAAATTTGGCCTAATTCTAGCCGTAACAAGAATTAGGTTGAAAACCAAACAAACGAGGCAATTTTTCATTACAATCCAATCATCCACAATCGTCGTTCTTAAACATTCAAAACAGGTATCATGGCTCAATTCCTACATCTCAACCAAGAATCTCTACAGATTTAGCTACTCATAATGAGAGAAGAAAATAAATCAAAAGAAACCCTAACCATCATCTTGTCAGAGAGATAGCGACTTGTCCTTCTTTCAATCGTTGCTTTTGGTCTTCTATCTTCAATCCTTGATAGGAACTCCTTTGGATCTTCAATGGACCTTCTAGAGGAGGTTTGGAGCTGGTTTTTACAGAGAAAACTCGAGGAAAATCTGGAAAAGTGAAGTTGGGGAAGAACTGCCCTCTTTCCTCAAAATCAGCCCTTTTATAGGAAGCTGCTGAAACTGGAGGGTGCACGCCGTGCACCTCCTTTTTTCCAAAATTTTGCGTAGTTGAAAGGGGAGAACGTCGTGCAGGTGTTCAAGTTGTTCCCCTGTTTTAGGGCTGAGATTTGGAAGCATCCTAGGGTTGCACGGCGTGTAGCCCCTCTGCTCCTCCATTTCATTTCTCGATCTTCCATTCGAGGTCCAACCATGCTCTACTTCATGTTCATAGCTTCATAACAAGACCACCTATCTCTAGAGTACCCGTGGACAACAAATACTACAAAGAAACACACCAAAATGGACCGAAATGATCCAAATGAATAGGTCTAGGCACATAATGCAAAGCCCGAAATCACACAAGAATGAAGCTCGAACAAACTAATAATCACTGAAGAAGCATGCATATAAGGATAGATAATTGCTACAAATTGTAGCCTTATCAAATCCCCCACACTTAAATCTTGCTTCTCCTCAAGCAACTTTCCTTTTTGCACTCTAAGCAAACTCTAAACATGGTGAAAAGGAAACAACATGATAGCAGTTCAAGCCTACTTAACGATGCCAAGAATACACTTTAGATCACCAAACCACACAGTTACATTTACCAAGTGCTCTAATCCAAATGAAGAAAAAACCTATGCATATAGTTAGTACCACTCGACACCTACCGACAAAAACATTTTCCCTATCACCTATGCTCAAAACAGATGGTACTGGTCGGGTATTTTTTCCGTCTTAAGGGAGGGAGTGCTTACTTTAACATTGTATTCAAATAAGAGCACTCCCCTCTTCTTTTCCAATTTAACTATACACAATACACTAAACATGTTTGACTCAATTGAATTACTCAATTGCAAACTCACTTTTCAAAAAATTTGTATAGTTTTGGAGGGTATCTTTCCAAATGAGGGTAGTAGCAACCCTGATTGGGCTAATTCTCTCATCCACATAGACCGAGTTTACCTGAAAAACCCCGACCCACAACTAGGAAGAGGTGAGAAGAGAAGCCTGAAGGGACTAGCTTACAGGCGGCATACTCAAAGTCGCCAGTGTGTTGAATCGCAACCGAACCCCCATGACAATTTGGGCACATTGGCCTCTTTCTCACCTTATTCGGACCATCTAGTCAAATATGACTTTAATCAACTAGAGTGACTCGATAGGGGAATTAATTGTTCACAAGTCAGTAAGCATCATGATCGAGTAGCCAAGTGCATAAATCTATTCTAGACTCGTTTCGAGAAAAATGGGAGGCAGCTCAAAAATGATCTATCATGCATCCTATTCACCCTCGAGTAGCAATACTACGCTAAACATGCATCCAATTCATCCATAATTTTTGCGTTTAAGAGATAATTTCAAATTTTGAAAGACAAAGATTCAGTCAAAGTAATCAAGTGAAATACTAGCATCCTAATTCATCCCATAAACCACGACATTACCCTCACTAGAAGTCACATTAGAGAAGAGAGAAGGTGATACCAAATTGAGTTGATGAAATGGATTTTGGTGGTGAGATGCGATATAAGAACCATTATTGAGACCTGCCAACCATAATAAGAACACAAAACAACGTACTAGTGATAGAAGTAACAAGTGTAATCATCCGTTAACAAGGGTCCAAATGAAGCACAAATGTTGACCAATCAATAAAAACCAATCCCCCCACCCTTAGAATTTTTGCGTCCTCGCGAAATAACTAATGTGGAAGGTAGGGAAATAAACTCTGGGAAATGATTTTTCAGAATAAGGGTGCACTGCGTGCATACCTTTTTGCTATGAAGGTTTCGAAACAATCTAGCGATGCACGTCGTGCATGGGTGCACGGCGTGTAGGCTAGATTTACAGCAACATTTTAATTCAACCTTCGACAATACTCATCAAACACAAACATTGAATAAGCACAGCTTCCTAGCATTTATTTGGCAACAACAATCAGATTGCACACTATCAACAAACTCAAAACTCGACTCAATCACAAGACTGACATAAAAGACATACCACAAGACACACAAACCAACAATTCTTGGTCTTTTATTCTCTATTCTAACAATGGATACGCAAGGGGTGCCTCCCAAGAGCGCTCTTTCTTTTTTGTCTTTGAGCTAGACGATACCTGGATTACGCTCCCCAACTTAGAACCTCTTTGAACTCCATTAGCTTCTTCAAGGATTGTATTTAAATGCCAAGTAACACCCTAAGAGAGAGATGGAGGAGCCAACGTGTTTGTGCGCTCCAACTCTTTCCTTGTTGTAGCTTCCTCCTTGTGGATGTGTATGCTTGAAGAGGGTAGAGGTAGGCTGGTGAGTCAACATCGAGCTCTACAATGCTCCCCAAGCTAATGGTGGTACTTGGGCGGTCGATGAGGTTGTCCAAGGGTGGTCCCGAGATGGAGGAGTCCATTCTAGGCTGATGTGGGAAGTACTCCGTGTGAGTTTCCTCACATAGGTACTTCAAAACCAAACATGAGTCTTGAAGGGTCTCGTTTGGTCTCATTGGAACCACAACTCGAGGAAAATTCCAAACGATGGGTTTTTCAATGGGAGGTGCAATATCGAATTTGGAAGGCTCCATATCTTCATGTACTTCTTCCTTCCACTCTCCATCATCATCCCTTTCAAACTCTTCTACCCCAACATCAAGATTTATGTATTTGTCCTTTGGGATTGAGAAGTCTTCAAGGTAGATTATCAATTCACCTTCTTTCCCATCAGCTCGTGCGTACATCTCTAATCCCAAATACCATTCAAGTAGGCGGTCTTCATAGGAGGAATCGTCCTCCTCTCCGAACCCCTCTACTTTGTCATCATGCATCGTTGGTTGGTCTTTTGTGATTGAAGATGCTTCCACTTCCTCATCCATATCCTCGGATATAATGTTCAAATCATGATCATTCATCTCAACCTCCTCCAATTATGGTGGGAG
The DNA here is from genome assembly GCA_030674075.2 of Linum usitatissimum. Taxonomy (NCBI): domain Eukaryota; kingdom Viridiplantae; phylum Streptophyta; class Magnoliopsida; order Malpighiales; family Linaceae; genus Linum; species Linum usitatissimum. Next base: position 8,050,177 of record JAUJYP020000285.1, on the reverse strand, counting down.
AGGAGGTTCCTCCACAAGTTGTGTCAAAAGGCGAGTTTGTTCATTTAATATCTCTAGTCGGCGGTCATTCTCCTCAAGTATGCGGCGACCCTCCTCAAGTTGCATAAGGAGTTGCTCATGCACAGAAGAACAGGGTTGATATGAATAATCAGGTCTTCAACATTGATCTTCAAAAGGTGAATGATCTTGATGATAGTAAGTTGAAGGCAAGTCTGAGTAGAAAGGTGTTGAAGATTGGTGTGCACTCCAACTTGGCATTGCTCCTTGCCCAAAGTTATTCCATTGTTGTTTTTCTTCTTCATAGCTAGGTTGGTAGTAGGTTGGTGGACCTTGATGCTCATAATGTTGGTGTTAGTTAGGATATAAGCTCCAACCTTCATCCTCATTACTTGCATCATAGGGACCTTGCCACTCTCTATTCCAACTATAACCCTGCATATGAACTCAAACACTAACAACCTAAGTAAATCAAGTGGGAGAAAAATAGAAACAAAATAAAACTATACATGGAGTCGAATGTCTAAAGCGGTGTTGAGTAAGTTCTTTCAAAGGAACGAGAGAGAGTCCCCAGCAACGGCGCCAAAAACTTGATCGCCGAAATAACTGTAAAGTTATTTCGAGAACACAAGTGTTGTTGGTGTCCGAAGGTTCCTCTTGTTATGCCTCTACTCAAATTTGACAACACGGTTTAGACTGAAATAATTGGTTTTTTATTTTAATTACTCTAATGGTTAAATTAAACTACAAATTAAGGGTTGATTCAAATGGAGAAATTGAGTTCTTGGAAGAGATAAGTCATCAAGCTCAACTTCTTAAATGCATTCAAAACGAACGAATATGGACTTGAATTGAATAAAACGAATCCTACTATCACTCGTATGAATCTGCGACACGATCATGCACGCGGATTACCACTACTAGCTTCCCGACTAAGGTAGAAACAACCTTAATCAGGCTAGCTGGTAATGAACACCGAGAAGTTCTACAAAGTGATAAGGTGTTCTTCCGGAATTAAAAGAAATAACGAGCAATTGGAAATAGCGTTAACGTGGTCCATCAATTCCTAAGCTACTGATAACTACACCCAACTTGGTCCATTGGGTGCAAACCAGAGCGCCCGTCAGATACAAAATAAATATCGTTTCAAACTGAAAAAAAACACAAAAGTTAGAATTAGGTTATCGGCTTACCCCACCGATAACTTAATTCTATCCTCGATTGAAAATCTTACGATTTCCTAAGTCTATCATGAACAAAGAATTCCATAAATTTGACCTAATCCTAGCCGTAACAAGAATTAGGTTGAAAACCAGACAAACGAGGCAATCTTTCATTACAATCCAATCATCCACAATCGTCGTTCTTTAACATTCAAAACAGGTATCATGGCTCAATTCCTACATCTCAACCAAGAATCTCTACGAATTTAGCTACTCATAATGATAGAAGAAAACAAATCAAAAGAAACCCTAACCATCATCTTGTCGGAGAGATAGCGGCTTGTCCTTCTTTCAATCGTTGCTTTTGGTCTTCTATTTTCAATCTTAGCTTCAGTCCTTGATAGGAACTCCTTTGGATCTTCAATGGAGCTTCTAGAGGAGGTTTGGTGCTTGTTTATTAAGAGAATACTCGAGGAAAATCGGAAAAAACGAATTTGGGGAAGAATTGCTCTCTTTCCTCAAAATCAGCCCTTTTATAGGAAGCTGCTGAAACTGGAGGGTGCACGCCGTGCACCTCCATTTTTCCAAAATTTTGCGTAGTTGAAAGGGGAGAACGGCGTGCAGGTGTGCAAGTCGTCCCCCTGTTTTAGGGCCGAGATTTGAAAGCATCCTAGGGGTGCACGACGTGCACAGGTCAGTGGACGGATCCGTCGCTCGTCTGGTCGGTGGTGGCGGCAATAAACGACCCCTAAACACCTAATTTCGTATAAAATGTGATTTTGAGGGTTATCTTATTGGAAATTCGTCGATCTTCAAGTTCAGATCTTCAATTCCTCGTCAGATTTTCAAGTTCTTGTTCAATAATACACTTCGAGTTTGAGAATGATTAAGTTTTTCGAAGAGTGAACTTCTTATAAGTTTTCAAAATTTACAAAAGAGAAATTCGATAATTCACTCAACCTGGGACGTCGTTCAATTTGAATATCATATCGTCATTTAGAGATTTAATTTTTATATACCATTATGAAAAAATAAACTACTATATACTTTTTACCACATGCTTTTAACATATTCAAATGTAAAAAAGGTTTCTTTGTGAGACACAATTTCGTCTCATTATGTGACGATAGGCCTTCTCCTTCAAATATTTGCTTTGTAGATCCAACCCACTTTGTCTTAAGTGTAGGTCTTTTTTTTACATCTATTAGAGCCTATTTAGAGCATAGGACGTGTGAACTTAACCGATAGTACTGCAAATAATTGCCGATTTGGTGCGCAAACACATATCCGATTACCGCATATTAATCGAAACCCTAACTACGACAGGGAAATTGGAAACAGTTCAAACAAGAATCGATTTTGAAAGGCGCTTTGCCGTTGATGCCTCGGGCCACAATAGAAGTATAATCAAAACTCCCATCACTTTTTGAATAAAGGATAACAAAGAGCTAAATTACGATTTTCCGGATTGATCACAATTCACAACCACAGAAATCTTGGACAGCTAACTAAAAAAGGGAAGAAGAAGAAAAATAACAGGTGACTTTTAAAATTAAATTTGTTCTTTTGGCTCAAACCAACTAGAGAGAAACAGAGTCTCTTTGACAAGAGATAAAAGAGGTCCAATCAAATAAAAATCAAAAGTAACCATTAATAAAAATATAAATGGGCTGGGCCATGATCCATCAAGACCTCAATTTAAGCCCGACTGATGAAAGAAGATACAACTCTTCCTAAACAAGGCTTTGGGCTGCAACACATAGCTCTCTATTAGGCCTCATAATCAAAATCCCCTGCAACTTTTAACCAGCACCATATATATACCTGTACACACTCTCCACCCTTAAAAACCCTAGCTCCCTCCCTCCCGCATTTCCACAAATCACAGCCGCCGCTGCAGCAATGGTGTCCGGATCAGGGATATGCGCCAAGAGGGTGGTCGTCGATGCACGCCACCACATGCTCGGCCGCCTCTCTTCTATCATAGCCAAGGAGCTCTTGAATGGCCAGAAGGTTGTCGTCGTCCGCTGCGAGGAAATTTGTATGTCCGGCGGACTGGTCCGCCAGAAAATGAAGTATATGAGGTTCCTGAGGAAGCGCATGAACACCAAGCCTTCTCACGGGCCCATTCATTTCCGCGCCCCTTCCAAGATCCTCTGGCGCACAATCCGTGGCATGATTCCTCACAAGACCAAGCGTGGTGAGGCTGCTCTCGCCAGGTTGAAGGTCTATGATGGTGTCCCCCCGCCCTACGACAAGGTTAAGAGGATGGTTATCCCCGACGCTCTAAAGTGAGTTATTCTCTATGTAGATTGGATAACTTTTTCCGGGTTTTTTCTTTAAAAAGTGCTGTTTTGGAGTGTTAAGTTTGGCCATTCGTATCTCCTCTTTCTAGGGTTTTGAGGTTGCAGAGTGGACACAAGTACTGCTTGTTGGGGAAACTCTCATCTGAAGTTGGATGGAACTACTATGATACCATTAAGGTATTTTTTTCTTCTTTTATTGTCAAGCTTATTTATGTGTTTGATTGATATAAAGCTTGCTGCTAGATCGTTCATTTTGATTTAAGAAGTAGTTGTGTGGCTTTGGAGCTTTCAAATCTCAATTCTCTTGCTGTTTGGGTCCAATGCCATACATGATAAATGCAGCTAGTTTGGATTTAAGTTCATGGTTCATGAATTTGATATTTTTGTTCTCTTGCTGTGGATCTTTGTACAGTCTCAGTCCTAGAATCACGTTGTGGCTGTAGTGTAAATTGGCTGTTAAGTTTCTCGGTTTTCATTTAGCTTTCAATCTCCCGTTTGTTGAATCCTGCGTGTTGGCTAGGTTTTATGTTTTGACTGGTGTAGGTTCGTTGCCGTTTGTGTTCTGATTCCTCAATAGCTTACAATATGCGGAAATTGTATGATGCTGGCTGTTGTTTGGTTCTTGTGATGGAAGATGTTGAAACCGTTGTAATTGAAATTTGAGGTTTAATGATGTGTCTGGAGATGAAAGATGATCTTCTAATGGGTTGTTTATATATTGTTGTTGTACACACTTGCAGGAGCTTGAGAGCAGGAGGAAGGAGAAGGCAGCAGTAGTGTACGAGAGAAAGAAGCAGTTGGCTAAACTGAGGGTTAAGGCTGAGAAGACCGCCGATGAGAAGCTTGGTGATCAGCTTGATGTCATTGCTCCCATCAAATATTGAAGAGAAACATGTTTTCTAGGTTTTGCTTCATCTCAGAGGAGATGACTAGATACATTTATGCAAGTTTTCAGAGGATGTACTTTGATCTTTTTCGTTGGAAGAAGGTGGATTATTTTTTGTGGTAGTTACTTATATCTGGCATAATCTCATTACGCTGATATGCTTGCTTACCTGTTGGTGGTGACCTTAGTTTCTTCTTGCGCATTACTGATAGCTCTATATAAACTCGATGCAAATTTCAAGGGGCAGAGATAACTATCGCCTATGGATAGTGATCCAACTTGATTCGAAACTAAACTTAAAAAGCACAGATGGAACCGAATCCAAAATAAAGCTGGATTTCCTTCTCATGGTGAGAAAGGGTTTGAGGATTTGGGGATACTACAATGGTTGAACCATTAAAAATTTTTTATCGTTAGTTTAGGTTTGGCGAAGTTCAAGTTTGGTAAGATAGTTTATATGTTATTCACTTGTAATTTTGGGTTCGGGTAATACTTGTTTTTATAATCTTTTGAGCAGTAAATGTAATACCGTATTGATATCTATTACCTTTCGGTTTTCGGGGGATTTTGGTTAATGCGGAAAACTTTGAAATTTGGAAGCAAACAATTAATAAACAAAAAAATTTTTTATAGGTACGATTAAATCAAAAATTATGTAGACAGTCAAGTTGAAACCCAAATTACAAAAAATAACAATTTCCAAGATTTACGGCGTGGCACATCCCAAATCCATTATTTCATTTCTTTAGACAAACCAGCTTTTCATTTTAACTCCCAAACTATTGTGTAATTATATTTTAGTCATTTATGAAGTGTGCTTAATTGAAACTCGATTTTTTGGTGAGTTAGGTTAATGTCAATTGGTTACGAAATCGGTTAAAATGCTCTAAACCAATTAAAATGTGAGCTCAATCCGTATTTGGGCTGAACTCGGGTTAAATGTAACAGATTTTAAATTGAATGATTGCAAATATGAAGTTTGTGTTACACTAATATAATAACGACATAACACGAGTAAAAGTAAACCATTAAATTATTCGGTAACCGGGACATATACGAATATTACAACCGAAAAATTTGTGCAAATGTTCCGGTTACAATATTCACAAACCATTAGTATAATGTCAATTCGGGTAATTGTTTTCCTCCAAAATGGGAAGAGGCTGCAAAGACTCCCACTTCTCCGACTCCGGATCTGACAAGGAAACAAAAGAAGCAAATTTCAACAAAATTAAATTAAAACAAAAGAAAAGGAAGGAAATACTGACTTTTCCGAATCCAAATCAGACAGTGAAAGTCATTAAGTGCATAGATCTGCTTGCCTTGAATGGTAATTTAAACGTCCGTTTCTTTTATTAATAACAATAACATTCTAGTTTAGTATGGTCACAGAGATTTGTTCCCTACCTCATCCTCTCTATATACATACATTGAAACTATCTATTTGCCATTAATTAAGTAGAGGGTGCTGCATCCTTTTTTCTACTCGGAATCCAGATTTACTGCCAATGAAGAAAAGCCATCCTTCTCTGAATCGTCATCACACCCCTTGTGTTTGTTACGCCTCTCCAATTACTCCTACTACTTAAGTACTCCTCCTCCTCCTCTTCTTACCACACAATTCACACACTTGCACTGATCTAATAAGAAGAAACAACAATGGGGGTTACTACAGTCATGCCTAGTGCTAGCTTTCAATTGTGGTTATGTGTAACTATTACTCTCTTGTTTCGCATCTCTCAGTCACGGCCAATTTCATTGAGTAGGCCGCCAATATTCCCCTTTACTTCCACGTTGTCACAGAGACCGCATAATTACCAGCAAGCTAAGGGCGCCAGCCAACTGCCTTATAGGACATTGGTAGTCGACCAGTCTGGCCATGGCGATTTCACTAAAGTTCAATCTGCCATCGACTCTGTCCCTTCAAATAATAGGTTTTGGATTTGCATCCAACTCAACTCCGGAATTTATAGGTAAAACCACGAATACAATTCTTAGCATACATACTGCTCTTTTTAATATAATATAATTACCCATCTCCTTTTTTTGGTTTCAGTTTATATATGATTGGAATGGTGTTGTTGCAGGGAGAAGGTGACGATTCCGGTAGATAAACCCTACATAATTCTGAAAGGGGAAGGGAGAAGATACACTAAGATCGTGTGGGATGATCACTCCTCAATCGCACACAGCGCTACCTTCATCTCCCTAGCTGACAATACCGTTGTCAAGCGCATTGCCTTTGTGAACTCTTACAACTACCCAGTGAATAAGAACAGGATAATGCCGGCGGTGGCAGCTCTGGTAAAAGGGGACAGGACATCTTTCTATGGGTGCGGGTTTTCTGGTGTTCAAGACACGCTATGGGATTCTGAGGGGAGGCACTACTTCAAGAAGTGCAGTATTGAAGGTGCAGTCGACTTCATATTTGGTGGCGGCCAATCTATTTACGAGGACTGTGAGATAAGGGTGAACGGAAGAGGATACATAACAGCACAAGGAAGAGAGAGGCCAGAGGATACGGGTGGGTTCGTGTTTAAAGGATGCTCTGTTACAGCAGGGAATGGTGGTCCGATAATGACCTATTTGGGGAGGCCATGGAGGAAATACGCGAGGGTGTTGTTTTACAGGTCGAATTTAACAAACGTTGTGGATCCAAAGGGTTGGGATTCCTGGAACGTTAACCCGAATCAAGTGACGTTCGCAGAGTACGGGAATTACGGAGCAGGAGCAGATACATCGAGGAGGGTGAATTGGGTAAAGCAGCTTCCGATAGAGATGTGGGAGAAGATGACTAGCATCTCTTTCATCAGTGACAGCGGATGGCTTCAACGCCAACCCTATTAATGCCACACTTTCTCTTTACTTTCTTTCTTTGTCTATATATTATAGCTGAAAATTCGAGTTCCCAAGTGGTGAACCAGAACCACAGCCATGGGGGAGGGAGTGGGTTCTGAACCAAAATATGTATTTTATTTTCTGTGGGTTAGTCCAATGATTTTGTAAATTATGAAAATTATCGCACTCACTTTGACGATGTCCAAAATACATGGAAGCTTGTTAATCTAATTATTATTTCTCCCAAATACTTGGACTTCAAGAGTAGGATTTGCCATCAGAACAAGGAAGCATTGATTTATTTTATTTTCCGAAAGGGAGGGATCTTGAAATGTCATTCCTCTATGACATTCAAACGAGCGTACAAAATGTCCATCGAAGATACAGACTCCACAAACGAAATTGTATGGGCCACAGGTCTTTACAAAAACATTAACCTTGGTCCTTACTCACCGACATATGGACAACCGCAAAGAAAACAAAGTCACCAATGAGACAGACCTAAGGAATAAGGAACAATTAGAGAAACGAGAATGAATTTGAGAAAGAACTAAGAACCACATTGCTTTCAATATCCACATGCATTGATCGTGTTTCCAAACACCAGATACGAATAATTTCCTCAGCATGCAATGGATATGAAACATTGACCGTAATTCTTGTTCATGTATTATTTTCACCAGAAGCCTACCTCTATACCAACAGTATAACTAAGTCAAAATCGTTCGTCCATGTCCAAAGAATCAAACACTCTTATTCTACAACAACAAAATTGTTCCCTCGCGAGAGTAGATGACTTTGAATCCCAAAAGTCACAATGTCCTCCAAACAAACTTCATCATCTTTGTGGCCGCAGCATGCCTACTTAATGATGTTATGCGTCGGAACACTAATATAGAACTTTGTATTAGTGAAGTCCTCCAGCAATGGGTTGTATCCATCCTTGGTTCTCATCTTCGTGTGCAAACCAAACTCCTCCATGAACATTGAAGTGTTAAGCTGCACCAATATATACATGAGCGACTTGCAGAGTAACAAGTGATCTGACCAAAGTAAATTTTAGGCGTTCGTGATTTGCTTAGCGGTCAGTTTTGCAGTTTGTTTTGACATGCTATGCTCTTTTCAGCAGCAGCTCTTGACACAAACATTCATGCGAGCAATAGTCAATAAGTGCAGAAGTACTTACTGCAAGCGTTCGTCTTTTCTTTACTTGCTTGGATGATTTGTCTTTGCTAAGTTTCAGACCAGAACAGTAGTGGTCCATCCTTTCCAACAGCCAGAAATCCGTTGGGAAAAATATATCAGCATCACCCTACAAGTACGAGGTTTTTAAGAAAAAACAGTTAAAATGTACACCTGTGAGAGCTGGTTGCAACAGACAAGTATGTCCTCGGAGAAAATATAAGAAGCTGGCAATTCAATTCAATTCAGGGTCGGTAAAATGAAGGGCTAACTTGCTTGCTGCTGAGAAATAGGAGTTTCATGCTAAATCTGGTAAGTAAAAAACTTGCTGGTGATGGATTATGAGTAAGATGATAGGCTGTAAGCACAACTATCTTGACTAGAAAGGCAAAGAGGAAAATGAATCAGAACTGGAAGCCAACAAACCTTCGCGTCTAGATAACTTTTGTAGTCTAAGCTCTGACCATCTTTCTGCAGTACAGAAAATTAACCAAATTACATGTGCCGCTCACATATGTGCTGTCTAATGAACCAAAGACAATTTTCAGGACAAGCATGCCTACTGTACAGAAGCAGAAATTCTAGATCTTTTCACAGTTCCAATGCAAATCAATAAGGTTAGGTTGACAAATATGTTCGAGTAAATGGGCATCAACTTCATTATCTTCATTAAACTAATGACGTTTATTTTTAATGAAGGTCTTAAAAGATCATTCCAAATATGCCACTCAGCTTAACAATAAACCAACATAAATTTAAGTTCGCATGGAGACGTTATTTAACATTTGTATGTTTGATGAATTGGCACAAATATACAACAGCTTCTAACAAAACGTTACCTTGATTGAGACCAAAGGTGCCCTTACCCCTGGTATGGTCACATCAGGCAGGTAACTAAAGTCTGAAGCAATTAAGGACATCATTGGTAATGCCTCATGTAACACCTCCAGTAGTTTCTGCACTTTGCGGAATAATACTAGAAGTAATTTAGTTCACAATTCAGATAAAATGTCAACAACATTTCAAGTATCAACACAAAGATTCATTCCTTACCAAGCAGCCAGTAGGCAACCAACATCTTCGAGGTTTTGGAAAAAGCTTAAACCACATTTTTACTCATCGTTGGATGCCATGATATCAACACAGCGCTTGATCAATTGGTCTTGTAGTGGCTTGTATAACTCAGACAAAGTTTCCCTACAAAGTGCAAGCACTCAATAATAAAGAATACTGCTGGTCTTACATATTATAAAATCTACTACCAAAATTTTCACAATAGCAGCTACGTAAACACAGAAAAGAGAAGTGTCCGTTTCCAACTACCCGTTTTCTTGCTTTTGAATCCATACTTCTTTCCACGGTGAATCCTGACTTTCTGAACATACAAGATCATGTGGAAGATTATCAAGAACCTGCAATATATAAGATAATGAGCTGAAAAGTACAACCAAGAAGACAACAAACATCCACCAAACTTCTTTCCTTGAAGTCCTTCCATATTTTGTTCACAGAAAGAAGTGTTTTTGTCACAGTCGAATTGGAGTTTTCAAATCATATCAGCCAAAGATGCCAGAATATTATCCCAAAAAAATACCTCAAGCATTACCACCCAACACGGCTGTTGACACGCCTCTCCTGTTAAGAAATAAACAGCTATCAGTATTTAACTAATGAATTTAGGTAAGTAAAGCCAGCTCCAAACAATTTAAGAGTCCATACAAGCACCAAAGAACTGTGAAATAGAACGTGGATAACAAATATAAGTTCCAGCCACAAAAAGAAGAAGAACATTGTTCTTTCTTTTTTGGTAAAAGTACATTGTTCTTTGTAGTAGTGTGCATATGCTATACACTTGGCAGAAAATTTCCATGGTGACATGAACAGATAATAAAAAACCGAAAAGACATTTGGAAAATCTCAACATCACCTATCAAGAAAATGCTACATAAATCAACAGCAACAATTACAAGTATCATACCCCATCCACTACGGTCAGCAGCATCACGACGTTCTACTCTAAATTTTGGCATGTGAACCTCTCCCACAGTTGCCTTCTGGATTTCAGCCAGTGACGAACTGATTTCAACTGAGCTGCAAATTTACCTTAATGTAAGAGAAGGGGAAATCTAAACCAACATTTTTAAATTATGAAAGTCAGATGAATAAGAACACAAGGTACACTCAAACCGTTTTTGTTGCTAACTTGAGCGTGTTCAGATATATTTTGTGGATATCCATATCTTATAGTAATACATAAGTAATGTTTTTGGATTATGACGGTGACATAAAAACTAGTGCATGTCAGTGTCATATAAAGATTTTATAAGTGCAGTTAGAGAATTTCAGAGTTTCGGAAAATGTCTATTGACCAAGTACAAGTGAGGTCAGGTACAGAGAGATAAATAGTTGGTAACTTCACCTACGTATAAGTCATATTGTTGTACACTCGTGCTGGTGCATGCAACATAATGTAATCCATTATGCCCTTTGCACAAGTTCCTGATCCACCACCGATTTCATATATCTGAATGTGACATACAAGAGCTGAAAGATTAATAATCTAGCTCAGGTATGTTCTGTTTGAAAGAATCCAATACCAAACGATGCATAAGAACTAAAAGTTTTCTATGCACTCCAAATCAAGCATGGACATATACCATCCGACCAGTTCCATAGAGAAAAAATAACAATCATTTGTATCAAGCACTAATCTCCATATTCAATTACCTTTAGCTCTCATGTGCACAAGGTAAAAATTAGCCAAAATGGCTGTTAAAGGGACAGGGAGCTCACTTTTAGTGGGACTGAAAAGTTAGCTGAACGCATAATCGCCGCAGCAATTCCATAAGCATACCAAGGCTGCAATAAATAAAAAAGCATATAACTAAAGCAAAAATTGTACAAGAGAAAAAATTCATAATCAGGACAAAAAAAACAGGCAGATATAGGGGATGAGAGGAAGAGCACCTTGAAGAGCTCTGCTGGAGTAAACCATGACACATCACTCTGCTTATAAACTTTATCTAAGTGCTGCACATAAGCTTCCCTTCCAAAGACATGCAAAGGACAAGCATCATGATCAGTACAGCGGCAAAGATCAAAAGCAAACCACGACTTGCTCCAGTTATTCAGTAGTTAAAAGCTTCCAGTGCATCACATGGCAGTTGCCAATCACATAGCTTCGAACAACTAATTTGTTGAGCTTCTTCTTTTTTTTTTAAACAATTTGAAGAGCTTCTAGTTAAAGAAGTAGAGCCCCAGTAATGAGTCATGATCAGATTCTTTCAACAACTGTCAAGTTCGACGACTATGCGAATTCCATCACAGGCGATTTTAATTAAACACCTTAACCTAGAGCATTCAAACCAATTGAGTTCTAATTGCCATGAAAGAAAGCCCTACAACCCAAAATCCAAAGTTTCAAGTTCCAAGAGATTGCAATTACAGCAAGTCAGAAGGATAAGGCCCTTGTGATGCTTAAAGTTCAGACTTTACAGAAATCTCAACGAACAGATAATTGTCAAAGAAGAGCACTTAGAAATAGTACAGAGATTGAAACAATTAATAATACCTTGAAGGCGCTCGAACTTTATGCTTTTTTCCAATACTCCAACTGACCTTGACCTCTGAGAGAAGTAGCCATGGTTTGGATCATACAAGGCGGAATGTATGAAATCCCTAACCTGCATTTCCAGTTCCGCAAAAAAAAAAGTACACCGTTAAAAGATAGTAAGTAACTCCACAGAACAAAAAATTGAAGTGAGATGGACTAACCAGAATTGGCTTATCCCCAACAATGCTTGTGGAAAATAGAGCTCCAGACGAAAGGTTTATGGGAGAATGGGAAACCACTACGAAGAACAAGAGATTCAGCGGAGAATCGGTAATCGGCGGAAAGACATTGGAGAGAGGTAGGTACCTTTGTGGGAGTGAAAGAAACACGATAGCTTGTTGGAACGAAAAGACGCCATTTTACGCAACAACAGTAAAGATCACAGCTTTAAACGAAGCTCTAGCGTTGCCAATGGGAAAAAGGAGATACGGGTGGACAATTGATCCCGAATGTAGCTCTTTGAATTGCTAATGCCAGGGTTTTTGGTTCCAGTCTGATTCCTTAAACCTTGATTTCTTCCTGTGTTGTTGACCAACCGAACTCTTAAATCAGGTCCTTACAACTTAACTAGTGTATGAAATGGTCACCGGGTATTTTGTATGTTTTTTTTCTTTTTTATCATAATACCAATAGATTAAGATAATTTTTATCAAGATGATTCACTAGCATGGAAGAGATGAGGGTGGATGGTGATTGGCAAGAGTTATGGAGACTAGACATCCCACCAAAAATAAAGCATTTCGCGTGGAGAGCAGCTCGAGGAGTATTGGCTACGAGAGATAGTTTGCAACACCATCATGTTCCAGTTTTATGGCAATGTGAATTGTATGATACAGAGATCGAGAATTCGTGGCACTTATTCCTTAATTGTGTTTTTGTGGAGGACTTTTAGATGGAGGTCGGACTTAGATTGTCGTTGAAGGCTTTAGGGATCGCCATGAATCTTGGATGGAGTGGTTCTGGCGAGGCATTTGGCCGTCTATCACCGTTACCGCAACTCTTGCCGTTTCCTGATTCGTCATTGAATAGAAAGTTTGAATCTCCCGCTCGTCATATATTGGGATATGATCTTCTCCATTCACTGCATTGTGGTGGGAAACGGTCCTATTCAAGGAAGTAAGGTTTCCGATTTGCATTCATATTATATTAACTCATTCACTATTTAGTTTCTTAGACATTCTATCTTAGCAATTATCCTATCTTTGATCATCGTCATTTCTCTTTATCCAACCCTAAATTAGGAACAACAGTGATCAAAACGAGATTGCCACAAAGCCTGCTTTAAAACCTTTGAGCAATTGCCAAGAAAGCGGAGGAAGTATGGCTGTTAACTCCATCCCGAGTTCCTTACTGAGATGTTCATCCACAAGTTGCTTTGCAAACCTCTTCCTTTCTTCTTGGCTCCCCGCGGCCGAATCTTCTAAATCTTTGAGTAGTCGTTGTAAGGACCTTTTTAAAGACTTGACTATCTGCTTTTCCTATTAAAATGGTGCAGTTCAGTCTCCACAGAATACTTCACCGCTCAAATATTTGACTTTATTCACATTAAATTGAATGCGGAGTGATCTGGTGATAATGAGGAGGTTTTGGTGACTTATAGAATTTATTTTAAATTAAAAAGGTAATTGAAATTGACTGATTTAAATTAAGGTGTTCGTTCTGATGTATTCAAGTGCATCAGTACAATCCTTACGTAACACCAACATATGTTATTATTAGGCGTTCCCTAATTTCATAAAATTAATCATATTTAATATTTATTATAGATTTACTAGATTTAGTTTTTGTGTCTATTCATCCCTGTATTTTAAATTATAATAAATCGTAGAATACATTAACAAAAAGTTCACACAGTATCAAGATGGAAAAGAGGTTCGTCTTCTCGAATCTCGTTCGGATGAACTACGGAGCTCTGTTCGATGGTGGCCGGAAACAGAGTGTTGAATGATAATTGAACTAGAACAAGACACAGTATTTTTACGTGGTTTTACCTAGCTGGTATGCTAGGAGTCGGTCCAGGCTAAGAGGTTTCCCTCTGAGATAGTCTATATCTTATTGACGAACTACAATCGAGACTCAGTTACAAGTGAAGCTTCCTTCGATCCCACTTCCTGTGATCTCGAACCTAAAGAGCTCCCCGCTCACCTCCTCTCACTATGTAAAATGCAATCGAGCAACTATTTTACTAAACCAAGTGAATCAATTTCATTAACTCTCATTGTAATTCTCAATGCCCTGAAGACGTCCTTCATCGATCCATGAATGGAGTGTGGTTTAAATATAGGTTCTGCAACGTATACTTACCCATTCTTGCATCCAAGGCTGATCTGCATACAAAGGGTTTTTGCCTATTCTTGAACAGGGTTGGGTTGTGCAATTCGTGTTTCCTTTTGATTCAATCGGACCAGATCATGCCATAACTCTAACGTGAACGAGGCGCTCCCAGCCATCCGGCGAGTCTCCGTCCACTTTTTCAACTGAGTCTTGGGGAAATTTTCTGACCTCGCCTTGTTTGGCGAGCTCGTGACTAGTTACACCAATCACTAGTTATAATGAGTTGTAATTAGTTACTACACTTAATTTATTAAGTATAATTATATGTAACTACTTACATAGGAAGAAATAATTTTACTATATAAATAGTTATTTATAAAGTAGTATAATAACTAGTTATATATGTAAAAAAGAACTAGTTATAAAAATATTAATGACTCATTTGGGTTGGTAATTTGGATATGGCTTTGATCTGCAATTTGTTCAACATAAAAGTGTTTTAATTAAATCAAAGGGATGGCTAGGCTGGTGAGGCTACGCGACATGCGTAGGCGTAGAATAATTTCAGTTTACCTACAAATAATGAGGTTGTGTGCTATGCTCCTTATGGTTGACGAACCATTAGGTGAGCCTATTATGCACATAGATTTTTCTGGATGGAGCGCATAAATGTTTTTTATGAATGGTGCAATTAGAAAGTCCGACTCCTCATGTTTCCACTGTATTAGGATGAGGAGAAAGTTGTTTAGGACGCTTTGTGCCCTCCTAGTTGAGTCAGGTGGGTTGACACCAAGTAACGACGTTCAAATAGAGGAGATGGTTGTTATGTTTCTCTATGCCATCGCACACAACCAGGAAAAACACAGGATCCTCCAACTACATCTGTGTCGGTCTGGAGAAACCATCCATAGGCACCTGAAGAAGGTCCTTACTGTCATTCTGAACTTGCATCCCATCCTTCTCAAACAACCTAAACCAATACAAGCAAATTCGACTGATCCGCGATGGAAATATTTCAAGGTTATTTTAGTTATGTTGAACTCATATTTACTCTCATTATATTGGTAGTTTGAAACTTTAAGTACACATTAAGGATGATATGTTTGAATTCAATGTATTGTCTAGGAGCATTAGACGGAACCCATGTCAAAATTCGAGTCCGAAAGGAGGACCAACCTCCATACCAAGATAGAAAGGGTGACATATCGATGAATATATTGGGGTCTAAAAGTACCTAGAGGTATAATTAATTTTGTACACAAAAATAATTATATACACATCGAAATTTAATTGCCGCCGCTAATGAGGCCGTTTTTTATTAGGAACATATTACTCGTATGATGCTGGATATGCCAATTGTGAAATATTTTTTACACCATTTAGTAAGCAAAGATATCACCTTAAAAAATGGAGTACACATCGACCAACACTCTGAAGGAATACTATAACATGAAACATGCTAGTGCAAGGAATACAATCGAGAGAGCGTTCAGAGTCTTGAAAATGAGATGGGCCATAGTGAGAGATACTTCTTGGTTTTCACCACAAGTAATGTAAAAAATTGTGAATGCTTGTTGCTTGATTCACAATTTTATAAAATGAGAACAAGGTGTGGATCCTTATGAGCAATGTGTCGACGGGTTAGACATGGATGCTGACCAAGGCTTCGGTAATGACGAGGCTGAGGATGTCATATCATTCATGCAACCTTCCTCAGGGTGGACACAATTTTGAAACCCACTTAATTCATTGTATTGTGTAGCTGGCAACCCAAAACCATGTGGAGAATGGAGCATTTAGGGGAGGTGCGTACAAAGAATTGGAACAAATGATGGAGGTTAGATCCTCAGGATGTGGTGTTAAAGCTTATCCACATATTAAGTCTAGGCTGAAGCTGATCAAGCAAAAATTCGAGGCGTATCAGCAATGTAGGGCTCAGAGCGTATCAGCAATGGGTTGGGATGATGTCAACAAGTGCCCTATGGTAGATCCTCAAGTATTTGACAATTTTGCTCAGGTATTAACTGTTACCGTAATTTGTTATTGTTGTCAGTAATGGATGCTGCAATACTTACAACAATTTTATTCAATACATGGTACTTGTACAGGCCAATCAAAACTGCCTGGGTCTAAACGGGGTGCCATTCCCACACTACAAAGACCTGCTAAAGGTTTTTGGGAGGAGTAGTCGTGCTACCGGAGAAGGCGCATCTGGTGTAAATGAAGACTCCAACCTACCTCCAGAACAAGAATTTGCAGCGTCGACGGTCTAGACCCTAATACTGTCGATGATTCGGACCCAATGGGAAGATTCATGGACAATATCATCAACGAAGTCCGTGATATGCCCACACCTGTTGGAGCTACAAACCAACAACCTCCTAACTCAGCACTAGAGGCAGATGCTATCTCGGATAATCCACGTCCAAGTCGTGCTGTCGCGCGTCGTATTCAGCTAGAAACCACGATTGCTAACATAACTGCTGAGATCACTGAGATTCGACCAACAATTGAGAGAGTTGTTGGTTCAATGGTGAATAGGTTGATGGGGGAAGATGTGGATAGCACACAAATGAGGATGTATGATGACACTCGATTTTTCGTGTTCATCATCCTCATTAAAGCGACATTTCATGCATATTCGTATAGTCTTTGGTAGAAGTTTAGGATGTTTCATGCATTTAAGCATCTATCTCGATTTAGTGTCTCGGACCCGTTCGAGATCTTTTTCATTTTGTTTTACAGTATTTTTGATAGATTCCAGGTGCATAATAATATCGAGGCATTAATCAGAGCGATACAGTGTGTGTGGATAGTTTAGGACAAGCAATACGAAGCATTTTGACATCTTCAAGGAGCATGGATCTCGACTTGGTCGGAACGTCGCAGTTTTGTATTTTGGACATATCTCCTAGCTCAGAAGTCTAATTGATGCAAGGCCGATGGCATTTGAAAGCTCGTTCAATTTTCTACAACTATGATTAGGGAGTTATGTCAAATTTTGCTCTATGAACCTGTCAAACTTGGCGCTATGCACATAGCGCCAACTTTGACCATTCATAGCGCCAATGTTGACACCCCATTCTGAAAATTTCGTAAATATTGGCACTATGGACCTGTGAAAGTTGGAGCTATGGACCATAGCGCCAATATTGACATAATCCTATAGAGCCAATATTGACAATCCGAGAATTGAAGGATTTTTGGAAACTTCTATTTAAATCCCGGTTCTCCCTCATTCGAAGACAAACCTTAGAGGACGAAAATCAGAGGTTATTTCAGAGACTTCTGAACGACGAGAAGGCATCGATTTCAAGGAGCTCGGATCGGAAGACATAATCAAGATCGGCGAATCAAGTTCTTCGCCGAGAATCGACGAAATTAGGTTTTTTCGGATTTCTTCTTGTAAACCTAATTTCAATGTCTTCCTTCTTCGAATCTGATTTGTTCTTTGAGATTATGAGTAGGTAAACTCTGTGTGCTTAGATTAGATGAACCTAGGTATATCCTTCTGAACGAATGATTTGATTACAATTGCAGATTTATGCGAGGTGGATGAATTTAAATTTATATTTGATTTCCATTTCGTTCTGTTCTTGCTTAGCTACCTTGAATAGAACCTTGTTAGATTTTTCTTCGTCTCGAAAGAGCTTGCATATCTAGAACATCAAAATTAACCAACTATGTTAGGCGTTTAACCCTCATCTGGGAGCGAATAAACTAGTCGTCTTGTGAGCAGTTCTCATTTGTTTTGTCGGCTAGCAGATTTCAGATATTTTTCTCGAAAGAGCGGACTGAGATAGTAGATAGGTAGCAGATTAGCAGACCTGAAAGGGCGTGATTTGATCAGAGAAGAACTGCGACGGTGAATTGAATTTATCTTGTTTCTTGTAAATCATTGAACTTTTCTCTCATTTGTGAGTTTTAATTACCTAGGGGGATTTGAAGTCTACGCAGTTTCATTCTTGATTGTCTACAACCTTATATCGTGCAGTCTTGCAGCCATTTACTTTAAAGCAATTTTCATTTTCTTTTAATTGTTTGATTGATTCTCGTGGCACGTACACCAGAAAACCTGTTTAATCGATTAACACTTTTCATAACTTTGAGTAGTCACGACAAAGAGATCCCAAGGAGATTCGACTTCGGTTAATTCATTTGTCGAGTTATTTTGATAACGCCTAAAAACGTTCATCAATGTCAGTCATGGAGGAACTTTCCCGGCTACTTGGACTTACTCGATTCTAGGTATTTAATGCTACTGCTGCCCTCTCTTGGGATGAAAACCATAGGGATCTCGAGTTCTTCTACAGGTTGAGTGGTGACGATGACCACCTCTACTTCATTTTGAAGATGCTCGGGGTGTAGTTCGAATCAAGTCACGGGTTGCAACTAGACTGCCACACGGATGATCTTGGAATTTAAACAATTTCGGTTTATTTATATGCCCGCTATCAGTTAATCTAACATGATTTACTGGACATTTTGTTTGGTGCATAAAATGGTTTGATGCCATTATGTAAGATGTTAATTTTTTTTGTTAATTATATCGTAAGTTGTATTTTAGTAATTTTGTTTTTTCACTTTTTATTTTGTTTTCTCTTTTTATAATAATCGCACTCAAAATTACTCATAAGTCACCCATCCAAACGTGTTATTTCGAAAATAACAAGCTCCACCCAAATCTTTTTTATTTCAAATCTATAACTATTTCAAATTTTTTTCTATTCAAATCATAAACCCAAATAACCCATAAATACAACCATCGTAGGGGGAGAATACAAACAATTTGACACTATAGTATTGTTGGTCTTTCATCAAGAATTTAAGAATTAGTTGAGGCTACCATTCTAGTAATCCAATAGTGTGCTTTGGATCATCATCCTGAATCAGATCCTCTTTCGAAACAGGCACTTTAATTCTACTATGAATAGACCGTGCAGAGTGGTTGCATGTGCAGTTCTATTCGAAAAGTTTAGATTTCATTCTGAAGAATAATACTTTGTAAAAATTATCTTCCAAGCACCTTCGCCAGCAGTATAACAATTGTTGACATTCAATTCTCATTGTAACATAATAATTTCACAAGCTCATAACAATATATCGAATTAATTAGTTAATTAACCAATAATTGATTCATGATTGATTGAGAACTGCCTGCCTTATTTGTTAGGTGAAATATTTGTTTATTTATCAATTTGTTTTTATTTGAAGGCAATGTGTTGAACTCAATAAACTGAAGAATCTTAATGGTAGGATTACATATTATTGCCACTAACCGGGCTTAATATATTCGGGTCAAACACAACTACTCCTGTCGACAATGATATGTTTGGACGTTGAATAATCTAATGCACAATACAAATAAAAAATAATTACATTTGTTGACTGCGTACTATTTCATTTTTTAAAGCTCGATCGGGGCTGAGTTCCATTCGTCGAATAAAACCTGAAACTCAGTTTGCTAGTTTGTACATGCATACTTTTTTTTCCTTGGAATGAAGTTGAAACGGTATTTAAGTTTTTTATCTAAATTATTTTCATTTTTCATTTTTACAAAAAGTCACTTCACGCGAGTTTGGACAAAAATTTTATAATGGATATATTTTTTACAATTATAATTGATTATATTTTTTAATAATTAATCATAATTATAATATTAAATAATTAGTTACAATACTAAATAACTAGTCAAAGAGATAACTAATTATTAAATTCGAGCCGCTAGTCATCATACCATTAATAGTTATAAGTATTAAAATCTGACTTGACTGAAAATGAAGCGGGTACGACGATTCCCAAAACTCGGATATGGGAACTAAAGGAAGGTCCATGTATTCATAAGAGAGAGACCATTCAACTACCATATATAGTAAAACCTCTATAATTTAATATTCAATAAATTAATAATCTAATATTTTAATACTCGATAAATTAATAATCTATTATAAATTAAGGCGGAAATTTATGTGGAAATATGCAGCGTGTGCATACACCATATGGCGGTATACCATTGGATGGTTTTTATTTGTATCCAATACAATTGTTTTAGCCCTTTAAAATATAAAAACATGCAAATGAATCACCAAAAAAAATTTAATTAGTTAAATTCCTTTCATCATTTACGTCTTCTTCTTTTATTTTTTACTTTTAAAAAAATTGCCTTATCTTATCTTCTTTTTCCTTCTCTTTAGAACTTCCAGACGTCTTCCACCATTAACAACTCGCAGAAGCCTTCCACCTTCATTTTTTAAACACCTCTATCATTACAATCCGATGATTCATTTTGTAGAAGTAGTTTTGTTGAATCATCTTGATTTAAATCTTTGATCCACCAAATATTTTATAATCTCATATCATTGCATATCTTCGTTTTGAGCATTTGATGATGCTACAAATATGCAGTCAAATGGGCTGTCGAATCCTCTATTTCTGGCGCTTGGCGTTCAACCGGTGGAGAAATTTCAACATGCATGTACCCCTGATCCAATCCCTAATTAGGTTCAGCAAGGTTTAGTAATTTCATCTAGGGGAGAAGTTTGATCTTCTTACACTTGATTACAGATACGGTTTTTCGTGTTTGGATCTCCATACGGGTTGCGGGTGGCTTCTTAGGATGTATAAGCATTCAAACAAATTTTTAGTTTATAACAAAGGGTCATATATTCACACCAATTGTACAGAAATTAATGACTAATGGCTATGAACTACGATTAAATCTTGGGACATATAGGTTTAGTTCAGTTTATAACAAAGGGTAGTACATACATAACGATGGTTATGTACAAAAATTAATGCTGATAACCATTGCAATATCCTAGCTTATACCTTCACACAGTAACTCAAAATCTGAAGGTATAAGCTTAGATACTTCTCAGATTTTCAATTACAGTGTGAAGGTATATGCTTTTATGGCCTAGTTTCAACTAGAAGGACTCATTAATATTCTTTTATGTGGAGGGTGAGCCACCCCCTCTCATCCTCCTCTTCCAAAACTGAGTTGCGACAAAAGATAACAATCAATGAGCACACAAAATTATAAATAACGGAATAGAGAAAGCAAACAATGATACAACACAATGCATGTGCTCGTTTATTAAAAATAAACTTGGGTGATGTAGTTGCATTCTTCGACATATTTGGGTATTAACTTGACATTATTTTTTATTAAAAATAAACAGCCAATGATACTCCGCCACATGGCATTTGTATCAGGTGCATGTTTCCACCGGAGTGTTACCCATATATTAATAATTTTTCAGTCTAGACTTGGGCCAGTATAAAAAATGAGTAAATTTAATAAAATAATTAGATAATAATTTTTTAGAACCAACCTATATAAATACATAAATTTTTAATTCTATAAATTAATAATAAGTATAATTCATTATGAAATTTATAACTCGGATAAGGTAAAAAAATATGAATATATAGTTATTTGTTTCTTCTTGAAGTTCAAGTCTAGTAGAAGTTCATCGTTAACTTTTCTTAGTACACTCAAAATCTCTAGTGTTATCTTCTCTAATTGCAACAAGTAGTTTGGAAGCTCCTCCTTGATCTAATTCAAACAATAGGTACTCCGACGATCACTTAAAAATGTTTGATATCGTTCCTTGACTAACATTCAAATGAAATATTTGGTCAAGCCACTCCATCAAATTTTGTTGGGTGCATGAGCGAGGATCTCTCCTGTACACACATAATTGCTTACTTATTTGGTCATGGTAGACTTTTGTTAACACCTTTCAAATGAGAAGCCATTGTTGAATAAGATTTTACAATTTTTCTGTAGTATTTAAAGTAATCAGGTCACCATATATTCGATAAACTATATTAAAGGTATGATCAAAATATATTAAAGGTCATCATATATTAGTTTTGTAATTAAGATAATACAATGAACCTTAATAAAGTCACCAAACATGTATTCGATGATTTATAAAGTTATTTATGACAAATAGAATACAAAAAAACCTCTTTAAATTTATAATTATTAATTTATCGATTAATTAATACTACTATAAATCAATAATTTATATGGTCCCGACTATATTAAATAATAGAGGTTTTACTGTAAGCCTAAGACCAAAACGAAACATAAATACGATCGTACTAATTAAAACCCACTATAATAGCTACTAAACATTTTTTTGTTCACTAGTCACGAATTAGTGTTTGTTACATAATACTATATCCAAAACTGACCGAAAACATGATAGATCATAATGTGACACCATGATTTGGGGTCAACCGTCGGTTCGAGTTATTGGGTTGAACCAGCTGAGTTTTGGTCTGATGAGTGGTTTATCACGGGCATGCCTAACAGACTGTTAGGGGCATGGTTGTAGGACTAAACATTGTCGTGGTCAGAAGACAGTCACGAGCGTGAACATCAGGAGATCACGGTCGTGATCATCAGTAGGTCACATGCATGGAGACCAGGCTGTCACGGACGTGGTGGTAAGTAGTCACATGCATGGAGACCAGGCTGTCACGGACGTGGTGGTAAGTAGTCACATGCGTGGTGGACTTATTATATAAGTGAGAATTGTGACTCACGCAAACTCAAAAACACAGAATCCAAAATCCTAGAAGCATCTCTACGAACGGCGAACTCTTTCAGAAAGGAGAAGGCAGACCTTAATCGGTTCTAGATCAAGGATAGAGGATTAGAGAGGCTAGGAGATTCACGAAAAGGTAATTGTGACACCCCGATTTTGGGTCAATGTTTGACTCTGGGTTTTTGTTCTGCTTCTGTGAGTCTCTGAGAATCGGCTGTCAGATGGACCATCATAGGTATGACCGACAGTCTGCCATAGTCGTGACACTTAGGTAGATCAAGGTTGTGGTCAGTAACGGTGATGATCATGGCTAACAGGAGAATCATGACCGTGACCATCAATAGGACACATGTGTGGTGGTAAGTAGGCCACATGCATGGTGAGCTGTTTATAAAAATGGAGCTGCGATTTCCAAAAGTCATAATTACATAAAACTTAGTTTTGTAATATCACTGACGAATGGTGATTGATTCCAGGCAGAGGGTAGGACCTTTTTTATTGATGTCAGACCGATAAGAGAGGCTTAGAGATCATTGAGGAAGCTTTAGAAGGTAATCTATCTTCGTCCTCCTTTCTCAATCCTTTGATTTGAATCCTACATAGGAAAATCCTATCAGGTTAGGATTTGAGGATTTGAGGATTTCAATCCTACGTTTGATCTCAACAGATCATTTGGATCAAGGAATCAAGCTTTAGGGAGACAGCTTCATATCAGACTCTTCAGAGGAAAGCTTTTCAGAGGTAGGGGTTAGGATTACGTTTTTGCTTTACGCAGAGAATTTTAATTAGTTGTCGGGAATCCTTACTTGGATTTTGAGGACTGTACAATAGCATGTGATCTACTGTAAATGTGGTTGTGATTTGCAGGTGAGTAATTCAAGTTGTGTAGTAGCGTGTGATCTACTGCACAGACAGTTGTTATTTTTTAGCCGAATCTCACAGCAATGAACTGTGCGTGTGATTCACAATTCATGTTTAGGATAAGAATTAGGACTAGTTAGATTAGCTCCCGTTATATGTTGGTCGCCCACCCTTTTGGATTGCACAATCTCCCAAGATTCATTCGGGCTTAGATAGGACGTGATGAGTTAACCTTCAGTGTTTCTCTCACGGCTTTTCAGGGTGGTTTCATGGTCTGATCCATCATGACGTTGTCCGCTCATAGTTTGGAGTGGCTGAAGTTAGGATGATGCCTATAGGACCACATAGTCACTTTACTAGATACTAGTTCAGTTCTTCACTTTCAGGCATAGTTACTCAGTGCTTATCGCTGCCTCTCGTTTTTTCATGTATGATCAACCTTGGGAATTCAGGAGAAAATGCTGCCTAAGAGAGCAGCACTAGCAGCGACACCTCCACGGAGTGACTTTGGGAGTCACAGAGAGAGGTACGTTGGAGGACCTCAGTTATCCCTTTCATCGCTTTTATGTTTTCAGACGTTTCCATGTTTTCAGACATTTCTTTGTTTCAGTTGTTTTATCAGACTTATCTTTGGATGTTGAGATGTTTGCTTATGTTTTGATACTGGAATTGAGCCATAGACGCTCGGTTTACTTTTTAGCAGTTTTACTTATGGTATGAGGCCTTTAGTATAGTTGTTTTCATGTGTATCTTGAGTAATCATGCGATGTAGTGAACTCGCGAATGTTGCATGGATCGAACCATGTGGTTCGATCGAGTCGTCTAGAGGCGGGTTTCACAACAGGTATCAGATCCTAATTATTTTCTATTGTGTGATCGAGGTTACTGGTACCAAGGCGTCTTAAAACTCAAAGCAACTAGTAATGTCAGGAGCTTAGTACTGAATAACCTAGGGAGATGTTCTTATATGTGTAGGCGTCTGTAAGTTTCTGTGTATTCTCTACAATTTGAAAATGGGCAGTCAGTCACAGGTGTGGCAAAAAGTCTGTCATTGGCATGACAAACTAACCACCACAAGCTTGGCTAGTTGTGGGTAACGGTCGTGGCTTGATAACGACCACAAGTGTGGTTAGGCAGTAGGTCACATGCGTAGTGGGACAGAGATCACGGGCATGGTCATGTGTATACCACGAGCGTGGCAAGATGTCAGCCACGGGCGTGATCTAGGATATACCACGGGTGTGGTGGTATGTACACCATGGGCGTGTCAGTATGTACACCACGGGCGTGGTCGAGTTTTAAAACAATTTTCATGATTTTTCAGAAAAACTTAGAGATAAGCTTAAATGAAAGAGAGGTTGAATAATTCCTTCGTGTTTTTTGTAGTGAGCCCGAGGTTTCAGTTGAGAGGACTAGAGATCCGCATGTGTCAAGGATGGATTTCAAGGAGATGACTCGTATGGGAAGCATCACCTTTGATGGGGAGTCCACAGATCCGCAGTTAGCAGTGGATTGCTTAGAGAGCTGACGAATGTGTTTAGGTATTTTAGACCTGCGCCAAGAGTGTTGTATGCTGCTTACCTGTTGAGAGGTACAACAAAGGAATGGTGGGATAATTAGCTGGAGGTTGAGGGAGACATCCTGAGTCAAGATTGGGAGGAGTTCTTGATCTTATTTAAGAAGGAGTTCGTGCCAAAGTAGTGAGAGAAGATCAAGAAGGTTGAGTTCATCAACCTTAGGAAGGGTGAGATGAAGGTGGGTGATTACCACATAACTTTCATCAAGTTGAGTAGGTGGTACAAGGATCCACCTAAATAGAAGATGGAGGATATGAAGAAGATGTTCCTAAATGGGCTGAGGGCTCACATCCAGATTGGGGTCACCATCAATGAATGGCGACCTTGATAGATATCAAGGCAACCGCCTTGAGGGCAGAGCACCTAGAGGGTGTAAGGAAGTGGGAGTACCAGGCTTGGATTAGAGGTATAGGCTCTAAGGCTCCACTGATAGGAGCCAATGCAGTACGCTCGGAATAGGACACACCATATGGGAGAACATGGAAGCTCAGACCAGGGTGTATGCCACCAAAGCGGAGGCAGAAGCCGCCCCAGATACCATCATGGGTACGATTGTCCTATTTGGCAGATCTTTTCATGCCTTGTTGGATACGGGTGCTTCGCACTCTTTCATCTCAGTTTTTGTCGTTCGACTTTTACCAGTATTGCTTACTAGGATGAGTAGACCTTTTAGAGTGATTACCCCAGTGGGAAAGACTCTACTAGTAGAGTCTTGGGTAGAAGGAGCAGTTATGCTCTTTGAGGATAGAGAGTTCACAACGGATCTCATCATTCTTCCTTTTGATGAGTTTGATGTGGTTATGGGATTGGATTTGCCGAGGCACCATGGAGCCTTAGTAGACTGTAAGAAGAAGATTATTAGGTTCTTGATACTTGACAAAGGGATTCAACAACAGATGCTTCCTTTCATTTCTGCCTTAAAGGCAGAGAGATTGATCAAGGGTGGGTGTGAGGCTTTTCTAGCTCACGTCATCTTCGATGCAGAGGGACATATCAAGGATGTGCTAGTAGTTTGTAAGTTTCCGGATGTCTTTCTAGATGACCTACCAGAGGTACCGTTTGAGAGGGAGGAGGCTTTCGATATAGAGCTGGTGCGAGGTACAACACATATATCCATAACACCCTACTATATGGCACCAGTAGAGCTGAAGGAACTCAAAGAATAGTTGCAGAAGTTGCTAGAGAAGGGTTTCATCTGCTCGAGTGTGTCACCCTTGGATACGCCGGTGTTGTTTCTGAAGAAAAAGGATGGATCTTTGCAGATGTGTGTAGATTATAGGACGTTGAATCAAGTGACGGTGAAGACCAGGTACCCTCTTCCATGCATAGATGACGTGTTCGATCAACGTCAGGGAGCAGCAGTGTTCTCTAAGATCGATCTTAGGTCGGGGTACCACCAGCTGAAGGTTGCCGAGGAAGCTGTTCCTCAGAAGGCATTTCGAACCAAGTATGGCCACTATAAGCTCCTAGTGATGCCTTTTGGGTTGACCAATGCCCCTGCAGCTTTCATGGCGATGATGAACATGGTGTTCCATGGGTGTTTGGACAAATTTTTCATAGTATTCATTGATGACATCTTGGTCTCCTCCAAGATGGAGGAGGAGCATGTAAAACATTTGAGAGCAGTTCTAGCTACTTTAAGGAGAGAGAATTTGTATGACAAGTTCTCTAAGCGTGAGTTCTGGCTGAAGGAGGTGTTATTCCTGGGACATTTGATCAGTGGTCGAGGCATTAAGGTAGACCCAAAGAAAGTGGACGTGATAGTAGATTGGTCCCCACCTAGCAGTGTGACTAAGGTGAGAAGTTTTCTAGGCATGGCAGGGTACTACAGGAAAGTTTTTAGAGGTGTTCTCTAAGATAGAAGGACCACTCCAGAAGCTGACTAGGAATGACACACCTTTTATTTGGAGTAAGGCCTAACATGAGAGTTTCAAGGAGCTGAAAAGGAGGCTCACCACCACGCCAATACTCACTTTGCCAGTTGCGAGTGGTGAGTACGTTGTTTACAGTGATGCTTCATATTTAGGGTTAGGCTATATTTTGATGAAGAACTATAGAGTCGTGGCTTATGCATCACGCCAGTTGAAGGTGTATGAAGTGAACTATCCAGTCCAGGATTTGGAGCTAACACCAGTGGTCTTCGCACTAAAGCTCTGGAGGCACTACTTCTATGGCGAGACTGTTAGGATCAAGACCGATCACAAGAGTCTCAAGTACTTGATGGAGCAGAAGGAGCTGAACAGCAGGCAGAGACGCTGGGTAGAGCTGCTTAAGGACTATGACTGTGTGATAGACCATCACCCAGGAAAGGCCAATGTAGTGGTTGATGCTTTGAGTAGGAAGGAGAGGTTGACCAAGCTGGTCGAGATGAGGAGCATGGGTACATAGTTAGAGGTGGATCAAGTCAAGGGGTTACTGGCAAGATTGGCCCTTGTTGGTGGATCAAATTACTGCGGCTCAAGCGACATACGAGTTGGTGATGATATTTGGATGAGGCACATTCGTCCACTTATGCCATGCACCCAGGTGAGACAAAGATGTAAAAGACACTTTCTCTTCACTATTGGCGGCCTGGTATGAAGAAGCATGTGATTTGGCATGTGGCTAGTTGCTTGGTGTGTCAGAAGGTGAAGTTTGACCATCGGGCATCGGGAGGGTTCATCCCTTGCCTATACTGGTGAGGAAGTTCGACGACATCACGATGGACGTCCTTAGTGGTTTTCCCTTGGTCAATGGGAAAGTTGCAGTGTAGGTTATAGTGGACCAGTTGACCAAGGTGGTGCATTTCATACAGGAAGAGCGGATTTCACCCCACTTTCAAATACCCACTAGATTGCTCTAGTGGGATCATAAATCTCCCTAGGGTCGTTCTAGTTCTATTACTCAAGTTTATTGACTATCTAGACCAAGTGACAGTGTACTGATTGTTTGTTTGATTGTTTCAAGTAACCAATTAACACTAAGAATATAAATCAAATGAAAACAAATTCGAGAGGTTGAGTTTCAAATAGGAATGAAGGTTGCTCGGATCCGAATCCACTAGAGCTAGCAATGCATGAATGACTGACAATTTATCTCGGTTATTCAAGTTATAATGGCTTGGAAATTTCCTAATGTAGTCTTAGATCACTCTCGCACCTCTAAGGATCTATTTCATCTAACTATAGACTCATCTCTCGCGCTAAGCCACACCTAAACAAAATGCATTAATAATGTTTGATGAAATGCCACAACCATAAACGCGCAAAAAGCCTAAACAATTCGCTCATCTCTCAAGCTAACGAATAATCTAGGGTTCTTCCTAAGCGACCTATCAATCTATGTTCCTCTCTGACCCACAAATCAATGTCGATGACTCAATCAATATGATCAGAAAAGAATGAATATGAAATTACGTTTTAGGAAGAACGCATCATAAGTCTGAATAAACCTCGATAACAAATCAAATCATCCATACAAAAGCTTAGCTAAATCTTCATCTCGTCCGAACAACAAAAAAAGTTTAGCTACTCATGGTTCCGGAAAATAAATCACAAGAGAAGAAAAACCGGAGACGACATGTTCTTCGTGGAAATCTCAATCTTCGACTTGATGGTTTGCCCTTCGCCAGTCGTGGTTGATCATCTCGCTTCAAACGTCTCTCTGGAACTCTAGCTCTCTCCAAGAGGTCAAAAAATATGTGTCTATTCAATATATGGAACCCTCGCTCTCTCCACGAGCTCGAAAAATATGTGTATAATGAAGTATATGTCGTCCACGGGGTCTCGGGGGGTATTTATAGCCTTCTAGACCAAGTTGGAGAAGGAAATGCACTTGAAAACCTGTCTCGTGGGCGGGACACGGCGTGCTCCATATGGAACACGCCGTGTTCCTTGCCGTGTTCGGTCCCTATAACTTTCTCGGACAATTTATGCGGAGGAACACGTCGTGTTCAACTTGGAACACGACATGTTCCTTCATTACACAGTATTTGACCATAGTTTCAGCACAAACGTTGTAGACAATCGAATTATCTTTCCAACGCCGCTGACCTTGCATCAATTGGACTTCAGAACGATGAGTTATTCTCAAAATACTTTACAGTGATGCTTTCTTCCCAAGTCGAACGCTTTGAGTTGTTCCAGCCTCCCCGTCATGTCTTGGTTTATCTCTAAACGTCATATGACACCTGAAATGTACCAAAAACATACCAAACACCATAATACAGCCCCGAGGGACAAGAGAACCAAACATGTACTCAAAACCCGAATTTGAATACATTTCGACACACAAAAATATAGTTTATAACGAGAAAAGGTGTGTCGAAAATACATCACATCAAATCACCCCACACTTAAAAGCTTCCTTGTCCTCAAGCAAATCTTCTAATCGCTCTCTATAAAGAACTCAACATATGGTGATTAGAAGACAAAGCTCAGGGCCTTAATTCTATCATAGTGTTCAGGAATGCAAGTCAATCAACAAACCACACAATTAGGCAAGAGACACCGAATCCCTTGAATTAGTATAAGATAGACTCATGCAGATGATATAAATGATTTGACACCTAAGCATCGGAATGTATTCATATCCCCCAAACACTTATACCTTCTAGTTGCCAGCGGAAGTAACTGACCGACGGCTCATCCTGAATGGGATTTCTCTTCCGTCCTGAGGGAGGAGGTGCTTCAATTTTTAATAGCACTCAAGTTATGCTAGCACGTCCCTCTTATTTTGAGTTGCTTACTTGACTATCTAACTCTACGGATTACTGAAAACAAAGCTTGAATATTTCAATGTTGCTTTTTATTTCTTTCTTTATTGCTCTTTTAGATAGCGGCTTTTTCCGAATAAGGTAATTAATCACAACTTCAGCCGGACTCGGATTAACCAGTCTCCGGCTCACGCCCCACGCCTCATAAAAGTAGGGAAGACGGAAAACCACTAGGGTCGCCCTACGTGTTTCAATTGCAACCAAACCCCCACAACATTGTTTACTTAGTAACCTCATTCGAACTCCTCCCGCCTGTTTTAACCTTCATAACAACCTAGGAAAATTCGTTGGGCGGATACACATACACTCTACTGCGACTTAGAACAAAACAATGGAAGGTAACAATTCATTTTTAACATATATATGAGTCTCTAGTATACTAATTTTGGCAACACGGCAGGTGATTCAAAAATGACATCCTCACATCCAAGACATCCACAAATAGAATGAGAACACTAAGCATGCGTTACTAACATCCACAAACTAAGTTCAAGAGGGAGTTTCGAAAAGTAAGGAAAGCAATTCACCAAGATAACTCACAAGTTATGTACCCATCAATTAATAAGCACTCTAATTCACCCCACACTTAAACAGGACATTGTCCTCAATGGACCACACAATCAAGTGAGATAGGGCTATAAAATATGGTACTAACTTGGAGATTGCGATATTGAGCATATGTAGAGTCTGGATGAGGGTCGAGACTCATGTCAGTAGGTTACATTAGATTGAGACATCATCTGGATAAGATCGGAGTTCTACAGTCACAAATAAACAAAAGAAACCAAGAGAGGATAGGCTAGTGCCAATCTGTTACATCAAACCATAAGAAATAAATGAAAAAAAAATAGACTCACAATATTTCAACCACTTGACATAAGCAAAAACAAATAAAAGAGAAAGACTCAACGCTCGGGTTACCTCCCGAGAAGCGCTCTTTCTTTTATGTCGTTGAGCTAGACGATACCTGGGTTAGGCCGCCCAACTTAGAACCTCTTTGAATTCCATTAGTTTCTTCAAGGATTGGAGTTGAATTCCAAGTAGCACCCTCAGAGATTAATGGAGAAGTCGGTAAAGTGGTTGTGAGCTCCAGTTTGTGTCTTTAAGTGGAAATCTCTTATTGGTCTCCACTGCTTGAAGAGGGGAGAGGTAGTATGGTATGAAAACACTAGTATCCTCAACTATCCTGATTTGATAGTGTATCTTGAGAAGTCCTCTAGGGCAGGCAGGTTTGGTCCCAAGATAGTGTCTTCTCGAATCTAGTGTGTGAAGCTCTCATTATCAGTTTCCTGACATAAGTACTTCATAATTAAACAAGAATCAAGAAGGATCTCGGTTTCTCTTGGTGGGACCACAATATGAGGGGGATCCCAAATGATAGAATGCTCAACGGTAGCTTGAATGTCATTATGGAAAGACTCTTCATCTTCCCAAACTTCTTCAACAAACACTTCATCATCTTCTTCTTCAAATTTTTCTAACTCCTCATCATGGAAAATTAGGCTGTCTTCTAGGAAGGGTACTTCCTCCCTTTCAAACTCTTCTAACTTACATCCTGGACAGCTAGATTATCTTCAAAGAAAGATAACTCTTCCACCACATCAGCTACTACTTAAGCTGATAATTCCATATCATATTCATCTTCATCCTCAACCTCTTCTTGTGGTTGAGGATGAGAATCTTGTTCTTCAAGGGGTGCCCTTAGCTGATCTACCATTTCTTAGAGTTTGTTTAGTCGTATCATATTCTCGTTCTGATTGGCTATGACTTTCTCCAAAAGCTCATATATGTATGTATACTCAGGAGGCGGAGGTTGATATGATTCAAGCCCTGAATATTGATTTTGAAACTGTGTACCGTCTTCATGGTAGTTTTGGTGGTAGAAAGTTGGTGATGAGTCTTGGAAAAAAGATGGTGGAGATTGGTCTTGATTCCAATAGGAATCTGATTCCTCTCCAAATTTGTTCCATTGTTGTTGTCCTCCGCCATAGTTAAGCTGGTAGTAGCTTGGTGAACCTTGGCTCTCATTAATATTGGTTGGGTGAAGAACCCCAATCTTCATTGTAGTTATCTTCCGCATAGGAACCTTGCCACTGTCCTTCCCAAATGTAATCCTACATAATGGAACTCAAAAGAAACAACCCCGATAAATCATGTGAGAGGAAATAGATATGATAAGATGAATGAAGGAATAGCTAACAATCAAAATTTTCCTAGAAATAGAAAAGGTCCCTGACAACGGCGCCAATTTGAAGAGCGGATTTTATCCCACTTTCAAATACCCACTAGATTGCTCTAGTGGGATCGTAAATCTCCCTAGGGTCTTTCTAGTTCTATTTTACTCAAGTTGATTGACTAACTAGACCAAGTGATAGTGTACTGATTGTTTTTTTTATTGTTTCAAGTAACCAATTAACACTTAGATTATAAATCAAAGGAAAATAAATTCGAGAGGTTGAGTTTCAAATAGGAATGAAGGTTGCTCGAATCTGAATCCACTAGAGCTAGCAATGCATGGATGACTAACAAGTTATCTTGGTTATTCAGGTTATAATGGCTTGGAAATTTCCTAATGTAGTCTTAGATCACTCTCGCACCTCTAAGGATCTATTTCGTCTAACTGTAGACTCCTCTCTCGAGCTAATCCACACCTAAACAAAATGCATTAATAATGTTTGATGAAATGCCACAACTATAAACGTGCAAAAAGCCTAAACGATTCACTCCTCTCTTGAGCTAACGAATAATCTAGGGTTCTTCTTAAGCAACCTATCAATCTATGTTCCTCTCGGACCCACAAATCAATGTCGATGACTCAATCAAGATGATCAGACAAGAATGAATCTGAAGTTAGGTTTTAGGAAGAACACATCACAAGTCTGAATAAACCTTGATAACAAATCAAAGCATCTATAAAAAAGCTTAGCTAAAGCTTCATCTCGTCCGAACAACACATAAAGTTTAGCTACTCATGGTTCCGGAAAATAAATCACAAGAGAAGAAAAACCGAAGAAGACGACATGTTCTTCGTGGAAATCCCAATCTTTGATTTGATGATTTGCCCTTCCCCAGTCGTGGTTGATCCTCTCACTTCAATTGTCCCTCCGGAACTCTAGCTCTCTCCAAGAGCTTGAAAAATATGTGTCTATTCAGTATATGGAACCCTCGCTCTCTCCAAGAGCTCGAAAAATATGTCTATAATGAAGTATATGTCGTCCACGGGGGTCTCAGGGGTATTTATAAGCTTCTAGACCAAGTTGGAGAAGGAAAAGCATTTGAAAACCTGTCTTGGGGTGGGCGGGACACGGCTTGCTCCATATGGAACACACCGTGTTCCTTTCCGTGTTCAGCCCCTACAACTTTCTCGGGCAATTTCAGTGGAGGAACACGGCGTGTTCCATATGGAACACGCTGTGTTCCTTCATTACACGGTATTTGACCATAGTGTCAACAAAAAAGTTGTAGACAGTCAAATTATCTTTCCAGCTCCGCTGACCTTGCATTAATTGGACTTCAGAGCGTTGAGTTATGCTCAAAATACTAAACAGTAACACTTTCTTCCCAAGTCGAACACTTTGAGTTGTTCCGGCCTCCCCGTCATGTCTTTGTTTATCTCTAAACGTCATATGACACCTGAAATGTACCAAAAACATACCAAACACCATAATGCAGCCCCAAGGGGGTAAGAGAACCAAACATGTACTCAAAACCCGAATTTGAATACATTTTGAAACACAAAAATAGAGTTTATAACGAGAAAAGGTGTGTCGAAAATACATCACATCAATACCCATTCAGTTCAAGCTGGATGTGGAGGAGTTGGCAAGTCTGTATGTTGAGCATATAGTGAGATTTCACGGTGTACCCTGGATGATTGTATCAGATGTGGACCCCAGTTTCTCTTCCCACTTTTGGAAGGGTTTGCACGCAACCTTGGGGAATAAGCTGAACT
This sequence comes from Linum usitatissimum, assembly GCA_030674075.2. Taxonomy (NCBI): domain Eukaryota; kingdom Viridiplantae; phylum Streptophyta; class Magnoliopsida; order Malpighiales; family Linaceae; genus Linum; species Linum usitatissimum. The sequence continues at coordinate 8,016,214 of JAUJYP020000285.1, read as the reverse complement.
TCTCTACAGCTTATCATCGACGGACAGATGGTCAGTAAGAGCGGAATCGTTTGACCTTGGAGGAGCTGTTACACTCGTGTGTGTTGGAGCTTGATGAACCTTGGTTAAAGGTTAGGCTGATGGTGGAGTTCACTTATAATAACCCCTACCATCACAGTATAGGGTTAGCCCATTCGAGACCCTTATGGAAGGAAGTGCAGGAACCCTCTCTTCTAGAATGGAGAGGGAGAGAAGTTGTTAGCTGGACCTCAGATGGTTCAGGAGACAGCCTCACGAGTTAGAGTGATTCGAGCCTAATTGGGTGTGGCTCAGAATTGGCCGAAACAGTATGCCGACAGAAAGGCCAGATAGGTTAGCTTCAAGGAAGGGAACAAGGTCTTCCTTCGGGTATCCCCCTGAAAGGGAGTGATGCAATTCCGCTGGAAAGGGAAGTTGGCTCCCCGATTCATTGGCCCTTACAATATCATTCGGAGGATAGGGCTTGTAGCTTATTAGTTGGCCTTACCTGCTGAGTTGGATATGATACATAACATATTCCATGTGAGCATGCTTCGGCCTTACATTGACAAGCCCAATCAGGTGATCCAGCCATATGAGATTCAGTTGGAGAGAGACTTGCCCTTTATGGAGCGACCAACTCGGATTTTGGACAGGAAGGTCCGCAAGTTGAGGAGCAAGAGATGTCAATGCTAAATGTGATTTGGCGAAATCAGGATGTCGAGGCTGCGACATGGGAGACCGAGGCTAGCATGAAGGAGCGCTATCCAGAGCTCGTGGAGAATAACCTAGTAGGTCATTTATTTTTCCAATGTTATGCTTTTCACATTAAGGTTTCGGGACGAAACTTTTTGTAGGAGGGGAGATTTGTGACACCTCGATTTTGGGTCAATTTTTTACTACGGTTTTTTTTGGTTTTTGTGAGTCTGTAAGAATCGGCTATCAGATGGACCATCACGACAGTGACCGACAGTCTGCCACGGGCGTGACCATTAGGTAAATCACGGTCGTGGTCAGTAACAATCACGATCATGGCTAACAGGAGAATCACGGCTGTGACCATCAGTAAGCCACGTGTGTGATTACCATGCAACCACAGGCGTGGAGGTAAGTACGCCACATGCATGGTGGACTGTTTATAAAAACAGAGTTGCGATTTCCTAAACTCATAATTCCAGAAACCTAGTTTTGCAATATAACTGACGAACAGTGATTGATTCCAGGCAGAGGGTAGGACCTTGTTGATCGATCCCAGATTGGTAGGAGAGGCTTAGAGATCATTGAGGATGCTTCAGAAGGTAATCTATCTTCTTCCTCCTTTCTCAATCCTTTGATTTGAATCCTACATAGGAAAATCCGGTTAGGTTAGGATTTTGGGATTTTGGGATTTCAATCCTACGTTTGATCTCAACCGGTCATTCAAATCAAGCAATCAATCTTTAGGGAGACGACTTCAGATCAGACTCTTCAGAGGCAAGCTTTTCAAAGGTAGGGGTTAAAATTACTTTTTTGATTTATACGAAGAATTGTAATTAGTTTTCAGGAATCCTTGCTTGGATTTTCAGGACCGTACAGTAGCATGTGATCTACTGTACGGGTGGTTGTGATTTGCAGTTAGTATTTCAAGCTATGCAGTAGCATGTGATCTACTGCACATATAGTTATTATTTTCATGCATAAGCTCACAACGATGTACAATGCGTGTGATTCATAGTTCATGTTTAGGATAAGAATCAGGACTAGTTAGATTAGCTCCTGTTATACGTTGGTCGCCCACCCTTTGGATTGCATAATCCCCCACGATTCATTCAGGCTCATACAGGACGTGATGAGTTAACCACCAATATTGCTCCCATGGCTTTTCAGTGTGGGTTTATGGTCTGATCCACCATGAGGCAGTCTGCTCATAACTAGGGGTCACTGACATTAGGATGATGTCTACAGGACCGCATGGTCACTTTACTAGATACTAGTTCAGTTCTTCAAGTTCAGGCGTAGTTACTCAGTCTGAACCCTAAACCCTAAACCCACGTCTCATTTCTTCATGTATGATCAACTTTGGAACTTTAGGAGCAAATGCCGCTAAGAGAGCAGCAACACCTCCACGGAGTGACTCTGGGAGTCACAGAGAGAGGTACCTTGGAGGACCTCAGTTATTCCTTTCATCGTTTTCATGTTTTTAGACGTTTCCATGTTTTTAGACATTTCTTTGTTTCATTTTTTTATCAGACTTATCTATGGATGTTATCGGTTTACTTTTCAGCAGTTTTACTTACATTATGAGGCCTTCAGTACAGTTATTTTCATGTGTATCTTGAGTAATGATGTGATGGAGTGAACCCGCGAGTGTTGCATGGATCGAACCGTGTGGTTCGATTGAGTCGTCTAGGGGCGAGTTTCACAGTAATCAATCTCCTATAGATTGATGCCTATCTAGGAAAACCTGACAGTTATGATTTTTGGAGATTCAATCCTTGATTGATCTCTTCGGGTCTATTAGGATATAAGGCTCCCAAAATAAAAAATAACAAGGATATGAATCCAAGAAAAACCTGTAAACTGGATATGTATGCCTCTGATTTGAACCAAAGTTTTGATACCAAATTGATGTGAACCACACCACGATTGTGGTGAAACCCAATAACAATCTCGATACGGAACACTTGAACTCGAAATCTTCGACAAGGGGCAGAAGCAAGATAGATAATCGCCCACGAACCAGAGTGAATATCTCATAGATATGATTAGCCGTCCTCCAAGCATGAATCTGCACACACTTAAACGAACCAGCCATTCTCCAAGGTCGAATTACAACACACTCAAACGAATTAAACTAGTATAAAACTCAAAACACTCAAACTTTATTCTCATAATTCTCAATCTCAAGAGCTTTGCATTTGTTAGAGAGCTCCTCCTTCCTCCGGAAGATGTTGCCGAAGACTTCCTTATTCCACTTCTTGAGAACAACATAGAACTCCAACCGAGAAGCACAAAAACCACCTTGACTCGCATATGAGGAGATGAACCAGGGGGAGGGGATCCGCATGAGCTAGCCATGGTGCAAGGAAGGGAAAAGGCCTTGGGCAAAGCTGAAACAACACTAGACAAGAAAGGAGAGGGCGATGGTCTGACTTGAGGCGAGGAAGGTGGCGGATCGTGGCCTCTGGGAAGGTATTAAGCCACTTATCATTAACCAAAACTCTATTTAGTCGTTCTCGCGGACAACCTAGGAACCAGGTGAACTTATAGCTGGTAAACCCCAAGTCTTCCAAGCCACATTCATGGATACATCGAGCAAATGAAACTGTGTGTGTCGCCGACCAAAAGGGGCTCCACCTTGCTTCTCAATGGAGTGCAAGATAGAGTTGAAATTCCCATCAAGAAACCAAAGAAACACCATATTTTGAGCTAGGAGCCGGAGCTCATCCCAAAACATGTCCCGACCAGTTGGATGTCGGGCTCCATAAACCGACGTTGTCATGCACTCCTCTCCCAAGGTAGACTTAAGCTGGAAGTGAACAGCTTGATTCGAATGATGTCGGATCTGGATTGAGAAGCCGGGTTCACGCTAAAGCACCCAAATTCTACCTGAGAAGCCAACAACATCCACCATAAAAGGACTTGTCAAAATCCATTCTACCAATAACTGCAAGAGCCTGAGCTTTGCTAAAGAGCGGCTCAAGAAGGAACACAACATTCAGATGGTGATCATGCATAAAATATTTAAAAACATAGAGGAATCTAGCATGACTCGCTCCCTAGCAGTTTCGGGAAAAACACTAATCATTAAAGAAAAGATAGGGGATGAGAGCGCTCCCTGGTCATGATGACGCCCCCCCATGGAGGGATCTGAGGTGTCTGAATGCTTCCCGTTCCCATCTATCTCTTCCTTCTTCACACTTCTACACTTCAACATTCCTACGAGGGTGGAACTCCCCTTTGGCTTCTTGGTGGTTGAGTTTCGAGAGGCACCCTTCAAGGTTTGATACATCTTCGTACGGCCGCAAACACAAGGGCTCTATTCCGGAGGTGACGCATCGAAGGAGATTCCCGCCTTAGATGTAGATGATTGGAGTACGTTGGAGGCACCCACAAAAATCATCCCGAACATCATGGAGCTGGTCCGACTTCATCTTGTGTTTTTCATCATTTTTCCTTGCTGTTATACCATCATGGAATTGTTTCCTCTAGGCTTCATCCAAAATGTGAGCAAACCTCGTTAAGAGGGTCACTCGTCGTAGTCCGTCTCCTTGCGTACTTCTTTGAGGCTGAACAAGTTTGGTTGGCAGCAGGCCCCATTGGTGGTGGGGGTTGATGTCCTTCCTGAGCGGAACCAACAAGAGCATTGGCATAGGAACGACAGCCACCAGAATCTTAGTCAGCTCCGACAGAAGTGTTTGCACCTAATGGCGGGCTTGAGGGACAGACGCACCCAAAGAGGAAGGCGAGCATTTGGGGGGTGGCATAGTAGTTTCTGGAGTCTTTGATGCAAATGTCGAACGTCTGTACTTTCTATTATGGGGTTTGATCACCATCCAATCACCCCATTTGTCTATTTTCTCGACAACTTGAGGGTCAATCCATACAGGAACGTTGGCAGGCGCTGCATGAGCATTGGTGGGGCATACTTGCAACTTATGACCGTAGAAACCGCACGTGAAACACATGTTCTCAAACCCTTCATCACCGATTTTCTTCTCCTTACCCAATGGAATATATTTCCCCAAAAGCTTCTTCAACAAAACCACCTCGACACACACCCTTGCATACTTCCCACGAGCGCCTGCTTGCGTAGCTATATCCACTCTCACTGTTTGTCCAACCAAATTTCCAATACGGGTCAAAGCTATGCCATTGAAGAATTGCAACGGAACATCCAGAAGCCGAATCCAGGTGCAGACATCAAAACCCGGTGCCCATTGCTGAATTATAATATAATGCTCGTAAATTCTCCAAGGTTTAAGCTAAGTAGATGTCTTGTAATCATCTTCAGACGAGAAACGCACCACGACGTAATTGTTCGTGATACTTGTGATATGGATGGTGCCTTTCCTCGCACAAAGGGATGCCATACGTCTCCTATGCACACCGTACGAATACGATCTCTCCAGGACCTTCACGATAAGTGCACGAGTCCAGGGGCGACAAAAGCTCTAAAGTTCCTCCGTAGTAAAGATTCCGGCGGACAGTCCGACTCCGGCTCTTCCATAATCATCTCGTCGGTCGGCATAGTGACCTCCACGCTCACCTCTGACGGAATCCAGACTAACCCTTGGGTAACGTCCTGGAAAATATTGCATCGACGCTGCTCTTGACTTCGACGGCGGCCCAGGGGATCCTGATAGCGACGACTGAGATGTTTTGTGTGCGGCCGGTGCGGCAGCCTCCAGGCCCTTAGCTAGCCCCACCGGCAGAGAGGCTCCTGGCGGAGGGCAGAGAGAGGAATTCGATATTCCACCGGAAGAAAGCTGATTTCTGGCGACAGTTGTCGTTTACGAGAGTCCAACTCACGAGGAGGCTCGAACCAGGAGGTCGGCGACGTCTAGTTCAGTGGAGCTCTGGCCGGGTCCGGAGGCGGCCTCGGTCATAGTGACCCCCGATAAAGTCGGAGTGGCCATTAAAGCTTTTTTATTAATTAATTTAAAACTCTATCGATTAAACAGTCTTAAATTTGTGGGTGGAGTGGAGGATTAAGCCTTTTTTAAGAACCTTTTGTAGCCAAAAGAGGGTGCTTAATTTCAGTAGTAGTTTAATTGGGGAGAGATGATGAAGAAGAAGATACATAATAATGAATGAATAGGCTGGCATAGGCTAGCTGAGGGCTTTGATTTGATTATACATGACAATGACACAACTTACCCTCAAATATCAAATACAAATACAATACACAGCAGACACTCAACCCAACCAAATTGCAATTTCAAGAAAAATCCCATCGCTGTCCCCTTTTTCATTTCTTCACATTTCCCCCTGAAAAGCCAAAGCCATTAACCCAATGCCAAGAGAGAGAAACGCCCAAAGCTGAAAACCACTCTTCTTCTTCTTCTTCTTCTTCAACTCATTTTCCTTACTTCTTCCCTTTTCTTTCCTCCCCACAAACAAACACACTACCCCCATTCTCCTTCTTCTCCCGGGGCTCCTCTGCCCCGACCCGGATCTGCCCCCACCGCATTCCCAGTCCTCTCCTCCCCCCTCCGCCGCCGGGCAAATGTACTCTGCCTTACACTCTATGCCGCTTGACGGAAGTATTCTAGGAGGAGGAGGTGGAGGAGGAGCAGCTGGGCACGTGGACTACCAGCGCTCGTTGGATGGTACCAATCTCCCTGGAGATGCGTGCTTGGTTCTCACCACGGATCCAAAGCCAAGGCTCCGCTGGACTACCGAGCTCCACGACCGATTCGTCGACGCCGTTACTCAGTTGGGCGGTCCTGACAGTAAGTTTCCTTCTAAATTTCTCAACTTTTCCCGCTTTCACTTCAAATCCTGCCTTATAGCAAACAACCCTTTTCTTTGTACCTTACGATTCCTTCCTCTCCAGAAATGCAGTCCCATTTCGTACTCTGAATTCCTTGTGTTCCATGTGCAAAGAAGCAGCTTAATTTGATGCTAGTTGGGATTCCCCTTGTCAGTAGAAAATGTGATTCTTTTTAATATTTAGTTTTGAATTTCGAGTTGATAATTAGCAATCAAAGCCAATTCCTTGCTTTTTATGCTGAAATTGATGTTTATATATTTAATCTCTAATGGGGGCGGATCAAATTTGGAGGGTAGTTGCATATGATGATGTATTGATCAGCGGATGTTATATATATATATATATATATATACACTTATTGTCTTTCCATTGACCAGCTTTCGTCTCTTAACTTCACAATTTCACTGTTTCTCCGATCCTTATCTTCATGAATATCATATTTTACCCTGCCAATGCCAAACCATTCCATATAGGTTACAGCTAAAAAGACAAACCAGAAGAACCGGCACCGTTTTGTCTTTGCATTATGTCTAATAATTCGTATTTTTCTTTACTAATTTTTTTTGCTTGCCTAATCCTTGAGCTGCCCGTTGGAATTATCACGGTGTACTTTGCTTTAGCCTTAGCTGGTTTTTACTTTTTTTGGGGGGTTGGTTTTGTTGTCTGTTCACCAATAGGTTTCTGGACCTTGTTAATGAATACTGGACAATTATTTGGATGATGCATATATAGAGGGAAAATTTTAGCTGCTTATTATTAACCAACTGCCAGAATATCAACCATTGACCTGTCCTGTAACTAGGGGGGGGGGGGGGGTGTTTGTCTTAAGGTGTTCTGTACCAATGATCGTGTTTCTATATGTTCTTTATTTATCCATATTCCATAACATAGAGCTTTGCGTATAATATTCTGGCAATCTTCATGAAGTGAAACGGTTAATGATTCGAAGGGAAACGTAGCATTTAATGGTAATTTTCTTGCAGTTACTTGGAAGTTATTCGTGACAGTTGCATTAACAGTAGCTGGCCCGTTGTATATCTGGTGATTAATGATTCATGAGAGACATCCTTACCCTAGAAAGTTCTCAAGTCTGAAATGGCCGAGTGTTAACATCGTTGAGAATTTTTGCATTAAAATATGGATGTGTAAGGATTGACTAGCCAGTTAGGATGAAGGTGTGTGCAAACTTGGTGATGGTTTTTGGTGTTGTACAGTGACGGCCAGCAGTCCATGTAGTAGATTGACACAGCCATGAACCATTGCATCCCAATAACTTTAGTTGTTAGGAGAGGGTTCAGATTGGCCTGTTATATTATTCATCAATAGACACTTCTTCAGTTTTATAAGAGGTCTCGAGTTGGATGGCAGACAAACAGAAAAGGCTATTGTAAATTCCGAGACCTGTATTGATGTTTGGTGTATAGCTACTTTGTCTATGAAGTAATGGATTTTTGGGTTATTTATATCTCACTTATAGAAGCGTCAGGCTTTACTTGATTATTTGATCATTTTCCTTGTTGTTGTATCCATGCAGAAGCAACTCCTAAGACTATAATGAGGACAATGGGGGTTAAAGGCCTGACTCTTTATCACTTGAAATCCCACCTACAGGTTTGTCCTTGTAAATCTCATAGAATAATTAAATTTTGTTTTTGTTTTGTTCGCATCAATATGCCTTCGGCTTAAATTAAAAATTAAAGAGCCTTTTGAAACTCTGTATCTACTCTCCAGAAATACAGGTTGGGAAGGCAATCCTGCAAGGAAACGACTGAGAGCTCTAAGGATGGTGAGAATTTACATCTGTTAGATCTGTTTTCTGGTCATGCAATGTATCTTTTTGTTTGGTAGAAACATGCAATGTATCTTTGTTCGTGTACACACGTTTTCGCTTCTCTTACACTGAGGATTTGTGTATTCTTAATCGCGTTGTTACTCTATTTCTTAAATGCATGCACAATTTATATAGTAAAATCAATTGTGTCAAGATGTACTAAATTATGATTGTGATCATAATTTGCAGTTGGCATTGCTGCATCTATTGCAGAAAGTCAGGACACTGGCTCGTCTACATCAACATCATCTAGAATGGCTGCACAAGATCTTAATGAGTATGTAATATCTTCTTCTGTTGCATAACTTGCTCATCCAACTGCAATCTTACGTTTTTCATTTTTTATTCGACAAAACAGCGGTTACCAGGTGACTGAGGCTTTGCGTGTACAGATGGAAGTTCAAAGACGACTACATGAACAGCTAGAGGTCAGTGACACCATTCTTGGAGTCCTGAGTAAATGTTACTGCCTCAAACTTTAAATCTAGAACCGTGGCTAGATTTGAGTTGGGATTATTTACTCGAAATGTTTCTTTCTAGCCATTTTCTTAAGGATTTCAAATGTAAACAGGTGCAACGCAGACTCCAACTAAGGATTGAAGCCCAGGGGAAATATCTACAGTCAATACTGGAGAAAGCCTGCAAAGCTCTGAACGACCAGGCAGTTGCAACTGTTGGACTTGAAGCAGCGAGGGAGGAGCTTTCAGAATTAGCAATTAAAGTTTCCAATGAATGTCAAGGAATGGCACCCATGGACACCATAAAGATGCCGACTTTACCCGAACTTGCTGCTGCTTTAGAGAGCAGAAGTGCCTCCAATATGCCTGCTCGAATAGGGGACTGCTCCACTGAGAGTTGCTTGACTTCAATTGGGAGTCCAGTTTCTCCCATGGGTATGTCTCCACAAGCTGCTGCTGCTGTTGCTGCCATGAAGAAAAGACCAAGGTCTGTCTTTGGCAATGGAGATTCACTCCTGTTGGATGGCAGCATGCGTCAAGAAGTCGAATGGATGATGCATAACATGGCATGAAATAGATGGCACCATTCAGTCATTAGCATCCTAGAAACGGGGTCTCAGTTGTCTTCCCTCTTGTCTCTTTTCTGCTAAGTTAACTCTATCGCCATTAATATGGTATTTGTATAGTTTCGGATTCTTTTCCACAATTTAGGAACAGACTTGTGTCTCTTTTGAGTTGGTAAGTTGAGTTCAGCTTTCTCTTTGCCTCCACACAACAAGATCAAGTCTTCTTTTGTGGAAACTACAAAATCATTTGCCTAGCAAAACAAACCAAGCGTGGTCTGATAATTGATATTCTTGTAAGGTTTGTCTTGTCTCCAACACATATTGTGGCCCCCACATGATTCATGTTGTGCTATAAACGTACCAGTCAAACAAGCCAACGCAACGTATTTTCAGATTGTAGAAATGGAAGAGAAGAGAGTCCGGAAAGCCTGGGAATCTTTTTGCCATCCTGGTTGAGAAGCAACTACTTATTAGATTCCTTGTTACATGTACAAGGCAATGTGGTGTCAAACTTTATATGATGTCAGTTCCAAGGCAAAAGCTTACCACTTTCTGACGCTTTGCTGTATTATATTAATTTGAATAATGATGAACAGTAACACGAGTTTGGAAATAGTATTCTGTCTGCCATCTCCACTTTTGCAATTTTTCTTTTCTGATCTTTTGCGTTTGCCCTTTCTTATCATTTCTTCTGTTCACGGAATGCCCTTTTTGTCTGTTGGAAAACAAGCAGCTCTCTTTCTCTTTCATCCATGGCTATGAAAGTTTCACAGGGTAAGTCATTTCTTCTTCTGCTTCCTATTTTGCCTTTTGTCAACACTGTGCTTGAATTGACTGGTACAGGCAGCGTGTTTCTTGGGATATAAATGTTTATGGATATGACATTGCTCCAAAGAAAGTTTGTCATATTTTTTCCGACTGATGAACATGTTATTACACATTGGGGTCTTCCATGATTCTCTATGATTTAATGTAGTTAGTTTGCTTGTTAATTTTTAATTTGAAGGCATGCCTCAGTCTTGCAATCAAAATCAATGCCCTTCTCTCAAGTATGTGACCTCCAAAATTGGGAGAATGTTTTGCCATCTGGGTTCTGCAAACAAATACAAGAGGCTGGATGCAAAGCTAGAAAAGAAGATTGTTAAAATTAAGAGAGCTTCTACTACTACTTCTCCAGGACCTAAAACCTTTAAATCCATAAACACTATAATCATGAGGGTCCCGCAATTCAAAGAACAGCTCAAAGACATCAATGGCGTCTTTGAACAGTTTGGTAACAAAGTTACATTCTTCTCCTCTTCTTTTGGTCTCTGCTTCTCCAACCAAAAGTTGTCACCTTTATCATAATGTCTACCTACAATCAGATGAAGATGGGAACGGCACCATTGATCTCGAAGAACTCAAGAAATGCATACAGAAACTGGAGCTTTAACCTCAAGGACTCTGACGTCGATGATCTGTTCCATTCCTGTGATTTTGATGGAAGTGGAGGGATTCAGTTCAACGAGTTCATTGTCCTTCTCTGTCTCATTTATCTTTTGACAGAATCGCCTTCATCTCCTTATAAATGTGAGAGAGCGTCTACACTAATTGAGAACGAAAAGAACAACAAAAATTTTGGTAATGAATTTTTTGTGTGGTTTATGACAGAGTTCAAGGATGGGTTCACCAGAGAAGGAGACAACTTTTGACACAGTTGTTGAAGCATTCTTGTTCCTTGACAAGAATGGAGATGGGATGTTGAACAAGAAAGACTTGGTGAATGCTTTGAACGATGCTTCCCCATGGGAGAAATCCCCCTTGGGGATCACCAAGTCCAGATTCAGTGGGTGTATCATCTAAAATTTATCTCTTTCACATTCTGAAGTTGCTTTCTTCTTCTTTTTTTCATGTGAATGAATCAATGAACGAATGCAGAGGAAATGGACCGAGACAGAAATGGGAAGGTCAGCTTCAGGGAGTTCTTGTTTGCACTGATCCAATGGGTTGGCATTGATGCTGATCAATATATCCCAGTCACTCCAACTTAGAAAGTAAGTCCAAAAAAGCCTGGCATCATCAGTGTTTCAATGTATTGTATTGTATTGTGTGGTTTATGACATAAGTGGCACAAGACAATAAAACTCAGCAAACACTATGTATATCATTGTTTCACGAACCAAAGGATCTACATCAAAAATATTATACAGATGTTGCAAAAACAAAAGAAGCATACAGCAGCAGAGATCAACCCCACTATTCGGGAACACAGCGTTTCTCTTTTAACTTGTACTTGTTTATAAGATCAACGTACTAATCATATCATTGAATACCTAGAGCTTGGATTCTCTTCACCAGTGACAATGAAGAAGCATTCTTCTTCTTCCATTCCTTCCTGCTTTCCTTCTTCTGCTGTCCTTCCACCAATAACCATTGATCATTCCCATCCAGAATGCTCACTATCTGCCTCATGCTTGGTCTTAACCCGGGATTGGACCTCGTACATGCTCTCCCCAACTTCACTAGCCTCATCACTTCTTTACTCTCATACTCACCATCCAACCTCACGTCAACCAGTTCCTCAACCGGTTTATCATGTGCCTCAGATTCATTCACTCTATTAACCAACAGGACCTCCGGTCTACGGAAATCAACAGCCATCTGTCCGCTCACCACCTCAAGCACCACCACTCCAAAGCTGTAAACATCCGCCATCGTAGTTGCTTCCCCCGATTCCATGTACTCAGGGGACATGTAGCCGAAGATTCCCCTGACTGATTTGTTGTTCCCCTTGGCAGCTTCCTGATGAGCATGATCATTCCTGTGGAGGAACTCAGCAAGCGCAAAGTTGCTTAGCCTCGGGTTGATCATGTCCGGATCAAGAATTACAGAAGAGGACGTTATGTTCCTGTGGATGACTTGTTCATCCCACTCTTCATGAAGGTAGAGAACCGCTGAAGCCAGTGACTTGATGATGTTGTACCTATGCCTCCATTGCAGAATGGCGCCTAGCTTGTGATGGAAGAGTTTGTGACTCAGCAATCGGCTGGGAGAATAATCATAGATGACAAGCATCTCTCCATGCTCGGTACACCATCCTCGAAGCTGTATCAGATTGCGGTGGCGAAGCCTGCCCAAGTTCTGAAGCTCATCGGAGAATCTAGTTCTCAATGCAGGGCACTGAGTCATTCCCAGCCTCTTTACAAGAACTTGGTGTCCATCTTCAAGGACACCATAGTAAGCAGTTCCGAAATCAACTTCTGCTAGTCTATTGGAGTCCGAGAAGTTGTTAGTGGCAGCTACTATTTCCTTGAATGATATCTCCCTAGGAGTTTCCACCATGAAGGAAGCAGGTCCACATCTTCTGCTACCGTACACAGAACTTTTGTTGCTATAATTATAATTGCCAACATCACCACCACCAAAACTGTCCTGAAATTCCGCAGTTTCATAAATGGTTTCCTCTATAGCAGTCGCATAAGTCGCTGAAATAGAGATTACCGTTGTTGTCGTTGTTGCGGTGCTGGACTTGGAGCTTCTGCTGCTGCTCCTAGTTGTGGCTGTCGTGTTGGTGGCGGTGGTGGTGCTGCCGGAGGAGATCGATATGTACCGTGGATGAGCCTGGAAAGAAGGAAGCGGCGGCAATTTGTCTCCAGAGCTCCGGCCGCCGGAAATTGCTTCCACTACCCATTTCATATTGGGACGGTAGTGAGGATTGTGAAGTGTACAGAGGAGACCCAGATGGACCATCCTTTCCATTTCGAATAGCCGGTAAGACCCGTCTTTAAGCCTGGTGTCACCCGCCTGAAGAACGTTCCTCTCGTCGGAAAGCTCCCGGACCCAATCGAGCAGAACAATCTGATCATCCGGATATGCCAAATCCACCGCCCTTCTCCCGGAGACGACCTCCAGAAGGACGATTCCGAAGCTGAAAACGTCGGATTTCGCGGTAGCGAAGCTTCTTTTCTGGAAACTCTCGGGTGGGAGGTACCCGATCGTGCCGCCGATTCGGGTGGATTCGGTGACCCGGAATTGGTGGTTCCCCCTCATCGACGGAGTTCTGACACCGTACTCCAATTCGTGCTCCAGCCACCTGGCGAGCCCAAAATCACCGAGCCTAGCGTTGTAATTGGAATCCAGCATGACGTTGCTGGCTTTGACGTCGCGGTGAATGATTTGGGTCTCGAGATGGTCGTGAAGGTAATGCAACGCCGCCGCCAATCCGGCGACTATATTCTTCCTCTGCTCCCAATCGAGAACCCGAGGGGAAGGTTCCGCTGACGCCGTGGTTAGGTTTTCGGATTTCCGGAAAAGGACGCGATCCAGGCTGCGATTGGGCATGTAGTCGTAGACCAGTAGCAGCTGGTCTTCGTACACGCACCATCCTCTCAATCGGACGAGATTCCGGTGGCGGAGGTGAGCAACGGCGACCAACTCGGCGGCGAAGGTCTTCTCGAACTGTTCCCCTCTCTCAGACAAACATTTAACGGCGACCAGAGTTCCGTCGCTGGGGAGAAGCGCTCTGTAAACCTTGCCGAAACCCCCACTCCCGAGAATCTCGGCATCGCTGAAGCCGTTGGAGCCGATGTAGAGCTCAGAATAGCTGAAGACCCGTGGATTATCGTACCCGACCCGGTCGTCAGCTATCTGAACTCCTTCAGAGTCGTGAAACGCAGCGGATAAGGACCCGGAGGAGGCGTACTTGTTCTTTTCTGACTGCTGCTTCGGATGACAGGAGGTGACCCATTTGGAGCCGTATAACCGTCTGACCGACCCGCTGACTAAGGAAATGATGTGATGGCCGCAGCCTCGACTCCGGGGAGTTTGGTCTAGCTTGAGATGGTGATCGGAGGAAACCGGTTTGTCATCGAAGTCGGAGGGAAGAACGACGCAGAGACGGTTGAGATGCATTGTGCCGATTGATTTTTGCTCCTGGTGGAGTGGAAATTAAGAGTCAGATAGGCATGGAGGAGGTTGAAACTTGAAAGTGCGCAATTAATGAAAGATGAGAGAAAGTGAAATTGGACGGCGTGGAAACGGATGTTATCAGGGGAGGGGAAAATTAAAGAAGCTTCTTTTTTTTTTGGCGCGGCGGGTTAGTTGTGTTGTGTTACTGTTTTTTTTTTTTTTGAATTGAATTTCATTGGTAGGTTTGCATGGGGTTTGAATTTTATTTGGTCAAACTGGCCTCTACGCTGTTCAGAAAGAATATGACCTACTCCTTCTTTCTCGTTTTCATATTTACCTTTTTGGTCCTCAATTTTTGGTGCCACCTTACAAATTGGTTGTTGCAATGCATACTCCTTCTCTTTCTCTTTTCGAAAATACGAAGTTTGTTTGTCTTCATTCAATTTTATGGTATGAGGAGAATAAATGTGACGCTTTTAAAAGTTATGTCATTTTGTTTTCACAATTTATCTGAAATATTTATTGATTTATTGATGAATAAACAAGTCAACGGTGTATGTATGTATGTATTGACGGTACTGAATTTTGTTATATGGGATCCTACTACGACTAATAATATGTTATATTATCCACTAAATTAAGCATGTCTAAATGTTATAAAATTCAATAAAAAAATTAAAACTCTATTTCTTTTACCTATAGGGAGCACAATCGAGTATTATGTATCTATATAATGCTTCAAATCTTAGATACAAAATTAGTAAGGAACAAAGATATTATGCTCTGCTACATTTAAACAGAGTTATGTTTCGCGTTTATAGGTAATTCAAATTCACAACCTTAAATAAGTTGATTGAAAATTACATGTATATATATATATATATATCAAATAGATTATCTTTTATTGATAGGGCAAAAATATAAGTGAGTACAATGATATTACTGGGAGGCATTTCCTAAGATAGGTTGCATGAGAGAAATATGTAACTATTGTAGATACTTTGTTTTGCATCCTAAATCTCTTCGACCAACATCGGCTCTAGACTCGACGAAAGAAGAAACGACACACGACTAGCACTACCCCCGACTGCATAACATAACAAAACCAACACAAGAAAAAACATTAAAAACATCACCACTACAATGAAAATAACAGATAAACAAAACACAACTAAGCAACAAAGGGGTAGCCGGTTGCTTGATCCATTGCGATGAGAGTGATTGGAGATTTCATCGATCCAAAATTTCCCACATAGTTGGGTGGGTCGCCTCAAGCTGACCCGCCTGTACCATGGTTTTTGGAGCATGGCCTCCATTCTTCATTGATTTCAACTATTTATAACCGTAGAGGGGTTTTTGGGAAAGCAGAGCTGCCAACGTGGAAGAAGAGGTTAAAAAACTCCTATTCGATGGTAGAAACAAAACCCTACTCGAGGGTAGAGAACAAAACCCTAATAACGGGTATTGAGGAGAGACGAGATAAAGAGAACGATGGCTAAGGTTCTTTGGCGGCTAGAGTTTATTGACTCTCATTGTGTGTATATATATATATATATATATATATATATATATAGATTTATTATATTGAATGAAATTGTATATAATAATTAAAAAAATTAATATTTATAGGGGTTCAGAGTTTTTATTTATTGAGAGATATCGGTGCTGATACACAATGTTAAATGAAACAAAGAAAAAGAGAAATCGAAAAATATAGTAAGATGAAATGCAGTAGCTAAGCTGTAGAGAATGTCAATTTTTAGGATAACGAAGAGCCTAACGTGCCATAGAATGGGCAGCGTAGTTATCGTTACGAGTGACAAAAAGGAGCGAGATGGAGGAAAACGCTTGGAAGAGATCCCTATATTCTTGAAGAAGTTGACCGGCTTGGATGTCGTCATCAAGACCTGTGATAAATCGAACTGCCTCTAAACAATATGAGAATATGCATATCGACTCATGAGATCGAGGTAAGGCTGCTAGCATGGCATGGCATGACAAATAGCCATGCATTCTAGAATAAGGGGATCTGTAATTGATGGAATCACCACTCCTGAAGCCGAGACCAAGGAGTCGCAAGCCCTTTGAAGAACCACCCCAATTGCTCCAAAGCCGTCCCTATATCCATCCTCAGAGTCGATCAATCCAAGTATGCAAGAATAATTGGTAGCTTGATGTTCCTCACTAACTTACCAGACTAGATGTGGCCTTTGCAGTGAACAGGCTGAGCAGGTATACCAGTAACCCTAATGGAAATCACTAGATAGCTCTAACCAGAGTTTTTAGATACTTGAAAGGAACTTCAAACTTGGAGTTGAGATACTCTGGACATCCATCAGTTTTAGAAGGATACAGTGATGCTAACTGGGTTACTAGCAAGGATGATGTCAGTTCTACAAGTGGCTTTGTGTTCACTCTTGGAGGTGCTACCATATCCTGGAAATTTATAAAGCAAACTTGTATTGCAAGATCAACCATGGAGTCAGAGTTCATAGCTCTAGACACTGTTAGCCAAGAAGCTGAGTGGTTAAGATCCTTACTATCATATATTCCTTTATGGGAAAATTCTTCCTCATCGATTTCAATGCTATGTGATTGGCAGCCTGCTATTTCACATAGCTAACAGCTCCGTCTACAATGGGAAGAAGAGACATCTCAGAATTAGACATGAGTCAGTCAGACAGCTACTGGAAACAAGAGTGATTTCCTTAAGCTATGTCAAATTTGAAAGGAACCTTGCAGATCCTTTGACGAAAGAATTATACAAAAGAATGGTTCATGAAAGTACAATTGAGATGGGACTAAGGCCTATGAGTTGACAAATTCATAGTGGATACCTGATATGCTTGTTGCATACAGGTCAAACTAAGTTGTGGAAAGAGTCAAGTAGCTTAGGATTCTTGAGAAGAGGTTATAATTTATCCTTCGGAATCCTAGAAGCAATTATTTGAGATCTGAATTGAGCATAGTCATAATCCCAATTAAGGGACGTTCTATTGGATTTTATGACATGTAATTCTAGATAGAAAAGTTCAACTGATCATCATGATGATTTATGTTCAGGATCACAGCAGGCACTAGTGAAGTGACTTGATTTCTCCCAGTATACTACAGAATCCCGATTCTGAAAGAAAAAGTTTAGAGTCCATGACTCATAAAGGAGCTAATCTGCTAATTGCATTTCTGAGTTGTAATCTCAATGACTGTGAAATGTTAGTTCAAGAACTCGGTTCATGACAGTTTCTGGACATTAGAGATTCTCTCTTACAAGCACAGTTTAATTCTCTGAATACTTGCTTGAAATTGTAATTAGTTCAAAAACTTTAAGGATTGCGTTTGTGGGGGATTCTTGGTGGAAATACAGTCCTCTGACTATCCAAAATGACATCACAGCAACTTAACGACTCCTCTGCGTTTTGTTTCTCCGTGCATCTCGCTGACTCAGCCGAACAGCTAGTAACGAGTAATTTCTTTTCCAGGTAATTGACTCGTTCTCTCAATCTGTTGAGAAGAGGAGCTGATTTCCAGGAAAAGTAAGATCCCACGAATGACGATATGTTGAGATGATGATGATCCTGAGAAGAGAGGCCGATTTCGGTGGTTTGTTGAGGACTCTACTGCTATATATGCAACATGATCCCTGAAGCAAATCATCAATTCATTCACTCCCTCATCTTCTCACTTCAGAGTCTTTGTTCTTTTAGATTGGTTCCACCTCTTCAATCTGAATACCACAGATCAAGAGATTGTTGTGATTATTTTCAGTTGCAATTGGTACATCTTAATTCAAGAAATTTTGCTTCGAAGATAGTGCTTCGAGCACGATCACAGTTCATTGATGACAATTTGTTTTCATATGCCAATTTCATTATGTTGTTTGATGCTATATCAGTTGGTTTTAATCCTTCTGTTAGTGTTTCTGGCTCATAATGACCAACACTCCAACGCTCCCTAGATCCATCCTCAGAGTTGGGTCTTACTGCCGCATCCACATGAATTCTCCAGGAAGTTCTTCGAATCTGCAAAAACTATGAACGAGATACCATATTTGATGATCTTATTGCATCCAACTGCAAATGAGAAGAGTTCACCAATCGAGACCCTTTGGTCCAGTGGAGAAAAAATTGTCTTTGTAGATAAGAGATGGACTGCTGGTAGCGATTGGAAACAACACAATTTCTCGATTTCCAAATGCGTCATTAGAAGAACACCAATTTAGTTGCCAAATTTGAATCCCTGGAACATATATGTCGCCAAAAAACAGCCCGGTGTTGGTTGATCAATGTGAATGACTCATAGTTCCCAAGTTGGGCAAGCTAAATACTGACCGAACAAAAGAAGAACAAATGAGGAAGCGATTCTTCTGCCATACCGCAAACAGGACACGAAGGATATGTAATTACGTTGCGACCAAGTAGATCCTCAACGAAAGGAAGAACATCCTGTAAAATCTTACAGACAAAGAACTTAACTTAGTTTGCAACGCAAGACCTCAAGTAATAGATCGAATCGAAGAATCGATAATGACAGGTCTGAACTTCGGCATGTTAGTTTGAGAAACAAGCTCTTGGTTTAGACGATAACCCGATGCCACAACATAATTACCTGAACGAATAAGCGATCATATCCATTTATCTGCAAGCGGAGAATCTGATAATGGAATTGATAAGATAAGTCTAACTATGGCTGGTGCAAATAAAACATTCAAAAAAGGAACATTCCATAAAAAATGAGAGATAAGGGATGCTACCGTATTAGGAATGAGGATCGTGGAAGATCTCGGAATCAGAATAGAAGGAGGTGAGGTTGGTAACCACAAAAAATTCAAGACTGGGATTGATTTTCCATCTCCAACAAGAAGGCGGAGTTCAAAATTGTAAATAAGTTCACGAAAATATACAAAATTGCTAGATTGAAAAAATTGAGGGGTGAAAAGTAAAGGTTATGGATGAAGTAGAGGGGACTCAAATTAACCGTGATTAAACAATATTTATTAGCCTTGATGGAAGGTTGTGGAAGATTCCATATGGGAGTTATTTCTTTCTTTCCGGTTGATTAGCCTTGAGGGTTGTTCGGACTTCAATGGGAACTATAGAAAAATTAAAGGAAAATGATCATTTCAATTTTCTAAAATAAGATTGTTCAATTCACTATTGAGAATAATTAATAATTTTATTATTCATATAATACTATATATAATATAATTATTTTACGTGGTTGGTTTCATCATGCATAAATATTTGAAATAAGTAGCAAATTTTTATAAATGAAAGCAAACCGCGTGTGGAAAAGAAGTTATTGACGTTTCAAACTTGAAAGTATTTTAATAAATTACTCATGTCTTTTTATGGACTACTACATACATATAACTATTATTCCTTTACTTTTAAAAAATCCAAACACATCGATACTTATTTTTCATTCACAATCAAACAAAGTTGAAAACCCCTAACAATCATACAATATATATATATATATATAAAAATGAAGTTGCTAGGATCCGCAATGGAAATACTATAAACACCGTCACACCCAACATGGTACAGTGAGGTAAAGTGCAACAAGTGATACCTAGCAGATGTTAGGGTCGTATTCCGTAGAGCTCCCTATCAAAACTTACTCAAATTTGTTTGTTGAGATGGTCGGGTCATATTCAGTAGAAATGCGGATATCAGATGATAACAAGCTTAGAAGGGTAACGTTGTGTCATTATCTCTGAGTGGGCAATGTCATGGATCTTAACCTTTCGAAGATCATTCGTTTCAGCTGGCCATTCATCGGAGACAGCACCGAAACACTTTTCTTTGTTGAGGATCGCCCTCATCTTCATTTTCCAGATAGCAAAGTTAGTCAACCATCATAGAATTTCAATCGAATGTCGTCAGCTATTATTTAACCTCGCAAGAAAACAGAAGGCCAACGAATGGTAAAAATCGAACAAGAATAAGAACTCCTAGACTAGACAGACAGTAATCCAACAAGCAAATAAACGAAATGCCAAGAAGAGACAACTCTAATAACCCTAGTTAGAACAAGATCAACAAGACGAATATCCACCAGGATATCAAACCAATAACCCTAATCAGCAATCACAAGAGACCGGTAACAGAGAACCAGACTCTGATACCAATTTGATATTAGATTCGATCTCACAAGTAGCAAAATTAAATTGAACAAACTCTCACATGCTCTCAAACGTGCATAGATCGAACATGTAACGAAAGATTAAGCAGGAAAAGTAAAGAGGCACAAAGTGTGTTAACGCTATTTGAAGATAACTCTCCTACTCAATGGAGCCTCGGAGAGTGAAGGCTCATCGATAGAAAGGTTACAGCGCAATTATAAGATCAACAAAGCTTTAACTTAACCCTAATCACAATAGGAAAGACTACAACTAGAAACAATAAGAGAAAAGGAGAAACGGAGGGTTTCAGCCCCCTTCTAGGTTGAGGAACGACGTCAGAGGTTCCAAACCGAGATTGGGTCACTGTGGAAGGAGACAGATCGCCGGAAGCTTCGAGTTCCCTGGTAGCAGTTGGGAGAGTCTATCCTATTAGGGTTTTTTGTAGAAGAAGAGAGTCAAATCGTCGTCTTCCGCTTTGTTGTAGAGGCCACTTATATAGTATGTGAAGAAAATCAAAGCTCCTCGTTTCGGTGCACCAGCAAAACCAATTAAATTAGCGAATTGGGTGGTGTAGACTTTAAGCTGATTTGTACTTGGTTGAACTGGGATCAGTTGCAACATATTTATAACATTAAGAATTAAGATTTTATAACATCTTTATAACATGGCGAAGAGAGAAAAGTGAGAGGCAATTATGATTGATGTTTTTACCGTTATAGCCTTTATGGCGAGGATAAAGTAAGAGCATATTTGTCAAATAAAATGATATTGGATGTGATATTCAATATCCTCTTTTTAGGAGGGTATTGAATATTGCATTTTTTCAATATTACTATTTCGAATATCATGATATTTGAAAGCCATATGAAATAACCATTAGAGAAAGAGAAAGATAATATATATATATATATATATATATATATATATTTAATGTTTGTTTGGTGGTTAACGAGGAAAATGTTACAACGTATCGAAGCATGCATGCATACCAATTACGTACCCTGCAAGTTTTGTTGCGATCACATCATCGATTCTTGTCATTTGACATCACTGTTGTATAAACATAACATCAATTAGTTGGTAAAATACCAAATTAATTAATTAATTCATGTCATTTCGTATTTATTTCCACTATCACTTGTACACCTAATTAAGGTGCCTACCGCATCAAAATTTGAGACAAATTAAAGCCACTGCATTTGGGATACAGATAGCTAGAATTCCCAATTAATCTGATGATAAAAACAGCAATATTCGTCTTCACTGTTATAATTATATTTAATATCTCTTCTCATTATCTCTTGTTTTGTCGCACACTGATTAAACACACACAGCTACTAATTCACCCTGTTGTACTGTAGTTTTGAGAACTACCACCACTTACCAAGCGACGGTTCTTTGATTCGGTAGCACGCGTTAACATGTTTCCTAGACATGTTTCAAAATATGTACCGGGTTGAATTTATTGTAAAAACTTTCCGATCAAATATTGAAATTTGACGTAGAATATTAATTGAACCATTTTAAAAATCTGTTGTTATGTATGGAGTTTGAAAATATAGCACTAACGAATACAAAATCACATTCTGGTTTATTAAGTTGAAAAATACATCGCCTGTCGGGGCATTAGTAATGGCGCAATTGGTGTTGGGATTAATGGTCGTTTGATTTACGGATGGGCTATGATGCTTTAATTTTTAGCCTAAGATTATTTTCGTCAAATAGTACCCAACAACTAATTTATTTTCTTGGAAACCCTTTCTCAGCTTTTATTTTCTCGGATCCTGTTGACGACCCTAGTTTTGAGATGACCGTTGGTTCACCGTCGAATATGGCTCAAATGGCACGGAAGTCACTTGACCCCTTGAGTGGGGCGCATTGGTCTCCGACTTCATCTTCCCCTAACGCCAAGGGGGATTGAGACACGCAGCAAGCTAAGAAAAAAGTTTGAGCTATGAAGATGCAAGGTTGGGGGATATTGAGATAGAGGATGTTACTGATGTTATTTCGGATGGTGAGACTATCCCGGATTGCGTGATGTCGGATAAGTAGGCGAGTGAGAATGTTTGGAATCAAGGAACTCATAAGCTATTTGGTAGACCTGGAGAATTTATGCACTAATTGTGGTAGATGTGGATCCCCAACTCACCGTTGCAGTTGTCGTGACCCACCTCTGGTAATTGACCCTATGATTTATATTGGCAGGTTGGACAAAACGGAAACGATTAAAACTGAACCTACTTATGAAGACTGGATGTCTGGTCGGAATAAGGGGAAATATTTCTGACATAGCTCGCCCAACCAAGAATCCACCCTTCAATTCTCGGCCCCCTGCTCCTACCTCGAATAAGTTTGATGCTTTACAGGATCCAATTGATGATGATATCCTAACCGTGAACATTCAAGCTACTCCTCCAGTTACTAACGGGGTGGGTAAGGTGTCCTCTAAGGTGCAGACAGTTTTTGGTGTGGGGAAGGTCACTTAGAACTCGTTATTTTCCCAGCCGTTGGAGACATCGAGTCCTTCTCAACACATGACTAAATTTCATGGGGATGGAAATTTGGGTGGAAAATTAACAGGGAAGGAGCATGACTGAAAGAGCAATAGCCAAAGGACACAAAATAGAAAAGGTATTGGAAGTATGGGTTCACAGTCAAAACCAGAGAAGGCTTTACTTCAGCCAAAAAAGTCCGTTGGAGCATGTTTGAAAAACGTTTATGGTGAGGCAAGCCAATTTTCTTTAGTGAATAGATGAGACTTCTCTGCTATAACTGTCATGGATTGGGGAGTAAATGCGCAGTTAGATCGCTACAGTCAATCTTTCGATAACAGTCTCCTCATGTTGTTTTTTTATCAGAAACTAAATAGAATGTTGAAGAAAACTTTAAGTTACAGAAGGATTCGGGTTTTAATAATGGTGTGTGCTGGTCAATGATTGCTTCAAATTGTGGTGTTAGTGTTTGGTGGAGTGATGATGTTAATCTTGAACTGATGTCAATGTCCTTACATCATATTGATATGAAAATTATGGAGGGAGATAGTTAGGTTTGGAGATTCACCGATATTTATGGGCAAGCAGAGTCTTCTGACAAGGCCCGTTGATGTCACTCCATATTGTAGTGATAATCGCACCCGCCTTGACTATCTTTTGGCTCGATGGTTTTTGATCGGTTTTGGGTACCTTGTTGTGATTGGAAGGGATTTTGTGTTTACATTCTCTTAAGTGGACCATTACAGTCTATTTGACTTGTTATATAAAGTGTTTCTGAGATTTCAGGTATCCGATGGATAGAGGGTGTGATTATAAATCCAACGGTATGAACCGGAGCTTAATCCGAGGTCGGATGAACGAGTTACAAGCAAAATATGATTTTGGGACCGGTTTGGAGGTTGACCAAACCGAATAGAGTCTTCATATATAACTCCTAAATCAAGGAGAGAGAGTAGAGTCCCCTCATTCCATTTTTCACCATCCTTTTGGGTGAGATTTTTCTCTCAACTTCCCCCTCTCCAAAAATCCTAAGAGACACAATTGATGATCAAATTGATGGTCAATGAAGCTAGGAGCATTAGAATGAAGAATAGAAGATCGAAGAGAAGGCCGAAGCAAGTACATCCCGACTTGACAACTTGGGTTAGGATTGTTTTCACCTTTTCTTCTCTTCTCTTTGGATGATCATGTGTAGCTAGTTCTTAATTTTTATTTGGATTGGATGTATATTCTTGGTATGATTATTACCTAGGAGTAAAGGGTTGGACATGTGAATGCCATGAATGAATGATGTGTTTGGATGATGGTGTTTTCAACCTAATATATGCTATAGCTTCAATTAGGTCAAATGAACTTTTTCCTTTACTTGATTGTGATTGAATTGAGTTAGGTTATTAATCCAAGATTGAATTAAGGTATGTGTGGACCAAGCCACACCCTAATTCAACCACTTGTGCTAGATTTCTTTAGTGGTATTTTATCAAATAGTTGGCGTGCATTCTCGATATCACTCAATTGAGTGACACAATTGAGGAATGGGTTGTTTGGGGTATCAAATAATGACTTAACACCCCTGTTAAGTGTTTGTGAGGTCTCTAAGGTCTTCCAACCATTTAGGAATTTTGTCGAACACCTTGTGTTCATTACTAGATAACTTGATTGAGAGTGGACCAATCCTCAATTGAACAATCTAGCGATGGTAGTTCATGTGCATGACCATGCCACGAACTCCTACGAGTGTCTAGTGGAGATTCATCTTCATATCCGATATCTTGTGTGTCCATCCCGGCCCTTTAGGTAGTTTGAGCTAGAACCAAGTCCTTTCCAAGTAGCATCGTTCCTCTTTGAGTCCCTCTTGTGTGTTTCTAGTTAGCTTAGGTTACTTTTCTTCGCATTTTAGGTATAGTTTAGTCATAGTTTATTCTCCCTTATTTGAGGCACTAGACCGTGAAACCTAGGTCGAGAAAAGTCTAACGAAGGGACCTCGAGTGGAAAACGACCCTGATACTTCACCTACGAGTGATAAGCTACATAAACTAAGTAGAAAAATAATCCATCAATGCCCCTTTGCAGTTAGGCGGAATCACATTATTAATATTTTTGGGGAATGCCAATGGATTTGTTGAATTTGGCGGTCAACTCCTATGGCTAGTTGTTTCGACCATAGTTCGATGATAAGTTGCTTTGATTAGCTTAAGAAAGTTGCAGCAGATTTCTCTACTGATGTTCTTGAAGCTTGGTGTATCTTTTTTGGGTTTTTTTTGGAAGGAACGAGATACGCATCAATTTAATGGACAACCTCTACACGAAGATGATATTTCCCCCCGCAGTCAGAACATTTTAGTTGACTATAGGAACAGATAGGATAGAGTGCAAATTGAACAGGTGCAAGCCCTTGTCGATACTGGCACAAGCTGGCTTCTGGTGTTCTGAAGATTAATTCGGATGCGACCATTTTTGTGGGTGGAGGCATGGGCGCATGTGTTGTAATGCCGGACTCGGCTGGCTTTTGTGTTGCCGCTGTTGTTCAAAGACTCGAGGGTGAATGGATGTCGGAGTTAGCAGAGACTACTATTGCTCAGTTTGGACTGCAACTGGCACAACATCATGGTTATGAGAGGGTTTTCCTCGAAAGTGATTGCCTGGAGTTAATCACCAGGCTCCGGTACACCAATAGTGATTTATCGGAGATGGGAATTCTGTACAGGAATATTCGACGGCTTCTCGATGAATTTGCTTATGGGGATTGGGGTCATTGCCGGCAGAAAGCCAAAGAGGGAGCTCATATCATGGCGCATAGCAATGCTCATTTGAATAATCCTATTGTTTGGATTGATAGACCTTCGATTTTTCTAATTGGCCAGCTTAAGTAGATATTGTTAAGATTGTTTCTGCTCAATACTTTTTTTGCAAGTTTCAGCAAATTTTTTTCTTGGATGTTAACTTTGACCGATGATAAATCGCATATCAAAAGAGTTCGGATAAACTCATATGGGAGGAAGGGCGTAATTTGCATAGAAATTAAAATGATGTATTTTTTTAGAGTGGACCAAAACCTTTAGGTAGTACTTAGTACAAAATAAAAGACAAAAAAATATAATATATATATATATATTAGTGTTCATTATGTAAGGTGTACTGATTCGAATTTAAAACGTCCGAATAATCGAATAGCTTTATTTAGACCATGTAGTTTGATGAAAGCGAATGATTTATATCAATATTTGTAATTGGGATGGGTTTTAGTTGAGCTAGCTGGCTTTTTTGAGTGCAAGGAAATTCAATGAGATTTGACTCTTTCCAGTGGAAGATGACAGATCATCTACTTCCAACCACCCCCCCAGAATCTATGAATTAAATCTCAATATAATTTGTAGTAGTATACCTACATTACATAGTTATTTCATTTCTGTCCTCAATATAGCCTACCTATACAAGGCTAGGCACAACATACATCTATCTGTTTACATGGACAAAAGAAGCAAGAAGCAGACCTTAAGTCCCGTTTGGATGACTTTTTTAATTTGCCTTTTTTTTATGAAGGCCTTTCCAGAATAATATTGCCTTGAACTTTCTATTAATTAGGATCTTTTCTCTTCAGAGTCCCCTCCTGCAGGGTTTTTTTTAATGTTTGTGTATTACAAATACAATAACGTGATCAGAAATGTTGCAAAAAGGTGAGGCAAACAAATATATAATAAATAAGTTCATTATATTGATTTGTGGATAAAATGTGATCTATTCTACTATAATTTTAAGTTATTATAATGGATTTTATTATATTTAAAATTATGAATTGGATGTTATTAGAGTAGTGTTTTACATGCGATTATCTATTATTATAAGTTTTTTAAAATCTAACAAGTCACCAAGTTAAAATGCCGTAACTAATGGATTCGAAAAAGTTTTTAAAAAATAAAACGATGAATTTCTATTTTCTTCTTCCTCATTCATCGCGGGGCGTACTATTCGCCGCCTTACGTTTTTGAAATAAGATCGTCCTAACTATTTAAATGCATTAATTTCCCCACTAAACACACAAACCCTAAATTGTGTTCTCACTTTTACGATGAATTTCCGACAAAACTCCGATGAGCTCCCGACGATTATCCGTCGATTTCAATTTTCATCACTAATTAATTCCAAACGGGCAATAAAAACTACTTACTCGTATCATGATTGGATGAAGAATCCATGATGAAGAGTGTTTAATTAAATGTTGCCGTTGATGTACATTACTATAATGATAGCCGGTATAAAATCTTAAATATAGTGACATCCAATATAATAACTCAAGACTATAATGGTATGAGCCGCATTTTACTCTCAATTCATACGTACGAACTCTAATTAAATTCAAAATTTAGATTGAAATGGGAAAGACATGTTCAATTAGAAGCAACTCCCACCCTCGTGAAAAATTGTAGGTGATGATTTGATGTTTTAATATGATGATGACAAAACTGAATCATCCTTACCAACTTATTTGAAATAAATCCTGTGTTATTTATATATAATATATGCGGATATGAGTCGATGGTTATCACACACCTAACCAATTAACTTGGTAATTGTAATTAGAGGCAGAAGTTGACGTACTCCTACTGAACATGAAAATAACTTTGTTAATTAATTATCATGCAACCACTATTATCTCTAATTCCCCTGGCCTGCTAGTTCTTCCTTGGTTTGGTGGACAGATCCATCGGTTGATTTGTGCACTCATAGAAAAAAGAAGAATAACAAAGTCAACTGCTATTTGACCTTTTTAGCATATTATATTATAAGAAAATATTCCGATATTTTGAGGGTATTAGTACTCGCTATATTATATTTTGTCATATTTTATGGTTTAAATTATACTTTTATATATTGTAAATTTGTATTTAGGATTTATAATTTAATATTAGGGGGTTAGAGTTTAATATTTATTATTTAGAATTTATTAATTTTGATTTATTTTCACAAACTAAAGTTTGTGATATGCTTTAGAATTTGAATTTATGATGTAGTGTTTCAGGGTTAGAGTTTAGTATTTAGGGTGTTAGGCATCATTCTTTAGTGGTCAAGGTTTAGTGTAAGGACTTTACGATTTATCTTTTAAATTTTAGACCTTCAAAATGTATGTGAGATTTTTAGCATAGAGGGTACTGGTACCTTCAGGGTACTGAAGCATTTTAAATAGATCGTTTATGCGGGTGAATTTATATAAAGAGAATTCAAATAACTAGAAAATTTAAAAGTCATGCTGAAATATAATTTTTGAATTTGTCATTTTAAATGATTATTGAGACCATAAAATTTAAAACTGAATTTTTCTTCTTAAAAGTATCAAATTGCTCCAATTTAAAACGGACAGAAACTACAATTATAAGAGAACCTCGATAATTGTATTGTGGTAATTTTTTTATAACGGAGAAACGAATTTTCTTAAATTCCATTTTTCAAGCTAGTCATATTTTAATATGAGTTTAATATTTTTAAGAGTTTACATTAAAAATTTAATTTTTTAATATTTTCTTTTAATTAATTATAAAATCAAACAATTTATTTAAGTGACATATTTAATTTAGAGATCTTAGACTCCAAATCTACAAAATCTCATATTATTTTCTATCTACAACCAAAGTCGATGTTTATTGTTCTTGGCATATTCAACTACCCATGGAAAATAAAGAGGCAGAATTGTTTAGTATAGAAACCTCATTGAATTTTCATTTTGAAGAATCTTCTGAAGTTGGGCTTCCGTTGGATTTTGCAAATTGCAAGTACGGTCGTCGGTCGCCGGTCGGGTTTGGATTAGTCAACGGTCAACAGTGTTTGCAGGAAAAAGCTAAGCATGCCCATTTTGAAAGTTCCAAAATACGCGGCCATCTTTTCTGTAGTTAGTCTAACCAACTGCTAGAAAATAACATGTCTCGTAATCAACTGCCCAACATACCACACCCAAAAAAAAAAATTCGCATCAATCTAAGCTCCTCAATCGTCGGCGAAAGTTTTACAAATTATAACTTGTCTGATAGGTTTGACAAACATGTAACATGTTGGTGCTCACAATGATTGTCGGAGAATGAGCAAAGCTTCGATGCATCGATTACAAAATATTTAGATCACTCATAACAATCAACCATTCGATAATAGATTAAAGAATTAAAAGAGGTTGATTAGTTCGAAAAAAGGTGGAAACAAATAAACACAAATTGTATCCATCTATTTATTTGCTTCTCAAGTTGGCATTTAATCTGCTAGTTGCAACGATGAGAGGAGAGATCATTTTTACCATGTATGAAATGTATCAAGGATGTTTTGAAACAGGATGATCAATGAGTAATTGAACGATGCGTCGGTAACATATATAGAACAACATTTGTGTGTTAGTTTGGACAAAAGAATGTGTTTGTTTTCATCTCATACAATGCTTTAAGAATATGAAATTACGTCATGTTTTGTTATAGGCCGTGTGCGTTGAACTTTTTATTTTATAAGTGTACGAATTTTTAATATTAAGATGTTGACTTTTTTCTTTGGTTGATAGTGAACTTTTTCATTACATAATTAATTTTTTTTTACAATATAAAGCACCCCTTAACTAAATTTCGTACTCCACTACTGATCACCTTGACAAATTGTACCCCCGACGAAAGGAGCAGTAAATAATTTTTTAATATGCTTAGTTCAGTAATATTTAATCAAATAACTATAAGAAATGATTATCGTTAATTGCTCCAGTAGTAATAAGATTTTGAAGAAGAAATATTTATACTGAAATATATATAAATCAGAAGTCATAACTAAACCTCAACCCTTCCGAGAACCAACCAAGCTTCAATCCGTAATTTTTTGTCAGGCCCAACATGACAACGGTCCATACCATTCTTTCTCCAATTCTCCAAAATCAAACATCTCCATTTTCATGAGTCACGAGGCAATATTTGGACAAGACCTCTCAGCAGTACAAGAGACATGTTGGTCCCGACAAATGAAATAAAATGATCACCGCCAACAGTTAGTGCATCAGAAAATTGGTTGGTTGTTCAACCAATACAGACGCCTCAAAATTTTGTATCCCTCATTTCCCCCCACATCTGCTCTCTATTTCTGTCTCATTCTTTCTTTGTTGTGCATTTTCATTACTCAGTATAAATGGAGATAAATTATCACAATTGAGTAGATAGGTGAGCGATAAAAAGTTTTAGTAAATATTTTATCGTAGTAGAAATATTTTATTGTTAGCGATAAAAATAGTGAGTAGTTGTTTCGGGGTTGGGTAACACTTGAGAGACACTATTTTTGGATCGACTCAGATCGCCTTGTAGCTACCTTGTTATAGTAAAGAAGTACTCGTAGCTGTCGCTGCTGCCGTAGATGTACTCTCCGCATTGGAGGGGAACTACGTAAATCCTGGTGTTATTTACTCATCGGCTTGGCAATTTCGAAAATATTCGTTGTATATTGCATTATTAATATTACCACAGTAAATTCGTACGAGGTTGGCTTAATTATCGTCATTGTAGTATTGCCATCCATAGTGATTTTAAGCGTGACGGACTACAACCACTTCTAACCTTCTGGATAATATTTACAATGTATTGTTTATTAGCACAATATATTTAGTCTATTCTCTTCCGCTGTGCCCAACAAGATATCCAACGAATTACAAAGCGCGTGAAGTACTTGTTTCGCAGTCGCTGAATGAAGGTCGCTGAAAAATTGAAACGCGGGAACCCGCCATGTGTGTCTTGACCGGAATTTTCGCTGGAACGGGTATCGGGAACGCCATCATCAATGGTTCCAGTTCCGGGGTCTATGACAGGGCGATTCAGCAACGGGTGGACTCGGTAGCAACTCGGCATTGGTTGTTAGGTTAGGATCCGTCCTATTAGAATTCCCTTCAGCTTCTGATTAATCGGTTCGGCTGATGTCACGGGTTGTTTCTGATTTTATGCTGCTCTCTCAGAAATGGAGGAGCAAAGACGAATTCTGACAATTTTGATGCTCGTTCTTCCTCTTGATGTGTTCCTGGCATCTGGATTTCACTGGAGGCATGGAAATTGTGCTGTATACCATCTGTTCAATGGCTTGAATTGATTATAACGTTCTTTAATTTTGCTGGTTCTTCTGTGTCCATTGGATCACCCAGGATTCGGGAATTCTTTTCCTGGAAAAAGAAATGGCATGTCAAGAGGTAGAATCATGGACATTTAGTGGGCTGGTATCCGCATTTCTGGACCTTGCAATTGCATACCTGTTCCTCTCTGCATCAGCACTTGCTTATTTGGCATCCAAATTTCTATCTCGTATTGGGTTGTCTCTGCCTTGCTCTTGTAATCACAAATCCGGAAACTGCTGGCCGAGGTTTCTACTCGATAATCCCTTTCATAGCATATCAAATGTTCAATCATCTATCAGGAGGGGACTCCCTTTTGATTTGTTGCTCGACGAAGAAGAAATCCAGGAATTCGCCCTTGGTGGAGCTGCTGGCCGATTGGAGGTTGAAAGGTCTTGTAACTCATTACCGTTGAAGAATGTTGGTGCTATTGGGGTTTCGGAGACAAATAATGACAACATCTCCGCGGGGGAGATGCTGGAGAAGAAATTTGATATGGCGAAGAACAGATTGAAGGCGAAATGCAGCCATCGCATAAGGCGTGCTGTTGAAGATGGGACAATGCCTGAAGTTCCACCTTATTATTCTTCCTCTTCTTCGCAACCAAATGCGCGTATTCCTCCCTTGCCTCCTCCAAATGGGAGTAAGGTGGTGAATACAGTTACTGGATGCATGCTTCCTGCTACCTTTTGTGTTGCTACTCCACACGGTGAGTCTTTAGAATCTCAGTCAATGTTGTAATGCTTCCATCTTGTGATTGTAACTCCAACATATAGAAGTTGATGTGCTTCCCTGTTTGGCTGCGAATATAACGATGGATACATAATGTTGAAACCAATTGCTGTTCTTTTTTTAATTTGAGATTTCATAGAGGTTTCTCCTACATACTAACCTATGCTAGAAGGTTGTGATTAGTATGTCTAACCTGAAAATGAATGCTGATGTCGGTGTTTGAGAAAAGAGGAGGTATTGAACTCCACATGTTGGATAGTAGTTGTCATTCCTATTTTTTTCCCATTTGCATGTTCTATCTCTTGTGTTGTAGTTGAACTAATTATTTAATTGTTCTGTTGTATTGGACCAAAATCTTCACATATCTATGGTTACGGATCTGTTCTTTCCTTTCTTGTTGTTTAGATGATGCAGCTTCTTCTACAGACCATATTGAATCAACTGTACGTGGTGATGAAGTTAAACAGACGGCGAATGATGTCTATCCGAGCGATGATTCGATATCCAAAGACAATGCCAATGCTGATGATGAGAGAAATACTCTTAGAGTCTTGGAGCAAGCATTAGAAGAAGAACGAACTGCTCGTTTGGCTTTATGTCAGGAGCTCGAACAGGAGAGAAATGCTGCTGCATCTGCCGCCGATGAGGCCATGGCGATGATTCTACGGCTTCAAGAGGAGAAGGCATCAGTAGAGATGGCAGCCAGGCAATACCAGAGGATGATTGATGAAAAATCGGCCTATGATCATGAAGAGATGAGCATTTTGGAGGAGATGCTTCTGAAGAGGGAGCGGGAAAAACATTTCTTGGAGAATGAACTTGAGGCGTACAAGATGATGATTTTTGGGAACGAGCAGTTGGATTCTGGTGTGTCGGACATTGAAACCATGCGTGGGAATGGGGCTTCTTTCTCTCAGTATTCAAGTGAAGATTCTTCCGTACTGTGGCAGAGAATCGTGGAGACACAAGATGCACAGAACGGAGACCTTGGTTATCAAGTTAAATCTACACTGCCAAGTTGTAATCTGGTTTTTCAGGAAGGTGGAGGAGCCAATAGCAGCAAAACTATCAGTGAGGAAATAAAAAAGAAAGAAGAGAACCGTGTGTTTGATCATCTGGAAACTGCGTCGCTAGTTAACCATATAGATGAACCGACAAACGAGAAGAACATTCATGGTAAGAGTCAGGATACAGCATATGGTGTAAGGCCTTTTGTTCAGGATGTTCACTTCATTGAGGATAAATCCAAGGGAAGCAACCAAGCAACTGAAAAGGGTAGTGAAAGGCTCCCAATTTACCCTGCATTCAGCATTCCAAGAACTGGTGATAATCAAGCATTTAGCAAATTAGAACCAGAAAATAGCTTGGGCAAAAGCAGTTATGATGCAGCTAGTGGGTTGCCACCAATTGGTAGCTCGAGGAGCCGCCCACAGCCTATTAGCCGAAGAAATTCCATGTCTGCAGCTGATTTCGAAAGATCTAAGTTAGACTATGAAGTAGGTTGGTTAAGAGAGAGACGAAGAATTGTGAACGAAGGGAGAGAAAAGCTCAACATTCCTACTGGTTTGAAGGGAAAGGATAAGGTTCAGTTGCAGAGTATGGAGAAAATTGTGGGCAAGCTTCGAGAGATCCAACAGTTGTCAGAACCTGGAAATGCTGTTCGTCAGGCGTTGTTAACTCCTCCTCTATCTGGCAGGGTACAGGGTTCATCATTTCATGAAATTGGTTTTCACATCTGGTTTCCCATCTCTCATTTTGTTATTGACATTCTTAAACCTCTGTTGTGATAGGTAATGTCAAGAAGAAGACGTGCTCAAAGCGTTACATTACAGACACAGAGAAGCAGTTAAACATCATCATGAGGATCAAAAGTCGCAAACCGGAATGCACCTTACAGTTTGGCAGTTCCATTCTATTCAGTACAAACTTAAAAGCAAACTTGGTATCTCTTCCCTAGGTATACTAGTTGCTATCTCTTCCCTAGACATATTAGTTCTCTTTATTATACTTACAGAATATATAGTATCTTCAACCACAGCATGAGGGTACAGGAGAAACTATTGATCATTTCTGTTCAAGGACATAGTAGTAGAGAAATGCAGCTCAAAAGAGCTTTTATTTATTTATTTATTTTATTGTTAAAGCTGAAGCAGAAATGAACTGAAAGAAAGTTAAAAATAAAAAGCACATTCAGCAAATATTGTAGTGAATTCATAGCTTAGTGGCGTATCTCTTTGAAGCTTCGCTGAGGCTGGTCGGAGAAAATAGCCTTCATGAGATCGAAGGACAGGGATAACTGTGCAACGAGAAAGAGGGCCACTGGGAAGCAAGTTGCAGCACATATTGGGAGGGAGATGAATCTTAAGCTATCTTTGAGAACGAACACATGACCTGCACAAAAGGATATTAAGATGGAAACAATGGACAGGAAGAGTGAGCTTAGGCCTAAAAGAAGCGTCCTTGGAAGCTTCTGGTCAAAGTCTCGTTGCTTAAATCGCGAGGTGATAATGGCAAGAAGAACCAAAAGGGACGTCACGGAGAAGCAGAGAGCCGCCAGAGATGAGATTGCAAAGATGTTGAATGCAGGCACATCTTGGAGGAAGGGAGTACCGTTTTCTTCCTTGTTTCCTCCAGGCACCGCTGATGCTGTTGCAAATGCAACTGTGGCTATGAGTGCTGCAACCACAGAGCATGACTCTGACGTCTTCGTTAGCCACTCACTTCCACTTTTTGCCAAGTCCTTGTGAGTCTCAGTGAATGAAGCAACCCCTCATTCTTTGTGTTGTTGCTTCTATACCACGGATCCTTAAAAAGGGATTGATATGGGAAGTAGTACGGACTGCAACCTTTTCACAGATGTGTTGAGAAACGAGACAGTAATATCAAGTAAGAATAGAACGAACGAGACACGACGACTTTTACGTGGAAAATTCAAAG
Source organism: Linum usitatissimum (assembly GCA_030674075.2). Taxonomy (NCBI): domain Eukaryota; kingdom Viridiplantae; phylum Streptophyta; class Magnoliopsida; order Malpighiales; family Linaceae; genus Linum; species Linum usitatissimum. Next base: position 7,981,608 of record JAUJYP020000285.1, on the reverse strand, counting down.
CGGGAAAAACTACGGGACCGTAGTCCAAGCAACAACTCCACTATACTTTGATGGGATTACAAGTCCTCTCTAGGATAGCTAGAGGATTACAAAACACCTTAAGAACAACCTTCTTGGATCACCAATATACCATAATGGATACTTACCAACACGGTGGATAACAAGAGAAAATCGACAAGATGAAGAGAAAATTCCAGAGACCAAACAGATTCGTAGACCCTCTGTCCAGCAGCGATTCCCGACAAAACAGAGATGAGAACAACGACCCCTCCGGCCAGATGTAAGTCCAAAGAGTCTTGAACATGCACACCAAATTTCAGGACGATCCAACGGTGCATTTCTCCAAGATGCTCTCTTGACCAGGCTGACCAGCTGGAAAAACGAAAACTTGCAGCAACCTTATCGTTTCTTCTCCTCTCTTCCTTTTGCTCTCTCACTCTCTTCTCTTTCTTCTCTGTAATTCCAGAGACAATTAATCCCTCTATTTTCTAATAGAGTCTTCTAGAATACCACTTTTGAACTCCTCAATAAGTTCAAGATAACCCAACCAAAACAATTACTACTACTCCTTAAAAACCAGTTAACCCAACCACCATATGTAGTTGGACCAACCCAATAAATCTCTCCCTCCAACTCATATGGAGGGTAGCACCAAACCCGCTTCCTTGCGACAAAAAATGAACTTCTCACTTGGTAGAGATTTAGTCATCATGTCCAAGCCATTGTCATCCATATGCACTTTGTCGAGCTCCAACAACTTTTCTTCCAAGCATCACGAATCCAATGATATCAAACATCTATGTGTTTCGACCTTGAATGGAAGGTAGGATTTTTGCAAAGATGAATTGCACTTTGACTATCACAATAGAGCACATACCTCTCTTGCTTAATGCCCAACTCTTGAAGAAACTTCTTCAACCATAACACCTCTTTACAAGCTTCCGTTACGGCTATGTGCTAGGTTTCCGTTGTTGATAATGCAACACATTTTTGAAGTCCAGATTGCCATGAGACGGCTACACTTACAAAAGTAATCGTATATCCGGAGTTTGACTTTCTAGACTCTACATCACCCGCCATATTAGCATCGGTATATCCATCAAGCATAGTTTTGCCTCCAAAGCATAAACACACTCTAGAAGTACCTCTCAAGTAGCGGAGGATCCCCTTCACGGCTTCCCAATGTTCTTTTCCCAGATTAGAAAGGAACCTACTAACAACTCCAACGGCATGAGTGATATCCGGTCTTGTGCAAACCATGGCATACATCAAGCTTCCAACTGCCGATGCATAAGGCACATTCTTCATTGCTTCTCTTCCTCACTTTGAGGATAATGCTTCGAACTCAAATTGAAATGTCCACAAGTGTAGTGCTAACCGCTTTAGCCTTGCTCATCTTGAACCGCTCAAGAACTATCTCAATATACCTTTCTTGAGACAACCAAAACTTTCCATTCTTCAGATCCCTAGAGATTTTCATCCCTAGAATTTGCTTCGCCGGTCCTAAGTCTTTCATGGCAAAGGACTTGCTCAACTCCATTTTCAATCTATTGATCTCTCCAACATTTCGACTCACGATCAACATGTCATCCACGTAAAGTAGAGTATAGCAAAATCATTTTCAGCAAAGTACTTCACAAACACACAATGATCAGAGGTAGTTCTTGCACACCCGTGGTTGGCCATGAATGAGTCGAATTTCTTGTACCATTGCCTTGGTGCTTTATTCAACCCATATAGGCTCTTCCTCAATCTACACCCAAGGTCAACTTTGCCTTTAACTTCGAACCCTTCCGGTTGATCCACATAGATTTCTTCCTCCAAGTCACCATGAAGAAACGCCATTTTCACATCGAGTTGTTCAACTTCTAAGTCTAAACTTGCGGCCAACCCTAGCACAACTAGGATTGAACACAGCTTCACCATGGGAGAAAAGATTTCTTCCAAATCAACACCTTTCTTTTGGCTGGACCCCTTCACAACTAGTCGCGCCCTGTATCGAGGCTTTGAAGTCTTTTCCTCCATTTTTAACTTGTAAACCCACTTGTTCTTAAGTGATCTCTTTTCTTTGGGTAGCTTCACTAAATCATAGATGTGATTCTCCTTCAAAGACTTCATCTCTTCTTGCATTGCTTTATTCCACCCCCCTTGTCTTCAAGAGACATGGCTTCTTGATAGCATTCGGGCTCTCCCCCGTCACTCATCATCACATACTATTAGGAGAGTACCTTATGGATGTTTTATGATCTCTTGTTGAACTTCTCAATTGGGGTTGAGATTTTTCTTCTTCAACTTGCTCTTCTTGCTCCAAATGCTCATCTTCTTGCTCTCCTTGATCTAGTGCACCTTGGGGTTCATCGGCACTACTTTCTCACCATTTCCATGAATTTGGGGTGGAGATATAGGCTCCAAATTAATTGGATCAGCTGGTGGAATTTTATTCTTTTCACCCCTTTCGACATCTTCACTTGTCTTCTCTTCAAGAAAAATCCCATCCCGGCTCCGAATTTTTTTTCTTGCGATTGGATCCAATTCCTGGTATCCAAACTCTTCTTTTCCAAACCCATAAATATATATGGCTTTGCTTTGTCATCAAGCTAGGCCCTCTCATCTCTTGGAACACGAACATAGGCTTTGCAACCGAACACTCTCAAGTGCCCGTATGAGACCTCCTTTCCCGTCCTACTCGTTGAGGCATGTCACCCTCCAAAGGGACTAATGGCTAGAGATTAATTAAGTCAACAGCTGTCTGCATTGCTTCTCCCCAAAAGGATTTAGGTAACTTGGTGTGTGAGAGCATGCACTTGATTCTCTCACAAATTGTTCTATTGATCCTCTCGGCAACACCGTCATATTGTGGAGTCTTGAGTACACTTTTTTGAAACTTTATTCCATGAAATCGATAATAGTTTTCGAATGGGTCTCTATATTCTCCCAAATTATCAGCCCTTATACACTTCAACTTGAGCCTGGTTTCTCTTTCAACTTCAACATGAAATTGCTAGAAGACATCTAGCACTTGATGCTTAATTTTCAAAGCATATGCCCACACCTTCCTTGAGTGATCGTCTATGAAAGTGACATAATAGCTCCTCCCCCAAGATTTTTATCTCGCATAAAACAAACATCAGTGTGAATTAGATCAAGTACATTACTCCTTCTAGAAGGTAGGAATCTATAAAATGCAACTCTATGAGTTTTTCCCGCTAAACAATCAACACAAGTTTTAAGGAGAGTACTTTTAGCTCCAACAAGAGTTGTTTCTTAGAGAGTATTTGCAATCCCTTCTCGCTCAAATGACCAAGCCTCTTATGCCAAAACTCAATCAAAGAGTCTTTCTCCGCAACATTGATTCCTCGCTTGTTAAGCTTTGCACTTATCATGTAGAGGGTATTTTCCTTCTTGCATTTAGCCACCACAAGAGAACCTCTTGATAGCTTACATTTTCCTGCTCCAAAATAGTTGGTGTAGCCATCATCATCAAGCTTTCTGGTGGATATCAAATTCAACCTCATGTCGGGCACAAGTCTCACCTTCTTCAAAACAAGCTTACAACCCGTGTTGGTCTCTAAGTGAATGTCACCCATGCCAACAATCTTTGATGTTCCATCATTTCCCACTCTCGCACAACCATAGTCTCCATTTGTGTAGGAAGTGAAGAAATCAACTCGCGAGGTCACATGGAATGAGGCACCCGAATCAACAATCCATGTACTCTCTTGGCATGAGAGATTAATGAAACCGGCATCACAAACAATATCCACTTCATCATCCGCGGCAGCCGCGATAGTGTCATCGTTTTCTCGGTTTTCACCTCTTCTACGATTTTCGGATTTTTCCGCCACCAAAGTTTATGAATCCGTTGACGTCCCCGATTCCTTTCTTCTCACCTCTTCATTCAACATACTATCCTTGACAATGTCCATCGTCAACTTGCCATTAGGTTCCGAGTTGTTAAGCGAAACAACCAAAGTCTCCCAACTATCCGACAATGAACTAAGAAGTAACAATACTTGCACCTCATCATCAAGTGCTAACTTCATAATAGTTAGTTCGTTCACAAGCCCTTGAAATTCACTCAAATGCTCTGTGACACTATGCCCATCCTTGTACTTCAAGTTCACAAATTTTCGAATGAGTGAGGCCTTGTTTTGAGCTGATTGTCGCTCATACATTGACTCCAATTTCTGCCACAATTCATCGGCCCTAGTATCTTTTGCAACATGGTGAAAGATGCTTTGGTCAATCTATTGCCGAATGATTGCCACCGCCTTTCTATGCAAAACCTCTCATTGCTTCTCGGTCTTGTCTTCCGACTTCTCGCTTCCACTTTTGATGGGTTCATAGATATCCTTCCAAAATAATATATCCTCCATTCATGACTTCCAAATCGAGTAATTCGATGATGTTAACTTGATCATTGGTCCACTTGAATCATCCATTCTTGCCATCCGCCCAAAATAGCCCCAACACAAACTCGAGCTCTGGTGCTACTATTGAGAAATGGGACAACAATATCAAGTAAGGATAGAACGAATGAGACACGACGATTTTTACTTGGAAATCCCAAATCGGGAAAAATCACGGGACCCCTGTAGTCCAAGCAACAACTCCACTATACTTTGGTGGGATTAAAAATCCTTTCTAGGATAGCTAGAGGATTAAAAAACACCTCAAGAATAACCTTCATGGATCATCAATACACCATAGTGGATACTCACCAACACGCTGGATAACAAGAGCAAATTGACAAAATGAAGAGAAAATCCCAAAAACCAAACAGATTCATAGACCCTCTATCCAGCAGCGATTCCCAACAAAAAATATCAGAACAACGACCCCCCTAGCCAAGATTGAAGCCAAAAGAGTCCTGAACATGCACACCAAATTTTAGAACGATCACCAAGTTTTTCGAGATGCTCTCTTGAACAGGCTGACCTGCTGGAAAAATGAAAACTTCCAGCAACCTTATCTTTTCTTCTCCTATCTTTCTTTTGCTCTCTCACTCTCTTCTCTTTCTTCTATGTAATTTTAGAGACAATTAATCCCTCTATTTTCTAATAGATTCTTCTAGAATACCATCTTTGAACTCCCGAATAAGTTCAAGATAACCCAACCAAAACAATTGTTATTACTCCTTAAAAAGTTGTTAACCCAACCACCATATGTAGTTTGACATGCCCAACAAATTCTATTAGAATCTATTTCCTTTCCATCTATTTGATTTCTAATTTATGTCCACGAATCCTTTTTTTATGCGGATAGGGATTCATTCAGAAATTGAAATAGTACGGACTGTAACCTTTTCACAGGCGCATTTTCACAAACACTTGGTGTTCTCACGAGAAAATGATGGGGAAAAAGGATGTAATTCTTTGCTTGCATCAGTGAACGAGTGTGAGCTCAATAGATCCTTGCACCTGCAGGTAACTAAAGATATATGAAGAAGAACAAATGCTCTCAACCCCAACCGTCTCACACTTTGGGGGTGATGGTGATGTCATGCATCTTTCGTCCGAGCATGGATTAAAAGGAACAAAATGTTGTTAGATGGGCGCAACTGGCAAGGGTCAATCTATTTTTTCACATCCTCGGATCCGATGGTTACCGGGTAAGATCCGCTAAAACAGATTCTCCCCGTGTGTACATTAATTTGCAAAATAAAAATCGGAAATCCGGAAATGAAAACATCTTATTAGTGAGTAAATGATCTGGAAAATTCATTAAGCGCCGAAAGCTGAGGAAAGTAGAAAAGAAGATTCATGATCAACATGGTGCTGAAAAGTTCGATGTGCTTAAACGTGCCTGACGAACGTGAAACTAAGGAAAACATGAACGTGTTGAACCTTAACTGTACTGCTGTCTAAAGAACTGAACATGCCGGTGAACATGACATGACTGATCGTGAAACTGGCTGATATAAGAATATATGAACATGTCCATGAACATGACATAATTAAATGTTGATTATTAGGAAATTAGCTTCCTAGTAGGGTGACCAATAGGGTTTGTATCTATTAGCTTGGTTCTGTCAACCCCTAATTGATATCCATGAAGGAATGAAAGGTAGCTCTATGGTGAATCATACCGTAAAGTCACCACTAAAAATGTCAAAGGGGTCTAAGCCAAAATTAATCTCAACTCAAACTATAAACCGTGACTGAATTGTAAGGCATGTTAGTATCGGGACATCGTATATTGGATCCTGCAATCAATGGTCAAAAAATATAACAAGAATATTTAGAAGATCATAATACGAAAAGGGAATGCAAAACCAAATCTGTGTTGGGTTATAGAGTCTGATAAACTGAAGACTTTTCGGCTTAGCCTAGTTAGTTAGTTTAGTCAGAAAAGGAGTAGGATTAATCTTGTCTATTCCGTATAGGATTAGGATTAACTTATCTATTAATTATAGGATTAGGACTAATCTTGTATATTCCTTAGATGATAGGGATTAATCTGAGAGCTCCCTATAAATAACCTAGTCCTGTCATTGTATTTTGTATCCCAAACATAGTAGTCGAAATCCCGACTTAGCAGCTCCCCCATACGTACTCTTGTCACGAAGGGGAACTGGGTTAACAATTCTCAGTGTTCTGTGTTCTTAGTTTTTTTGTTTGTGATTGTGCTTATTCCCTTCAACTGGTAACAGAGAGCTCCGGTTCAGATCAGGGATCAAACGACAATTACGATGGATGGAAAATGGCCGGTGGAGAAATTCTATGGAGTCGATTTCGGGTTTTGGAAAATGCAGAGTCGAGGATTACCTGTACAGTAAAGAACTGCACCTACCATTACAAGGAACAAAATCGGAGGGCACGAAGGACAAAGACTGGAAGCTTCTAAAAAGGAAGGCGATGGTTGTGGTGCATTTATCGTTGTCTAGTAAGATCGCGCTGCAATCACAAAAGATGAAAACGACAAAGGAGATGTTGGATATGTTATTCGAGACTTACGAGAAACCGTCTGCAGCAGCTAAAGTTCATATGATGCTGCGGCTGTTTGATCTGTAGATGGGAGAAGACACATATGGTGGTGATCACTTGGATGAGTTCAATGTTGGAATATCAAAGTTGTGTTCTGTCGATATCAATTTTGACGATGAAGTCCGAGCTCTACTTCTACTATCCTCTCTATCAAAAAGTTGGAGTACAACTGGTACAGTTGTTATTGCTTCAGCAGGTAAAGTGAAGTTGAAAACTGATGAAATCAGAGATTTGATTCTGAGTGAATCAATTCGCAAGAAGGACAATGCTGGCTCAAGTTCAGGTTTCGCTTCAATTTCAGGTTCTGTTTTGAAGACGGATTGCAGAGGAAAAGAGAAGGCAAAGGAATAAGTCTGGTGCTAGAATTGCAATGAGTTGGGTCACTAGAAAAAGAATTGCAGTGTGAAGAAATCTGCAAATGCAACAATTAAAGATGAAGATGTTTTAATGGTGAGTGACAATAATGCAACATTGAAAGATGTGGTATTCGCTGGAAACGTGAGCAGTTCACATGAAGAGTGGGTGTTGGATTCGGGATCATCATTCCACTATAGTAAGGAGGTATGTACAATGGAAAATTATGTCTATGTAAACTGTGGAAAGGTCTATCTTGAAGATGGAATGACCTTGAACATAGTGGGAAAGGGAGATGTTAGAATTGCAACACCTGGAGGATCTATTGTGGTACTGAAGAATGTGAGGCACATTCCAGATTTGGATAGGAATTTGCTTTCGGTTGGACAGTTAGATGACGAATGATACTTCATGCACTTCGATAGTGGAAAGTGGAAGGTCACCAAAGGAGCTACCTTGATAGCTTGTGGTGATAAGGTTTTGATGTTGTACATGGCTTACAATGTTCGAAGTAGTGTTGTTGTTACCGGAGGCAATTATAATGGATTATTGTGGCATTCTCGTCTTGGCCACATGATGGAAAAAGGGATGAAGGTGTTTTGTTCAAAGGGATTTCTACCAGACCTCAAATCCGTGGAACTCGGATTGTGTGAGGTGTGTTTATTCCGGAAGCAGACTCGATTGAGTTTTTCGAAGGATGGTAGAATTTTGAGGAGGCAAAAGTTGGAATTAGTCCATAATGACTTGTGGGTTCCAACACCGGTAGCATCTCTTAGTGGATCGTTGTACTACATGACATTTGTAGACGATGCCACAAGGAAGACGTGGATTTACTTCCTAAAGCGCAAGTCTAAAGCATTTGGCACCTTCAAAAAGTGTAGCAGTTCTAACCAGAGAACTATGGAGTTGGATACTTCTAACTCGGGTGGGAGAATAGAGGATCAAGCTGAAAAGGTGAATGCCCAGGAGGAGCCATGAACTTCACCAGATCCATTGTGATGATCCACAAGGCAACATGGATCACCAAATAGTTATTCTCCTTCAAATTATTCAATTTATAGAATAAAGAAGGAGGTGGATGGGAGCAAGCGTTACAAGGCAAAAATGGTGGTGAAAGGATTCAAACTGGAATACAATGTTGATTATACTGACTTCTATACTCCAGTTGTGAAGTTAACAACTATTAGATTAGTGGTAGCTATGGCGGTTGTGGAGAACTTGAAATTACAACAGATGGATGTAAAGACGACCTTCCTTCATGGGGATTTAGATGAAGAAATCTATATGAAGCAGCCATAGGGTTACTTGTCTGAAGGTAACAGTGAGCGTGTGTGCAAATTGGAGAAGTTAAAGATGTGTATGGCTTCAACTGGCCTTGGTACGTGAAGCTGAAGGCATGGTGCTGCCAGGAGTAGGAGACACTAAAGACAGAGATAGAAATGAGAGGAGTTAGTCTCCAGGTGGGAGATTGTTGGGTTGTGGAGCCTGATAAACTGAAGACTTTTGGACTTAGCCTAGTTAGTTTGTTTAGTCAGAAAAGGAGTAAGATTAATCTTGTCTATTCCGTATAGGATTAGACTTAATCTTATCTATTCATTACAGGATTATGATAAATCTTGTCTATTCCTTAGAGGATAGGGATTAATATAGGAGATCCCTATAAATAACCTAGTCTTGTCATTGTATTTTGTATTTGATCGCCCGAATAACTGCGAAGTTATTCCGACAACACAAGTGTCGTTTGTGTCCGAAGGTCCCTCTTGCTATGCCTCTACTCGAATTCGTCAACACGGTTTAGGCTAAAAGATTTTGTTTATAATGCTAATTATTCTAATGAGTAAATTAAACTAAAAGATTATAAGTTGATTCAATCGAGAAAGCGAGTTCTTGGAAGAGACAAGTCATTAAGTTCAACCGCTAGAATGCATTCAAAACGAATGAATGTGGACCTGAATTGAATAAGAAGAATCCTCCTAATACTCGTATGAATTCGCGGCATGATCATGCACGCGGATTTCCACTACTAGCTTCCCAACTAAGGTAGAAATCCCCTTAATCGGGCTAGCTAGTAACGAACTCCAAGAAGTTGTACAAAGTGAAAGGGTGTTTTACCGGAATCAAAAGAACCCACGAATAATTGGAAATAGCGTTAACTTGGTCCATCAACGCCTAAGATACTGATAACTACACCCAACTTGGTCCATTGGGTGAAAACCAGAGCGCCCGCCAATTACAAGATGGCTTTCACTTAAAATCGGGAGAAACACAAAAGGTAGAATTAGGTTATCAGTTTACCCCACCAATAACATAATTCTATCCTCGATTGTCAATCTAATGAATTCCTAAGTCTTGCACAAGCAAAGGATTTCAAGAATTTGACCTAATTCTAGCCATAACAAGAATTAGGTTGAACACCCAAACAATCAAGACAAACTTTCATTCTAATTCAAACATCCACAAACGTTGTTCTTAAACATCCAAGACAGGTTTCATAGCTTAATTCCTACATCTCAACCAAGAATCCCAAAGGATTTAGCTACTCATCATTCTAGAAGAAAGCAATCGAAGAGAAAACCTAACCATCTTCTTACAAAGAAATATTGGCTTGTTCTTCTTCCAATCGATGCTCTTGACCTTCTATCTTCAATCCTAGCTTCAATCCTTCAAGATGGACTCCTTTGGATCTTCAATTTGGCTTCTAATGGAGGTTTTGCGATGGTTTTTGCAGGAGAAGCTCGGGAAAAATCGCGAAAATCGAGTTTGGGGAAGAATGGTTTCTCTTTCCTCAAACTTCCACTTTTATAGTAGCAGCCGGATTTGAAGGGTGCACGCCGTGCACCTTCCTAAGGTGTCCGTTCCGCATACCACAAACAGGGGAACGGCATGCAGCGGTGCACGTCGTGCAGCTTCCAATCTTCTCCATCCTGCGACGCAAAAGGGAGGAACGGCGTGCAGTGTTGCACGTTGTGCCTTTGTTTTGAGGCCGAGCTCTGGAGTGCTTTTATGGACTGCACGACGTGCAGTCCCTCTGCTGCGCCAAATCCATTCTCGACTTCCCGTTCGAACTCCAATCGCTCTCCACACCACGCCCTTGGCTTCATCGTCAGATCACCTATCTCCATAGTACCTGTAGGTGACAAATACTACAAAGAAACATCAAATGGACCGAAACGGTCCAAATGAACGGATCTATACACAAGACGCCAAAACACGAAATCGTAGAGAAATGAAATGCAAACATGCTAATAACCAGTCAAATGCATGTATAAAACGGGTAGATAACTGCTACAAATTCTAACCCTATCAGTATTCCAAACATAGTAGTCGAAAATCGGGCTTGGCAGCGCCCTCAGATGTACTCTTCACACAAAGGGGAACAAGGTTAACAAATCTCGGTGTTCTGTGTTCTTAGTTTTTTTGTTCGTGATTGTGTTTTATTCCCATCAATCTGAACTGATCGAATACATGATTTCTCCTTAAGAAATTTTATTCCCCTCTTGATACCTAAGGTTACAGAATAATTCCTCTCATGATATAACAGATTTACCTTACTAGTTGAATAGTACATTAAACACCAGTAAACGAAAAACGCAATCAACATGGTATGAGTCACACGACTCGACTCAATGTTTGCTTTCAAAACAATAACTTGTGGAAACGTTTGCCATAAAAAAAGTTATTACCTTTTTACCTAAACTTACTAAGTGCTTGTTTTTCTCCTCTACTGTTCACGTATGGTCATGAGAAAGGCTATTTAAATAGGAAATGAAGAGACGTGAGATCTTGGCGGTTAACGGCAAAGTGTCGGTTCACAGATTGTTCTGGTTTGAAACCAAATCTTTCGAGTATTCATCAATTTGATCAGAACTGAAACCAAGCAGATTTTAAACCACCCTTTTAAATTTTATTGTCATTCACACACCAACCACAACAATCCCCTACATGAATTGAGAATGCAAAGTTTAAAAACTGTACAGAAAACTATATGATTTGCAACTAAGAATTATTCGCATTTGAATAAGTAGGATTTCCTTTGGACTTTTCATAGTGAACATACATCGAGTATATTCGTTTATTAGTAGATTCGCTATTTTTAAATCGGCTTTTTTGTATACTAAGACAACATATATCACACAACTAACCTTTATCTAGTTATGAGCTCTCATGGTTATGCTCATTTTAGCCATGAACACTATTAAAGTGTAATTAGGAATAACATATATGTTACTTTATTTATTTTTATGTTTGTACAGGAGTAGGAGACTCTCCGGTTTCTTGGTTTCCCTTGTACTATATATTGTACCTCTTGTGATAGTCGAAATACATATATTTTTCACACAATATTCAGATTTTGGCATCCTCTCTAGCTCTCAAGTTTTCAATCTCGACAAGAAATGAAGACAAAATGAATGTCGAGAAATATCAGGATCGTTGTGCACTCGATGTCTCTTCGTTATATTTTACTCAACATTCGTTATCACAAGAAGAGTTGGACACAATTAAAATCGACTATGACATTAATTCTCTTCTAGGAATTCGTAGGAATCCATATCACGGGTATGTATTTGGACTACCATTACAAGTTCACTTGAAAACAAGCTACCTAGAAATAAACACAATGTGCTCCACAAAATGCCTAGGTGTTCGAAATACCTTAAGAGCACAACAAACACTTCAAAAGGGGTGCTATGTCACCATCTACACCCCAAATGCTCCATTCCTCAATCGTGTCACTCAATTGAATGACTTTCAGAATGGTCACCAAGTGTTCGGTGAAATGCCCCTAAGGCAATCCTAGCACAATAGGTTGAATTGGGGGTGTGTGTTTGGTCCACACACACCTTACTTCAATCTTGGATTAACAACTAACAAAATCCTAGGAAAAGTCATGCAAAAGATATTATTGATTTGACCTAAATCAAGCCATGGCGCAGACTAGGTTGAAACACCATAATCCAATCACATCATTATCATAATCAACATCCAAGTGTGTCCACCCCCTTATCATGAGAGGATCATCCTTGCAACAACATCATATCTAGTCTAGCAACAACACAATCTAGCTTATCATGACAAAACTCAAAGGAGAAAGAGAGGTTACAAACACCATTCTTGACATCTAGGTAGAGGGCTTGAAGGTGATGCTTCCTTGATACTTCAATCTTGACTCCAAGCTCCACTCAATCCAAACTAGCTCTAAGGCCTTCAATTGCTCCTCAATCTAGTCATCTAGGGCACCCAATTGAGAGAGAATGGAAAGGGGAAATCGTATCTGAACAATTTTTATGACTAATGCTATTCGAATTATGGTGCATCTCACCTCCAAAATGGCTTTAATAGTGCTACCTTTGAGAATTCTACTCGGTTTGGTCAACTTCCAAACAAATCCCAATTTCTTCAATTCTCCGTATCTCGCTAGTTCAACCTCTGTTTGACCTCCAATTTGTCTCGTTGGCTTTGTAACGATGCCCTCTATCCATTGGATACTTGAAATCTCAAAACTCGTGAGAAAACAAGTCGAACGGACCAAAATGGTTCGTTCGAGAAAACAAAACACGAATCCCATATTTCTTCCAACCAATCACACAAAGGAGTAAAAAATCAGTCAAACCGAGTCAAGAATCAATCAAGATGAGGTAAAATGGCTACCAATAATCATGCTATCATTTATCTTAGTAAGTAAAATTTTTTATTGAAACTAATGAACTAAATTGATTGAATATAGTAAACTACTAAGGTTGAAAACTAACTAAAATCCTTAGAAGCTAACCACAAAATATATGTTAATGAATAGTAAAGCACCACTCGGCTCTATATAGTTTTAACTTTATGTGGTAGACTCGAGCTCGACCCGATCTTGTTTAGTTCGGGCTTTTTAAAGTTACCCTCAAACCTAGCTAATCGGGCCGGAGTAAGCCCAATCGATACATGACCTGATTCTCACTCTTAAACTTATCTCATCATCCACAACATAAGACTTTATCTTAAAAAGTAAAAAAAAAAACTAAAAAAACTAATGAACTCAATTGATTGAATAAAGTAAACTACTAAGGTTGAAATTAATTAACATTCTTATAAGCTAACCACAAAATACCCATTAATAAATAGTAAAGTACCACTCACTTTTATAAAGTTTTTTTAGTTCGGGCTTTTTAAATTTACCCCGAAATCCAGCTAACCGGGCCGGAATAAGCCCAATCGATACATGACCTGATTCCCACTCTTAAGCCTATCTCGTCACCCACAAAATAACACTTTATCTTGAAAAATAAAGAAAACTAATAAAACTAATGAACTAAATTGATTAAATAAAGTAAATTACTAAGGTTGAAAATTAACTTAAATTCTTAGAAGCTAACCATAAAATAACTCTTAATGAATAATAAAGTACCACTCACCTTTATATAATTTCCTTAGAAGCTAACCACAAAATTGTTGGGGCGCTAGCGGAAATGTAGTGGAATTAGGATAAAAAGATAGTATTTTGATAACTCCCTCGATTAATCCCACAATTTTATAGAAGTTACAACTTGGTCACTTAGACCTTTCAAACTCCTCACCGAACACTGTCTACTTCTTCTTTCTTATTTTTTTTTGTTTCTCTACACTTCACACTTGACTAAAGTGAGGCTTCATATTTTAGGCTAATACAATCTCCTTAGGAAGATACTAGCACACTTGGCAGGTTTAATGTGTGGCTAGGATTATTAATTTAGTTATTATGAGTAGTTGGGATTTAGATATTTTTAGAGAGATTTCTAGAGTAGGAAATCTCTAGATTGTTAAATGTAATTCCATATTGCAAATTACCTTTATTCAACACCACCTCTTAATTTGCAATTTGGAGTAGATGTTTGAACTTCTTGAGTTTGTCCTTCCTAACTACCTTCGTCATGATATCTGCCGGTTGATTATCTGTGTTGATGAACTCGATTGTGATTTCTCCATTGTTGATGAGCTCTCGTATGAAATGGTGTCGTAACTCGATATGCTTCAACCTTGCGTGCAATACTGGATTCTTCGTCATGGCTATAGCTGACATGTTGTCACAGTGAATAATAGTTGGTTCATTATCACCTTGTTGCAAGTCTTCAATTAATCTTTTTAGCCATACTGCCTCGCATGCTGCATCTATTGTTGTAATGTATTAAGCTTTCGTTGATGATAATGCCACAGTCTTCTGCTTCTTTGAGCTCCAAGAAATTGGTTTTGTACCTAGGCAAAAATATGTAACCAGATGTACTCCTTCCGTCATCTAGTGATCCTGCTCAGTCACTGTCGGTGTATCCGATTAGCTTGTTTCCTTCTTCTTTCTTGTACCTTAGGCCCAATTGTTTAGTGCCTTTGAAGTATCGTAGGATTCTCTTCGCTTTTGCAAAATGAAGTTTGCTAGGCTCATTCATAAATCTTGAAATGAGACTTACTGAGTGACATATATCTGGTCTTGTGTGTGTCAGATATATGAGCCATTCGACTAGGCTTCAGTAGATTTTTCCGTCAACTTTTTCTACTCCATCATTTTGTTGTAGTTTCTCATTTAACGTCATTGGTGTCTCTATGAGCTTGCACGATGCCATGTGAAATCTCTTTAACATGTCTTCAATATACTTCTCTTGAGAGACGAATATTTCTCCAGGTTTCTGCTTTACTTGAATTCCCAAGAAATACTTTATGAGTCCCAAGTCTGTCATTCTGAACTCTGACATCATTGCCCTTTTGAATTCTTCAATCATTTGTGGACTTGTGCCTATATAGATCAAGTCATCAACATATAAGCACAAAATAAGAAAGTTTTTGTTTTCTCCCTTTTTATGTAGAGATGCTTCACTTGGACTTCTTTGAAATCCGTTGTCTTGAAAGTATCGATCAATTCTGTTGTTCCACGCTCGTGGTGCTTGTTTGAGTTCGTAGAGCACCTTTTTGAGTCGATAGACTTTTTTTTCTTCTCCTTTCTTCTCGTATCCTCGTGGTCAACTTCCAAACAAGTCCCAATATTTTCAATTCTCCGTATCTCGCTAGTTCAACCTCTGTTTGACCTCCAATTTGTCTCGTTGGCTTCATACGATGCCCTCTATCCACCGGATACTTGAAATCTCAAAACTCGTGAGAAAACAAGTCGAACGGACCAAAACGGTTCGTTGAAGAAAACAAAACACGAATCCCTTATTTCTTCCAACCAATCACACAAAGGAGTAAAAAATCGATCAAACCAAGTCAAGAATCAATCAAGATGAAGTAAATAATCGTGCTATCCTTTATCTTAGTAAGTCAAAAAAAATTATTGAAACTAATAAACTAAATTGATTGAATAAAGTAAACTACTAAGGTTGAAAACTAACTAAAATCCTTAGAAGCTAACCACAAAATATCGGTTAATGAATAGTAAAGCTCCACTCGTAACTTTATGTGGTAGACTCGAGCTCGACCCGATCTTGTTTAGTTCGGGCTTTTTAAAGTTACCCTCAAACCTAGCTAGCTAGGTCGGAGTAAGCCCAATCGATACATGACCTGATTCTCACTCTTAAACCTATCTCATCATCCATAACATAAGACTTTATCTTAAAAAGTAAAAAAAAAAACTAATAAAATTAATGAACTAAATTGATTGAACAAAGTAAACTACTAAGGTTGAAATTAATTAAAATTCTTATAAGCTAACCACAAAATACCCATTAATAAATAATAAAATACCACTCACCTTTAGTTTGGGGCTTTTTAAAGTTACCCCGAAATCTAGCTAGCCGGGGCGGAATAAGCCCAATCGATACCTGACCTGATTCTTACTCTTAAGCCTATCTCATCATCCACAACATAATACTTTATCTTAAAAAATAAAAAAATAAAAAAAACTAATGAACTAAATTGATTGAAGAAAGTAATATATTAAGGTTGAAAATTAACTAAAATTCTTAGAAGCAAATCACAAAATAACTCTTAATGAATAATAAAGTACCACTCACCTTTATAAAGTTTCCTTAGAAGCTAACCACAAAATATCCCTTAATGAATAGTAAAGTACCACTCACCTTTATATACTTTTAATAATGATTGAATAAAGTAAACTACTAAGGTTGAAAACGAACTAAAATTCATAGAAGTTGACCACAAAATACCGATTAATGAATAATAAAGTACCGCTCGCCTCTATATAGTTTTAACTTTATGCGGTAGACTCTAGCTCGACCCGATCTTATTTAGTTTGGGCTTTTTAAAGTTACCCGAAATCCAACTGGTCGGGCTGGAGTAAGCCAAATCGATACCTGATCTTATTCTCACTCTTAAACCTATCTCATCATCCACAACATAGCACTTTATCTTAAAATGTTAAAAAAACTAATGAATCTAATGAGCTAAATTGACTAAATAAACTAAATCACTAAAATTTAAAACTAACTAAAATTCTTAAAAACTAACCATAAAATGCCCCTTAATGAATAATAAAGTACCATTCACCTTTATATAGTTTTAATAACTAGATTGTTGTAGACGCGCTTTGCCGTGTACCCATTAGCCGATGTGTAGCTTGCGTCTGTTCATTCGTGTAAAATTTGTATTATAAGGTTGCAGGGGTTGTAATTGATTTTAGAAATGATATGTAAATGGTGTTTTAAAAGTTTGACACATGGATTACATTGATAGAGAGAGCAATTATTTGTAGACGGAGATGTTGTGCACATAGATACATAATGCTTGAATACAAAATGATTGAAATTAGAAATGGGTGGAAAATTTGGCACTATATGTGCATAGATATATTATGCGCCAATACAAAATGATTGAAATGAGAAAGGGTTGGAAAAAGGCGTACACATATCTTGCGTACGTACAATAATTATCTAAAGGAGTTGAGATTGAAATTAGATATACTAAGGTTTTACACTGACATGGCACCGAAGATCTTCAAAGATCTCACCATACACAATATTTCGTGTAGTTTGAGGAGCAATTGCAATTTCATCATGTGAATTTCATTTGTCGAGCGTACACGAGACAGTGCAACATATAATTGACCATGGTTGAATACGGGTGTTGGCCAGTAAATTCCAATGTGTTGTAGGGTTTGGCCTTAGGCTTTGTTGATATCCATACCATAACAAAGGCGCAAGGGATATTGGCTTCGTCGTAAAGTGAATGGCCAACTTGTATATGTATAATATAGCACTGTGATTTGGATCATTGGAATAGTCCTTTCAAATGTTCCTCCAATTATTAATCCGCGTATAACACTGGTTCCTAAATGTGTGATGAGAAGTCTTGTTCCATTGCATAGACCAGCAGCTAGATTTAGATTTCGTAGCACCATCACTATAGTGAATGGCTTGAAACGCAATTGGTGTTCAGGAATGCCGTTGAATGATAGAACATTTAGGAATTATGTTGGATATTGTTCTTCTAAGGGCTGCTGATCTAGGCCAGGTGTTTTAAGTCTATATGAGCTCAAGTAAATTTTTTCTTCTTCATGGAGTTGCGATAATACGTAGTCATTGATTGTCACAACGACACTATTTGTTGGAGTCACAATTGCTCTGCTTCATATGTACGCAACATTTTTATAACAGTTGTATAAGTTGGGGTAAACACAGGCCACAAGTGTTGTAATTGGGTTGAGAGATTGTGGGACAATGAAGCATGGTGGAATTTGTATCCAATCTGAGTGTCTTTGATTGAGTGTTTTCACTGTAGTTTGCCATCTCCAACCTCTAAAAGCCACTCTAAAAACTACATGCCATTGAAATCGACACTTGTATTTATGGTTGAATGATTGACGTGCATGTTTGCATGCAATTCTAGTAATATACATGATTCCACAAATATGATGTGTGATATAATACAATTATACAAATCACTTTTCCCAGTTCCTCCATGACCATATAAGAAGGAGAGTTTTCCAGAATTGAGGCGGAGAGATTTAATGATGGCATCATATACAATCCCTTGGTGTTGATTTAGAGAGAGCAAGCTGCTATTGTATGTACAGTGCTCGTGTGACCTATCATATTGCCATTGAAGGCCACCATTGGTTAAAGTGTTATCGGATATGTTACATTGCAGAACATAAGTAGTGAGACAAATGTAGTCCTAATTACAGGTGCCATTGCCCGATGTGTACCTTCAGCCATAACATATTTCCATTCATCATCAGTAGAAAGGAGGCCAATAGCTTGGCACGCCTGTTCGTAATCATCATATATTATGTCATTGACTATGTGCAGATCCTCAAACCTAAGCCCCAGGGTCTTTAGTAAGGAGTATGCGTAAATAGAAACCACCCCGAGACTTTGGTGGGACATTAGCAACACGGCCAATTACGAACCCCCTCTTCCGAATGTTTCGCTTGCGGCTTTCCTTATCCCAAACAAAGGCATATGTAATATCAGAGTAGGTGTATTTACGGGCTGACGGACAAGTTCTATTTAGTGTGAACTATTATGTAAGCATTGTTTTGGTGACATCGGGCCTGCTAAAAATAGATGACAATGGCTTGTCCTTTCATATGTAACTAGTTGTTTGCCTGAAAATGGAAAATTAGTCAAAAACCGATGGGGAACGGTCATGAATTGTGAAGCTAAACAATTGCCAAACTGCTTCATACAAAGATATAAACCTACAGTCCAGATACTGTGCTATCTCATCTACTGATTCAGGCTCATCAACTACCACTTCAGATTGATCTGGGCCTTTCGTAATATATTTGAATAAGTACTTTATTATCTGTCCTTTGCGACATACTTCGACATTGATATGAGCTTGATACTTGACTATTAGATCTCTGTTGTACGACACAACATATGCATTGTCAAGGATTATTCCAGACTTAAGAGTGCTAATACTTGATTCACGCATTTCCATCCATTACTATCAAATGTGGTGGTAGAGGAAAAAGGTTTAGGGAAATACTTGGAACATTTTCCATCCTTCATGCATGGAGATGAAAGTTTTACTAGTCCGCAAGGGCCATGCATCATGAATTTGGTCACGACTACATACCCAACTGGATCTGAAGTTGGATTTGGCAATTCAGCTGAAATGATTTTGTCAACCATATCTGAAATTTTGGGCTTGCAAGGTTCGACCAACCAGACTATAGTGTATACATGGGGGAGTCCACGTTTTTGGAATTGAACTGTATGTGTGTCTGGAATTGGGTAAAAAGTACCTTTGTAGTTAATAAATTGCAAGTTGAGCAAATATCGTTCAAAAACAGGAAAACAAAGAGAAAGAAGGGTGTATGAAGCTTACTTGCTATGGATGTGTCAAAGTATTTTGTCTTTTGTAAATTTTTCTTCAAAAGTTCAAGCCGCATTTTAAAGACGCGAACTATGACCATGGGTTTGGCTTCACCTTGTGTACCAACGTCTTCTTTGAATGCATTTATAATTTCTGGCCATTGCACATTACACATAAATGTTATTAAAAGATTTGGATTCTTGTAGTAATGGCAGACAACCATTGCATCTTAATTGGTATAATTGTTACATATATCGGACACCATCAATATAAAATTGATAATATTAAATGAAAAGTAACATATGAAAAATTATTGATTAACATAGCTTGAGCTTACTTGTGAATGACGATGGGTTTATCATGCGTCCATGATTGTGTGAATCGTTATCCCCTTGCGCATAGGCATTAAACAACCCATCATAAAGCCCTAAGCAGATTTCTTTTGATTACGGTGTGGCCACAGTAAAATGTTATTTTCAACAGTTGTGAAGGCGTCAATACAGAAATGTTGTAATGCATTTCCAGATAGAATGAGAGTTTTACCCTCTACTTCCCTATATTGCAGATGAAAACAATAGTACTCACGTCGACTGACATATTTCCCTGTCTTGTCCGGATCCAAGTGCAAAGGATTGAAGTGAATCCGAGTGTGGAACTCATCGTTACCATGCGGAAATAACAATGGGAAATGTAGGGAGTCGAACAATGGGTTGAGGTTAGCTATTTGAGATAAGCTGGTCGATTGATTGTTAATTATGATGTCTCTGTCATCTTGACTGGGCTCAAAATCACCTGGGACTAAACCTGTTAGTTCAGTCCCTGTTTGGCAGTTCATACATGCGATCTCTTTGAACTCGGTTACTAGTAATGTGAAGCCTGAGGCTATGGTTAGCAGGTTCTTGTAGAGCTTCGCAGACTCGTCTGAATGTGTTTGTCAACACATTTTATATTCCTCAAGCATTGTCTTGAGATCAAACATGAGTTCTTCATCCAAAGTCCGTGTTTCATGTGTTATACTGGCAACTCTGTCACGAATTTTTATTGTTCGATCATGCAGATATAGTTGGGTGTAACGCGATGGGCGACCCTCAAGAGGCAATAGGTAATTCATATAGTGATAGTTTTCTGCATTGAGATCTAATGAATATGGACCACGAGAATTGATCGAGCAACAGATCTAGTTTAGCCCCAAAGCTTGTCCATGAGAACGCAACATTATAAGACTGAATGTTTTCTTTTTAGTGTTTTGAGAGAGCATCCCCATGGGTTGATTGCAAGCGGTCTAATAAAGGTGGCATTTTTTGTACAGGTAACACAATATCCACTTTTCCGAGTTGACAGCACAGAGAGAATTGGGGGTTGGTTTTTCGTTGTGCACGTTTAAGAGCTTCTTGAAGCCAGAAGCAAGCCCACAGTCGATGCATATGCTTGTTGGAAGGCCGAAGTCTAATATTTCATTGGCAAAGACTAACCGTTCTAGATTAAACACGGTTGTGTCTTCAAATGCAAGAGTGGCTCTAGAATTGGTTGGTCATCAGGTTCGTAAATATATGAGTACCCTGATGTTGTAGTGCACGTCCCGTTTGGTTGGACGATTGTTGTTTGAGAAAAGGTTTTTGCTGGGCCATTTCTCTGACCACCAAGTCAAGTGTATAGGCGGGATCTGCGGTCAATGCCGAAGGCACGATTATGCTTTAATGAGTTTTCCTCTTTCTTCGCAAAGAAGGAGCACCAGTAGATGTTGATTTACTTGATCGTGGCATCCTGGGTGAAGAAGTCAAATTGAAGGAAAGGAATTCAGCATCCAGGCGATTTAAATGTAAAAAGAGGTTACTGCTTATGAATAAATCCTAGCTGTGGTGACATGGGTAATAAATGATGATAAGCATTGCGTAAGCAGTGAATGTGAAACTCGTTTGGGTAAGGGGTTAGAATCGGGTAACATTCTTTGTATTAGTCCGAGTTCATCATATTTGTGGTAAACAGGTTTTTGGGGGGCACAAAAGATACATAAGCTTGAATTTGGGAACGTAAACTGTTATTGAAGAGGGTAGAGTTAGAGATCATTTTAAGTTCTAATAGTTTGCAAGGAAAGAGTCGTGATAGTTTGCAAGAATAGATTGCAAATATATGGATTATACAAAAAAGTGTTGCCATGCATGGATATAAGGACCGAAAACTCATTAAAGCATAATAGAGATGCATGGTGTTTGTGGAGCAGGTGAAGAAATTATGAGAGGTGTTATTAATTGTGAGAGTTAGTTGGCAAAGAATTGAATACCTTGGGGCAGAGAAGCAAGTACAGAGCCGAAACCAGAGCTATTTTTCAGAGGGTTGCAGATGGATGAAGAAATGAATGCCTAAACCACATCCTATTATTTGAATTAGACGTTTTAAGTTGAGTGAATTATTAAATTATCTTTTAATAAATTTTAAATTTTTTTAAGAACTTCAATCTTCGACGAACTCAATCATTCTCAAACACCCGCGGAACACTTATCGTAGTACTCATAGCGATATCTCGTGCATCCAACCGATACTTCAAGTATTCAAATTAACGAACCGACTTAAACGAAATTAAGAGATTTAATTAAATTTGAAATAAAATTTTAAAAAAACGAACGGACCGATATTCCGTCCGGTCAGACCACCCGGACGGACCCGATTTCCGTCTAGGTTGTCTAACCGGATGGAACACCGTTCTGTCCGCCAAACAGACCAGACAGACCGATTTTCCGTCCGGTAAGACCACCCGGACGGAAATCCGGTCAGACCACCCAGATGAAAATCCGGCCCGTCTGGTTATTCTCGTTGGAATTTCGCCTCGACATGAACATGAAAGTTGTAACCAATAGAATTGGCTTTCCAACGCTGCCGATCTTGCATCAATCAGACTTCTGAGCGATCAGCTATGTCAAAAATACTAAACTGAAACGTTAAAACTTTAGAGTGATTAGGGTTAGTGTTTAGGGTTTAGGGTTTAGGGGTTAGTGTTTAGGGTTTATATTTTAGTGTTTAGGGTTTGGGGTTTAGGGTTTGGGGTTTAGAGTTTAGGGTTTAGAGTTTTTTAGGGTTTAGGGTTTGAAGTTTAGGGTTTGGATTTTAAGGTTTAGTGTTCAGGGTTTAGGGTTTATAGTTTTGTCTTCAGGTTTTAGGGTTTAAATTTTAGTGTTTAGGGTTTAGGGTTTATAGTTTAGTGTTTGGGGTTTTGGGTTTAGATTTTAGTTTTTAGGGTTTAGGGTTTAGAGTTTAGTGTTTAGGGTTTAGGGTTTAGATTTTAGTGTTTAGTGTTTAGGGTTTTTACATTTGTGTTTAGGTTTTAGGGTTTAAATTTTAGTGTTTAGGGTTTAGGGTTTAGGGTTTATAGTTTAGTGTGTTGGGGTTTAGTGTTTCGATTTTAATGTTTAGGGTTTAGGGTTTAAAGTTTAGGGTTTAGATTTTAGTGTTTAGTGTTTAGGGTTTACAGTTTTGTGTTTAGGTTTTAGGGTTTAAATTTTAGTGTTTAGGGTTTAGGGTTTAGGGTTTAGACATTAGTGTTTGGGGTTTAGGGTTTAGACTTTAGTGTTTAAGGTTTGGGATTGAGGGTTAGGGTTTAGGTTTTAGGGTTTAGATTTTAGTGTTTAGAGTTTAGTTTTTAGAGTTTAGATTTTTGTATTTAGTGTTTAGTGTTGAATGTTTAGGATTTATAGGTTAGGGCTTAGGGTTTAGATTGAGGGTTTAGCGTTTAGGGTTTAGCGATTAGGATTTAGGGTTTAGTGTTTAGTGTTTAGGGTTTAGGGTTTAGTGTTTGACGAACCAACCGAAAAGAAATTAATAAATTTAATTAACTGTAAAAAAATCGGACTAACCAACCGAACGGACCGGATTTCCGTCCAGTCTGACCACCCAGACGGAAGCGATTTCCGTCTCCGTGGTCTGACAGGACACAAATCGGTTCCGTCTTTGTGGTTTGACCGGACGGAAATCGGTTCCGTTTGGGTGGTCTGTCCGGACGGAAATCGGTTCCGTCGGGGTGGTCTGACCGGGGCAGGCAGGCGGAGGCAGGCAGCGGGGCAGGCAGGCGGCGGCGGACGGCGACGACAGGGGTGGGGCTTCGACAGCGATGGGTGGGCGGTTTCGGGGACTGATTTCATAGAGTATTTCGACTGTTGAATGTTTACGAAAATTATGAAGTGTGTTTCATTCGACCCCCAACTTGTGTATTTAAAGGAGTTCAAAAGGCATTCGCGTAACTTGACTTCTGTAAATTAAATGATAGGGCGTTTGACAGTAAAATTTAGGTTATTTTATAGTAGTCCAGTTATAAAATGTAAGGTGTTGTTTAATTTGAAAATCAGAGCGTCGTTTAGTAAAACTCTTGAAGAATGAAGAAGAGTGTTGTTTGTTAATTGTATATATTAATTGTAATAATCGGCTTGGGAGATTGTGAACTGGATTGACTGATGTGAGGGGCATTAATGAGGGGTTTTAAAGTAGAAACGTCTAATTAAATAAGGTTACAAATTAATTCATTCAGCCTTAGACGCATAAGTGCAAGAGGGGTACCATACCTGCCAACAAATAAAACATTTGAGCGTGCCAACATAAGTGCATGTATCTCATGGATGAAGCAAGGAAGGAAATAGAGGGGCTAACAAAGTAGCTGAGGTATGCTGAGCAGGCGTGAAGTTAGGGTAGGTGGCTGGTGTGGTTAACTTTGGAGTAGTAGCAGGCAACGAAGGTTCTTGGAACCTCTTTGGATTCCTCAAGCTTGCAATTGGGACATCATCTTCACCCATACTATTCACAGAAAATGGAGTAGAAGAAACTGCAGGACGCATGTCAGATTGGCTTTTGCTAGCAGTGGCGCTTCGTTGGACACGGTTGTTGGCAGAGTTGTGCAAAACAGGGAGGGGTGGAGCGGGAGGCTTAGAGATCGGTCCCTGTTTGACCCTTGCGAGAGGAAACCCCGACCTGGAACCCAACAGTTTGGTATAAAATCAAATCAAACAATGGAGAATTTGGTTTGCATGACCAGAAAGGAGGTTCAGTGGTTTACACAATTTGCATGGGGTTTGCAATTGCAGCATGGGAGGCTGGCAGATCGTGGGCGGCGGAGTATAGCGGTCATGTTTCTTGCACAACAATGTTGCGAGAGGACATCATCCAGGGTGTCATCAGGTTCATGCTGTGAAGCAGCAGGTGTAGTGGTAGGTAGAAGACTGAGCCGTGCAATTTTCCTGGAAGGGAGCATACATAATGCAGAACTGGAAAGTGCATAAGGAGCTGGAAAAAAAATGGAAGATAAGGGGAGACAAAATGCAGGATCATACAGAGCAGTCTTTGTGGGTTGCCGAGCGGGCCGAGTAGATTTAAGGGACGGTGTGGCAGGGATTGTAGTCCTTGCCTGTAGTACAGCTTCAGAAGGAGGCAAGGGCATTCCATGATTGTTTGAAGCATGCATGAGTGGGGTTTGAAGTGGACTACAATAAACAAACATTGTGAGGGGAAAGATAAGTAGCAGTTTGTATGGAACACGAAATTGAGGTAACTAGAAACTGGCAAACAAACCTTTGCAGAGTAAAAGTGGAATTGATAGAAGCCGCTGGTTGTATGACAGGAATGGGGTACACGTAGGCTGGATCCAGCTGTATAGGGTATCATGGCGGGCTGGCGGGCTAGGAAAGAGTATAAATGAAATACAATTAGAGGGTAGTTATAAAAACATGGGGGCAGGTACGAGGGAAAGCAAACCTGTGGGAGATCTAGGTGGAGGAGGTGGAGGGAACATGGACATGAGTTGTTGGTGAGAGGCGAGCAGAACCCAAATTTTGGTCACCACGAAGTTACAATATGTTTTAGCATGGACGTGCCGCGAAAGGTGAACCTCGAATGTGACGTGCTGGCCGACCAGAGTCTTCAAAGTAGGCGGTAATTGGTCGTAATCATACGGGTTGGCATTAATGTGACGTGCTGGCCGACCAGAGTCTTCAA
The DNA here is from genome assembly GCA_030674075.2 of Linum usitatissimum. Taxonomy (NCBI): domain Eukaryota; kingdom Viridiplantae; phylum Streptophyta; class Magnoliopsida; order Malpighiales; family Linaceae; genus Linum; species Linum usitatissimum. The sequence continues at coordinate 7,956,067 of JAUJYP020000285.1, read as the reverse complement.
AGTAGGCGGTAATTGGTCGTAATCATACGGGTATGCCAATGCCAACTCATCAGCAGTGATCGACAGGATCCGATCAGCAGCAAGGTCTGACTTCGAGAGTTGCAGAGAGAGGAGCAACTCATCAGCAGTGATGTTTAGGATAAGAATCAAGACTAGATAGATTAGCTCCCGTTATACGTTGGTCGCCCACCCTTTGGATTACGCAATCCCTCAGGAATCTTTCAGGTTCAGACAGGACGTGACGAGTTAACCTTCAGTGTTGCTCTCACGGCTTTTCAGGGTGGTTTCATGGTCTAATCCACCATGAGGCTGTCTGCTCATAGCTAGGGGTGGCTAACGTTAGGATGATGCCTACAGGACCGCATGGTCACTTTACTAGATACTAGCTCAGTTCTTCACGTTCAGGCTTAGTTACTCGGTGTTTATCGCTGACCCCGTCTCGTTACTTCATGCATAACCAACCTTAGGACTTCAGGAGCCAATGCCGCCTAAGAAGGGAGCACGAGTAGCGACGCCACCTCAGAGTGACTCTGGGAGTTGCAGAGAGAGGTACCTTGGAGGATCTCAGTTATCCCTTTCATTATTTTCACAACTTCAGACAGTTCTTCACGTTTCCAGTTGTTTTGACAGACTTATTTACGGTTGTTGTTTCCCCTGTTTGGGATGTTTTACAGTGATGTTTAGTTGAGGATTTTGAGCCTTAGATGCTCTGTTTATTTTCGTTGTCATATTACTTATGTATTGAGGTCATTTTCAGTTCAAATATTGTATGTCAATTATTATGTTTATGTGTTGAGTGAACCCGCGTGCTTCGATCAGGTCGTTTTCACACTTTCCAATGTCGTGGGCTTGTGCCCAAAATACTAAATTGTCATTTTCTTGTCCAGTTGAGATCTTCCGCTTCTTGGGCTTCTTAAGTTATCCCGATATGTCCAAATACTTCACATTGCTTCGATTAATGCCTCGATGTCATTATGTACCTGAAATCTATAAAAAAACACTCCAAAACGACATCAAATGGACCCTGACCGGGTCCGAGACACTAAATCGAGATAAAAGTTTAAAATGCATAAAACATCCTAAACTTCTCTCGAAAGCAATGCAATTATGCATGAAATATAACTTAAATGAAGGCAATACACATGGTAAATTGAACGTCAAGAGTGAGCAAGAGGGGGAGAAGAGCACATGAACGACATATGGGAACATAACATGTAACCGGGGACCCAAGAGGTCAGATCTAACTTGATCAGAATGAATCAAAAAAGGCAATAAGGAACCTAGAGATCAGTGACATCACCTGCCAAAAAGGGCGATGGATGAACGCGGGAGGGGAGTTTCAAGAAGGAAAGGAAGTCGAAAATTTGTGGCTCGAACGACGGTTCTGGTGGGGGCTGGAGTTCGAACGACGATGTAGCTGTGAGGGAGATCCAATGAGCACAGTCACAAGTCCGATACTTAGGTTGGGGAGCTCGGAGGGTAAACCCGATCCTTCTAGACATTCCCTAAGGTGACACACTTTTCAAGAACGATGATAAAGTGTCTGTGTGAATCCCCATGTACATGCACGCCCTACAATAGAACAAAACCAAAATTAGTTTCGGTCAATAGCTATAATGGCTGGAGGCGGATGTGGATGCAGATAGAGAGCGTCGTACTTCTAAATTGGTCCACAGTGTCCCGACAAAGGAAGCAGGAGCTGGGGTTTTCCGGGTTCCCCAACCGCCACACGTGATGGAGACGCAAAAGGAGAACCGGCGTAGGGTCATCGACTGAAAGGTCACGGATAAGCATACGGAAAGGGCGGAGGAGAGTGAAAAGATGCAGAAAAGGAGGGTCTATATGGAGTTCTAAACAGAGGATAAGACCAAGAAGTGAAGGCGGGCAAAAGGGATAAGAAAAGCGCGCGAAGACCGGGGGGAATAGGCACATCTGGATACTGCACGGGTGTGTGCAGGCTGAATAGATCAATGACAGCAACATGCCACTTGAGGAAGAACCAACATAATGAAGGGGAGTTTCCTTATGACAGCGAGAACCAGAAGCTATGAGAGGGAACGAACCAACTGAAACGAAAGGGCAATTTGAATCGAACTAAAACAACAAAAACCCAACTGGAAAACGGACTTGAAGACATCATGAGGAAACAAGCAGGGGGCCCCTAAAGGAACAGTTCAGTTCCTTTGCGCCATATAGAAGTTTAATAATCTGTCGATGCCCTCCCCCGCCTCATCATTGTTGTCGTCGTTAAACTCCATCAATAAGTAAATGATATTAATCGTTGTTCCTCGAGCACAATTGACATTCCATGATCACCTAATCTTCTTATTGATTCCCAATAGGCGGAGTTTGATGCGTTACCAACTGTCTAATCTTCAAAGGGAATGATAGCATCTGCGTGTTCGGTGGTCAGTGGATACAATCCTTGAGCTCGATCTGCTAGGAGTTTAACCATCACGGTGTTTTCTGCCTTTTCAAGTTTATGTAGAACGAAAGATTGATTTAAAGAAATCCCTTGTAGCAATTTGAAGTGATTGTGATCAAATCAATAATGTTTATATACGATTCATTTTTAAATTTTTGTGTACCTTTTACATTATCAATTGCACCCATAGTTCATAATCTCAGCTGACCTGACATTTGGAAGAATGGAAAAGGAAATTTGGAGATTAAAAGGAGAATTCATGAAAGATGAATGCAAAGTGCAAGTTGTAGTAGTGAGATTGGTTTTTTCTAATTAATGGTTTGATGAAAAGCTCATTTTTATTCGCCGATTATGGGTAGGTTGGAGCAATGATTTATGTGTGATTTTGCAAAAATGTATGATGAATTTAACTTTGTAATCGATTAGGATAAATTAGATAAAGTTATGGACTAAAATTTATATCTAAACTAATTTGAGTTTCAATTGATATAAATTACCTCAAAATCAACGTTGAAAGACTGCTTATCATTATACAGTACGCCACATAAATGCCACTAAAGCTAGCAATGCATGGATGAACGATATGTAATCTCAATTAATCAAGTTATAATGGCTTGGCCATCTTCTATGATAGTCTTAGATCGCTCTCATGACTCTAAAGATCTATTCAGCTTGATCGTAGACACCTCTCTCAAGCTAAATCTACAGCCAAGACGAACAGACTAAAAGTGTTTGATGAAATGCCACAACTAGAATGTTAGAAAAAGTCTAGACGATTCGTTCCTCTCTCGAGCTAACGGAGAATCTAGAGTTCTTCCTAAGTGTTATATCAATTACTGTTCCTCTCGGACCCACTAATTGATAACAAAGATTCAATTAAGATGATCAAACAAAATTGAATCTGAAATTTATGTTTAGCAAGAACACAAGATAATCCCGAATAACTGAATAACATCGATAACAATATTACCTGCATAGAAACCCATCATCCATACAAAAGGTAGACTAAAGTTTCATCTAATCCAAACAACACAAAGAGGTTTAGCCATTCATGGTTTCGAAAAATAAATCACAAGGGAAAAGAAGAAAAACCGGAGAAGACGTCATGTTCTTTGTCGAAATCCCAATCTCCGACTTGATGATTAGCCCTTCACCAATCGTGGTTGATCCTCTCGTTCAATCGTCTCTCTGGAACTCTCGCAGTCTATAAGAGCTTTAAAATATGTCTACATTGATGTGCAATAAAGTATATTTCCTCCAAAGGCGGTCTCAAGGGTTTATATATGATGCCTTCTAACTTGGAGAAGAATTGAGGCTTAAAATCCCATCAGAATCTAACACATGACCGTGTTAGCAACACAGGGCCACGTGTGTTACAATAGACGATCATGTAATAGGCAATTTGTGGTTGTTGCTCGCTAACACACAACCATATGTTGATAATACACTTCGTGTGTTATAAATACACTTCGTGTGTTATAAATACACTTCGTGTGTTATAAATACACCGATTTTGGATGCAACGTCAACATAAAAATTATAGACAATCTAATTATCTTTCCAACGCTGCTGATGTTGCATCAATCAAACTTCCAAGCAATGAATTATGCCAAAAATACAAAACTTTAATGTTTTCTTCCCAAGTCTAACAACTAAGTTGTTCCAGCCTCCCCGTCTTGGCTTGATTCATCCCGAGACGTCATATGAAACATGAATGTATGAAAAACATACAAAGAAACATAACACAACCCAAGGGCCAAGGGGAACCAAATATGCACCAAACGTCATGAATTTGAACATGTTAATGCATCTAAACATCCAAAAATGTCAATTAAAGAAGGAAAATGACCTAATAATCGAGCACATCAAGAGTTTTATTAGCCATAAGGTCGGCTGCTCTATTATAGTTCCTAGGAACATAAGAAAACCTACAACTTATAAAGTCAGCAGATAAAGACAGGATCTCAGGGAATATCGTGCCATGCAAAGCATCATTAGAAACCCATGAATGAATTGGGAAAGCCAACAGAAAGATTCGATTCTGGGTTTTTTTGGAAAAAATGACAGTTGTTTGCTGACGCCTCAAATCAAGCTTTTATTGCAACATGATATGTTTGCTCCCTCGTCTCTTAATTTATTGATGATAGTCAACGAATCCCCCTCAAAGATTACATGGTGAATCTGTCTACTCTAAGGCCACCAAACGAACTCTCGTATTCCAAGCAACTCAAGGGTAGCAACATCCTTCAACAACGAGAAATTCTTGACCCCAACGTGGACGATTGTGCCGCCATGTTCATGAACGACCCAACCCACCGCTCCCCAAACTTGGACGGAATACTACTGACATGAACATTGATCTTCATGACCTTATTTGGAGGCGGACTACACTTGGTTGATCGGTGACCACCGACTGGGGGCAGCGTCCCTAGGGGACAAGACGCAGTCAATGGCAACCGATCTTTGAAACTCTTCAAATTGAAGCTAGAAATATTGATAGAGGGTATTAGAGGTCCATTAGAAATGGTAAAAAATCATAGTGTTTCTAGATTTTCAGAGACGCCACTAGAAGAATGTGAGACAAATCAAAACTTTAGAGTGATTAGGTAGGTTGAGAATCTCACGCCATAAGATAGAGGTATTAGAGGTGGTCAAAGACCCAGGGCGGCGAAAATCATCAAACTCAGACTTACACTTATGAACAAAAAGGATAATCTAGGAAAAAATGTTCAACTGTTTCAAAACCCTGATGGAAAACAAGACATTGAGGGGAAAATGCCACACAAGCTTATTAGGAAGACTTGCTATCGTCTGGGGAATCTTAAGAATTGACGAGACCAAATAAGAAGCAAATTATACACTAAGCCTATGAGGGATCCACGATGACTCATTACGAAAAAATGAAGATTAGGGAGCGCCGAACCGTAGAGGGAGCAAGAAGAGGCCGACAACAAAGAGAAAATGACACCCAATTATCTGAGTATGGATCAAAATCATGGCCAGGACCAACTTGCCAAATGAGACCTTTATGGAGAAGTTCCTGACCAAAGATAATGTTACGCCAAATCCAAGAGGGTTGAGATCCAAACTGCACGCTGAGAAAAGAGGAATGGGGAAAGTACTTCCCTCAAAGGACACGGGATGCAAGAGAATCAGGATCTTTGAGAAGGAGCCAACCTTGCTTAGCAAGAAGGGCTTGATTCAGGTTGGTGAAATAGCAAAACCCCATCCCTCATTCAAACTTACTCTTTGTCATGTCAAACCACTTAACCTAATGGATAGCTCTGTTAGAGCCCTGATTCCCCCACCATAAATGAGCCACATGTCGATCGAGACGGTGAGTCACGGAGTGAGGAACTTTGAAGCACGACATGGCATAAATTGGGAATGCCGATGAGACTGATTTAATGAGAGTCTCTTTACCGGTAAGCGAGAGGGAAGATTTTTTCCACACAGAAAGGCGTTTGAGAAGGTTATCCTCCAAGTCCTTAAACATATCTTGTTTAGATCGGGGGACCAGCGAAGGAAGATCAAGGTATTTATCTTGATGACCGATAGATCCAACTCCAAGGGAGTTACTAAAAAAGCGGCCATAGATTTTGTCAGATTAATACGTTGACTAGGATCAATCTCATACAAGTTAAAGAGATGTATAAAACAGGAAAGTGTCATCTGCAAAAGAAAAGTTGAGAGATTGTTGGGCATGTCTACCGACCTTAACACCTTTGATATGAAGGTCAAGTTGCCTTGTTGAGTAGGAGGGAAAATCCCTTAGAGCATATAGCATAAAATAGGGGGTCAGAGGACCCCCCTGACGGATACCACGAGATGGGAAGAAACCTAAAAGCTGCCCATTAAGGCCAACAGAGTAGGAGACACTGGAAACACACTCTTTGATGAGGGCAATAAATCGAGAGTCAAAACCGAATTGAGAAAGAGCATGGAAAAGAAAATGCCATTTGCACGATCGTATGATTTTTCAATATCAAGCTTGAGAGCCATAAAATGCTTCTAACCCGAATTCTTACATTTAAGGAAGTGCATAACTTCTTCTGAAATGATGATGTTATCAGTAATTCATCTATCATGAATGAAACTAGTTTGATGGCTTCAGACAACGAAGGGGAGAATCCTTGACGATTATCTTATGCCAGAAATTTAGAGATAATCTTGTACAGAACTTGGCATAGATTGATAGGGCGAAGATGCTTCATTTCATTAGGTCGGTCCACCTTAGGAATGAGGGTAATGATCATATGATTAATGCTCTTAAGAATTTTCCCAAATTGAAAAACGACTTAACTGCAACACAGATTGTAGGACCAATCAAAGGCCAAATTTTATGAAAGGAATTCCCAGTAAAACCATCAGAGCCCAGAGGTTGATTATAACCAATTTTAAACACAATTTGATGAATTTTCTAATAAAAAACTAGATTAGTGAGGAGAGTATTGGATAGGTCGGAAACCTTTAATTTCGTTCAAAGGAAGGGAAGTTGATATGTTGCCAGAAACCTGGAGGAAAGTTTGAAGCAAAGAGATGCTGATAAAACCCAAGAGCAATCTGATGTTTGTTAGCTTCAACCGTTTGGAGAAGGCCTTGGTTGTCAAAAAGAGCATGAATTTACTTTTTCTTATGTCGGACATTTGTAACCCTGTGGAAGTAGAAAGAGTTCTTGTTCCCCAAACGAAGTCATTGGTTCCTAACGCTTTGCCACAAGAAAACTCCTTCCTGCCTTAGGGCTGAATGCAGTTCAAGATCATTGTGTCAGATTAAATTCTAATCCATCGGGTCATACCTACGAAGAGATGCAATTTCCTTGTTGAGACCATCAAGTATCGAAAGTGAAGTATCTACGAGAGAAGCCTTGGGATCCATTGGAAAACCAAACAATCGCACGGTGATCAGAGCCAAGATCAGATAGATGTCTAGTGGTGTCGCGAGGGAAGTTAACCATCTAGGAAGGTGAGGCAAGGAAAAGGTCCAAACGAGATTTCACTTCAAGATCCAGTTTATTAGTCTAAGTGAAAGGAAGGTCCTGATGGAGAAATTTTTGGAAGGAGATGATGGTTCTGTAGAGCTAGTTAAAGGAGCGCTCGATCTTTCAGATTTACGAAGAATGGAATTGAAATCTCCGGAAATAATAAATGGACGATTCAACATGGAGCAAAAGTCTTGGAGGGAAAGTAATTGGGATTCACGAATATGAATATCACAAGACAAGAGTAAGCATCAATAATAGTACCATTAATATTATGAGGAAGGACAACATCAACCACTATGAAAAAGTAGGCACTATGCCGAAAATAATGTTTACAATACACATTCCAAGTAAGGGCAAGCCCCCAGATCAACAAGTTGAAAATGAAAGAAAGATACATTGTGTAACTTACAACTAACAATCTTTCGCTTATAAATGAGCAAGTTCATCGATACAAGATCCTTAAGGAGTCAACTATCAAAATACTACCCAAACTCTGACAGTTCCAAACAAACGAGTATACTCATTTTCGGGGTTGGGGCCGCTCATGGCTTGCTTCCTCCACCGAATAAGCACAAGAAAAGGCCTTTCACTGTGAGATTGAAACACATATGATGCGTACACTGTTAACAAAATCAATGGAAGTAAACTATCCCTAATTTTTTGTTTGAATTATGTGTTGCTTTCTATTTAATATTTATCTTATTCAATTATACGAGAGTTATTATCATCTTTGGACACTTTTATTCACAATGTGATAATAACGGAACGGTTGTCTCCCTAATATAGGCCACTTGTCCCAAAAAAAGAGAATCATATTTACCCAAATCACCCTCGTCATGTTGAACAATTTTTGTTTGGGAAGGGAGATTGAAGAAGGACAAAATCGTATTTTGGCATATCTCCCCTTTATTTTTGGATTGCTTTAATTCTTCACCATTAACATCACCATCCCTATATAAAAATTATCAGATAAAAAGAAAATTTAATCGATTGAAATTCCAAAAATAAAGTCTTTTTCCCCAATACAAATCTGTTCATATCCATTAAATTCATCCAGAAAAAAATCGCTTCAAGGAATATCCTTCCATAAAATTTTCATTATTAATTATAATGAAGATATAGTTCAGTGACCCTAAGCAAATTTCCTTTGATTTTATCTCCAATGGTTCCAGGTAAATCTCTTGTAATTTCCTACTCCATCCTTACTTTTCTATTATATTTTTCACCGCCCCCTCCCATTTAAGGAAGAAAGTTTCAACCTTTATAATAATAAGAATTTCTAAACTCTGCATCTGGCTGGGTTTTCTTCTATTCCAAAAACCAAGTATATAAAATAAGATAATACAATTAGCAAACATCACTAAAAATAATTATTATTTTGTGGTATTTATTTTAAGACGTTACTTATTTACTCACATCCCGTTCTATTTTTTTGGTTTCTTCCCATGTTCATGTTAATCGCTGAAATCGAAAATAAAAAAATAACAAGTGTGCCTATTTATTTGTCCGCCATTAGAGACAAGCATTATAACATCTTTGAAACCTTCTGCTTAATAATGAAGATTTGAACCATTAGCCAAAGGTTGGTTTCCTTTCATATTGTTTTGTCTTGATTAATATTATTTTCCTCCTTACTGTATTTCCTCTGCTTAATTTCTAACACAAAAAAATGAAAAAGGAACCCTCCCCCTAATTTCACCCGAGTCTCCTTCGTCCATTCGGTTTTTGAGATTTACTTTATCTTTTTCCTCCAATGGCCCGCGAAGTAGAAGAAACAAAACCCCACGGCGAGCCACGTTTGCACTCCGGCGGCCGGAGACTCGGAGTTTTGCTCAGACGTAGATTCACGGATGAGGCAAGCTAATCAAAGCTGCCTTCTTTTTCTTATTTTTCACCAAACCCACCAGTTTGGTTTTTTTTTCTCTATTATTTCCATGGCCTTTATTTTTTATTATAATTTAACGAACCTATATATGTATGCTGTGGTTTCTCTGGTATTTTAATTGAACCCAAATACTGGGGGTGGGGGGGATTATTATTACTATTATGACGCTGCCCCACTATTTGTTTACCTCTCAGACTATTTGTTTAGAATGTCACGCTGAGGAAATCGCAGTTCTGCTGGAATAGGGTTTAGAGGGTATCAACTAGGACTGAGAACTATGATAAAGCCTTAGAGGGCAGAAGTTTTTTTATATCTGGTATACTCTTTATTGCAAGGGAGCCTAGAATGCCATTTGTCTTTATGGGGGTTTAGCCCTTATGGTTTCTGCAGTAATCGAAAGGTCAGAAGCCCTGATGGGGAAAACCTTTTCTGCTGTTTTACACAAAGCAAACATCTGCACAAGTCGTTAGTTTCATTGGTACCGCTGTGTCTGTGACTGTGATATGTCAATTAGCTTTCTTTCTTGGGCTTTGAATCAATCAATTCGGATATTGTCAATTTGATTTTTATTACTTGGAAAACTGAGTTGGTTGATAAGTAAGTACTGCTAACTCTTGTTTTAGCTTTTAATTTCTCTCTTCTCTCTCAACTGCAATCTGCTGCTGATAGTTTTAATGCATGCCTTTTCATTTGCTCAATAAATTATGCCTTTCACTTTTCCCTTAAATGAGTTATCTGTATCTTCTGGAGGGTAATTGGCTCTTGTTTGAAGTTGTGCATTGTCAACGAGGAAGGTTGAACGTTTAGTTCCAGCTGCTGGTTCTGTCTCTTCTTTTGCCGTCTTCAATTGTTGTGCTTTATGCTGTGGAAGTGTTGCTTTTGTTGCATGTGTAAGGGGAGAGATGACATAATAGCAACTGAAAGTGTAGTATTTATAGTTTTTTCTGGTTTGGTTGTTGTAGCAGGGAAACAATAAAGAACTGATGCGAGATTCTTGAGGAGTTGGCTATGGCATCAACTTCTTGTGCCAAGCAGATTCCTGTCCCCATGAGAGACGCGGTCGTCAATTATATTCGGTATCCAGCTGCTGTAGCCGAATATGAGGATGTCAAAAACAATCCTAGGATATTTATGGCCAGTTTGGAGAAGTTCCATTTGTCTATGGGAACTAAGTTCATGTGAGTACTGCTCATCATAATGTTTTATCTCGATGCATGTTAATCCTTTTGTGCTCTTCCGCAACGTCAATATTTCAGTAAGGTGCAAATTCTTGTTTACTTTAAGTGTTTACATTGTTCAAATGCCAACTGCATCTAACTGTTGACAATAATATCCCTCATAGTTGACCAACTTAATCCAAATGTGCATTTTCAATGTGCTAACATCCTGTAATGGCAATTAGTAATTGATCTTGACCACGAGGTTTCGGAGGGTCCCTGATGCTAAACAAATGGGGAAAAATAAGATATGTTACTAAGTTTGTTAAATGGTTTAGTGTTCAAATCAATGGCATTTCCATCTCTGTTGCGTTTGAACGAGATACGTTTTACTGGCATCATAAACAAGAGTGTCTCATGTGGATTTCTTGTATACTAGCTTAACTGTTGTCGTGCATTGCTTCATATTGCTACTCTTTAAGAGTGTTGTTGGTAGCTTTGTTCTAATATAGGCAGGCTTATAGTTGAACAGCTTTGTCATCTCTGATTATTGTTGGTTTTGTTTCTAGGATCCCCATAATAGGGGGCAGAGATTTGGACTTGCATCGCCTCTTTGTGGAGGTAACACAACGTGGTGGTATTCATAAGGTAATTACATAGCTGTTTTTCTCTGTCGTTTCTTCTTTTGAGTTCATCACTGATGTGGCTGAGCTCTTTGTGTAAATTCTTGAGTTAATTTTTTTGTTTCATTTCATCAGTTGTTGAAATTTAGTTGAAAGAAATAATCTTTCTGTAATATGCACTTCTGGTACAAGTATGAAATCGAGTAAGAGTATATCTTTCGATAACTATCCGAGTGTGTATGCTGTTTATCGTCAAATGATAATATGGTCATGGATCTAATGGTTTGTTTTCTGAACATTCGTCTTCCTATTGCTCTTACAGATACTTAGAGAGAAAAGATGGAAAGAAGTGACAGCCACTTTCAACTTCCCCTCTACCGCAACAAATGCATCTTTTGTGTTGCGCAAGTACTACGGATCCTTGCTTCTTCACTATGAACAGCTCTACTTTTTGAAAGCTCAGGGCTGGAATCCTGCCGCGGCAGGTGTGTGGATTCAACGCTCAACATTCTTTTCGTTTCCATGCATATTCCTTTTTGTCTGTTTGCAAATGCTGATAGTAGTGTAATTACTGATTTTGTAGCTCCTCTACATACCCCTTGGGTGGGACAGGTTCCAGTTCAAAGTACTGTGCTGCCATCACCACAAAACCAAGCACCACCGATGATAAACGTTCCTGAACTTCTGACGGGTCTCTTAATTCTATTCATGATTCTATTCATGTTCCTCTTCTCTTGTTCTTTGCTCTCATTTCTCCTGTTTTGTTTTTGGTTGAGAAGGTTTATGCATCAGTCTCAAGATTGGATTTTCCATAATGATTTGTATCTCTTGCAAGTTGCTCAGATATAGCTACATTACTTTTGTCCTATTGCAGCTAGGGCAGAATCAGCAACAGGGCCTTCGGTCGTTGGTGTAATTGATGGGAAGTTTGACGGTGGTTATCTTGTAACTGTCACAATAGGGAACGAGAGACTGCAAGGTCTGCTTTATCAGGCAGCAGAAGGTCAGCATTCCCAGATGTCTCAGCGTTATCCTAGTATGTTATCCAACAACAATGGCATCGATTATGCTGTACCACCACCTTGTAAACGAAGAAGACGCAGGAAGAAGTGCGAGATAAAAAGGAGGGATCCTGACCATCCAAAACCTAACAGAAGTGGTTACAACTTCTTCTTTGCTGAGCAGCACGCAAGACTAAAACAACTTCATACAGGGAAAGACAGAGAAATTAGCCGGATGATTGGAGAACTATGGAACAAGCTCAAGGATGGGGAAAGATCTGTATGGACTTATTAGCCAGCTTTACTGTTCAATGCTTTTCTTTTAGATATGGAAGTTTCCCTCTTTGACATTTATAGTCTTTTTTTTTTCTGGAATGAAGGTTTATCAAGAGAAAGCTATGAAAGATAAAGAAAGATACAGATCAGAGATGGAGGGTTATAGGGAGAGACTGAGAACAGGACAATCGGCTAGCGAGGCAGTTCCATTGGCGCAATGGCAGCCTGTACAAGATGTAGATATGATGGAAACTGATCTCAACACTGCTGGAACAGAAGGCATGGATAATGACAGCAGCAGTTACGTTGAGGTTGATTCTGATGATGAGGATGAGGAGGAGGAGGAGGAGGAGGAGGAGGAGAAAAACATGGACGAAGAGCACTTGGACCGGGGAGAATCTGCAGTCCATGGATTAGGTGTTGGTTCTTGCGATTTGGGTTTGGAGGGTTCAGCTGACCCATCTAGCAGAGAGGCAGACTGCAAAATTGAAGATAAGAGAGGTGAGAAGAAATTGGAGAATATGTCATCTGTTGAAGCAAATAAGGAAAGTGTTACAGGAACAGGAGCATGAAAAACGGACGGGCTTCCTAACCTTGAAGCAGGATTTAAGTGTTGGTTTTCCTTGTTTAATTATCTTTTTTCATTTGTTCAACTTCTCCTACGTTAGGTGATGTTTAGGTAGGCAGAGAGGCACAAGTATTTAGGATGGGACTTACTGCCAGTTTTGTAGGGGAGGATATGATCTCATCTCTTTTCGATTAGAAATTTCACTGCTTGGTTAATTAAGATTTCAAGTGCTGCAAAAGATAAAGTATTGAATGTATTGAAGTGGATGATGATATGTAGGTGGGTAGGCTTAGCAAAAGTGTGAAGTGGCAAGTAAACACTAGAGCAAAAGCAAAGGTTGCATGACAATCAACCATAAAAATGTAAAAGGTGGTGAAGGTTAGGGGTGATCTGGTGGAAGAGCCCATCTAATTTCCGTTTCAGGGTTTTACTGATTCAAGACCACTGAATTCAAGTCTTCATATTTTAGGTGAAAACGCCAAACTTGAAAACCAAACCAAACTAAACCCCATTTGTCAAGTAAAGTAAAAGATCATTGGGCAACAGCAACAAGCAACTACCCATTAAAAGAGAGGACAGTGAAGCAGTGTCCATAAAACTGTTTTAGCTATTTAGCCTTTTTCTTTTTTCCACTAGGGACAATAGCAGCAGCAAAAGCCATCACCATTTTTGGTTAACCACAAGGAGATGAGATGATCATCATCAACATCATGGTTCCAGCTGGGTTGTTGGAAGTTACCTCTTTCACTCGCCCACTAGTTCTTACATTCCAGTTCTTCTCTCTCAATAAATTTATATATCACTCCCCACACCAAATAAACTAAACTAAACTAAACTTAACTAGTATGGCAGTCTTCTCTGGGCTCAAACTTTTCAGTAGCAAATCCTCCATCAGGAAATCAAAAAAGACCACACCAGAGCGCAGACTCGACAAGGAAATAAAGCGGGCAAGAGATCACAACATTCCATCCCACTGCAGCTTTGGACCTGCTGAAGATGGTGATGACATCTACAAGCTTCAAGGTGCCATCTTTGGTCCAGCTCAAACACCTTATGAAGGTGGTGTCTTCCTCTTGTCCATCCATATCCCCAAAAGCTACCCTTTCACCCCTCCAAAGATCAACTTCATCACCAAGGTAAATTGTACTAATTAGAGCATTCAACTTTCTGCCAAATTTCTGGGTTTTTTTTGAAAATTGGATAACTTATAGAGAGATGGGTTTTCATTCAGGTTTATCACCCAAACGTGAGACGAGATGGGAGGATTGAAGTGGATATTCTGGGGAATAACTGGACACCTGCCTTGACAATTGAGAAGCTGTTACTGTCAATTTGCTCAATGCTTCCAGACCCAGATCCTGATGCTGATTCTCCACTCAATAATCCTGCTGCTGCCCTCTATCTATCTGATCTCAAATCTTTCAACAGGAAAGCCAGGGAATGGACTCTCAAATATGCAATTCTCTGAACTCATGTTTGCAGTTCCTCTGCTTTTTCTTTTTTTTAGTCTTTATGGTTCATGCACTTCTATACTACTAGTATTACTACTCATCTCATCTGTGTAGATGAACACAGACAGAGTTGTTTTATTTTGTATAGTAGACTGACTTCTCTTAAGTGTGCCTTTCTTTTAATTGTCTGAAAGTGACAATGGCTGTATCTGTTTCCTTCATCTATGGCGTGCAAGAGTGAATGATTATGAGAATAAGATCGTTTTGTATTGTAATCGAGTCCCTTGTTAAGTTTATTTCCCCACAGGTAGCACAAATCCAGAATGTTGGAAGAAAGAAGGGGATTAAGGTGTAAGCAATATTTTTATAGACCATTAAAAGGCTCTACCTTACAGTTTGCTACTTGTACATGAGTTTGATTATGATGGACGCAGTGGAAAAGGCAAGCAATCAAAGCCATTACAAAGTTTCGGAAACTCAAAGGTACATACATACATGATTATCAAACCTAGGCCCAACTAGGGTCTCTTTCCCACAATTCCACAGTCAATTCATGTCGTGGCACCCCCCAGGTACTATGACAGGTAGGTAAATGTGATATTGTGTAGTTTATCCATTACGCCTCATTGCCCAAGGAGCTCACCCGAATACTTCTACACTTTTCGATCGGCCTTCTAATTCACTGCTCTTCACATCACATGTCTCTTACTACTACCATTCTCTATATGCATTGTGAAATATGGAGCATACTCACAGGTGGAGCATCAAACAAAACCAATAAATTAGATAGATAGTGCCACATGTAGCTATTGGGTGATATTAACCATGCATATTGAATCTCACCTTGTTCCTCCTTGCTCCAGAGAAATATAAATGTTATTACATATGAGTTCTCAATATCGACTTGGAGAAAAGAATGACAGACATTTCATTTTGCACAGGTTGCAATTTCCCAGCAACTATATGTCAAATTAAAGACTTTGCTTGTCAGTTTGTAGTAATGCAATCAGTAATCCGATATTCAACAGAACCTTACAGTCAGTCAGATGCAATAACACTTGATTTTACTACATATAAATCATTGGAAATATATGTTTTTGATTGCGCCTGTAATAAACACTAACTTTTGTAACGCAAAATGCCGCTTACTCTATAATATATATGTAATATATGCATATTCACCCGTTTTAAAAAGAAGGTATTATTGTATTTTGAACGGCGGATGCATCATTTATCACTTTATTTTAATTCACATGTAATATTAGGTTGTTTTCTAATCCACACATTAAGGGCACATATGAGAAATAGGATACATTGTTAGGTCATGCTGCTAATGGATTTGAATTGCTTTACTCGAAAGTTATTTTTGTTGCATCTTAACTCTTAAGTTTATGCTTAGCCGTTCAACCGATACGGTTAAACCGTGCTTTGTGTAACCTCAAATCCTGACTAAATAGTTTCAAGACGATCCCCGCTGCCGCCGACTCGCCGCCGCCGGACCCCGCTGCCGCCGGATCCCCACCGCTGCCGCCGAACCGCCGCCGCCGGACCAGAGGTAAACACACGGACGACATGCCGACCGACGGACGAGCCGGTCGGTGGTCAACGCCGACGGCCAAGTGAGGCGGTCGGCGGTCAACGCCGACGGTCACACGTGACTGGTCGCGCAGCGACCAGACTTCTTCAGTCCCAGCTATATCCAGATGCGGAGGGTTTGCAGGATCCAAAGATATCGGATGCTCCGAAAGGCAGACCTCCACGACGGCAAAATGCGAGGGAACCTTCGTGGTGGGAGAAGGTAAAATCTGCTACATCACGCAATAAGAAAACTGGTACGTCGTATGTGCATTTCATTCATGTGATTTCTACTCCATTACTGTACCATTTAGCCTCCTAACCCATTTTCCTCATGAAACAGGAGGTACGCCTACGGGAGATAGACAACGTGAATTCATGTACTCAAATTATATTCTGCAGAGTGTCAGAGACCTACTCATCGACTGTTACAATCCCGGGGGCGATGGTAACTGTGGTTTTCGCATATTGTTTATGGAAATGAGGAGCGGTACCCTGAGATAAGGGAAGACCTCTGAGGCCTTGTGTCATCTGGGTGGAACGCCGGGTACGAGCAAGTATACGCAGCATTGGGTCAGGACCAAGACTACGTGAAGAGAAGGGTGTTGGGTACTACAGGGACATGCAGACCAGAATTCTGGATGTGGGATGCCGACCTTATCGGACTTGCATCCCGCTACAATTGGGCATTCGTGGTGTACACATCGGCTAGGGTGCCGATTAGTCAGCACACATTTGGGACGACGTACTTACCGCTGCGTGCCCGACACGTTCAGCGTCCAGATCGAGTTGTGGAGCTGGTATGCACGGGCAACCATTGGTTATAGATCCAATTGGCTGAGGTGGACGGGGTGAGGCCAATGCCGCCGTTCCATCCGATGTGGGCAGGGGCCAAGGGGGAGACTCGCACAACATTGTGCCTTGACATGTATCGGGATGAACTGCAATTGTTCTGCGATCGTGTGGGGCATAATCCCAACTCCCCTAGCGCGGGAGTTGATGATGTATTCGATGTTTCTGATTGAGGGACGGCTAAGTTATATGTTTATGTGTACGAATTTCAATTATGTCCTGAATAATGATTTATGAGAACTATATGTTTATGTGTACGCATTTGAATTATGTACTGAATAATAATGTATGCAAACTATGGACGTTTCGCTGTTTGAATAAATGACTTCCTACGGATGCAACATGTTGCGCAAAATGACTTAACGTACACAACCATTACGCCAAGTTTGGGACAACATAAAAGTCGGGTACATAAATCCATATCATAATGCAACATAACTAATAACTGGAACGATAATGTCAAAAGTGTGAAAATACAATCCCAGCATAAGTACAATATACAGTAAATATCCAAACGAAAATACATAACAATACTGAAATGGAAAACGAGCGTCTACGGAGCATACTAAGACCACAACCCGCGCATGCTCTCAACGATATCGTAGTACTCTCCCGCCCGCTCAATGAACTGGGCTCTACCACCTGACGCATACAAGGGGGCCATCCCAGCGCAGTAAGATCGCATATCCTGCTCCGTAGCCTACAGAAAAAGACATAATGAATATTATAAGCACATTTGTAAATGGAAGATAAAATAGAAAATACATTAATCTGGAACGTTACGAACCATAAGTGGATGTGGCATATCAGGTGCACGGGTGGGGACGATCTGGGGGTGTGTACGGTCGAGGTACCACGCCATGTACTCCGGAGACGCGTTACCGTCAGGCGATCCCACCACACTAGGCGTGCTGAAGTACATCGGGGCCAGCAAATGCCCAAACCGGCTGTAGTCAAACCTCACGTGCCTGACTACGTACTACGTCTCATCTGCCGGTCAAGAAGCTAACTCGGGCGTGAGAATGGAATCCGGGATCGTCTGTCAGTAGCCGTACTGACGCAACACACGACTCGGATCGTGGGGTTCCACGTAGTCGAATGCATGTATGCCCCCACAGTACATGGACCACCGAGCTTCACCGTCAAAGTCTGGTGGACCGAATGGAAGCCAATCGACGTGGGCATGCGTCATCCCATCCAGAACGGATCACAGTGTTGCTAGCCGGAAATCCGTATTAGCTGCTCTCTCAACGATCCTCGGTCTCTCCCACCTCCCAGCAAGTGCCTCGCCTCTAGCACGTGGGGCCGGGGTCTGCCTACAACGCAAGCTAGGAAAGTACTCGTAGATCCATGACTGCAACAGAGTGAGGCAACCTGACAGGGAAGTAGACCCTGCTCGAGAAGCAACCCCGAGCTGCCTGTACAGGAAAGCCAGTGTAGCCGCACCCCAACTCTGTACTCCCGAGTTATCCGCACATCTCATAACCCCTCGAGAACCTCAATACGGACACGGTTCTGGCTCCTGTCACAGAATACCATAGAACCCAGCAACGCCATCAAGTAACAAACTGCTGTGCTCGCATCGTCAAGGTCTCCCGCCTCAGCAGCCTCTACTAGTTGGTCCAGATGAAACCCACAAGCTCTGTACCACTTACGCCTGATCTCATCCTCATCAACGTTAAGCATAGTGGCGAGCTGGCTCACATACGCCCTATCATCCTCCGAACTGAGCTGTGTACCTCGAATGGAGAGCCGCAGCAGGTACAACATGTCATGTAGGGTAATCGTGATCTCTCCGAAAGACATGTGGAAGGTGTTAGTGTTTGGCTGCCACCTCTCAACGAATGCCAACAGCAAGGGGAGATCTAGATTCCACGACATAACCCGACCAAGGTGCGACACCCCATAGGCATCGACCAGCTGCCGTGCCTCAGCATGTAGGGTAATCGTGATCTCTCCGAAAGACATGTGGAAGGTGTTAGTGTTTGGCTGCCACCTCTCAACGAATGCCAACAGCAAGGGGAGATCTAGATTCCACGACATAACCCGACCAAGGTGCGACACCCCATAGGCATCGACCAGCTGCCGTGCCTTAGCGGAAGGCCACCGGAACCTCTCCAGCCTCATGATCCTAGCCTTCGAGAGACGGAGTCTGAACCTAGATATCGGCCTCGAGTCCAAACCCTGTGTCCATATGCGGTGGGCTATGTGACCGCAAAAACTAGGGATCACAATAGGGATCCGGGGTCCTCCGGGAGCTGGACCAGTGAGCAACCACTCCCCACCGGTGCTGCTCGTAATTATTGTTTCGTAATTAGTAAAATAGCCTTACATTTTTTCCCGAATAATAAATAAATTATAATAATTAATTTCTAATTTTATATTATTTTTGGTATATTCACTAATTAACTAAATTAGCATAAGTAATTATTAATTACTTATTATTTATTACCAAATTTATTAATTTGGTAATTTTGATGTTAATTATTATGATTTAATTAATTATACCCTAATTAATATTTTGTAATTAGTAAAATAGTTTTAAATATTTTCCCGAATAATAAATAAATTTAATTAAATTAATTCCTAATTTTTATGCTGTTACAAGCGTGTTTGCATGGGCCAATTATGGACTTCCTTCTTAGTTAATTGGGCTTTGTTTGCTGTATTTTCATTCATTATAATTAGTAGTTTCGAGAGTCATTGTTAGTTTAGTAGTTTAATTCTTTAGTAGTTCTATTCATGTTCGGATTAGTAGTTGGGTAGGAATTAGAGTCATGCGTTAGTATTTAAGGAGTAGTCTGAGAATGAATAAGGGGAGATTGAAAACCCTAAATTACTTTTCCTGTACTTTCTTTACCGTCGTTTATTCTCGCGTTTTTCGATCGAATTGCCACCATCAGTCGACGAGCTTCGGCCGTCGATCAACCTCACCAACAACATTCGTCACTTCAACACAGTTACTTACGCCATGAGCAAGCGAGAGGATTCTACGATATCACTTCTCGACGACAAAACTCCTTGGGGAAGACGTATTTGGATGGATTGGAGCCCCATCGTTACGCGCTCGTATTCTGCACGTAACATAGTGGTATCAGAGCCAAACGATCTCGTCAAGATGGAGGAGAACACTGCAGCGGCAATCCAGAGCCTTGAAAAAAGCATCCGTGCGATGCAAGACCACGTGGCTGCCGTTGTTCGGCGCGTCAATGAGTTTGGGGAACAACTCCTTGAGCAGCTCACGGTTCGAGTTGACACCTACGCCCAACAAACTGCTGCTAGTATTACAGCCATCAATAATCTGTTGGCCAATCTAGAAGCCCAGGATGATCTGATCCGCGCCATATTCACCCACACGGCAATGGAGAAGACGGTGCACGACCCCCTACTCCCATCGTCAAGATAGATTTCCCTCGATATCATGGCGGAGACGACCCAACCACATGGATATGCCGAGCAGATCAATACTTTGAATTCTACCGAACTCCGGACGCCGACAAGGTCCTCATCGCCTCGATTTATTTGGAGGGTGAGGCGCAACTATGGTTGCAGGTTATGAAGGAGACTCAAGGCCTTTTGAACTGGGAGCAGCTGGCCAATGGGTTACACACAAGGTTTGGACCATCACAATTTCAAGATCCCTTTGGCGAGCTTACTAAACTTAGACAGATGGGTATGTACGGGACTACCAGACCAGTTTCGAGAAGCTCCTGATGCGAGGTGGACATCTTACGGTCTCGTAACAAATTAGTTGCTTCACGAGTGGGCTCGAGCCCCGAATCCGAATTGATGTTCAAGCGGGTCAACCTTCTTCTTTGACTGAGGCTATGGGTCTAACATGTTTATTTGAGGAAAGGGCGAAATCGACGGACTCATTGGCACGACCATATCCTATAGAGGGTAAGCGGCCGATGCAGGTTCGGAAGTTGACACCTGCCGAACTCGCCTGAGGTCCAACGCTTGCTGGACGAATTTGAGGACGTTTTTGCAAACCCTGAGGGGCTTCCACCTGAGCGGCAAGAAGACCACTGAATTCCCTTGATACCTAGCAGTGCACCCGTCAATGTTCGTCCCTATAGATATCCACATTACTTAAAAAATGAGATCACCAAAACCGTGGATGAGATGCTCACTTCGGGGATCATTCGCTCGAGCCAAAGTCCGTTCTCTTCCCCCGTATTATTGGTAAAAAGCATGACGGATCATGGCGCCTTTGTATTGATTATCGTGCTCTCAACCAACTCACGGTGAAGGACAAATTTGCTATTCCGGTTATTGACAAGCTCCTCGACGAGTTGTATGGTGCCAAGGTTTTTTCGAAACTTGACCTCCGCTCTGGGTATCATCAAATCCGTGTCGCCGAGGAGGATGTTCCAAAGACGGCTTTCCGTACACACCGTGGCTACTACGAGTTTCTGGTTATGCCGTTTGGGCTTACGAATGCACCTTCCACTTTTCAATCATTGATGAACGAGGTATTTCGAGCTTATTTGGGAAAATTTATTGTGGTATTTTTTGATGATATCCTCATATATAGTCGTAGTGAGGAAGACCATATGAAGCATGTAGCTTGTACGCTGGAACTTCTTCGCCGCCACCGACTCTTCGTCAAGATGTCCAAGTGTGTATTTTTCCAACGGGTTGTGCATTACCTTGGCCACATTATATCATGGGAAGGAGTTTCTGTTGATCAAGCAAAGGTCGAAGCAATGCTTCGTTGGCCCTCGCCAAAATCAGTCAAGTCCTTGCGTGGGTTTCTAGGGCTAACAGGATATTATCGCAAATTTATTAAGTCTTACGGCAGTCTCGCAGCTCCTCTCACGAACTTGCTTAAAAAGGGGGGTTTCACTTGGTCGCAGGAGGCCGAGAATGTTTTCGAGGTCCTTAAAATGGCAATGACAAAGGCGCCAGTGCTTGCTCTTCCGGACTTTGACCAACAGTTCGTTATTGAGTGTGACGCATCCGGAACGGGTGTGGGAGCCGTTTTGATGCAACAAGGTCACCCTATTGCTTATTTCAGCCTAGCTCTACATGGAAAATCATTGGCTCTCTCGACATATGAAAAAGAGATGCTCGCCTTAGTATTGGCGGTTAAACGTTGGCGACCATACCTCTTGGGGCGATGGTTTATTATTCGAACGGATCAACGTAGCCTAAAATATTTTTTGGAGCAGAAGGTCACCACAGCTATGCAAGAAAAATGGATCACTAAGCTCTTGGGGTTCGATTTCACCATTGAATTTAAATCGGGTGCGACAAACAAAGCCGCTGATGCATTATCACGTCAATTTGAGCTAGCCGCCATCACCATGCCAGTGGCAACTTGGTTGGACACGATCAGTGAGGAGTGTGACAATCCAGGCGATTTATATGACTTGAGGAACAAATGTTTGGAGGGTGAACTACCACCAACGTGGGAAGTTAAAGATGGGATTTTATATAAGAATGGATGGATCTATTTGACGGAGCACTCTCCCTTAATACCTACCATCATCGCCGAGCTACATGGCGCATCTCACGAAGGGTTTCATCGGACTCAGAGTCGGGTTCAAGCAGTGTTTTTGTGGCCAGGGATGCGGGGTCATATTCGAAGCTACATACGAGAATGTGAGGTGTGTCAACGCAACAAAACAGAGAATTTAAAGCCCGCCAGACTGCTCAGCCCCCTTCCCATTCCCAAAGAGGTATGGCGCGGCATATCTATGGACTTTGTGGAGGGACTTCCTCGTTCCAAAGGCAAAACCGTCATACTCGTGGTGGTTGATCGCCTCTCTAAAATGGCCCATTTCATAAGGTTAAGTCACCCATATAGTGCTGCAACAGTAGCTGAAATTCTTTTTCGAGAAGTATTGAAGTTGTATGGGATGCCTGCTACCATCGTATGTGATCGAGACGTTACGTGGACTAGCTCCTTTTGGACAGAATTGTTTCGCTTACAAGGTACGAGTTTCAACTTCAGTTCTGCATACCATTCACAGACTGATGGTCAAACTGAAGCGATCAACAAAACTTTGGAAATGTATCTTCGCTGTTGCACCGACGATAGGCCAAAGGAGTGGATGCATTGGCTGCCTTGGTCTGAGTTTTGCTACAACACCGGCATTCACGACACCACTCGCAAATCGCCGTACGAGATAGTGTATGGACGACCACCCCCGTCTTTACTCTCATGCGTCCCTGGCACCACCAAAGTGGCAGCTGTCGAGATTGAACTTCGTGATCGAGACAAGGTGGTTCGTGAGCTGCGACAACGTCTTGCGAGGGCTCAAGAGAGGATGGCTAAATATTATAACAAGGGTCGCACCGAACGCCAATTCAACTTAGGATCATGGGTCTACGTCAAGCTTCCGGCCTACCGCCAGACTACCGTGTCTAACTAGAGGTACCACAAGCTCTCTCCCAAGTTCTACGGTCCATACGAAGTCATCGATCGCATTGGTGCCCTAGCTTATCGACTGGCACTACCACCGTTGTCCCGCATTCATCCAGTTTTTCACGTGTGCATCCTCAAGGAGGCTCGAGGCCATGTTCCCGGTGCTGCCCAAGATGATCCGCCAGACACTCTTCCTGAAATTCCGAGCCCCCAAGCTGTGCTAGATCGCCGCGTGAGGAGAGGCCAAGTCGAAGTTCTGGTCCATTGGACGGAGTCCACACCAGCAGACGCGTCTTGGGAGGATAAGGAGCAGATCCTGTCAACCGGAGAAGCTAGAAACAATGCTCTTGTGGGTAGGCTAATGCTCTCGCGGAGAACCTCCGCCCAAACCCTGTTTGCTGCACTGAAAGGAGCCTGCCTCGAGTGCAATATTCTGAGTGTGAGCAAAGCAGCCTGCAATCACTTCGTCATCAGTTTCGATTCAAAACTAGACAAGGAATGGATGTGGGGCAACAGGCCATGTAAGATCTGTGAGGCCTGAAAGCCTGGACTTCTCAACGGGTGCAAACCTCTCCCACCTGGCTTCTTCACGGACGATGACGACATAGCGGTGTGGTTGAGCCTTCAAGTACGAGAAGCTGCCATTGACCTTTTGCTATGTTTGTGGTCGAATTGGTCATGAGCAATCTGGATGCGACTTGAAGTCCGAAAGAGTTCCTAACAGGTATGGAGAATGGACTAGAGCGGGAATCAACTCCCCACCGGCGCCAATGCGGAGGCACACCCCAAGGATTCAGAAGGAGGGGAGAGCCCAATCTAAGGAGACCGGCATGGATGAACAAATTAGGAGGGGCAAAGGCAAAGCTGTCGCTGAGAATGGAGAGGATATATTGGAAACAAGGAGAGGAGGCTGGGAAGCAACACGGGGGAACTCTCTCCAGGCTTGGAAGAGGTACCAGACAGGTAACCAACGCCGGCGAAGAAGTGGAAGCATCGCAGCAGCAAGGAAGAGGCGCTGGAGGGGAGGAGAGAGGGGTCTGGAAAGGAGGCGGTTTCAGCACTTGGGCTGAAAATGGGCCCAACACAGCTACCCCGACCCGCAACCTTCTATGAGCTCTTTTATTCGTCCACAACAAAAAAAAGCGCAAGGGCAACTTCATCAACATGCTGGGAGGGGAAGGACCAATCATACCACCAGGTTTTGAACATATTATGCAATTTTTTGCCCCTGTTTACATTCTAGGGATAATGGATGAGTATGAATATGGGAATGGACAGTGAAATGGCGGGTATAGTCCCATCATTGAGATGAGTGACGAATCTTAGGGATCGATGGGTAGAACCAAGCCACTACGGAATCCATGAAACTTCTAGCATGGAACTGTAGAGGAATTGGCCAATCCTTTACGGAAGATCACTTACAAAATCTCGTCAGAGACTTCCGACCATATATAATTTTTTAATGGAAACAAAACAAGAGTAAGGTAAAATGGAATCCATTACAAAATCTTTAAAAAAATTTAGTAGTTGGTATTCTGACCCTTGTGGTAGTAGAGGGGGGTTTTGCGCTTTGGTGGATCCGTAATTTAAATTTAAATGTAATTGCGAGTGAGGACAAGAAGTGTGAGCCCCATCCTATCGCGAATCCACTGAACCTTTCAAGCAATTCATCTTCGATAATAACCTCATGGATCTCGGCTTTGAAGGCCAACAATTTACTTGGAATAATTATAGACAAGGGGATGAGAATATAAGTGTTAGTCTCAAAAGGGCCCTTTGCTAGCCTTCCTGGCAACTGCACTTCCAGAAATCTATTGTGTTCCATGAAGCAATGATCGGATCAACCCATACGCCGCTTCTCCTCGACACCAAAAGACGTAAGGAGTTTATCTGTTGGGCTTTCCATTTCGATTTCTGATGGAGTGACCACCCGGATGCGGAAGAAGTGCTGGAACAAAGATAATATTAGGAATGCTGCTAAATGCATTAAGGAGATTAAGCGACGTATTAAGCTAATCCAAGAATCTGACCGCAACATTGAAGAAGAAAGGAAACTAAAGTGTGAGCTGGAGGTGCTATGGAAAAGTGACGAGAAGTATTGGGGGTAAAGGGCAAAGGTCGAATGTTATGGTTTGGAGACAAGAACACCAAATTCTTCCATACTTTGACAGTTCAAAGATAAAGAAACAAGAACACCAAATTCTTCCATACTTTTCCACTATCCGTCTAGCTTATAATACTACGACTAGCAATAAGATTAGAATAAATGAGCAGGCAATCTCTTTCTTTAAAAGCCCTCTTCTCGGCTAAAAATCCGGTGAACTGTCCGGAGCTAGTAAGAGAGATTCCAAGGATCGTCTCTACGGAAATAAACAAGGATCTTTTGAAACCCATTAGTAAAAAGGAAATCAAACTATCAGTGTGTGGAATGGGAGGGGGGAAAGCCCCACGCCCTGATGATTTCTCAGGTCACTTTTACCAAAGATACTAGAATATAGTTAAAGACGATTTGTGCAAAGAGATAAAAAAATTCTTTCAATCTAGCGAGATGCTGGAGAAGTGGAATGATACTCTTATAACATCCCGATGGTGCTAACCTAAATCCTCCTCTAGTTTATTTCATGAAATATGAATGACAATAATCCTTCTTAGTATGAGATTTAATGGTTCGACTCATAAGATTAAGAGTATCAACTAAATCGTTAAAGAATAAACCCAACCAGTTAATTAGTATAAAAACAAAGCTTACTGTTTATATAGTTTCAATGTAAATTGTGTAATGTAATTAGAAGTGGTGGAATGGTTATTAGGTCTGCCTGACTCTTAGCAGAACAGAGTTCAAGTCCCACCAACAACACTTATTTTATTTTGACTCCCCGGCACTCGAAACGACGTCGGTTGAGTCAGAAGCTGAACACTCTCATCGTCATTTCCGCCTCCAGTCGCCGGCGAGCACCCATCATCTATAATCGTGGATTAGTCTCAAGTTACCTAATCTGGTCCCTCCACTACGCACTAACTTGCTCCATTGTCAATTTAAATGACTCACTAACTCAGTTATTCACTAATCCGACCCTAGAACATCAAATCCAAGTTTTCGTCGGGTTGTTTCGAAGTGACGATGAGTTTCGTCGATGGGCCGGGTTTCGTGACTTTTTACCCCAATAATTCATTTGGAACTATCTGTTGGACCTATTTAAACTTACCTGGTCCCTCCATGGAGAAATACGAACCCAGAGACCTCTCGGGATGGATTTTTCCTTGATGTTTCTCTACTCCGATGAGCTCTGCATCCTAGAGAAAAGCTAGCAAATCCTGGAGCTTCTAAGTTCTTTCTTCATTCGGAGAGGTAGGAAATTCCCTTAAGAACTCAACTGAGCAATTATTGTGTCTTAACGATCAATCTAACCCACTATTTTGTTTCTCCAATCAAACCTCCGATGGGACTTTGCGTCGAACCGTCCCAGACGTGCCCATTCTTTGCAACTCATCCCACTAGCTTTGTGCCGATTCGGGAAAGCCTCTCCTCTCACTCGATTTCCCTTTTCCGTGTCGAATCTGTGACCATTAGGGCTCGCCGGAATTTCCTCCTATAATCGAGGTAGAAGAAGATGGTAAATTTAAGTTTTAGTCCCAATAGAATTATTTCAGTAGTAACCCATAACTTTTAACTATGGACAGCCGTGGCCCAAGAACTTTCCATCTATCACAGTTTAGCCCGGACAGTTATGAAAGTGATGTAATTGGCTGGTTCTTGGACCGTAAACCTATATTTCAAACCCAACTCGATTTATCCAAGGTGGGTTGGTTTAAGTGGGTAAACTCCATCGTAATAATTAATTTAATGATTGATTTTCCTAATATGCTTTCATTGATATGCATACCAAGTGAAGTGAATATGTGATAAAGTGGCAAAGTGATAAGGTCAACTGCACTTGATTTATTGACCATTGATTTTGATAAATGTGGTAGTGTACCTGATTGGTATGATATGTATTTTATGATTTGTTATTCGATCATTGTTCTCTAGTCACAAGTATATGTTAATGGTATAACAATGGAAATTGTTCCATCACCTAGATTAGGGCTCGTATGCTGGCGATCTATGTGTGTGCTTATGTGTAAATGGCCCCAAATGGGTGCGAACAATGGGACTTAATCGTGCCAACAATGATACGTGAAATGGACATGAATTGTGCCACCAATGACAAGTGAAATGGGCATGAAATGTGCCATCAATGATATGTGAATGTCTGGGAATCGTCAGCATACGTGAGCCAGGGATCCCAACTAAAATATGGAAAGAGTCTGAGTCATATTGCTTATGGGTTTGGTGATTGTAATCTTTATTGTGATTTACGAGGACTGGCCCCGAGCCACCCACCAGATGTTTATAGTTTAACATGGACTATCTATGATTGATCGTCAGAGTTTCTATGGCCAAGCTAAAGTTAACAAGGACTATGTGATTGTGTGATTTGGAACTTGGTTCCAACATTGGTTTTAATTACATGTGAGGGACAACTTTCAGAATTAGTATTCATGGTGTATTTAAATGTTTCTTCTTGTTTTGGTACAAGATGACTATTCATATTTGAATTAAAGGAGTAACTACCCCTTGCATAGTCAAGAGTCCATTTCAGGACAGTTTATTTATCTTTATTTTCAGTTATAAGAGTTGGGTGTTACAAGTTGCTATCCTCCCGCTTCTTGGTTCGCCATGAAAGGTTGGATATCAATCCCATATCGAATGATTTTTCTATTTGAAAGTCAAAATTTTCTCACCAACACGTGGTATCAGACAAGTCGACCCGATGTCCCCTATGTTTTTGTTCTAATGACTAATGCCTTTTCTACTATCATCAGCCAGAAGGTCAACCAAGGAGCTCTTAAAGGAATTAAGCTTAACAGGAGGTGTCCGACTCTTGACGCATATTCTATTTGCGGATGACACGATCCTGTTAGGACAAGCTTTAGTTAGGGAAGCTTCTGCAATTCTGAGCATAATCCAAGACTACGTCCGCCTCACAGGACAAGAAATAAACCCAGATAAATCGGCAATCACTTTCAAAAAAAATACCCCCATGCTCTGCAAGTTAGAATTCGGAGTGTCCTAGGATTCATCGCAACCATAAATTTTGATAAGCATATGGAAATTCCATCTGAATGGGGTAGAATGAAGAAAGATGTTTTTTCATACGTAATGCACATAATGAAAGCGTCAGGTCAATCTTGGAAAACCCTAATGCTTTCCCATGGTTGTAAAGAGACCATCCTCAAAGCCATTTTTCAAAGCATTCCTACCTATGTTATGTCAGGTTTCTAACTTCTGCATAAAATGACAAAGCAAATGACCTCAAAGCTTAGAAGCTTCTTATGAGGGGATCAATGACAAAAAGAAGTATTCATTAGGCTAAAGGAGAAACTCTCTCGAAACCAACGAGCGAATGGGCTTCAAAGATTTCAGACTCTTCAACCTGGCCCTACTTGCCATGCAAGGTTGGTGAATCCTAAACGGCAAGGACCTGCTATGAGTTAAACTCCTTAAAAGCTTTGTACTTCCCTAACTCAAATTTTTTGAACGCAATTAAAAGGCGTAAACCTTCATTGATTTGGTCGAGCTTGTGTGAAGCAAGAGAGGTCCTCCGCATTGGAGCGCTAAAGAACGTGGGGAACGAGTGACACACTAACATCCAAGAAGATCCGTGGATCCTGACTCTCCCAGATTTCATACTTGAACGGCGCCTAAAGGACCAACCTTTAGCTTTTGATTGGATCATGGAGAACAGGAAGGAATAGGAGGAAGTGATAATCGGGAATGGAGCCTCCAGAGATGAACTTGTGGCGTTCAAACTGATCCCAATTGGGGAAGATAGTCAGCAGAATAGATGGGTTTGGAAACCATCACCCCAAGGGTGCTTTTCAGTGAAATTCGCCTGTCACTGCATTCGATCCAAGATGGAAGTCAGTGGGAACAATATGATCTCTGAATCCTAGGGCATGTGGAAGTGGCTGTGGCAATTGAGCCTCCCTCCAAAGTTCAAACTCTTCTTATGGAGAATGCTTAATAGCACACTAGCTACAAAGGGGAAACTTCTCTACCAGCAGTGCTCTCCGATTTCACTCTGTCCGGTCTGTGGGAATCAAAATGAAGATTTAATCCATTGTATTTTCAAATGTGCTCATGCTGAACGAATATGGATAGTGAGGTTGCCAAATATCACCCCCCGAATACTCTTGAAGATCTAGTCAGATGGTTGGACTCTTTTCGGCAGAATCCTAATAATTTAGTGGTGATTTCGTTCATAGCATCAGCATGGTCAGTTTGAGAACTAGAAATGAATGTGCATTTCGACAGAAACAACCTTCATTTGAGACTACTTCCATCCATATCGATCATCTAAGAGAAGAATTGCAAGGGTTAAGATTACCCAGTCAACCAAATAGGACCAATCCAAATTTTAACCCTTTGCCAACTATCCAACCGCCTTCTCAGTTTCAGCAGGAAATATTCGGTGACGGTTCGTTTCGGAACATGTTCCTATGGCGGCATATGGGATCATCATTAAGGACTCCCATGGAAAGTATGCAATGGTGATGCGGGCCAATTTCTTTGTTCATCTCCAATCATGGTGGAGGCGATGACACTTTTTAAGGCGATGGAATTTGTGAAAGATTCAGGATACAAAACGTTATCAAATCATATTGTCTCACTCATCTGAGCTCTAACAGGTCGAGAGAATTCATGGCCGTGGTAATGCTACACGTTAATTGGTCGTATGAAAGCTATTCTTTCATATAACAATCTTATTTTTTGCTCTATTATTCCTAGGAGGTTAAATGAACTAGCATATCGGATTGAAAAACAATGCAAAATTTAAATAAAAGGAGAAAAAAACGTATAATAAATAGTGAACACCTTTCTTACTTTATATATTTTAACTTAAAATGAAGAAATAAATAAATTGGAACGAGCATGGTCGAATGTCAAATGCGTTTGGTATATTCAAAATAACAAAAGTGACCTCCCTATGTATTTACATACCCCAGATACGTCAGGCACACACCAAAAAAAGTAAGGAAAATCGAAATGAGAAGCAGAAATGTGGAATCAAGAGAAGCCACGGTTGTTTGATAATCCTGCTTAAATCTGCAGGTTTGACAGAACAAACTAGTTGAAGCACATAACTTAAATGAAATAGAAGAAGAAGAAGAAGAAGAATGATCAGGAAGAGGAGTCACGAACTAGAAGAGCATCCCATATCATGTCCATATCCAACGAAGGCATTCTACTCAATTGAACCCCCGCAACATTATTGTCAGAATTCACTACTGGTTCTTCCTTCTCCGCCTGATTCTGCTGCTCCGTCAATTCCTTCTTCTTCTTCTTCATCGCTTGCAGCTTGGCTTCCAGAAGAGCAGCCGTGGTTCCATTGGCCTTGAGCTGGTGCTTTAGTTCTGGGAAATTCAAATGTGCGTATTTCCCTCTTAGCATATACGCTGCCGTATCGTACGCCATCGCCGCCTCTTCCCCTGTATCGAACGTCCCCAACCAAACCCTCGTCCTATTCCTTGGTAACCTTATCTCCGCCACCCATTTTCCCCAATGCCTCTGCCGAACCCCTCTGAACACCTTTTCCGACGATGACACGCTCCTGCCACCTGCCTTGTACTTCATCTGCTGCGTCTTACTGGCACTCAGCCACCTCTTGCTTGGGAGAAACGACGGCGACTGGACAATTTTCTCCGCCGGAGAAAACAGGGGAAGTGAAAACAGAGTGAGGCTGGAGAAGTTGTTTGCTGCTGAAGAAGGAGAATCCGGTGAGATGGGCTCCATAACTTTCATCAGGTTGGGGAATGATTCAAGGAAGTTTACAGGATTGTTCATCGGAGCTGATGACTGAATTTGATGATCCGCTGCTGCTGCTGCCGTTGCAGGAGCCCAATTATGAGGTTGAGTTATAGAAGAGGTCCAAATAGTTGGATCCAGAAGAAAAGAGTGATTTGATGTTCCTCCTCCTCCTCCTCCACGAAGATGATGACAAGACAGTTGGAGGTCTTTGAACATGAAATTTTCCATTTCGGGAAACCAAGGATGAACAAGAGTTTATTTTCCTTGTCTGTTACTTTTATTTTGCTTTGTGACCAAACAGGCAAAGTCTCAGAGAAAACCAGAAGGGAGGAACGGATATATATATAGTGGTGGATGTTTTGATATTTCTAAGTTATTAAAAATCTCATATTTTGAAGATTTAAAATTTAAAATATAAATTTAAAAATTTTATTTTAGAATTTAAACATTAAAGAATGATCCTAACACGCTAATCACTAAATTTAATCCTCAAACACTGCATCATAAACTCAAAATCTAAATCGTATCACAAACCCTAACTTTTGATGATAAATCAAAATTAATAGATCTCAAACCCCAAATATTAAACTTTAACTTCTAATACTATATCCTGAACCCTAAATATAAATTTATTATCTTAATAATTTAATTTTAAATACAAAATATGATATAAAAGGTACCAATATCCTTAAGATACTAAAACATTGTATTAGCTATAATTGAAATTAGTGAGGTGGGGGAGAAGTTAGAGAGAACCTTAGCATGTGTAAACTGTGCTTTGCTTTTTTGGATGGAATTTAGTAGTTTATGGGAAAATGTATATTTGGATTTTAACAATATTAAACACATATTTTCGTTTTTTTTTATCTAAATTCTGTTTATTATGTTGATTATACTCATCACATAAACAATTATTTGCTGATTATAAATTTTACTAAATTTAAAATTAATTTTTATTAGGTAAATTCAAAATGATTTAAGGGGTTTTAACTTTTTATTTTAGTTTTTTTATCATTTCAAGTTAAAAAATTATTTTAGTCTAATGAAATTTCCATTCAACAAATAATTCTACTACGTAAATTGATAAATTTATGTGGCGTATAGAATTAGCACATTAACAGAATTTGAATTGAAAAAATAATGAAAAAGTTTCACATAAAAAAGGAGAAAATAATACTTTAACCTCCTCTGCTTTGCCAAGTTAACTGATAGCCCCTTCTACTATAAAATGCTCAATTTACCTCCTCTTACTATAGCCAACTTAACAATCAAGCCCTTCCATTCATTTAATCGTTCATCTTCCGTTAGTTTTGTTGAAGCACCTTGCCACTTCAGCCATTTTCATCATATTATATCTGCTGAGTCAAAGGAATACTTAAATAAATAAGAAATATAAGTTTTAATAATTTTTGTGGGTGGATCGAATCACCTGCGGTATTTCTCCACATCATTCTTCTCTAGTTCGGCAAACTAATTGAAGGTGTTGCTTAGTAACTAGACACCAAACGCCGGATCTAAAAATTTGCTGACGGATACGTGTAAGAAGCAATTGCCGTGCGGATAAATCGACCATTTTATAGTAGAGGAGGCTATCTGTTAACTTGGCAAAATAGAGGAGGTTAAAGTATCATTCTTTAAAAAAAATTGAAAAAATATGTTGATTAAAACCATCAAAATTCAGAAATTTAATCAGTTATCATATACCATAAATGAGATGCTATTGAAAATTTTGCTTAATAAGGAGTCCAAATGTATATTTTGCTTTTAATTAATTGTGTGGTTGAGTCAGATCCCTTTCTTTTTTTAATTTGTTGGGATGAAATATAAATAGGAAAACTTTCTCCTTTTTAAATTACCCAATTAGTGATTACCATTTTCTCATGTTTCTTTTAGGGTTGAAAAAGGGCAATTAAACCAATCCAATTATTGCCAATTCAACCACTTCCGTTTTATGTTGTGGATTCAAATGGATATTCCTACTCTGTATTTTGTTGGGAGGTGGAATTCTTAAAGAAGACCCATTCTATTGTTTGTGTATTTATTTTTATGTTCCCTAATGAATTTTTTTATTTATTATCAAACAAATAAAGTAATATATAAGAATGAACACAAAGTCGCATTGTACAAAGGACGAACAACCCGCAAAAGGGCAATCCCCAAAACGAGCAGGGAAGTAATTTTGTGTATAACATATTATTTCTATAATTAGTTGTTCGTTTTGAAAAATTAATTTTCTTTTCGGCACCCGAAAAAGAAAACATAAAACCATAAAATTGTGCTTTTCCTTAGATTCGTTCCTTACAATTTCTTATATGACGTGGTGATGTTGTGTTGTGTTTTTTTGTGTGGAGGATCATGTGATTTTCTCAAACACCCACATGTAATTATTCATTCTCCCTTCCTCTAATCTTTCATCAGCAAGCTTATTTCTAGTTTGGGATCAAATTAATTGTTTTCTCATTGTCTTTTTTTTCGGTTCTCATGAAGTAATTTATTTGATTTCGTTATGTGCTAACAACTCAAAAATATTATGTTCGAATTTAACGCACCACATATAGACATCAATATTATATATATTTTTTGTTTTTCTTATAATGACATCCTTATATAGCTTGTCTATCTTACAAGCAAAATAATTTTTTCGTCGAGTAAAAATCTGAAATTGGTAATTGACCTGGTCTTGATAAAATTCATGTTTGACACTAATCACGTAATTAATAGGAAAAAGTCCAACCAAAAGAGAGAAGCCAATCATTTATCAATATTAATATTAGTGCGCCTTAACTTATTAAATTTGTTTGATACTTGCGCGGGTGAGGAAATCATGGCTGTCTTATCAAGACACTTGGTGAAAGCATTTGCTTAACAAACAAAGAATATATCGACGACAGCCACTCCAGGAACACTACTAGTTTATAAGTTACTTACCTTGTCTGGAATTTTCCTATGGAATCATCAACAAGACAACATAACTCATCTTTTGGGGTTTTTTTTATTTTACAGAAATGAGCTTTCACTTCAACCGAACAGTAGCAGGGTTACATGGAGAGGAGATCTAGTCATTTGGGAGGTTCTCGTGGGCATATAATCTAAGCTTCCCAATTTGCTTTACTATTGTTCCTGACAGAGAATGAAATGAAAGATAAAAGTGACTACTTCTCTTATGGAAGGTTATATTTATAGTACAACTACTAATACATAATTGCAGATTGTTCCTACAATATGGAGAGAATAGCTATTACATCCTAACAGTTCCTTCAGGGAATATCAATGCAGAAGGTACGACACAGAGGGCATCCGATCTGCTGGGCGGATTTTAGCGGATGAGCATCTATGCTTCGACGCCCAGAAAATCACGCATGAAGCTAAGAGTTTGATGCATAAGCTCAGACGCTTGGCATAAACACCATGCTGGTTTGGAATATGGAAAGGAGTTTTACCTCCGAACGATAATTAATACCCGTTTCAAATGGGACGGATACCCAAATCCATCCCGTTGTCCAACCCTAGACTGAAATCCAAGGGCCCATCAATCTCTGCAAGACTCCAAAATTGAAATATTCAAAATATAACTATTAAATTTAATTACACCTCCTTACACTAATTTTAACAAACAGATGAAAGTTTAAAGTTTTTTTTGTAATTAGTAATTTACAATTCCTTAATAAGCTAGTATAAAGTTTGGAGTTCTAATTTTCTAAATAATCAATAATGTAAAAAAAATCGGACTGAATGATAATGTGAATAACTAATGCGGGCAATAGTATTATATTTTTAAGGTTTGGTAGGCATGTTAAGGGTTGCATGGAACTCAACATATATATTACAACACACCACGTTAATTTAGAGTGTTTGTCAAATATGTGTATTACGGGTACTCATAATACCCGAATGAAATTTACGGGTAACCCACGGGTACCCAACCCTTCAATTTCCAATCCCTAGTGTCGTCCCATAAAACTATTACGGGTATCTTGGATATCCATAACCCTAAAAATTGGGACGGGTATGAGTATACCCAAATACCCGCCATTCGTTGTCCAGCCATAGATTTCACCCTGAAACCCAATCCTAAAACCGAAGATGCTCACCCATCAGAACAACCCGACCGGTAAGGAAGCACCCCAACAGACAATGGGTCAAACGCTAGAGATGATTACTGGATAATAACTAAGGTTTCAGATCCGCCTATAATGAATCAGCCGCCCAAATCGTAACGCATCTGAATCTTGAAACTACAAACTATAAAAGACGATCTCTCATTTATTTTAGAAGCTTCACGGTTCTCTACTCCGCATAACCTAGGACGTCCACTTCTTGCGGCACTCATACGACATCTTGGTAAAATTATCCCCCACAATAACGGTTACAGAAATGATTAGATTCATGACATGATGGATAGGCCTGTAGTGTCGCAGCCATTTGAAGCTACCCCTTGGGGTAATGCCACTTAGAAGTAGAGCCGGCAAAATCTTAACCATAAATTATTGTGAATCAATAGACAATCTGAGTCAATTCGCAATTCGCCTAATTCGAAACCGACGAATCCGTGATCGGATGAGCCCATAACTCGACGAGTCCGTAACCTGACTAACCCATGTTCCGATAAACTCGCAACTCGATTAATCCGTAATTCAATTAGCCCAACCCGCTCTTCTGACAACTCTATTTAGACGTATGGACAAGACATTTCTATAATAAAGAAACTAACAATATAATTAAGCTGCACTTTTTTAGTCGGGCTTTGAAAAGATAATAATAATAAATGAAGTTATTAATTGTACATAGGGTTGGTTCATTTTGCCAATTGATTGAACTCAACTCATAAAGTAATTAGGGTTGGTCTTATTGTAATTGTAATAAAGGTAGCAGCACATGATGGTCTAAGCCGAAAACAAACCTCAGTTGTAATTCTGTCTCGTTGCTCTTCTTTTCTGTGGACATATTTTATTATTATTATCAATTGTAAGCATCCAGCATGCGCCATCTTTATTCCTTCCAACTTATGTTCGGACAACAAGACAAGAGACGTGGAAGTCCACCCAACCACCGCTGTCGGTCGTTGTAATGTTTAGGTACTAAATAATCATTTTCTACATTAGTAATGACCAGATTGTTATTTACGAGGGACACTTTTGTGCAGTTCTTAACCTCTTTTGTCGTTTTCCTCAACCCCTTCTCTTCTTATCTTACTCTCTTTTTCATTTCTATAGCCGGAATTCTAAACAGAGAACGTTACAGTTAGTATATGAACGACGTTCCGACAATCATCATAACAGGAAACTATGGTAACTGAATCACAAACCTAATAGAACAACTATCAACTTTGAGAGACTAGCACAACAAACCAACCACACAAATCTCACCGCTGCTGTCGACCATTGATCGCCAAAATAACTGTTGAGTTATTCTAACGATGCAAGTGTTTTTGTGTCTAAGGTTCCTCTCGTTATACTTTTACTCAAACTATACAACACGATTTAGACTGAACAATTTGAGTTTGGTTTGAAATTATACTACTATCGCCATCAGCACTAGCAATAAAAACTAAAAGAAACAGAGAAAAAGGTTTGGACTGAAAGGAGAAAAAAGTTCTTGGAAAGGATGTTGATCAAGCTCAACTTCCTATCAATATTCGGTTCGAACAAATATTGGACTAAGATTGAATATTAATATTTCTCTTATCACTCATAGGAATCTGCGGTACAATTATGTATACGCCCACTACTAGCTTTCTCAATTAAGGTTAGAATCACCCCAACTAGGCTAACTAGTAATGAACATCACGATGTTCTACAAAGTTACAAGGTGTTCTTTTGAGATAAAGGATCTCACAAGCAATTGGAATTGGTATTAACTTGGTCCATTAACACCTACGCAACTGATAACTACACCTACTTGGTCCATAAAGCTCAATGAAATACCTTTAAAACCAAAATAAATACAAAAGGTAAAATCGAGCTATGGCTTGGTCCACCGATAACTTTTTTCTATCTTAGATTGTTAACATATGAATTCCAACGCTTTTTCAAGCAAAAAAGTTCATAGATTTGACTTGATTCAAGTCGTAACAATAACTAGGTTTAAAGAACAAAAATCAAGCAATCTTTTAATCAAATGTAAATATCCAACAAATCGCCGAGCCTATACTTTTAGGGGGAGTATCATGTCTCAATTCTTGCATCCAAACCAAAAACTCTATGAATTTAGCTACTCATGTCACAAGAAGAAGAGAAAACAAAGAAAGACCAAACCATCATCTTGTTGAAGAGATAATGAATCAGAGTCGCTCCAATCTTCACTTTTGGCCTTCTAGTTTCAATCCTAGTTTCGATCTTCAATGGCACCTCCTTTGGTTCTTCAATTAGGTTTCTATGGATGAAAAGATGATGATCTTTTCGACGAAAATCGGAGAAAAAGTCGCTGGAATTATTGATGAAGAATTCATTTCACTTTCCTCAAATAACTTCTTTTATATCGCAACTTCCAGAATAGGGAGGTGCACGACGTGCATCCTTAACTCCGGGGTGAGCTAATTCGAATTGAGGGTATGCACGGCGTGCATCCCTTTTTCAGCCGAGAGGTAATTCTAGGTTAGGGCAAGCACAACATGCATGTTGTGATTCATAACTGGGCTCGCAGATTGTGCATTAGCATGTGATCTACTATACAAACAGTTATTATAATTTGAGCATAAGCTATTGGCATTTGAACTGTGGGAGTGATTCACAGTTCATGATCGGACATGATTAGGCTTAGCTAGATTTGCTCCTGATTATGTGTTGGTCACCCACCCATGGATTATGCAATCTTCCAAGTTATAATTAGGCTCATGTAGGAAGTGTTGAGTATGCCTACAGATGTTACTCACACAGTATTCATGATGGTTTCATGGTCTGACCCACCATGAGGTTGTCCACTGACAGGTAGGGGTGGTCGATGCTATGTTGATTCCTATAAGACCACAAAGTGATATTACTAGAGTAGTAACTAAATAGACTTCTATGTCCTATTTTCAGATTCAGGTTCAGTCTCAGTTCTACGCAAGTCTAGTTAGCCACTCAGTGCGTAATACTAACCCTATTAGATATTGTTTTCCCTCGTGTATCTATGTGTTTCAGTCACATGTACTGGAGCTGATGATGGAGAGAGAGCTGGTCAAGGTTTTGATATCAGATGATATATGTTTTCGTTGTATTTCAGAACTGAAGTTGTAACTCCTTTTGTCTTGTTATGTTTTGGAATCCGAGATCCTTGTTGATCAGTTATTTAAAGTATTTCAAGTTAGCTTTTATTGCTTGTTTTAATGCTTTGGTTAGTAATCGAGAGTAGAGGGTAATTGAGGTTGGAATCCGAGTAGGATTCCTTGGCTGAACCATTGGTTCGATCAGAACTCCTAAGGTGTGGTTTCACAATATTTGTCATCATATACGATGAAGGTTTGTAAAAAGCGAATCTATAAAAAGCGATTGTTGAGTTCGTATGTTTTTTTTAGAATAGGGAGAATCTAAAAACTATTATTAATAATTAATACGATATGAATTATTTTAGCAGAATAGTAAATAATGATTAATACGATATAAGTTATTTGTGGGAAACAATAATAGGAATTTATATTTTAAAAGCACCACAGGAAGTCGCACAGATGCATCACTACAGCTTAACTAGGAACCTTGTTAGGTGTTAAAGAAGGAATTTAGCATGTGGGAGCCAGCAATGATCAATTCATCCTTCCAGAGAATCATCCAATTCTCAGAGAAATGCCTACATAACATAACATTGGGAAGAAGAGAACAAAAGTATTGTTTAATTTATGTGGACCAAACATTAATTAATTACTGAATAATATAGTTTAATTTTACTTTGGACACACAACTCCCTCATAATCCCTTCCCTTCAAGGCAAGTATATTATATATAAATGATATATATCCTCCAATCTTAAAATAATAATTATTATACAATTAAGTGAATGTGGCAGAGACCAAATGCCTGCCTTAATTAGTGGACAAAACATTTACAATAATCTAGCATCGAGAGATTTATTACTTATTTTGGATAATAGTGTGTTTGGTGCGGATATCTCAAATGGCCCTATGTATGTATTCCATAAAAAGAACAGTACTCATCCATTTTCCAATACAGGCAATCATGACGATCAATTTAGCATGCAGCACAAATGCACAATGACTAAGATTCATAAGTGAATGATTTTGAGGCCAATAAAGTACACTAGGATACGACTTTTGAGGCCAATAGAATACAAGTTGTTTAGCACTATATTTGCTATTAAAGTCTTTGCAAATGGATGAAAGTGAGGTAGCTACTACTTTCTTCGGTTGAAATATATAATTTAAAAAATTGGCCAAAAGAAATGATATTTTTTAAACAAATAAAATCAATATTCATTTCACTATACGGTCAAGAAAAAATGTACAAAAGTGTTTATCGGAAGTACAGACTCCATATGAAATTGTATGGGCCGCAAATCCCAACAACTATAGAAACCTCAGTCCTTGCTCACCAGCTATTATAACAGGGATGGGGAGGGAATGTGCCACCAAATATCACAATAAGTAAGACACTACCTAATTCTAGCTATCGGACTAAAAGGTAGTCCTTATTCTGGTACCATTACAGAGCTAGCTCTGTAACCGGTCCATACCAGCATTCTACTCGAATGTGAGGCCCGGTAGTTGTCCCGGGCTTTGCTTCCATGGTGATTTCTGGACCTTAACGCCTTCTATTTCCATGAGATCTAGAGATGTTTCCTCGCAGCGACGACATTTGCGGTCATCAGAATTCTGGATTCGCATCATAGCTTGCACCGAACTCTCCAGTCCCAAGTTCCGGAAACCATAGAATCAGGTTAGTTTGAAACTCTTGTCGTTCTCATCCGTCTTGTGCACTGATGACACTCGATTTGTCGTGTTCATCGCCCTTTTAAGCAACATTTCATGCATATTTGTATAGTTCTGGGTAGAAGTTTAGGGTGTTTCGTGCACTTCTAACTTCTATCTCGATTTAGTGTCTCGGACCCGTTCGGGGTCCATTTGATGTTATTTTGTAATGTTTTTTTATCGATTTTAGGCACACAGCGATACCGGGGCACTATTCAGAACTATATGATGTGGAAAGAGGAGCTAAATGCATCAAAGAATGAATAAATCACGAAGTTTGGGGACAAGAAGGAACTAAGACGGATGATTTAAGTTGCGTGGACCCGATGGTTGCTAAAATTCAAGACAAACATGGAGTTTTCATAGAGAACACGCTTGTATCCTTTTCACTGGAATTTTGGACCGAGAAGCAATTTTTACAGAACACGCCCATGCCCTTTAGGAACACAGCATGTTCCTCCCCCAGGCGGGTTTTCTCAACAATTTTCCTTCTCCAATTGAAAATAAACGATATAAATACTCCGGTTCTCCCTCATTCAAAAACAGACCCCTTTGGACGAAAATCAGAGGATATTAGAAACTTC
This sequence comes from Linum usitatissimum, assembly GCA_030674075.2. Classification (NCBI taxonomy): domain Eukaryota; kingdom Viridiplantae; phylum Streptophyta; class Magnoliopsida; order Malpighiales; family Linaceae; genus Linum; species Linum usitatissimum. The sequence goes on along the minus strand of JAUJYP020000285.1, from coordinate 7,915,562 downwards.
GGAGCGACGAGAAAGCATCAACTTAAAGGAGCTTGGACCGGAAGACATAATCAAGATTGACAGATCAATTTCTCCGAAGGTTCTCGGCGAAATTAGGTTTTTTGGATTTCTTCTTGTAAACCTAATTCCAATTTTTTCCTTTGCTGATTTTAATTTTTTCTTCATGATTATGAATAGTTAAACTCCTCGTGCTTAGATTAGATGAACCCTAGGTAATTCCTTCTAAACAGATGATTGTTCGATTTTGACGATTTATGCGAGTTGGATGGATTTTGGTTTATGTTTAATTTCGTTTCCGTTCTTATTCTTGCTTGGCCGTCTTGAATAGAACCTTGTTAAATTTTTCTTCCTCTCGAAAGAGCTTACATATCTAGAACACCAAAATTAATCAACTAGGTTAGGCGTTAACCATCGTATGAGCAGTTCTTGTTTGTTTTGTCGCCTAGCGGATTCTAGATCTTTGTCTCGAAAGAGCTGACTGGGATAGTAGATAGGTAGCAGATTAGCATACCCGAAAGGGCGTGATTTGATTAGTGAAGAAATGCGACGGTGAATTGAATCTGCGTTGTTAGTTTAAATCGTGGAATTTGTCTGTCATTGGTGAATTTGGAGAGCCTAGAGAGATTTCAAGTCTAAGCAATTTTCTCCCATTTGGTTCAAACCTTATATCGTGCAGTCTTGCAGCCTTGCGTTACTTTCCTTTTCATTTCCATTATTAGAATAATTGATAGTTTTAAAAATAGTGGAACTTACACCACAAAACCTTTTTAATTGATTAGCACTTCTCATAACTTTGAGTAGTCATGACATTGAGACCCTAGGGAGATTCAACTCCGGTTTATTCATTAGCCGGATTATTTTGAGACGCAGAAACCCCGTTCATCAGGCATCAAGATGCAGTTCTAAGTGTATTTTATTAGCACGCTACGATCAGATTGTCTCCAGAGTATTGCTAATCCTCTGTTGTGACCTTGTGCCTTGAAGGCGAAGCACCAGTCAAACCCACACTTGATCCGAACCGATTCCATCTTCTCCTTCGTTGCTAGGGTTTTGACCAGAGAAACTAAGTCGACTCCATGTGTTTGGACCATGTCATGGACCATGTTGACAACCCTAGGTTGGCCGAGTCCCCGTACATACTAGGTTAAGATCCTTATCAAAGAAACTCGGTGGTGGCTGTCGGCAGCTTGCTCCCCTCGAGAGCGCAACCTATCGTAGCTAGGGAAACTTCCGTGATGTAAATTAAGATGTTTTTATTCTAACTGAATGGCCAAAATAAAGGATTGACCCAAATAATTGGGAAAATATTTCGGTTCACTAACTCCATGGTTTAAATCGATGTTATGAAATTCATGAATTGATATTTTTATAAGAACTAAATACAATGATAAAACTTTTACCTAGTATAGATATTTGGTATGCATTTTAAATTTAGTTGTAATGATCAACTAATAATTATGTGGTGACTTATTGGTGCTTTGCATGGTACAATATTGGAACTACCGAAGTGTTCACTGTAGTTTCAACGGAAATTTGTTTTTCTAGGCAAGATTACATCGAACATTAGGTAAACAATTATTTTTCAAACATATATTACACAAAATGGCCATTCCAGGCTACTAGAGTGCACGATGGACCCTAGCCGAGCTCGAATGGCTACTTTCTAACGGTCGTTAGAAGAGCATTACAAACTAGCTGTTGGAGCTTGGCTAGGGTGCGCCGCGCACCACAAGTTGCGTTACGTATGGCTCCTACAAATTTTACTACTATTCAGGGACCTCACAACTCTAGTACCACCCATTTCCATGGCTCCTATGATGTTGTTAGTGCACATAACAACAAAACCGGAACTGGTGGCCACACATATAGGGTCTATTTAGATCACCAGAATATGTCAGATTTTTGTAGCTGTGGGATATTCCAGCATTCAAAGATTCCGTATGCAGCCATGCTTATGCAGTTTGCAACAAGATGAACTTCAATCCTTTCGAGTATGTGCATGTCATGTTCCGGTTGTCTACGATCACTCAGATTTATGGAACTAGTTTCTGCCCAATCGATGGATTAGAGGACTAGGAAAAGCATGGGGCAGCGAAGATCATCTCCAACCAAGCACTTCTATGTGTCCATGGGAGACCAAAACACAGCCGACTAACAACGAAATGGATTGGACTGAAGATGTGGAGCCGCACTATACACATGGGCCAAGACGGTCATAGGAGAGGGCATTGTCCCACTGTCCCACCGTCACAGATGGTTTGCCTGTTATGCCACCTTTTTTGCAATAACAGAAGGACTTTTCCATCAACATGAAGCTTGAGCAGGAACTCAAATCCATCTGGCAACCGCTAGCAAATGCATAGAAACTTCACCCCTATTAGACTATGTGGTTTTCAATGTTGCTTTACATTATTTCGGTTTATGTTGCATGTTGTTTTTAATGTTTGTTTTATGTTGTACCTCGAAGCTCAATCTGTTATATGATTGTTGCTTTAAGTTCAATCCGTTCTAGGTCTAAAAACACATACACAACAGAAAAGACACAAACATCATAAACATTTGGTTTTGTTTCAATTTAAGCCATTGGAGGCTCCTAGGGTGCACGACGCATCCTAGCCAAGCTCCAACGACTAGTTTGTAACGATCTTCTAACGGCAGTTAGAAAGTATCTGTTGGAACCTAACTAGGGTGAGCCGCGCATTCTAGGAGCCTGCAATGGCCATTTTTTATAATATAAGGTTTGAAAATTACCTATTTACTTATGGATTGAGAGAAATGACAGGATCTTCAAAGACATTGCTAAAAATGCTATACATATTTTCCGTAAAGTTAGATTCAATGTTGGCAGGTGGTTACTATCTGCAGGTGTTTTCACATATGAGAAGCTGAGATGTGGAACCAAATGTATATTGATCAAGGCTGATTTTTTTTTTTTGTGGGTTGGGTGTCGGTGGAATGTTTGGTGTCCACTACTTTAGTCTGATGTTTGGAATCGACTTTGCTTTGTGTAGGTGATGTGTTATTGCTTTAGTTTAATTTTTGTATGTTGGGTATTTATATTTCCTTCAGCATGAATAAGTTTCTTTTTCCTGTTTTCTATACAGTTTTCTTTTATTAATATACACACCTTATCGATAAAGAAAATTAACTATTTAAATAATTTTTTATTTTATCTTGCCTAAATTTTTTTTCCTAATTGCAACTAGGCTGTGCGTGGGATATAAGGTGTGAAAGCTTACTTCTAACCCATATTGTCTTGTTAAATAGGTAAATAGAAAGAAGATTCTCATATAAGCAAGGTTAACGAAAAGATGGCGGGGATGTTGTTATATGGAGAGTTGATTTCTTTGAAACCCAAGGATGCATTGCACGGCCGGAGCGGAAGGAATGTGAAGCCCTTGCATTATTGAAAGCACGACAAAGATTCAAGGACTGAAGATTCGAGTGGGTGATTATGTATGTTGATTCTCAACATGCATCTGTGTAGTGCCATGGGACTGGAGACCACCCATATCTCGAATTAATGTGGGAATGTTTTAGAAACTTGCTAGGTTTCATTTTTGTTGTCTGCATCACCTATCCTGAGTGTTAACTCTTCGGACTGGTACTTGTACAATCCTATTATTTTATACACAAGTAATTAATTAACTTAATGAAGCTAGTGAAGAATAAAAAAATAGTTAGTTAGAAATCTGTTACACCCACATTTCTTATAAATTATTAAATGACTAAAATGCCCTTAAAGCAACGAAAAATTCAAAATCCAATGAGGATTTTACGGTCTTTACCAACATGTTTGATTATCCACTCTTTACTTATTCTGATACCGTTAAGCTAAGGCCACACACATGTTTGATTACTCGAGCCAGTTGTCAATTGTTGTGATCCATCATCGGAAATCAAGGAGCCATGGAAGAGGCAACTCCGTGTCCAACAAAAAAAAATGAATCGAAGGAGAAACGGAAGGTGATGACATGAGGTCATGAATCACGTGTTGAGAAACGGGGCAGCAATATCAAGCAAGAATAGAACGAATGAGACACGACAATTTTTACGTGGAAAACCCAAATCGGGAAAACCACGGGACCGTAGTCCAAGCAACAACTACACTATATTTTTGTGGGATTACAAGTCCTCTCTAGGATAGCTAGAGGACTAAAAAGCACCTCAACAACAAACTTCTTGGATGACCAATACACCACAATGGATACTCACCAATACGGTGGATAACAAGAGCAAATTGACAAGATGAAGAGAAAATTCCAGAGACCAAACAGATTCGTAGACCCTCTGTCCAACGACAACTCCCAACAAACCAAATATCATAACAACTATCCCACCGACCAGATTGAAGCCAAAAGAGTCCTAAACATGCACGTCAAATGCTCTCTTGAACAGGCTGACCTGCTGCAAAAAACGAAAACTTCCCAGCAACCTTATCTTTTCTTCTCCTCTCTTCTTTTTGCTCTTTCACTCCTTTTGCTTTCTTCTCTGTAAATCCAGAGTTAAATAATCCCTCTATTTACTAATAGAGACTTCTAGAATACTACTTTTGATCTCCCCAATAAGTTCAAAAAAATAACTCAACCAAAACAATTACAATCACTCCTTAAAAACCAGTCAACCCAACCACCATATGTAGTTGGACCAACCGAACAAATCTCCCCCTCCAACTAATATAAAGGGTAGCACCAAACCCGCTTCCTTGTGACAAAAATGAACTTCTCACCTGGTAGGGATTTAGTCATCATGTCCGAGCCATTGTCATCCGTATGCACTTTGTCGAGCTCCAACAACTTTTCCTCCAAAGCATCACGAATCCAATGATATCGAACATCTATGTGTTTCGACCTCGAATGGAAGGTAGGATTCTTGCAAAGATGAATTGCACTTTGACTATCACAAAAGAGCACATACCTCTCTTGCTTAATGCCCAACTCTTGAAGAAACTTCTTCAACCATATCACCTCCTTACAACCTTTCGTTATGGCAATGTACTCGGCTTCCACTATTGATAATGCAACACATTTTTGAAATATAGATTGCCATGAGACGGTTGCACCTGCAAAAGTCATCATATATCCTGAGGTCAACTTTCTAGAGTCTACATCACCCACCATATTAGCATTGGTATATCCATCAAGCATAGCTTTGCCTCCAAAACATAAACACACTCTAGAATTACCTCTCAAGTAGCGAAGGATCCACTTCACGGCTGCCCAATATTCTTTTCTTGGATTGGAAAGGAACCTACTAACAACTCCAACGACATGAGCGATATCCGGTCTTGTGCAAACCATAGCATACATCAAACTTCCAACCGCCGATGCATAAGGCACATTCTTCATTGCTTCTTTATCTTCCTCACTTGTAGGACAATGCTTCGAACTCAAATTGAAATGTCCCGCAAGTGGAGTGCTAACCGCCTTAGCCTTTCTCATCTTGAACCGCTCAAGAACTCTCTCAATATACCTTCTTGAGACAACCAAATATTTCCATTCTTTCGATCCCTAGAGATTTTCATCCCTAGAGTTTGCTTCGCCGGTCCTAAGTCCTTTATAGAAAAGTACTTGCTCGACTCGTTTTTCAATCTATTGATCTCTCCAACATTTCGACCCACGGTCGACATGTCATCCACGTAAAGTAGGATTATAACAAAATCATTTTCAGCAAAGTGCTACACAAACACACAATGATCGGAGGTAGTTCTTGCATATCCGTGGTTCACCATGAATGAGTCAAATTTCTTGTACCATTGCCTTGGTGCTTGCTTCAACCCAGATAGGCTCTTCCTCAATCTACACACAAGGTCTTCTTTGCCTTTAACTTCGAACCCTTGCAGTTGATCCATATAGATTTCTTCCTTCAAGTCACCATGAAGAAACGCCATCGTCACATCAAGTTGTTCGACTTCTAAGTTCAAACTTGCAGCCAATCCAAGCACAACTCGGATTGATGACATCTTTACCACGGGAGAGAAAATTTCTTCAAAATCAACACCTTTCTTTTAGCTAGACCCCCTCACAACTAGTCGCGCCTTGTACCGAGGCTTTGAAGTAGTTTCCTCCGTCTTTAACTTGTAAACCCACTTGTTCTTAAGTGATCTCTTTCTCTTGGGTAGCTTCACTAAATCATAGACATGATTCTCCTTCAAAGACTTCATCTCTTCTTGCATTATTTTATTCCACTCCCCTTTTCTTCATGAGACATGGCTACTTGATAGTATTTGGGCTCTCCCCCGTCACTCAACATCACATACTCATTAGGAGAGTACCTTGTGGATGTTTTACGATCTCTTGTTGACCTTCTCAATTGGGGATAGAGATTGCTCTTCTTCAACTTGTTCTTCTTGCTCCAAATGCTCATCTTCTTGCTCTCCTTGATCTAGTATACCATGAGGTTCATCAGGCACTACTTCCTCATCATTTTCATGAGTTTGGGATGGATATATAGGCTCCAAATTAATTGGACTAGTTGCTGGAATTTTATTCTTTGCACCCCTTTCGACATCTTCACTTGTCTCCTCTTCAAGATAAATCACGTCCCGGCTCCGAACAATTTTTCTTGCGATTGGATCCCATAACCGGTATCCAAACTCTTCTCTCACATAACCCAAGAATATACATGGCTTTGCTTTGTCATCAAGCTTCGCCCTCTCAACTTTTGGAACATGAACATAGGCATTGCAACCATACACTCTCAAGTGCCCATACGAGACCTCCTTTCCCGTCCATACTCGTTGAGGCACGTCACCCTCCAAAGGGACCGATGGCGAGTGATTAATTAAGTCAACGGCTGTCTGCATTGCTTCTCCCCAGAAGGATTTCGGTAACTTGACGTGTGAGAGCATGCACTTGATTATCTCACAAGTTGTTCTATTCATCCTCTCGGCAACACCGTTATGTTGTGGAGTCTTGGGTACACTTTTTTGAACCTTTATTCTGTGAAATCGAGAATAGTGTTCGAATGGGCCTCTATATTCTTCCCCATTATAAGCCCTTACACACTTCAACTTGAGCCCCGTTTCTCTTTCAACTTCAACATGAAATTGCTTGAAGAAATCTAGCACTTGATCCTTGGTTTTCAAAGCATATGTCCACACCTTCCTTGAGTGATCGTCTATGAAACTGACATAATAGCTCTCCCCCAAGAGTTTTATCTCGCATAAAACAAATATCGGTGTAAATTAGATCAAGTATATTACTCCTTCTAAAAGGTGGGGATCTATGAAATGCAACTCTATTAGTTTTTCCTGCTAAACAATCAACACAAGTTTTAAGGAGAGTACCTTTAGCTCCGGGCAAGAGTTGTTTCTTGGAGAGTATTTGTAATCCCTTCTCGCTCAAATGACCAAGTCTCTTATGCCAAAGCTCAATCAAAGAGTCTTTCTCTGGATTGTTCTTGTTTGAAGAATCTACACTCTCTCTTCATATGTCCGGGCTTATTGCAATGATAACATGTGATTTCTCCTTGCGATCTTGTGACTGATTTTGAACTTCTTCTAGATATACCTCGGTTATTACTTTGATTCCAATAATTCTTGAAATTAGAATTTCGATTTTTACCTCTTCCATGATTATCGAATTTATCCGCCACCAAAGCTTGTGAATCCGCAAAAGTCTCCAATTTCTTTCTTCTCGCCTCTTCGTTCAATATACTATCCTTGACAATGTCCATCGTCAACTTGCCATTAGGTGCCGAGTTGCTAAGCGAAACAACCAAAGTCTCCTAACTATTGGACAACGAATTAAGAAGTAACAATGCTTGCACATCGTCATCAAGTGCTAACTTCATAGTAGTTAGTTGGTTCACAAACCCTTGAAAGTCATTTAAATTCTCCGTGACACTATGCCCATCCTTGTACTTCAAGTTCACAATTCTTCGAATGAGTGATGCCTTGTTTTAAGCTGCTTGCCGCTCGTACATTCAGTGAGGCTTTCCCTCACACTTATAAACAGCACCCAGCCCCTTCCACTCTTCGATGTGGGATAACCCAACAACCTCCCCCTCACACATCGGTCTCTCGGTATGCATTACCCATCTACCGTCTTTGACCAGATCACCATCGGTCTTTCAGACCGGATCCCGGGAGGTGTTGTCAACCTGGACTCTAATACCACCATTGAGAAACGGGGCAGCAATATCAAGCAAGAATAGAACGAATGAGACACGACGATTTTTACGTGAAAACCCCAAATCGGGAAAAACCACGGGACCGTAGTCCAAGCAACAACTCCACTATATTTTGGTGGGATTACAAGTCCTCTCTAGAATAGCTAGAGGACTAAAAAATCACATCAAAAACAATCTTCTTGGATGACCAATACACCACAATGGATACTCACCAATACAATGGATAACAAGAGCAATTATGATTGTAGTAAGCTTGGGATGATTTGGTTACTCTAGAAGGCCTCTATTCATGTTCAGATCATTAACTATTCAAAGCAATTTGCCCTTGTGTTGGTTGTTGGGGTGGAGCCCTTCTATCTTTGTGTGGTGTATGGTGCGAACAAAAGGGTAGAGCGCAATCAAATGTATGACCAAACAGCGGGATCTTTGAAAATTTATCTGTCCTTGACTATCTTGGGGGGACTTTACCGCTATCCTTGACCCTTCTAAAGCGTCAAACTTGATTAGATATAATGAAGGTATGCTGGATTTTGCAGAGTGGGTGAATGTGAATGAATTACTAGACCATAGAGTTGATGGGCCTTTTTTCACCTGCCATAATAACATAGTGGGGGAACCAATTGCTAGAAGACTTTATCGATGTTTTGTTAACTCATGATGGAGTAGTGTCTTCAGGACTAGCAGGATGGAATTAATAGAGCCAGCCCATTCTAATCATTGTGGGATAATTCTTGATTCTGAAGTGGTGATTTATTCTCTCCCAAAGCCGTTCAAAATTTTAACTTTTGGACTAAGAGAGAGAACAATGATAATGTTGTGAAGGAAGCTTGGTTGAACTCTGTTGCTCTAACTCACAGAAGAGGTTTGAAAGGGTGTATGTTCGTCTTAAGCAAGTTAGGATGGCTCTTAAAAGATTTCACTCGGAGTGCGTTCTAATCTCTTCTGAAGAGATCCGTCTTGCCATGTTCTCTAGTTTAGAGGACAAACGCCCAGGTCCGGATGGCTTTACTTCGTGCTTTTTCAAGCGTGTCTGGATGCTTGTTGGCCCTGATGTTTGCGATGCTATTCAACAATTCTTTTGCATAGGTAACCGCCCTAAAATTGTTAGTCTACCCTTCTTGTTCTTGCTCCAAAGAAGGTGAATGCCAGCCACATCATGGACTATAGACTTATTTTTTGTTACAATATGTTTTATAAGTGTATCACGAAGATTTTGTCTAAAAGGCTAATTAATTGTCTCCCTGATCTTATTCATTAATCTCAATCTGCTTTCGTCAAAGGCCGGCAGATTGGTGACAATATTCTAATGTCACATAAGATTGTTAATGGCTACCACCTGAAAAATACTACCCCTCGGTGTGCGTTGAAGGTGGACCTCCGGGAAGCCTTTGATTCAGTTGATTTGCAATTCTTGTTCACTGTCTTGAGGGCTATGCAAATCCTTGAGTAGTTTGTTGGGTGGATTAAAAGGTGTATGTCCTATGTTATGCTCAGTATTGGAGAGAATGGTGGCATGGTGGGCTACTTTGAAGGGGGGAAAGATTTTCATCAGGGTGATCCCCTTTCCCCACCCCCTTTGTCATTGTCATGGAAGTACTCCATTGTTTAATGGTTTGAGCTGCTTCTATTGGTAATATTTCCTACCATCTTAAGTGCAAAAATCTTAGGCTTTCTCATCTTTGTTTTGCGGATGACCTTCTATGTTTTACTAATGGGTCGACTCAAGTTCTGGACGGGATTTGTTCTGTGCGTAAGCAGTTTCATTTGCTCTCCGGTCTTCAGCTCAATCCTGAAAAAACAGAAGTCTTCTTCTCGGCTTCAACCGCACAGGATGTTAAGGATGAAATTATGGCATATCAAGGGTTTACAGAGGGGTGTTTGCCTGTGAGTTACTTGGGTGTTCCCTTAATTTTGGGAAAGCTTTCCAAGAGGAGTGTGATGTTTTGGCTGGCAGGATTACATCCAAAATTAGTGGTTGGCGGGTTTGCAAACCTTGAGCTGTATTGGACGCTTACAGCCCGTAACAATTGTGCTTAATATGATGAGCAATTATTGGCTTTCGGTCTTCCTTATCCCGTAATCGGTTTTAAGGAGGTTGAAAAGGCTTGCAGTGATTTTCTTTGGAGTGTCTCGGATGGGATTCAGAAAAAGGCTAAGGTTAGATGGACTACAGTGACTACACTGAAGAGGGAAGTTGGTCTTGGCTTACGAGATTTGTCAACTTGGAACGTTGCCTGTGTTTCTAGACATATTTGGAATCTCATTGTCCAATCGGTATCCTTATGGATTGTTTGGATTCGACGTTTCCAAATCAAGAGTGGGACTGTTTGGGATTGTAATGCAGGCTTATATCATCTGTGGGTTTGGAGAAGAATGCTTCATTTTCATGATCAGACTGCTCCTTTTATTTCTAGATGAACCAATGGCGAATTGCTTTGGCAAGGAACTCGGATGCCTCATTGTTCTGTTTCTCATGTTTGAAATTCTCTGAGATTGAAGAAACCAAAGATTCCATGGTATCAGCTCATTTGGTCTCCCTCTGTGATTTTGAAGCATTACTGTGAAAGGGAGATTGGTGACAAATTCAAAGGTTACAAGTTGGGGTACTAGTATTGACATTTCTGGCTTATATGTGATTTTGGGATTGATTCTGTCCGGCACATCGTTTTTTACTGTGACTTTGTGAAAGAGGTTTGGAAATACAGTACTAGAGACTCTGTTGAAGGCTCAAGCAGGGAAGAGAACATTGAACATACTGCTGCAACTTTTTGTTGGGTCTTCGACGAGTTCTCAACTTGGCAGGTTGTTTTGGAGAGCAGTGTTGAGCAATACTTGATACGAACGTTGTTGGAGGCATGCGGGGTAGAAGAATCGATCTGCACAGGAGATTAGTAGTCCTATCTGTAGAGAGGTTCATTTTAAACAAATTAGCCTGTAATTATTCTGCTCTTTTGATTTGAGTTGTTTTGCTCGGGTTTGAATTGTAAGGATAATACCTAATTGGTGTTGTTTTGCATGTGAGGTTCTTTTTCCTCCTCTTGATGAATATAAAAAAGTATATATTCATCAAAATAATAATAGTTACGTGCATCATTGAATGAAAATAAACTCACATACTAAACCTTAAATAGTTAAACCTAATTTGTACACTTTTCTGTCAATCTATTTCAAGTACACGTCAATCAACCAACAAATTAGATTATTACTACTGGTGCATTCTTTGTCATTGGCAGATCAATCTGAAACATTCATCTCGAATGTTAAATCTAACGGCTTAAGGGGCCAACTTAAATCAAAAGTATATTTATCATTTTAACTTTTAGTTCTTTTTTAATTTTATAAACTAACTTCGGTCTCCAAAAGAAAAATTTCAAACAATTTTTACGTTATCGAAGCTCCGTTTATTTTTAAAAAATCATCCACCAAATCACCTTCATAGGATCTATTTTTCTAGATTTTTTAGAAATTGTTTTCTGTTAACTTGTTTTACTCAATTTTTTATCCGTATTAGTTTTTTTAAAAATTGTACTTGTTTTGCAAACTAGTACAACACATGGAGCCGGAATCATTTTTTGTATTTGTTTTTTTAGTCACAACCAAAACAAGTACATAGAAAACAAGTACAACACAACATAAATAAATACATAAAAAGCAAGTACAACACAACATAAATAAGTACATAGAAAGCAAGTACAACATATCAAACAACAGAAAGAAGTACATAGAAAAAAAGTACAAAAATACATAGAAAGCAAGTACAACTAAAATTGCTATTGATCGGAGCCATTTAACTCGGATCAATTCGACGGCCGATCCAACGGTCAATAATCATTTTCGCCAATTTCAATCTGACGGTTGGAATTTTACCAAAAGTATAACGGGAATACAAAAAATACTTTCTCTTTTTCAACTTGCCTTTCTCTCTCCTCTATACTTTTCTCACGTAAACTGGATATAATAATGACATAACAATGATGTAATCATGACGTAATGTGGATATAACATTTACATATGAAGTCGACATAATAAAAAACGCATAACAGACTCATAAAGTGTATATATCACAGACATAAAAGAGTGGTAAACTGGACATAACGATGATGAATTCAACTACTCGTAAGGTGGGCGTAACAACGACATAACGAGCCCGTAAAATGGTCGCATTAGCGACATAACATGTACGTACAATGACCACACTCATGTGATTTTTTTCCAATTTTTTTATTTCGAAACTACCTCCATTCAAGTCAATTCTTTCGACACATTATCAACTGTTGGATGAAAGTTTACCCAAAAGTAGTCTGATCCAACGGCTCATGATCTGTCGGGACAATTTCTCGGAACCACCTCTTTCAAACCGTAGCCGGGTTGAAGTACAACACAACAGACAAAAGAAACAAGTATTGTAAAAATAACGTACATGAAAGGAAAATGACACTAAAAAAACACATTAGTAAACTATAAGACAAGAAACTCGAGTACATATAGGAACTCAAGTACAAGAATTGGTATGGTGTTGAGTACAAACTGAAGAAACGGCAAGTGCATTAAAAACACGAGTACATAACAACCGAAACAAGTGTACACGAACAACTTGAAGTAATGACCATTTTATTACGAGAATCAAGTACAATAAAGTAAAAATCAAGTATGAACGAGTACAAAGTCAAGAAATTAAACGATATGTACATCAAATAAAATCGAGTATAAAAATACAAACAAAAATAAGTACTATAAAAATCAAGTACATAAAAATAAAATGACAGTCAAAATAAACACTAGTACATGAAAAACAAGTACATTAAATAAACATGAGTATATAAACAAGTACATATTTGTGTATTGTACGTTCTTGTTTTTGTACACATGCAATTACACCTACACATGTTTGTGTACATGTTTTTATACGTGCATGATTTTTTTTATTACACGTACTTGTATATTTATCTTTGTATTTTCTTTTTATATCATATGGATTCGTATATATATTTGGTTTTTAATAATTTGTATCAAAATCAATTAATTTAAAGGAAACATTTTTGTGGAAACATACATCCGATATAAATATTATATAATGAAATATTATTAATTGGTTTTTTTATAAAAAAAAATGTTGAGTTAACATCTGTCAAACAATGTAACTAAATCACTTAAATTTATTTAATTTACATCCGTATAAGGTTTCTAATGACACACAAATTGGTTCATCATCTGAGTTTAAATGGTGATTAAAGGGATGAGAAATCTTGAATACTTACGTTGTGAATGATTTTACCCCTTGATTTGGTATAAATGAATTTCTCGAATTTATTTTAAAATAAATTTTTGTGTTTGGTTTGTAAAAAAAATTATTTTCAGTTCTAAATTTTGAATTCGGCGAAATTGAGACTAGTGTTAGCAATTCCGTTGAATTGAGTAGGTATTTTGAAATGAATTCTACAAAAGTTTATGAATTAATTAAAATGATTTATCTACCATCAACTAATAACTAAATTAACACCATAATAATTCAACCTAATATATATAATTAGAGTTGGCCGACTCTTTGTTTGCACAAACTTTCTCATTTTTGTTACCAACAACAAAGCACCAATTTGAAAGAAGGTAGATACCTCAATTCTTCTTCTTCATTCAATAACCATCACATTTTTTAATTATTATTTGTTATGATTGTCATCAAATAGATTCGCTCTTTGTTAATTGTCATTGTTTTTTAGAATATGTCGGTTAAGATGATATGGTTGCTAATTTAATAAGTTCTTCTACTCAATGAGTAATAGTAAAGTCTGCTTAAAGGGTGTATGTGAAAAATTTTTATTTAATTCAATTTTGAATCGTATACCAAATATAATTTGAAATTTTAATTTAATTTATTTTTAAAAATTGAATATGGCATTCCAAACATAGTAATTCATTTCGAAACACAGAGTTCGGGAAGTTGTTGGGGGAGCAATACATGAAGCAGAAATACAAATCGGTGGCAGAAGAATCGGCTTATCTATACCAGAAGCAAGCTTGGGGCCCGTTGGTAAGGTTGTTGGAGGCGGAGGATATGAAGACGAGCCAAGGAAATCTGCAGCAAGATTCGGGCGCTGGAGGCTATATCGGAGCGACATAGGTTATCGTATACAATTTCATAAATTTGGGTAATTTAGTTGTATTGTTCGATATATTTAGATGTTAATTAATATTTTCTTTATTAACATAAATTTGTTAATGATATTCTACCACATAATGTTTATATCGTAAACATGTTTTATTAAAGTGTCCACTTTAATTTAAATATGTTTTGTGTACAAATTAAAGAAAACTAAATAAAAAGAAAGAAAAGGAGAAATGCCACGTGACATGCAAGAAAGCAAAAGCAAAAACACGAGTATAATGCGGTTTATGTCACTGTAATTTTAAGTTATTGTACCGGATGCCACTATAATTAAGATTTTGTACTGGATATCATTGTAGTAGTGTTTATATACGCTTACCTATTATTGTAGGTTTTTAAAGATCTAAATGGTCACCAAGTTAAAATGACGTCATATTATTGTATGTTTATTAATTTTTTTCAGATCCACTAATTTATAAGACCCAGAACCGCTCACGTTTGGCTCGTAAAAAGTTCGTCTCTGACTCGGCTCAATTTTCTAACAGTCACCAAGTTACAAATAATTCAATTAATGGCACATGTAAAGTATATCACGCAAGTTTGAACTTAATTAACCTCTCCATCATGAAAGTTTGAATCCATTCACGATGAAGGTAATTTTCACCTTTTGCTCACATTGTACATCAACGACATATAATTAAACACTCTCCATCATGGATTCTTTATCCAATCATGGTACACGTAAGTAGTTTTTTTAGCTTGAAATTGATTAGTTAGAAAATTGAGATCAACATATGATCGTCGAGAGTTCATCGGAGTTTTGTCGGGATTCGTCAGAAAAGAGATAACATATTTTATGGTTTGTGTGTTTAGTGGGGCAATTACGGCATTTATTATACTTTGAGTGATTTTTAGAAAGGCGGCGAATAGTACACCCAGCAATGAATGAGGAAGAAGAAAATGGGAATTCATTGTTTTTTTAACTTTTTTCGAATTTACTAGTTTACGTCATTTTAACTTGGTGACCTGTTAAATCTTATAAAACCTACAATAATAAATAAGTATATAGAAAATATTACTAAAATGACATCTGATATAAAATCTTAAATATTATGACATAGGACACAATAGCTAAAAACTATAATACCATCAATGATATTTTACTAAAAAAACACAAGAATAAACAAAAAAAAGGAAAAAATGACAAATTTGCCCTTCCCACACATTATTTTCCGGCAACAAACACTTATTTTGTTTGCTGCAAATCCGGACTCGGTTAATTCTTACGAAGCTAAGGAATCATAGCTACTCTTATTGGACTCTTCATGTACATATGATAGTTTCTAAAGGTGCTACTTTGAATGATGAGTGAACCCTATCATATTACATTTGGTTGTTGGAATTCTCTTCTTTGAATGAAAAGTGTTCTCTATACTCATTTACATACTTTTTCAGAACGTAAAATTAATGAACTTATTCTTCATTTTATATAGTTTAGGCAAGTTGTGTAAAACCTCGAAAAATTAATAATTTATTATAACACTTTTCATTAAATTTATAAAAAAAGTAAAAATTTTACTTTTAAAATTGTACATTTTAAATTTAAAGTGTAATCTCAAGTATTTTTTTGGATTTACTAATTCTCTATATAAATGGATGAAACCCTAACAAAACTACAAAAGAGTATTTAGTTCTATAAATGGCAAAGGAAAATAGATGAAAGTGCAGGAAATTGACGGTAACCGTTTTAAATTTAGCGGAAAAGAGTTTTAGAATTTTAAAATATTTTTTATTTGCGTTTATTTATTTATTTTCCATATCTCTCCCTAATCCTATTCCTTCTTTCTCCATGCACTTCATCAACTCAATGTGTCTTTCAACTTCGCCTTCTTCCACATCCCTCTCTCAATCTCAGACGCCATACATTCATTCTCCGGAGGTGTCTTCTCCAACTTCACGATGAACGCCGTCTTCCCTTCCAATTCCTGTCTCAGATCGCCGATCGTCGTTTCGAGCTCAGAAACCTCAATCGCAATCTCGAAATTCCTCTGCTCCATATGATCCCTAGCATCGTTCCTCCACTATTTCGCTGCATGAATCTGCTGCACCAACTCCTCGACGATCTCAATTGTCCTCTTCATCACCAACCTTCATTCTTCCATCCCCAACCACCACGATGTTGCCAGAATGACAGATCTGGGTCGAATTTTTAACGGTCAGAGAGGAGGTCAGGTCGTCGTCGTGGGGAAGGAGCGAGAGGAAGCTCCGGCGGCGGGAGTCGTCATTAACAACGTTCATAATTGGCAGGGAAGAGCGATCAATCTATAATTGTTAAAATATGGATCTTTCACTCATAGACAACAAGCCACCAACACAATCCACCAACAAGACACCAACAAGCCACCAACAAGCCACAAACAAGCCATCAACAAATCTCCATCATCAAGCCACCAAAATTAAATAAAGTTAGTTGTGATAAGATGTTAAAATAAATATACTTTGTCTTGTTAAGTTTGTAAAGGCTATATAAAGCCTTACATCTATCGTGTATTAATTCAAGCAACTCCATTCCAAAAACACAAAAGAAAGAAGCAATTAGCTTTCTCTGCTTCTTTTCAACACATTTCCAACTTTTCACTTTACAAAACAATCACCCAATTTCATCTTTTTACATATCAATCATCAAACTTTCATTCTTTACATTTCAATCACCACATTATTCCAACATGGTATCAGAGCCCTAATTGTTCTTACGGGCCAAAAATCACTTCCGCAAAAATTACCTTACCTTTTTTACTATTTATCAAAAATTACCTTTAGTCCAAAATTACCAAAATGTCTACCACAAATATTTCCTTACCTTCACCTACAATTTTCAAAGGTGAAAATTACGATTATTGGGCGGTCCGAATGAAAGCTTTTTTCATGGCCAACGATCTTTGGGAGATTATCGAAGACGGCATCGAGCCTCGCAAATCAGATGAAAAATCATCGGAAGAAAAATCATCGAAAGGCCAAGAGAAGCAAAGTAAAGAAGTCGCCATGAAAAATATGAAAGCCATCACTTTCATACACGCATCCGTCTCGAAAAATATTTTTCCAAGAATCGACGCCGCCACCACCGCAAAAGAAGTTTGGACAATTCTTGAAAAGGAGTTCAAGGGTACGGAGAAGGCGAGAATCATCAAACTACAAACGTTGAGGAGAGATTTCGAGAACCTTAACATGAAGGACGGTGATATGGTGAAAGACTACTCAACCAGAGTAGCCGAGGTAACAAATCAAATGAAGCTCTACGGTAAAAACTTTACAGATCAGAGAATCGTGGAGAAGATGCTCAGAAGTTTGCCAGAAAAGTTCGACCCAATTGTCGCTGCCATCGAAAAATCAAAAGACTTATCAAAACTCACCATAGCAGAACTTTCAAGCTCTCTAGAGGCACACGAGCAAAGAATGAACAGAAGGAGTGAAGGAAACATCGAGGGAGCACTCCAAACAAATCACAAACAAACGTCTTCCAAGAACAATTGGGGAAAGCGACATAGCACCAAGTCTTCAACCGGCAAATACCCATCTTGCGGAACTTGCAAAAGAACCAACCATCTTGAAAAAGATTGTTGGATAAAGAACAAAGTTCAATGCACATTTTGCAAGAAATTCGAGCACATCGAGAAAGTCTGCAAATTCAAGCAAGCAAGTCAAGGATCGGATCAACCTACTCGTCAACAACATAATAAGAACCACGAAGACTCAACAAAAAATAATTTTTCACTAATTGCCTGCCATCTATGTGAAACAGAGAAGCTAGAATGGCTAGTCGATAGTGGATGCACCAATCACATGACATATGACGAAAAACTCTTCTCCGAAATCAACCGAAACATAAAAACCTCTGTCGGGATGGGAAATGGAGCATTGGCAGAAGCTAAGGGCAAATGCATTACAATCCCCAGGAGGCACAATAACTATTCGAGACGTCCTACTTGTACCAGCCCTCAAAATGAGTCTACTCAGTGTCGGTCAACTAATGGAAAATGGTTTTTCACTAACCTTTGATAATAGTTGGTGTCAGATCCATTTTCCAGAAGGCGGAAAAATGCTCCAAGTTCCTATGAAAAATAGGAGTTTTCCACTTAGCTTGGCGTATGGACACGTTGGATTGCAAGCTCAAGTCGACGAGTCCAGATTGTGGCATAGGAGATTCGGCCACTATAACATGAAGGCGCTCAAGTATCTCCAAAAGAAGAATCTCATCAAAGACTTACCAACATTACAAAGCGGTGAAGATGTGTGCGAGCCATGTCAACTCGGGAAGCAACACAGAGAATCATTCCCATCACAAAGTTCGTGGCGAGCAAAGAAGAAGCTGGAGTTAATCCACACCGATGTATGTGGACCGATGCAAGACCCAAGTCTCAACAACAACAGATACTTCATATTGTTCATCGATGACTTCACCAGGATGACATGGGTGTATTTCATGAGGCACAAATCTAAGGTCTCTTCAATCTTCAAAAGATTCAAAACCATGGCCGAGAATCAAAGCGATGAGAAAACCAAAATTATACGATCCGACAGAGGAAAAGAGTATAACTCCAATGAATTTGAAAAGTTTTGTGCAGTTGCAGGCATAGAGCAGCAGACCATCGTACGCTACACTCCACAACAAAACGACGTCTCAGAAAGGAAGAACAGAACCGTGATGGAGATGGCGAGGTGCATGCTAGCTGAGAAGAATCTACCCAAATCTTTTTGGAAGGAAGCAGTCAACACAGCTGTTTACTTGTTGAACAGACTTCCAACACGAGCCCTCAAAGACAAAATTCCAATAGAGGCCTGGAGCGGACACAAACCAACAGTGAAGCACCTGAAGGTATTTGGCTCAATGTGTTACACACATGTTCCAGACCAGAAGAGACACAAGCTAGAAGACAAGGCAGAACGAGGAATTTTTGTCGGCTACAGCTCTCAGTCCAAAGGGTTCAAGGTGTATAACATTGAAACAGAAAAGGTCATCATCAGCCGAGACATAAAAGTTGATGAAGATGCTACTTGGAACTGGGTTGAAGGAAAGTCTGAGAGAAGACAAACAGTGACAACTCATACGCTACCGGATCCAGAACCATCTCAACCAACAGATCCGACCAACTCAGACTCAGATGGAGAAAGCTCAACCAATTCATCTGAATCGCCACCAAAGAAGATGCGATCATTGGCGAGATATACGACTGCAACAGAGCTGTGGTTGAACCTCACTGCTATGAAGAAGCATCTCAATATGAAGAATGGAATGTTGCCATAGAGGAGGAGCTGAAGATGATCGAGAAACACCAAACTTGGGAGCTAACCAAACGACCTTTTCAAAAAAAGGTCATCGGTGTCAAGTGGATCTACAGAACGAAGATGAATCCTGATGGCACAATCAATAAACACAAAGTAAGACTCGTAGCCAAGGGATATTCATAGGAAGCAGGAGTCGATTACTCCGAAACATTTGCACCCGTCGCCAGACACGATACCATCCGAATACTTTTGGCACTCTCAGCACAAAAGGGGTGAAAAATCTTCCAACTCGACGTCAAATCAGCATTTCTTAATGGTTATCTTGAAGAAGAAGTCTACATCGAGCAACCTGAAGGCTATGCCATCCGGGAGAAAGAAGATTATGTTTACAAATTGAAGAAAGTACTATACGGCCTTAAACAAGCTCCGCGAGCATGGTATAGCAGAATTGACAACTACTTCATCAAAAGTGGATTTAGAAGGAGTCCAAGTGAGCCTACACTCTACGTGAAGAAGGTAGACACGGAAGATTTTCTAATTGTCTCACTTTACGTGGATGATCTATTATTTACAGGCAGCAATCCCGAAGAAGTACAGAAGTTTAAGGCCTACATGAAAAAAGAGTTTGAAATGTCCGATCTCGGAGAAATGAACTATTTTTTAGGGATGGAGATTCATCAATCAAATGACGGGATCTTCATACGCGGAAAAAATATGCTTGAAGATATTCTAAAGAAATTCAAGATGGAAAAGTGCAAGCCGATCGCTACACCATTGGAGGCAAACCTAAAATTATCAAAAGAAGACGGCTACGCATCAACCGATGAGAAGCAGTTCAGAAGTTTGGTGGGAAGCTTACTCTATCTCACAGCCACCAGACCAGACATGATCTATGCTGCAAGTCTACTTTCAAGATTCATGCAATCACCAAGCGAAGCTCACTTTGCTGCCGGCAAAAGAATCTTGTGATACCTTCGAGGCACGGCGGATTATGGAATCTTCTACAAGTCCAACTCAACCGAAGATCTCAAAGGCTACACCGACAGCGACTAGGCCGGTAGTGTCGACGACATGAAAAGCACTTCCGGATACATTTTTTTCATTGGTTCAGGAGCCATCTCCTGGAACTCTAGAAACAGTAGCTCAATCAACAGCGGAAGCCGAATACATCGCCGCGTCATCAGCCGTTAGTCAGGTAATCTGGATCAGGAAAATTCTTTCTGATTTAGGTTGTCTTACCTATGGAGCTACAACAATTTATTGTGATAGCAAGTCGGCGGTTGCTATTGCCAAAAACCCGGTCGATCACGGAAGAACAAAGCACATCAAGGTGAAATATCATTTCATCGAGAGAAGTCGAAGGAACACATCAAGTTTCATTAATTAATTGCGGATCCAACGAACAAGTTGCTGACATTTTCACGAAGCCTCTTCCAAGGGACAAATTTCAACACTTTCGAACTGCACTCAGAATGATGAGTCAAAGATCCAAGGAGGAGTGTTAAAATATGGATCTTTCACTCATAGACAACAAACCACCAACACAATCCACCAACAAACAAGACACCAACAAGCCACCAACAAGCCACAAACAAGCCATCAACAAATCTCCATCATCAAGTCACCAAAATTAAATAAAGTTAGTTGTGATAAGATGTTAAAATAAATATACTTTGTCTTGTTAAGTTTGTAAAGGCTATAAAAAGCCTTACATCTATTGTGTATTAATTCAAGCAACTCCATTCCAAAAACACAAAAGAAAGAAGCAATTTGCTTTCTCCGCTTCTTTTCAACACATTTCCAACTTTTCACTTTACAAAACAATCACCCAATTTTATCTTTTCACATATCAATCATCAAAATTTCATTCTTTACATTTCAATCACCACATTATTCCAACAATAATTTTTAAAAACAAAGTGACCATTCTACATTTTCCAAAAGTTAAGTGACCATTCAACTTGTGAACCTTACTTTCATAGTTAGTGACTTTTTAAACGTTTTACAATTAAGGACAGGGGTATTTTGCAAAGATTAAGGACAATGGGCTATTTAGCAAAGATTTAAAAATTAAGGATTGGAGGGGAAATAAGAGGTAGGTGCAGAACAACCACAAAAAAATTTAGGAGTTGCAAACAAGTTATTCGTGGAGAGATTACATTAATAATTATAGTTAGTTATTTTTTTATAATAATTAATTATATTTTATAATTGATTATATTTAAAGAATAACGGGTTATAATCACTTATTATAGTTAGTTATAGTTTGAAATCAGTTACATTTAGTACATAAGTTATGATATTTTTAATAATTAGTCATAATTATAACTAATTATTATCTATAACTAGTTATATTTAAATTATAATTAAAAATTATAATCAATTATATTTTATAACTAGTTATAATTAAAAATATGATTGGTTATATTTTCAAATAACTAGTCATGATTGTAACCAGTTATTTTTTATAATCGATTATAAAACATATAAGTGGTTATAATTTTAAAAAAATATATAACCGATTATAAATTTTACCGAAAAACTAGTCGGAAAGAAGTGGGCCGGTTACCAGAGGCTTGAAAAACTAATCACCAGAGTCTCACCGAAGCTTCCGTCGGGCGAACACCAAAATCTAGCGAGTAAAGACGTGGGCCGGTCACCCATGAGTGGCAATAGCGTTTATAAAAATAATATATTAAAATAATTTTATATACACCCTTCAATTAATTGAAGGATTAAATTTTAAAAATTTGAACATCCTGAAACACCCTATATCCTGGATTTCAAACCTCCTCCGAGGTTGATGGATTGGTGACTGATGAAAACGCCGGCTCAGTCAATCGACTAGTTAATACAAACTTTCCACGTGTCACGATGATGTGGTGAACCTTTCTTGGCCACTTATTTATACTTCTTTTTTACTTCAACTGTAATATATATAAATATATACTAATATCTAATGCATTGAGCTAGATAATTAAATTAATTCAGTCCTCATTATTAAACAGAACTTGGACTAAAAATCAGAGTCCCCATTGAACAAAATGTACGTTTGATGTTCGTTCGATGACAAATGGAGACAGGTGAGGTGGGAGTGGAAGGGGAAGGCCATTGTTTTCTCTCATGTCTATTATTTTGCAAATGACGGATTTAGGTTCGAAATATATATTAAGTTAGATTTGAATCAAAATGTAAGGCTTACTCTTCTTTTGTTAATCTCGATGGACTAGTTTGTTTGGTTTAATTAGTTGTTGATGAATAAATGTACAGTTAGTTTTCTACAGTAAATCTGTCCCAACTGTAATTTGAGTGCTTAACTATGAAACCCTATTTAATTTAACAAAGCATACTCTCATTGAGTATTAATTTAACTAGCTAGCTAGTTCTGCCATCTTTAATTAAGTATAAACATTGTATTCACCCAAATAGTTAAACATAGATACGCATGTATAGAGCGGGTAATGGAGGTTCTACTAATTAAGTCTGTAACTATTATTTCATATGTTTTGGATGATAATAAAAAGAAAACTATTATTTCATATGTCAAACGAACGGATTAAATTATAATATAAGGCTTTTTCATATAAATGAGAAAACTGTTGGTAATGACACATATTCTAACCATTTGAATTTGTGGCCAAGATGGAGGTATATTCATCTTCCCTAATTCACAACATTTTAATAAGTTGGTAAAACAAACAAACAAAAACCACTTAGGATAAGGTTGTCTTGTCCAGCTAATTAAACTGCACGTAAAGTTAGTTAGTTCCTATGCTCGTTGACGGTAGCAAATACAAATGAAAAATTTGGAATGGTTTCGCTTACATCATCCAACTGCCAACAACTCCAACAAAAAAGGCTTCAGCGTCCCTATTAAATTATTAAGCAATTTTTTTATTTTTAGGGTATAATTTGTAAATATTTTCAAGTTTTATTTTATAATATCGTTCAAATACTTTTTTTTCGTCAGAGTAAATCGAGACTTTTTGTCAATACAAGATAATTGTGATAGAAGACTTAAACAGTAATTGTGATGAGCCATTTTCGGCCTGAGTAGCAAATCATCTTGATTTAATCTCCGATAGTTAATTTACGATTCAGTTTAGAGTTATAAAATACCTTCTTTAAAAAATGCGGGCCCTCCACCTGCTCTGCCGCCTGTTAATGGACCTTCCATAATCAATATAGTGCTTCAATCAGATGGTCACCCAGACACTAAGAGGAATTACCACAATCTAAGGGCGCAGGTCACATACGAAGGGACTAACCGTCAAATAGTGTTCCAAGCAAATCTTCTCCAAATGGCTATACAAATAGTACCCACCATCATTGCCAGGCGGTCACCACCGCAACCCAACGATTCTCGAACCAGCGATTCGTTGTTACTCTTAACGACTAGGGCAGAACAATTGGTGTACCATATAAGGGACGTAAAACACACTTCCAAGTTCTTGACGTAGAGCTTTGCCGCTAGCACCAAAACTTAATAGGTAGAATTTCACTTAATAGAGATAAAACTTCGACACTGGCTCTTGAGTAACCAATAGAGTTTCGCTGCCATTGCCTGAATCTGGTTGGTAACTATTTCTCCGGTGACACTGGAATCATGGAGTTTCATCATCAGTGCCAAAATCCATCTTTAATACTAGAATTTACCAGTAGAGTTACATTATTGGCGCCAAAATTTTACCGATAAAGTTCTATATGTTAATTGAAATTTTACTGGTACGGTGTCATGCCAGAATCATACAAGTAAAGCTTTGCCGTCGAAATCATACTAGTAGAGTTTTTTCGCACACTCGAAGTTTATCGGTTAAATCTTTTTCGCTGACACCAAAATTCTACTAGAGTTTCGTGCCGTCAAGGAGATTTTACGGGTAGAGTTTCCCTACTAGCATTAGAACTTTACTGTCTGTGAAGTTTCTCACCCGTGATTGGAATTACCAGTGAGTGCCTCTGAGCTGCCGAAATTCTTCCCATAAGAGTTTATTCATCGAAATTCTACTATTAGAATCCCGATTCACTGTTGGAATTGTATCCAGTAGAGTTGCGCTGCCAAAATCCTACCAATAGAGTTCCGCCTTCAAAATTCTTCAAGTAAGATCATGCTTTGGCAAGTGTACCATCGAAGTTCCACTGCTAGAAATCTGTTAAAAAAGTTGCTTTGCGAAAAAAAGCATCAAAGTTATGTCGCAAATCTTTCAGCAAAGTGCTCCTAGAGCTGGCAACTGTGCTACAAATGTGTATTGTATGATAAATACACACAACATAACTTAGCATTCAAGCATAAAATTTCAATTTCTAAGTGAATTTCAAAACACAGATTTGAAATTCTAAGTACAAATACATCTATCAAAACAAACCTTAAAATTCCAAGTTTGATCAATTGAAAGTACCCTGTGACTTGTAACGAATTGACCGCTTATCTTTTACTATCCCTATTAACCTGATAAGTAATGACTTCTGATCCATCAATAACAGGTAGCAGGAACTGCGGTGGGCAGCATAGAATCTGGTTCCTGAAGAAAAACATCGAATGATGCGCTGGTGGAACCATTAAAGCACCTTTCTTTCATCCATGTCCTTAGTGGTTCGGGATTTAACTGCAACTAGGAGAGCTCTAGAAGAAAAAAGTGAACCAGATAGCCAGATCCACCGAAATTCACTCACACACTATTCTGGCCCTGAATACTAAGTATAGAGATCAAATACCAACAACTTTACATTAACAAATTCAGGCAGCTTGGTGAACCATACTAATAATGCACTTGTGCATATATATCATCATGAAATGTGCACAAGAGATCACTACTGGTATAAGCCTGCATACCTTTCGAGTATGAAAACAGCAATATGATGTGCCTAAGGTTGGTATCAAATTATTTACAAGTAAGCCCTGCTGGAAGATAGAGTGGAGGAAAAAACCGCATGAACCTTCATGATATAGACAGAAAGGTATGGCAACTCAAACTTGACAAGTCTTACAAAATTCAACTATAAACCTCCTCTTAATGAAATCCTAATAGAACTGAGCTGTAAAGCTCTTTCCATGGAGACGTTGAAACCAAAAGAAACAATAATAAATGAATCCTAAGCCCTGAATATTGCCCCGAATTGATCAAGTTATTCTAAACCAATAATGGACAGAATCACTCCAAACAATTGGAGGCAGAGTAACCGGTTCACAAAACACCCCCATTCCTGAATATCTAGCATTCTTGAAAGCTGAGCAATCCCATCTAAAGCAGTTGAGTTTCAACAACAGCAGCAATTTGACAACGCATACTTCTAGTTAAGCTAGCCATCAATCACATACCAAGAGTCAATTTACGTTATATAATCCTACGCAAAAACAGCCTCAGCCCTAGAACTAGTATGCAAGATAAATTCATGTCAACCAATTGCATTGATAAATGGTAATTGAAGACACAGTATAGCAACGTTCAATTCCAATCATTGGAAGCAAAACAATCACATTCATAAAATATTGAAAAGCGACACTCAAGAATCCTCCAGCAATTCAATTAGAAAGAGCACGCAGACATTGAACACAAGAATCCTCCAGCAGAACTCATCGGTTGGTAAGTCATGTAGAGAAAGAAGCAGAAGACACCGTCTGGAAAAGCAATTAAATAGTATTTATTATTTCTTGGTGTCTCCTTTACCTCCGGAAGAATTTCCTCCGGAACCCTGCGCGGCTTTCTTCGCCGCCTTCTCTTGCAGCGCCTTGGCGTCCCTGAGATCAACAAAAGAATCGAAATTTAGGACATCTACCTCCACAGCTGAAAAAGAGGAGAAAAGAAACGAGAAGGACCTCTCGCGGCGTTGTTCAGGGGTCAAGCCGTCGTCCTTGCCCTTGCCGCCCTTAGGGTTGCGAGCATTAGCTCTGTCGCGATCACGCTCCCTCTGACTTCCGCGTGAGGATCCAATCCAACCAAACAAAGCATAAGGAGTTAAGGAAACACAAATTAGGTAAAGAAATAAATTGAGAAATCTTCAATCTTGAGATCTGCTGCTGAGAAGATAGGAAATAATCGGAACATAAGAAAAAGGATATGAGTCATGTTGTTGGGTGAGATTCGAGCGAAGAAATTGGAGACGGAAGGACCAGAGAGGTTAGATTTGCTATAGCTGTCGGGCAACGAAGGCCGACGACGCGAAGCAGAAGAGAATAAAGTCAACAAACAAAACAACCAAAATAGTACACCAAACTAATAGATCGTGTTCGTTCGTGCGATCCTCCGTCTTTTTTTCTTTAAACTTCATTTTTGTCTTCTCCCCTATTTAACGATTCTTGTATGACGAAGATTTTTTTTTAAATAAAATATTTATATTTGATATAAAATTAAGCAAAGAGAAGACAATACAAAAATAGAGGGAGAGAATTATGTTTATTAATGTGTGTAGAATAATACAAGTGAGAATTTTACTTATAGGCTTATGAGATAGTAATTTATACTTTTTAACATTACTAGAAATAAAGAAGGGGAATAAACTACATTAAATTATACAATAAATATAGAAATTATAATTGTGCATTCATTATAGTGATAATCTTCATAACACTCCCCTTTGATTGCCCAATGATTTTATATCACATTTTCCAAATATATTTTAAATACCGCATCATTAAAAACTTTATTAGAAAAACTCATTGGGAAAAATTTGATGATAACGGGGCGTAAATTAACTATCTGATCCATCTAACGATACAAGGCTCGAGACACCACAACTTCTTACTAGCACATAAGCCCACAACCTAAGGCCCAAATCCAATTTAAATGGCAAACACTCCTTCCTTTTGGATGGATCAGGACCAAAACTCATCATTACATCCATCTAACAGTTCAAAATTCTCCAAGTTTAGAATTATTAAATTGAAGACTTAACTCCCCTCCGATTGGCCCAGTCAACTCGATAACTATTATAAATTTTGCAAGCCTTAAGTCCTTAGTCAGCCCTAGAGTCATCTCTTCAAATTAATTACCCTAATATTCAATATCCTCCCCAAATATAATTTTGATGGACAGTTTTGCCCTTACTTTTTTCATTCTATCAGAGATGAAATTGTAACTCCCCCTCCTCTCATGATTGCATAATTGACTACAACCATTTATAATCTCTCCTCCATTTCGCCCCCTCTTCCACCATTTTTAAACTCAGTGGAGAAAATTCGATTCCACATCTGGAGATTTTATTGTAAAGGTCAACCGAGGATTATGGCAATTGTCGAGTGGGAATTTTGACGATAAACGAGAGAACCATCCCATTCCGACGATAAACGGGGATGCGGCGGCTATCCATCATCTCTTTCTTCCGTCCGACGGCTACCAGCTAAAGAAGTCCGACAGCTTCCTTCCAGTCATCTCTTGTTTTGTATTTTCATTTTTTCTCCACCTACCCCCAGTAACATAAATCCCCCTCCATTATTTTTTGCTGCATCTGCTCAGATTAATTTTTTCTTTCATCTAATCTGGGTCCAACAATTGTTGATTCTCCACCATCGTCGAGCTTGAGAGTCTTGGTGGATGAGGGGGGAGACAGTTTCAATTTTTTTGGTGCCATTGTTTTACAGAGAAGGCAAAATCTGAATTAGTGGTGCTCTGTTTTTCAGAGACTGGAAAAACTCAATGTCTTTATAGCTTAGTGGTATAGCCTCAAATATGAAATAGGAGTTCAAATTGGCATTTGAAATTGAGGGTACAAGACAGCGTTTTATGTTGTGGGTTTGGTTCATAGAGGAGTTTTATATTGTGAGTTTGATGGAGGAAGAAGCACGATGATGGTGGAGTTCAATGGCCACTCAATTTAGAGGAAAAGTAATGGAGAAGAAGATGGCCTTTTAAGTAGAGGGTATATATGTAATTACATTTTAAAGATTAAATTTTCATACTAACTAAGAATTGCATCACTTTGCAAATACAATATTAATAACACCCAATATCAATAACATCAAACAACATATCTTGAATATTATGATATTCGAAATATCCTATACCAAACGAGGTCTAAATTAATTTGATTTCCAACTTTCGACTTCTACTCAACGAGTAAGATTTTAATCAAACCAAAATCGAGGTGTTACGATTCCCTCACGCTAATGAGGGTAAAAATCAGCTTATCTCCATAGTTCGCTTCACTAGAAAGCAGGGTTTTGATTTCAAGTTCCTGATGTTTTGGAACTCTCGAGTTGGTTTTTGATGGAGGGTCATCTTTGGAGGGGTTCAAGGTTGTCATGTAAAGAAGGCAAGCTCTATTCATTATCAGTCGCCAAGTCCGGCGAAACTCAGCGAAAGCTTTGGTAAAGGTCAGGGGTCCATATTTAGGTACTTTCGAACTGATCACTAAGTCATGTGAGTTTACTCAGTAGCTTAAGGGTAGACTAACAGCATGTACTTCATGTTATTATGTTATGTACCGATCACCCACTCTAGGTTGTGCAACCTCCGTGAAAAACAACACAGTTTCATATTAACGTTAGTGACTTAGATCAATCCATTTAACCCGTTTTTATAGGTGACTCTATGATCCTATCCACCATAGGACTACCTGCCATGTTTCTTCATGGAAAACAATTAAGGATTTCCGGTACATGATGACCATAATTAGAAACCCTTTTTGTCACCCTATTTGATATTTAAATTCCCTAACATCAAGTAACATAAATTCCAAGATTAATCTATGATCACACTTCACGATTACTCAGTTTCATGATTTTTCATGCCCAACAATGACCAAACACTAGGAATGATAATGTTCCGAACATGCACCACATATGACAATGTTTCATGAATACTCTGCACCGTCATGCTCTTGAACTTCTCTCTTCCTCTTTGTTCTATTGGACAAACCCATGGGTAAAGTTTTTGTGGACACTCAATGTCTATCATGGACCTCTCTTTTATTTTTTGTTTTTATGGATATATCTATATGCTCTCAGGCGTAGGTGCATAAGATGGAGTTCAGATGAGGTTGTCTAAATGTTTTACAGTTATCTCATATTTTAATGTATTTGGAGTTGTACCTCCGACGTTTTTATGAATTCCCAGCGAGGTAGCATGTGCATTTTCATTGTTCATTCACTGTTCATGTTATAAGTAATTCATGTTGTATTTTGGTTTGAATGTGAGTCAAATAACTCCTCAGTTGGGTTGCATGAGTTGAATTCAGAATCTTATAGTGAATCCAAATATATACTTCTTCAAGGGCACTTGGGTTTGCCTTGTTTAGTTTTCCAGTTGTTGTAGCAAGGAGGACACAAGCATGTCTCACAACACTTATTCGCAGAAAAACAAACATGGCTTTCTGTGGTTAGTCTTTGAACATCTGTAATCACAAGCCCCGCTACATTCTGCATTGTTACCAACCAATACATATAGAACATCCACTTTTATAATTAGTCAAATACCATTACTAAATTCTATGGTTAAATACATAAAGTTGATAAATAGATTATCCGAAATATTATATATGTGGATACGTACGAAGCGATCCATAACCTTATAACTTACTCTGTTCAAAGCATTAGTGCATGCTATTAACATATCATATAGCACTTTATTAAAGTTTGATCTAGAAGCACATACATGTGAGATTTCAACTGCAAAAGCCATAGGAACAGAAAGATTGACAATGGCTCCCTACTAATTGTCATCTTTGATTAACTTTTTGTCTTTGAAAGATTACGTTCGGGCGATATAACTTTTCTTAAGTTGGATTAATGGAAGTGAATCCTAATATACATTTTTATACTATTTAGAAGATGTAGCTAGAGTGAAGGCAAAGCCTTCGAGAAGGAATTTAATGGTTTATTATACAATTTTTGAATTTAATTTCGAGATTTTTGAACTGATTGATAGCGCACCTAAAATATAAAACGGATAAATACTTTAAGTTCTGTATTCTAGAGTGTTACATACCTACTAAGTTTTCAATATCTTTACATATATTCCATTCTTAATCTACTTTTGACTATTGAAATAAGGTAATGTGCATTTCAGTTCTAAAAATAGGGCACTATAGGTCCACTCTTCTTGAACGGTGTTGGTTTCTTTGTTTGTCAGTTAGACCTCCTTTTATTGTTCCCTACCTTTGATTTGTCACCATATGAAGACTCTACTAAGTTTCCCTCCATTGATCAAGTAGAGAAAGTAACTCCTTTGTCCTTTAGTATGTTTGCTTTTCAATCTTCATATGGTTGATTTGTTCCTCCAGAATCATGGCTCACTTCTTGACTTCAAGAAATCAGAGGTGGCGGCTCTCGACGATTGATTCCAGCCAAAGCTCTCAACTGAGTTCCCTCGAGTCTGGAGCAGACGATGCGTTGATTAGATCAAGAAATCAGCAGCGGCGGCTACAGTTCTGTTTTTGTCCCCAAGTCTTTCGTTCATCGAGTTTAAGACTTCGAGTTTGTCGGAAAACAAGTTGGTGGTTCTCCGATTGGGTGTTGCAGGTCGACCCAGACTCTCTAAGATATTCGATTAGCCTTGGATCAAGGTTAGGAAGCTTTCCATTTGATTAGATTGCCTTTTTCATTGATTAGTTTTGAGTTTAGGAGCCTCGCCGGAATCTGGGGTCTACGCTTCTTCTGCCGGAGTTGTGCGGTGTATCCCAAATTCTGGGAAGAAGATGACTTGGAGAACTTTTAGTGGCGGTTCCTGGAGTTTTAGTGATTACGCTATCGTCACTAATGAATAAGAAAAAATTACCCTAAGTCTAGACCATTAGTAGACGTTATAGTAGTCAAGTGATACACATGTTATTAGATATTGGATCACTAGAATCCCGTTATTAATTATTGGGCCACTAAAGTCTCATTTTTAGCTATTGTGTCACTGGAGTCTCACATGATGTTATTTTAAGTTTGACAAATGAATAATAGATCTTAAATGAGTTCAGGGAACACCCTATAGTTATGATACCCTAGATATATGATGGTAATAGAAGTTTAAACAACTTTAGTAATGGTGCATATTAATAGAAATAAATGTTAGAAGTTGTATAATATGTTAATAGAAAATATATGTTAGTATATTGATTGTTAAAATTACAATATGAAAGACTGACCTCAAATCACCCATCAAAGTGTTTTAGTAGTTGATACAAGAGAAGAGTGTTGATTCAAAATTTGGCAATGTATACTTGGTTTAAAGACGGTTGTTAGTTTTTAAGTGTTTTCAGCGAGATTTGATTTTCTTTTCATGCCATCTTATATTAGAGCAGTTGGAGCTATTTTAGTTTATTTTATTTTATATTACTATCTTTATTTATTCAAAGACAGATTTAAATTTCTTTCGAACAAGTCTTTGCAGGATAATTTAGTCATTAATAAAGGGGATTGTTAAACATCGGCCTAACTTTCGAAAAAAATCTCCCTAACTTTAAAATGCGAACAGTAAAATTACGAAAATACCCCTGATGTTGGCTTTAGTCCGTTCGTACACTGCCCATTTGTTATTATTTTCTTCCTTGTCTTGCCGGAGAGTCGCCAGAGTTTCGCCGGACCACCGTTGTGATAGAATTTCGCGGATTCGTCGTATTCGTCATACGGTGAAGGTGAGTATAAAAAAAATCGGAAAAATGACCCAGCCGCCCAAACCGGACGGCCGGTCAATTTAACCGATTTTTATGTCAAAATATTATATAAATTAAATATTTTATAAGTACATAATATATTTATATTTTTTAAAATTATATTCTGATAATGATATGATTAATTATAATTTTAGTGAACTTTTTTCATAAAAAATTACTTAGCCGTCCGGTTTGGGCGGCTAGGTAATTTAAATCGATTTTTTGTCTAAATATTGTAGAAATTAAATATTTTATGATTATATAATAAAATTTATATTTTTAAAAATTATATTGTGATAATAATATGATTAATTCTAATTTTAGTGAATTGTTTTCGTAATTATGGATGTTCCGCCCAAACCGAACGACCGGTTAGCAAACCAGCCGCCCAAACGGAACGGCCGGTTACGAAACTAGCCGCCCAAATCGGACGGCTTGTTTCTTAACCGGCCGTCCGGTTTGGGCGGCTGGTTTGATTAAATCGATTTTTATCTAAATAATGTAAAAATTAAATATTTTATAGTTACTTAATAATATTTTTATTTTTAAAAATTATATTGTGATAATGAAATAATTAATTCTTATTTTATTGATTTTTTTTCTATATTTATGGATGTTAATAATTTAATTTTAAATAATTATTATCGTAATAATGATATGTTTAATTGAATTAATTGATTATAATTACAGTTCATTACGTATGTTACATAACAACTACTTTTTTCGTTAGTAGTTTTATCTAAAATATGCTTAATTATAATTTTGTAAATTGTTTTGCTATCATTTGTGTCTAAGTGTGAATCTTAATTATCTAATTTCGAACTGATTATACGTTTTTCAATTATATCGTAATAATTTAATTTTAAATAATTATTATCGTAATAATGATATGTTTAATTGAATTAATTGATTATAATTACAGTTCATTACGTATGTTACATAACAACTACTTTTTTCGTTAGTAGTTTTATCTAAAATATGCTTAATTATAATTTTGTAAATTTTTTTTGCTATTATTTGTGTCTAAGTGTGAATCTTAATTATCTAATTTCGTACTGATTATACGTTTTTCAATTATATCGTAATAATTTAATTTTAAATAATTATTATCATAATAATGATATGTAAAATTGAATTAATTAATTATAATTACAGTTCATTACGTATGTTACATAACAACTACTTTTTCGTGAGTAGTTTTATCTATGATATGCTTAATTATAATTTTGTACATTTTTTGCTATTATTTGTGTCTAAGTGGGAAACTTAATTATCTAATGTCGTACTGATTATACGTTTTTAAATTATATCGTAATAATTTAATTTTAAATAATTATTATCGTAATAATGATATGTTTAATTGATTATAATTACAGTTCATTACGTATGTTACATAACAACTACCTTTTTCGTTAGTGGTTTTATCTAAAATATGAATATGATTAGTTAGATTAAATTGTAATTAATAATTATGAATTTTAGAATTTTTATTCGTATTTTGAGATATGAATGTAAAACAAGTTGTCTTCAATTATTGCAGGTTACGATTTGTTGAATTTACTGAATGCAGCTATGAGCGATGTAGTAAGTTCTCCTTCGAATAATACATACTAAAAATTGTCAGACATATTATTATACGAACCGATAGATTTTTGTATTTAATGTGTAGGGAAATGATGAGGACGGTACTGTGCAATGGGAAAGTGATGATGGCGAAGAAGAAGAGATGGATTATAGTAAATTTTTTGAGAATGGAGTTCTGTATGAGACACGTGAAGCCGCCGGTGATGCGGCAAAAGACATCGCATTGAGTTTAGGGTTTGAAGTGGTTAAAGGTTCGTACAAAAAAACCTGGTGAAGTAAAGAAGCGGTACGTATATGGTATGCAAGCACGGCGGTAAGGCCAAATCACAGTCGACGACATCGTCTTCAGGTTCCACGAAAAACGACAACAACTTTTAAATCGGACTGTAGGTTCAAAGTTTTGCTGAGAGCAATACCCGTAGGTGTTACTTGGCGATTGATGATTGTGCGAGTCATGGACAAACATAAGCCGGGTCAGTGGAGAGGTTTCCACAACCACAAACTTGAGGCATTTCGTGAAGGGACTGGCCAACGAAACCAACTGACTGACGAGATGAAGCAGCTGATTAGACAGATGGAGGGAAATCAGGTGCCCCCCATGCAGATGGCAAGCATGTTGAATGGCACGTACAACAATATGATAACCATGAAGCAGATTTATAATGAAACTGCAAAGATGAAGTAGCTGATTAGACAGATGGAGGGAAATCAGGTGCCCCCCAGGCAGATGGCAAGCATGTTGAATGGCACGTACAACAATATGATAACCATGAAGCAGATTTATAATGAAACTGCAAAGATCAGGCGTGAGAGGTTGGGCGGCATGAAACCTACAAAATGGACAATCGTATAGGCGACAAAACTGGGTTACTTCACTAAATTTACACTAGACGAGTCACGTCGTGTCCGTAACATTTTCATTTGTCACCCGGAGGCAGTTCGGATGGTTCATGCATGGTACTTTGTTGTTCTGATTGACTCCACGTACAAGACGAACTTATATAAGAAAGCAGTGGTTTAGTTGATCGGCGTGACACCAGTAAAAAAAAAAACTTCAACATTGGGTTGGCATTGATTGAGGACGAAACAAAGGAGTCATATGCTTGGGTTCTCAGTAAGTTGAAAGTGGTGTTGGGTTCTCGACTTCCTGATGCTTTTGTGACAGATAAGGAGAGAGGTTTGGGAGCAAAGACTGGCAGAAATATTTCCTTCTTCTCATAATTTGCTATGTATCTGGCACATGAAGAGAAATATCGAAGCCAAAGTGACAAAGTTGATTTCGGACCGACATGTAGCCGAGAGTTTCGTAAAAGGTCTGTGGGGGAGAGTGCTGAATGCTGCAACAAGTCGAGGGTTCCACGCCAAGTGGAATGATTTGGTCAAAAGTGGGATTCAGCAAGAGCTGATTGATTATTTGACATTAGAGTGGCTACCTTGCAAGCTTAAGTGGGCTCGTTACGCCAATAATCAGGTATTTCATCTTGGTAACACTAGCACAAACAGAGTAGAAGCTGCTCACTCGTCATTCAAGACGTGGCTCCACACGTCGGTACACAAATTGGATGGTGTGTTTCGTGCATACCATCGATTGATGGAAGGGCAGGTGTTGGAGGTGCGAAAATTGTTAGAGCACTCAAGACAAAAAACATTTATGATTTGGGATCCGCCTTACGGTATGCTGCACACGGAAGTTAGTTTGTGGGTGATTCAGTTGTTGGATGAAGATCGGAAATCGGTACGGTCCTATACGTGTGTTTTGCGCCCGGCGAAAGGCCTTCCTTGTAGATATGAAGTACAACGATGTTTGGACGATGGGCGTTGCTGCAGAAAACACACTTGCATCGATTTTGGGCCACATTGGACTACCGTAGTCCTGTTGATGCTGCAGAGTGGGAAGATGAAGCTACCGCCGATTACGACAATTGGCGTAAAACAGTAGAGGAAATTGAGAGTCAAGGGGAATCTGCCATTCGTGATTACACTCGCCTACTTCAGGGTCATTTACACCCCGAGTATGAGGATGTTCAGGATCCACAACAAGTTGAGGTGCCCAAAGGCAGACCATGTAGGCGTCCAAATGCCAGAGAACCTTCAAATTTTGAGAAGGTTGCGTCAGAAGCAGATCGACAGAAAAAAACTGGTATGATTTCGCTTTCCAGCAAACATTATTATTTTTTAATTTTGGATGTAACATGTTTAGGGTCACCTGTATTTTATAGGTGCTAATTCTCGAAGAAGTAATACGAATTTTCCCTACATGGCCTATATCCCTCAAAGTGTCAAAGAATTATTTTCCACCTGGTTTGACCCTGTTATGGACGGCAATTGCGAGTTTCGTGTATTCACATCAATTGTGTATGGTGACCAAGAGTCATACTCACAGATAAGGGCAGATCTCCTGGACCATGTACTTACAGGTTGACATTTCTGATTTGAAACCGTGTACGGTGCGTACAATCAGAAACGGGACACAGGTGGAGCAGAGGTTGGCTAGCCGTCATGGATCATGCGGGAACGATCTCTAGATGTGGGATGCCGATCTGTTTGGATATGCTTCCGTGTACAACTGTGTTATCGTGGTGTATGCATCTACACGGAGACCCGTTCATCTCCACACATATGGTTCTACGTACTTACCTATTTCATGCGACAGTCCAGTTGAGGGACTGGATGCTACAATAGAACTCGTTTGTACCGGGAACCATTGGGTCCAAATATAGTTAGCCGAGGATGAAGGTGTGCGACCACTTCCAGATTTTAGCCAAGTTAATCAGATGGTCCAGGGTGTAGAACGGATGACATTATGGGAAACGCTATATCGAGCTGAACGAGCACTATTTGTACGAAGAGGTGGACATCATCCACCATTGTAAGTTTATGTTCCCTCTGTAACTGTCTTTCTTGCTGTAATATCAGTTCTAAATGTAACTATTGATGTGTTCCAGCAATTTATCCTTTTTTGTCTTTTGTCTAATGTTTAATGTTTTTTCAAATCATGCATTACAAGGTAACATGCCGTCCGTTACTGAATCAAATAAATTATATCACAACTATAATTTGAGGAGCAAACAACATTCTATCAGATATGAAAATACCTTCTCAAACATGTAATAACTGAACCACAATCCATACTCACGATGAACAACAGCGTACACAATCACGAAAATAAAACATGTCTGAACACACCGATAAATAAGAAAACAACGGTCTAGTGCATAAAGATGAACAACATCCGAAAATACAAATAATTAACAAACAGTCTAGTGCACAAAGATGAACAACATCCGAAAATACCAATAAAAATAACAGGTCTAGTGCATAAACTCTCGAAACAGGCCTTCCATGGACTGAACCAACCCGAAGTACTCTGCTCCTCTCTCAACGAAAGCCTCCACAGTGTTAGCTTCCCAGAGGGGTGCCAATCCGTGGACAATGCGGTCAGAAAGAGGCTGTGGCGGCTGAAAACAAAATAATCACATTAGTCACAGATACAAACAAACAGCTGTCCAATCAATAAAGAGGAAGTAGGACGCACAAAATCAGAAACTGGGGGCTCCTCTGTCGTGACTGACGGGGTGATGTATGGATGTGTGCGGTCGAGATACCAGGCCAGGTAATCAGGGAACACATTATCGTCAGGTGCACGAGGTACAAACGGTATGCTAATCTTTGGCAAGTATGCCAAAGCACCGGGATGGCTGAAATTGCACCACGAGTGACGCACATCATACAATACGCCATCAACAGGCCTGACAAAGAACCTCTGGCATCAAAGGTGGGTGGGGAATCACCTGTCGGTACCCATACTAACGAAGGACACGAAAGGGGTCATGTGGCTCAATGATGTCAAACGTGTGAATCCCTCCAAAATAGCATGATCGGACGGTGTCACCGTCGTCTGGAGTAGGAGTGAAGGGAAGCCAGTCCACATGTGCATGTGTCAGCCCATCTAACTGAGCACGAAGCTGAACCAGCCTGTCATCAACACCTCGTCTCCTGTCAATCGCTCTCGGAGGGTCCCACCTCCCAGCAAGAGCCTCACCAGTCCTGCGCCGGTGAGGGAACTGTGAACTACGGAGACACGGGAAATACTCGTAGATTCAAGACTGCAACAGAGTTAGACACCTGCACAGTGAAGTCGATGATGCCCGACTAGCTATCCCTAACTGCCGGTACATAAAGGCAAGTGCAGCGGCTCCCCAACTGTAGTTGCTCACCCTGTCGATGTCACTAATACCCTCCAAGATGCTAACACGGCCCAGACGCAAGAAAACTGAACAAGTAGCAATTAGCGGTGTCGGCATCAGGGAGCTCACCTGACGCTGCTGCCGATAGAACTCTGTCTACATGCATCCCACCCTTCGAGTAGTACATCGGCCTCAAATCGTTCTCGTGAAGATGTAACATAGACGCTGCTAATCCCTTGTAGTTCTTCTCCCTAGAATCACTGAGCTGTGTCCCAGCAATCGAAATCCGTAGTAGGTAGAAGACGTCGTCCAGCGTAATCGCCATCTCTCCGAACGGCATGTGGAAGGTGTTTGTGTCAGGCTGCCACTTCTCCACGAATGCCTGAATTAGTGCAGTGTCTAACTGGGAAGACATAATGACCGCGAGGTGGGACAACCCCGATGCTGCTACCAAGTCTCGTGCTCCCTCCGTCTTCCAATCAAAATCCTGTAGGGCTTTCGTTGCCTTCTTCGAGGTGTACAACTTGAAGGTCGATGCGGGTCGACATGCCACACCCTCTCTGCACATGCGGTATGTAATATGCCCGCCGAAACTGGGAATCAGGTCGATGATCTTAGGCCCACCAGGTGCCGGCCCTTGAAGCAACCATGGCCCAACAGTGCTCGACTCGACTCCGACGGAACGAGTACCCCTGCCACGTCTAGGCCGAACAGAATAGGAACCCTGAGATGACCTGGTACCAGTTCGATGGTACATGCATAGTAGGCGGAGGGGGAGGAGGGGGTCAACTAAAAGAGCTGGGTGAAATGGAGGATCATGCTGATCATCATCAGGCTGGTCATCGCCCGAGCTCTCCGAATCATCTCTGATGTCATCGATGTTCGGTGGTGATCCTGCAGCGATACTATCTAGTATCTGATCTGCACTCTGCTGTGTCCCACTAACATCCGTAAATTCAAAATCGAACACAGGCCCGAGAATGTTAAACTGCAGCTCTAGCTCCATGAGGCTAGGCTAAGCATTATCCCCACCACGTTGCTTCTTCTTCTCAGCATAATAATTTTCGAGTGTTCTTTCCGATCGGAAGCAGAAATGGCACGCCCTAGAAACCGCGGTAACTTATTCTTCCGTTTATTACTTCTATCTGACATCTTTATGAACTATCTATCAAATTTAAATAATACCAACTACTATTAGTATATCAATTACCTATAACATATCATGCCAATAACTAATTTACATAATACACTACTTATCATTAACAACTCATAATTAATATAATATTAGTACGCATTTAGCGCCACTAATATACACTAATATTCCATACAAATCTCAATTTGGACAGTTCATTAATTTTATATTTTTTACAAATAAAATTATCAATTTAATCCTTTGTGTTCTAAATTTGCATAACACTATTTAATTAGTCACATTTACATAAATTAACATAATCATCATAATGAAATATCATAATTTCACTATTTAATTATTACTTTAAATTGTCATCAACTAATTTTATTCACTGGAATTACTAATTATTAAAATAAATAAATACTCAATTCATTCACTATCACTCTAAATTATCTTATTTAATTTCTAATATTTCGAAATATTTTTACTAATTCTATTTAATAATTAAAACAACAAAAAAATAATGTGTTAATCTTAATTATAATTAAATCTGCATATTTAGTATTAATTACAGTTTTAATTTAGTATTTAAATCTAATAATTTAAATATTACGAAAATTTTAAAAAAAAATTAGCCAGCCGCCAAAATCGAACGACCCGATTCAAAGGCAGCCGCCCAAATCGGACGGCCAGGACCTGATTCCGGCGTACCTCGCGGCGGCGACGATTTTTTTTCCTGCCTTTTTCGCGGCAGCGGTTACGGCGGTGATGGCGGCGGCTGCGTCGGTGTGGGCTGTGATGAAGTTGGCAGCGGCGGCGGCGGTACGAACGGCTAGAACGAGGGCTTATTTTTTCAGAGAAAAATTTGTGTGGGACGGTGAAAGTGATGCGGAATGATTCTGTTCGTCGGTTTTTAATACGGAATTGAAGGATATTTTCATAATTTCAGTTCAAGTTTTAAAGTCAGAGCAATTTTTTTCGAAAGTTAGGGCGATGTTTAGCAGTGCAGTTAATGAACGCTTGACAAAACTATTCCGCATCGGCAACGTGGCGATGACGTCACCTTCTCCTCTTCCGCTCCAACTGGCCGGGAACTCGAAGATAAGTAAAGAAATAAAAGAGAAAAGGGAATTAAAATTCTATTTCTCTAATTTGGGTCCCCACCCATCAATTTGGATACCTTTTCTCATTTCCAAATTTACTCTTGCTGCCTGTCAATTTACATTGTTCGTTGGATTAAAGTTGAGTTTCATCCAACAATTATTATCTATTGGAATGTTTTTATAGATTGGGCCTCTAGGAAGGATAGCCGGATATTTATTGGTTTAGACCTATTTATCAATAATATTTTTCATTTTAAATAGACAACCTTTTGTTGGCCTCGAGTTGAATGCCAATTTCCTTTCGTCCAATCTTTTTAGTTGGTTTAAAGAATCAACCAATCCACTATCCCACATATATATATATATATATATATAAAATCCAGTTAATTTTATAATTATACTTATCAATCACTTTATTTATTGGTAGGCTTGGCAGCAGGCCCGTGAATTTCGGGTATCCGTTAGAGTCCGTCCGAATTGAGTCGATTTGTACCCATCAACCGTTGATTTTTGTCGGTTTCAGGCACACCCGCGACCCGCCAAATTCGAGCGACGAGCGGTCATGGTTAATGGGATATCCGACACATCATCGATTCGATAACAAAACGACGTCGTTTTGTCTATGATATATAAACAATTTTTAGGGTTTCAGACTTCAGTTTATGCTTTTCTTTCCGAGTTCATTTCCCATAGTTTTGAAATCTGGATAAATGTTCTTAGCTCTGGATTCATATTTGCTGGGTACTTTTTACATTTCAGTTTTTGAATTCCGAGTAATGAAATTTCACAGTTTTTACTTCACATTGGGTATACCCGATAACGATAACCATGGGTTTACCCGAAAAATCGTACCAATATGGGTTTGGTAATAATTTTTTACCCATCAAACTTAATGGGTCGATGACGGGTGAAACCCATAGGCATTATTCACGGGCAATGAATAGGGGGTATCCGCCCCGTATCCGACCCATTACTCTATTTACGGGTGAATAATGAGGTAATAGCTCTGATTAAAAGATTTATTGAAATCGCGTGACCACTATGATTTCATTTTAATTTTATATAAATTAGGAGAGGAAAAAACAAATTGATAAAGGAGAAAGTC
This sequence comes from Linum usitatissimum, assembly GCA_030674075.2. Lineage (NCBI taxonomy): Eukaryota > Viridiplantae > Streptophyta > Magnoliopsida > Malpighiales > Linaceae > Linum > Linum usitatissimum. The sequence continues at coordinate 7,874,359 of JAUJYP020000285.1, read as the reverse complement.
CAAGTGTTACTGAAAGTAATTACGAGTGAGAGATGAAAGGCAAATGCGAGCAAGAGGAGGAAAGAAATTGTGTTGCTGCCCATCTCCACGTACCTGTGGATGTTAGAATCAATCAATCAATCATATATATATATGCTTTAGTTATATGAAAGGAAAGGAGATAAGCAATGATCCAAGGAACGGTATATAAACATGCAGCTGCTGGAAGGACGGGAGCGCTCTCTGTCTTCTTTCTCTGTTACAGTTGCTGCTGGTACTCTACACCTAGAATTTATTCTTCAAATTGGATGATGCTTCTGCTTTGCCTTTTATTCTTATTATTCTTGGTTAATTTTTTAGTATAGCTGGTATATTGAAATTTTCGGTGTATCCAGTTTTTTGAGTAACGTAAATTCATCATCATCGTCCATTTTCAGTTTGCGATTTCGACGGTTTACAATTATTTAAATATTAAATTTCTATTTCACATTTTATTTTTGATCTCATATATTTTCTCAATTTGACAAAAGATCTTGTTTTCTCAATTTGATAAAGGAGTTTTAACAAGCTAAGGCAGCAGCTCAGAGAGCAAGAGAGGGAGACGAAGGAAACACAACTCCGAAAAAATGCAGCAAGATAACAAAATTCCGGTGCTTCAAAACAAAACTTGGGACATTCTGCAACTGAAAAATCAAACAAAATACCATGTATGACACCCCAAAGTGACAGCAAAAAACAGCCGCAACAATTTCAATTAAACCACATGAAATTTTTTATTTGAAATTACATGAAAATTTGGATCAATTACAATCCAATTTCATATCGCAAACTGAAATCAAAAATAAAATGTGAAATAAAAATTTAATATTCGAATATTATGAACCGTTGAGATCGCAAACTGAAAATAGACGTTGGTGATGGATTTTATGTTACCAAAATAAAACTGGGCACACAAAAAATTTCAATATACCAGATATACTAAAGAATTCACTGTTATTATTATTGTTATTATTACTATTATTATTGTTGTTATTATCATGACAATCGTTTGTCCTACCGGTTATCTAAATATTAACAAACATTTATCAACCACATTACAAAATCACTACACTAACATAACACAAATTATCCAATTAAATATATTTTCTTTTATAAATTCATAATTCATTTAATATAAAAATTACAATATCTTTAGGATATGGAATTTGGCTCCCATATACTACAATCTAATTTTAGTACCTAGACTTATTGGAGATAAACAAAATTTTATATGAAATATAACTTTACTTAAGTAATTTATTGTTAAATAACGTAAACTCAAAATATAAACTATGATCAAATGAAATCTTATTGATATGTTACATGTTTTTATTTTCATTAATTCTTTTGGTACTCCAATGTGATTCTGGTTCGAAACTAATTTTTTCTAATCTAACATTTTGATATTTATTAATTATTTTATATTTATTTGGATATTCAAAATGGTTCAACCTGATATAATAACTGTATTATAATGGTTGAACCATTAAATATTTATTCAATTAATCGCCTTGGTATAATTTAGATTGTAGTAACAGAGCTCAGGTTGACAACACCTCTCGGGATCCTATCTGAAGGACCGATGGTGATCCGGTCAGAGCTGGTAGATAGGTAATGCCTACCGAGAGACCGATGTGTGAGGGGGAGGTTGTTGGGTTATCCCACATCGGAGAGTGGAAGGGGCTGAGTGTTGTTTATAAGTGTGAGGGAAAGCCTCACCATTTGAGCTAGCTTTTGGGGTGAGAAGGCCCAATAGCACCCAACACTCTTTAGAGTCAAGATGGTTGCTTGGTCCATGAAGATGGGTACTAGAACAATAATAACTTAACCCCAACAACTCGCAATACCATATACTAGAGATCAATAATCCTCCACGCTCAAACTCGAAACAAAATCCAAATTCAGGTTGTCTACAGAACATTGAGCAATTGACATCTATGGGAAGGACTGGGAACATTTCACCAAGAAATAGCAATCCGGAACTGAAATCCCAAATGAACAACTCACCCCTAGGACTTTCATCGAACACATGGTGTTCACATTTCAGACCCTTGAATTGGTCTTCAAAAGTTAAAGCTATGGATGCGGTGATGGTGTTGGGCGTAAAAGATCCAAATCGAGACAAGTTTCCACGAGAGAATTCGTCCCACTGTATTGCAACCCGATCTTTCTGCCAATTGAGAAATAAAAATTATGTCTCATTCTCGAGAAACCATCTAGCTTCATCTACCATCTCATTGGCTAGAACTTTGGAGATGTTGAAGTACCCAACACAAGTTTCGAGCCATGAAGAGAGATTAGAATCACCACATAACATAGGAGGTTTAGATGTTGGGAGTGAATCGGGGGCCGGAGATAAGCTCTGATACCAATTGTAATATCCTGACGGGATCGACATGGTCTCCGACAAGCGATTATAGTGTTGGATAAGCCATTGAGGCAAGAAAGGGATTTAAATGAAAAGAGAAGGAGGAAGAAGAGAGGAAGAACGACAGGAGCACCCAATAGAAAGAAAATACAGTGCTTATTTATTTATTTATTCTGAAACTAGAAAGAACAACTTAAATACCATTTTTGAATTACAACATTACTAATTTAGACACTCTATTAATTTAGTATTACTATTTAGTCCTAGGTACTCAGTAATATAAGTAGTCTTTTTGGAAGAAAAAATTGTAAATTTAGGGAACAAAAACTAGACCAAAAATTATGGATTAAAGTTTAATTCTTTTTACTTTTTGCATCTCCACATTGGAAGGGCATACACCTTTTCACAGACTATCCGATAATGTATGAACTTTTCTCGGGAGATGGAAATTGTATCGTGGTTGGTTGTTGATCTTATGTTTATACCATTAAACTAACTTTGATGTGTAATCAGAGGCAAAATGGCCAATTTCAATACATGGTTTGAAGAGCTCTTGAGCATGCATGTTGTATTCTAACAGAGAGTAATTAATAGTCATTATTTTTGAGTTGAGTAACATTAGATAGCCCATCCGTTTGAAATGAGACGACGAGCAACCTTGCATTTTTTGGCATGTTATCATTCTAGTCATTTGTGTCATCTATCTATGGATCATTTTGATTAATGCCGCTTTTGGTTGTTATTGCAGGAGTGTAAGACAGCATGTAAAGGTTTGTTTGATTTCATATACTGATCAGGTAGACCAGTTCAACTATATATATGGCGTCTAACTTCGACTTGTTGACATTTTCTGTTGGTTATCCCACATCGGAGACTGGAAGGGGTTGGGTGTTGTTTATAAGTGTGAGAGAAAGCCTCACCCTTTGAGCTAGCTTTTGGGGTGAGAAGGCCCAATAGCACCAATAGTGGTATCAGAGCTCAGGTTGACAACACCTCCCGGGATCCGGTCTGAAGGACCGATGGTGATCTGATCAAAGCCGGTAGATGGGTAATGCCTACCGAGAGACTGATGTGTGAGAGGGAGGTTGTTGGGTTATCCCATGTCGGAGAGTGAAAGAGGCTGGGTGATGTTTATAAGTGTGAGGGAAAGCCTCACCCTTTGAACTAGATTTTGGGGTGAGAAGACTCAATAGCACCCAACAAAGAGGAATTGGAACTTACCCACGAGATGCATGATACAAATCTTGGCTCATTTAAGATTTGTACGTTAAGGAAGAAAATGGATACCGATGGCAATAATAGAAATTTGGTGATGAGGCTCGTACATTATAGCTTATGTGCATGCCAAATGTGCTCATGTGTTTGAAGTCTCTTACTTATTTTAAATTGCAGTCCCTCTCAGCATCTATCCTTTGCAAGATTATGGATTGGTGATTAATGTTTTGGATCGGGGAGTGAAGAAATGGAAAGAGGAGATTGTTCAATTTGCACAGGATCTGTAACAATTACAGTTATGAATTATTGGCAGGGGAGGTGGCAAACAGGTTGAACAAGGCAAATGTCTCGTCTGACCTACTAACTGGATAATGGTGGATGGTGTTGAGGGCGCAAAATACAAGGATTAAGTTACGTATAACATCGGTCTCAAATTCCGTGACTAAATTAGCAAACTTGAGAAGATTGATAGCCACCAATTAATGGTAGGCCGGTAAACAGTTAGATGGTCACCAATAATTTTGTCTATTTTGCGACCTCGTCTTGTAACGTTCTATGATGTATTGAATTGGTCCCACCGCCACCTCAAAGATAGATGATATATTTAATTTTGATTGATGTTTTCTTTTCTTTTTTTTTTCAGATAAAAGTTTCGGATTACCGTCGAGGAGCTCAACGGGAACACAACCACCTTGCGATCACGATGCCACCAAGTATCTATTGACGAGATGAAGCCGCAAATCATAGAATCATTACAATCCTAGTCCAATTATAGAAGATTATAGCTTTTAATTAACGTCTCATCCTCAGTCTTCGTTTTCATCTCTTTGAACTGATTCCATTGATGGTTTCACCTTTCTGATTCATCTCATGTTATCCTCCTCCCAATTTTTACTTGTGAAGCAATGGTTTACTCCATCATCTGTGAGTCAACTTCTGTAGGTTCCAAAATGGAGTGACAAGGGTTGAATGGCTTCGACAATGGGTCCTATGACTTCTACGACGAAATTGATAACTTCAATGGAACCTAATTTGATTAAAGAATCAGAAAACCATCTAAGGTCCAACCAATGATAAACTCATAATAAGAACTTTAATTCTAAAACTTTGTAAGAACCTTAATTGCTATTACTCAGTAAATTGTATGAATTAAAACTTGAAAGAATCCTTAATGGAATCAAATGGAAGAACTTTATAAATCGAGATATAAATAACATGTTTATTTCGATCTGCTTCTTGAATAAGCAATTTTTTCAAATTATTGACGAAATTAAATTGTTGATCAAATTTAGAATAATTAAAAATGAACATATTTAATCTCATACATGAAATAATATGGGTTAAATAAAAATTTATTATCAAAATTCACGCATATACGCCATTGATATTTCAGAGAATTCACCTTAGTGAATCCTGCTTTTACAAGTCCGATGATTGAGCAGGGATATTGCTTTTTGGATTCGATCCAAGAGCAATTTTGGCCCTTGGATTTCCATATCTCTAAGAGCAATATTAATTAGGAGCAATATGGTGATGTTAGTTTATATATTTTTGTTGGACTAGAGTCCAGTCATCTAATGATCATCAGACCACCATCTCAGGTCATCGAAATGTTTCCCGATCAATTTTCCGGCGATTCAGACCTCTATTGACGAAATTTTTTTGCACACATGTGATCACCGTTGTCAGCTTTACATTTTTAGAAATATTTTATTTTTTTAGAGATATTTTCTGACGACTGTACAACTTTATATAAAAAGTTGTATGAATAATACAATGTATGTGGGTTTGTACAAACCAGTATAAATATGTATTACACATTTATATTGCTTTTTTTATAAAATATAATACTAAATATCAGATTAAGTATTGTATTAAGAATCAATACAGTATGTAGTACTACTTAATATACATATTTATTGGTATTGCACTCTGCAATTCTTGTTCCTAGACAGGAATTGGAGAAGGATAATGAAAGGAAAAACTTGCCTCTGCCAATGAGGTTAGGAATTTTCTTTGTGGAGCGAATGAAAAGTTAGTGACCGTCGGTTAAGCATGGCCATGGAGTCTATCATTTCATATGTTATTGGAGTATGCTAATGATTGTCGGTTCCAGGGCTTATGAATTAGTACGGAAAATCAAGAGGTTTGTGCCTCTGGTGGTCGGGATGTTATTGAGTTCGTTTGTGAAGGAAATCCATGATTGTGTCAGTTTAGATTTTGGCCATTGTGCCTCGTAATTAGAGTTTAGTCTCTTAGATTATGATCATTGTGCTTCGTAATTGGAGTTCAATCTCCTCAATTTTAGCCATTGTGCCTCGTAAGTGGAGCTTAGTCTCCTACGTTGTCGCCGTCAAATTTTTCCTCGACGATAATGGTATATCGGTAATCAAAATCCTCCGACAATCATTAGATTCTTCTATGACGATAACGATGGTGGCACAATTTTCAAACGATCTGCTTCTTTGCTCTATTAACTCTAATTCATTACACGTTTATTTTATTAATGTCTATTTTCAATTTCAATCCTCTAAATCAATTTTTTTTTGATAATTTAATTTATTTTCCTTCAATTCTGCCCAAATTATTGACTCTTCATAATTAAGACTCCCTTTTTAATATATTTTTCTTTTCTCCCATTAATCTTTATTAATTATTTATTAAATATTCAAATCATTTGCTTTTTTCTTTAATTATATTTTCATATAATGGACATTTATTGTTCAAGGATTTATGAGAAATTTGATTTGAATTTGAGAAGATAATTTTTAAATTTTTGTATTTGAACATTCCACTAATTGATAAAAACAACCCATTTTAAAAAATGTATTTACCTTTAATAATTACATTTCTTATTTTTCTTAATTAGACTTTTATATCCGTTATGAACATGATAATTTTTATATTATTATAGATGATTTAATGTGTTGTTAGACAAAATTTTTTATTTACAGTTTTCCTCCTTCAAACCTCCCTCTCCCACCCACCTTTATCATATTTGAAGATAATTAAATTATTTGGCTTAAAACATTTTGTTATATTTTGTAATTACTTTTCGTCTATTTAATTTTTAAAATTTATTATTTTTAAATTCTCATCCTCTTTAATTTGTTGTTAGACAAATTATTTTAGTTTTGGTCCTTTTTAAGACTATTTCCGTCTTTCTTTCTAATTTAAATTAATTAAGTTGAATTTGCTAACTTTAACAGTTATTTTGATATCTTTTATGTTTTATTGTGAGGTCGACCAATAATAAAATGATTAGATGTGAGACATAATTTTAGAAAGTTAGAATTGAAGCAGATTTCTTGAATCAAACCCAACCAATTTTCTAGCTCGATTCGGACTCCGACTTCCGACCAGTAAAAGTTATTATATGAAACAAAAGAAAGGAAGAGACAAAGGACCAGAGGATGAGCGGAACTCGAAACTCAAACCCAAAGCCCTCATCTTGCAGCCACCCCACTCCTGAATCCAATCTCTTGCTTATGTGAGCTGTCTGCTCGCTCAACATAATTTCTGCTCTTTTTCTTCTTCCTGATTCTTCAGGTGAGCCTCAATTGTTATCATCCGTTACTTTGTTTGGTAGCTTCATAGTGTTCGAGGATACTCTTGATCTGCTTCTTCGTTTGCTTTGAATCAGTCTTCCTGCTCAGACGAGATTGTTATCTGGGCTCTTCTGTCAATCTCTAAATCGGTAATTGGCAGTAGTCTGCCCACCATCTTCCTGAAATAGTTGATTCAAGCGATTGGACTTCACTGGATGTAGGCTTCTATTTCCATCCCCATTAAGTTCGACTGAAACCCTTGTTTGCAGCTGTTTCTTTGTATGGTGACGTTTCAGGTTATTGTTAGAAGTTCCTTAAAAATCTAAACTGCTTGTTGGTTGTGTGTTAGTATAATTAATGTTTTGTCTCAGTTAGTCACAGTTTGTTAATCTGGATGACTTGTAGGTAAGGGGGCAATGGGGAAAAAGTTAAAGAAAAAGGGCCGTTCGCCTCAGACTCAGAAGGAGAAGAGGTTAGTTAGCCACTCTCCTAGCAAGGTACCTCATCAACCAAATATCCGTTTGAGTGAGGACAAAGTTAGTGCTGATGTTGTCATGGTACCTGAACCGCGAAGAATATGTGCTCATCTGGAGAAGGGGTTTGATTTAACCCAGTTTACTGAGAAAATTAATTCTTCAGATTCTGCGGAGTGTGAGGATTGTCAGGAGGCTGTTGCTGACAGAAGGGGAGGAGCCAAAGGAAAGGGTAAACATGGGAAGAAGAAAGGAGCTGATTCCAAGTCTGATTCTAAGGCCATCTGGATATGCTTGAAATGTGGCCATTATGCTTGTGGAGGGGTTGGTTTGCCAACTAACTCTCAGTGCCATGCTATGCGGCATGCTAAACAAAATGGTCACCCCTTGGCGATCCAGTTGGTGAACACGCATCTTAGGTGGTGCTTCAAGTGCAACAGCTTCATTCCAGCTGATAAATCAGAAGATAATGATGAAAATAGGGATGCAATGTCTGATGTTGTAAGAGTTATCGAGGCTCATGCATCTCATACGCCATCAGTGCATGTTAAAGATGCTTGGTTTGGAAGTGGCAGTGTCTTGAGTGAAGTAAAAGCAGCAGCCACTGTCTCCAGTAGTTTACAAGGCAATGGCGGATACATGGTGAGGGGCTTGGTTAACCTGGGGAACACTTGCTTTTTCAATTCCGTAATGCAGAATCTACTATCTCTGAATAGCTTGAGGAGTTACTTTTTCAGTGAAGATTCTTCTTATGGTCCTCTTTCTAGTTCTTTGAGGAAGCTTTATGATGAAACAAGACAAGAGACAGGTATGAGAAATGTGATTAATCCGAGATCATTTTTTGCGTCTCTCTGTTCTAAGGCTCCTCAGTTCAGGGGATATCAGCAGCATGATAGTCATGAATTATTGCGTTGCTTACTTGATGCATGGTCCACCGAAGAGTTGGCCAGAAGAAAACAGATCAGTGCATTTGAGCAAAGTGCTGTTTCTGTACCGAATCTTCCTACATTTGTGGATGCTGCGTTTGGAGGACAAATCTCTAGTACTGTATGTTGCATAGAATGTGCACATTCCTCAACTGTCTATGAGCCATTCTTGGACCTCTCTCTTCCAGTTCCGACTAAGAAGCCTCCAACTAAAAAGCTCCAGTCTTTATCTCGAGGAAAGAAGACCAAGCTACCACCAAAGCGAGCTGGAAAAGTTAGACAAAAAACCAGCAAGGATTCAGATCGAGTGCATGCTGAGAGTGCCACAAGCTCGTCAACGAGCAATGAATTTGGGCATGAAACACTTTTAGCGACCCCTCTTACTGATAATGCAGCATCTTCCTCGGGTAGTCCTACAGTGCCTGACTTTGCTGGCCAAACTCCCGAGCCTGAAGCAAAGGAGTCAGGACCTGGAAACTTATTGGACACTCATTATTGTGTGCAAAAGGAAGAACTTGGGGCTGCGCTGGAGCAAAAATCATCATCTTTAGATGAATTTGCATGGATGGATTATCTAGAACCTGAAACTGAAACTATTTCAAACGAGAACGATCTGGCTCCACAAATTGATGATTTATCAATTGTTCAATATTCACGGGAGCAAGATTTGGGCTCATCCGGGAAAGAGGAGACTCCTCCTTTTGGTCCAGTTCAACAAATCCCATATCCAGAGCCAGAATCATCTTCGATAAATCCTTGGGAAGAGGAAGTCCCGTTGCAGGTCCAAAGCTCTGAAGTTCTGCTGCTTCCTTACTATGAAGAGAGCGTCACTTGTGGAGAAATTACTGCTGGAGAAGCTGAAGCTTCATCTTCAGTTGTGGGATGTGGACAGGATGAAGCAGCCTTTGACGGCTTTGGTGATATGTTCAACGAGCCTGAGGTTTTTATAGGCCCTGTTGCAGCGCCTGCTTTAAGCAATGGTCTTACTCCTGGCAATAGCAGCGACTCTGATCCTGGTGAAGTTGATGACTCTGATTCTCCAGTATCCGTGGAAAGTTGTCTGGCTCACTTTATAAAGCCAGAGATTCTCTCCAATGATAATGCTTGGGAATGTGAGAACTGTTCCAAAATCATACACCTCCAGGAACAGAAGTCAAAGAAGAAGCTGGGGAGAACTGTATTAGGAGTTTTAAATGGAGGTGAGAGTGAAAGCCAAAATTTAGACACCTCATGCTCTTCAGAAAATGTCACAAATGGGGAAGCCATCACAGATGCGCTTTGCAATTTCAAAGATGAAAACATAGTTTCTAATGGTGGAGAAACTGATTGCACAAGTGAAATTGGCATGATATCTGAAAACGGTCCAGTGCCACAATGTTGTCCTATTCAGGAAGAATCAGAAAGTCAGGATGGCTCAAGTGGCTCATCTCTTACCCGTGGAGTTGATGATTCTATTTCTACCTGCACTGGCAATACATCTGCTGTGAATCAAGAGACTAAGTCTCAGTCATCTACAAATGTTGAATCAGAAGAAAGTGAAGACGAAGAGAAAACAACCAAAAAAGTGATTGTGAAGAGGGACGCAACTAAAAGGGTCCTTATTGACAAAGCACCGCCAATACTGACAATACATTTGAAGAGGTTCAGCCAGGATTTTCGTGGACGATTGAGTAAATTGAATGGCCACGTTAACTTTAGAGATCAACTTGATCTTAGAGCATACATGGATCCGAGGTACAGATGCTTTTTCTTGCCTTTATTGTTTAATGTTTGCTTTCAGCAGGCCATCTTATGCAATTTTGAGTTGGTGAAAGATGAAACTTTTTGCTTGCTTGTTGATACTAGTTGCAAACCCTTGTTTCCTCTTTGGATCTAGTTTCGGTCTCTCCATGCAGTGTTGTGATTAAAGGGCAGCTGACTTTGTCTGTTTCCTACACAAAACAAGAAGCTAGAAGAAGTATCAGCACTTGGTCTAAAACTGATCCCGTCAAATCTATTCTGCTTGAAAATTTGCAGGTGTGAAGATAAAGAGAGGAGTGTGTACCGATTGACAGGGGTGGTGGAACATCTGGGGACAATGCGAGGAGGCCATTACGTTGCATACATAAGAGGAGGAGGAGGAGGAGGAGGAGAGAAGAGCGGTGGTGGTTGCGTATGGTATCACGTGAGCGATTCGTATGTGAGGCAGACTTTGTTGGACGAAGTTATGCGCTGTGAAGCATACATCTTATTCTACGAGAGGGTTTGAGGGAATTTTGATTCATTTTTGGTATAAAAAATTGTTGTTCAAGTTTTGAAATGTTGTGGGGTGGCTTGAGAGCCATGACGGCGTTGGTCACCCCAGGCGGAGAGGGGCGGGGGTTGGACGGAATGATGATAGAGAGGGAGGAGGTGAGTGAGTGTACAACATCATCATCCTCCTCATACAGAATTTTTTTGTTGGTTTTTGGGGGTTTACTAATGTACATCATGAAATGGAATCATCAGAATCCAGCATGGCAAAGCTTGTTTGTTGTTGTCTGTTTTTTTCTTGTGCCGAGTAAATTTTTATCTACTTTTTGACTTCAACGACAGATTTGTGTATGACATGTACATGAGGTCGCCGTGGCTGTTTACAAAAATATAATACTAACACATAAAAAAGGACGTCGCTTTGGCCGAGTGGTAAGGCGTGTGCCTGATAAGTTCATGGGGTTTTCCCGCGATAATTCGAATCTCTCAGGCGAAATTTAGTTTCCCTCCCTTCCTTTTGTTAGTTCGTTTTCCCATTGATATTATTTCTTTACGTTGTGCTGCAACGCCCTACTTTCCAATACTGAGTAAATATATATATGGGTGGTTCAGCTAACAAACTTTCTTACTTGATTCCCATGCTCAAATTAGTTCCAAGAATAATAAGCATGAACTATGCCGGTTGTGAATAAGTTTTCGGGACGGACAGTTGTTCGTTCCAGCATGCCACTATGAGAATCTGCCGCTTTTACTATATGCTTTCTTCTTCTTTTAGGATCTCTCTTCCCACACCTACCTACCATAGTCATTAGTCCATACATACATTCCTTCCACCAAATCAAATTCGAATATATGCTTGTTTGAGAACAGGAGAATCCTTTTTTATATGGAATCTTTCTTGTTCATAATGTGAAGAACCAACTCAGTCAACTAACGGAGGGGAGATTCTTAATAAGAGATTATGCTCTCCTTTCTCTCGACAAGTGTGGTAAGCACTTCTGTCTACACCCCACTCGTGGGTACTGGACAACCAAAATGGCTGAATACCAAACTCAATCACGAAATCTCCACCCATGAAGACACGCAAACGCAAAATCCTTACGATACTACTATCTTCCTAAACAACATCGCCGAATAGTGGAGAGGCAAGAATCCAGCCACTTACGCTAGCGAGTTGCATGTCACAGGAGATAAAACTACCACCAGCACTACAACATACACAACCTCAACCACCCACCAGAAACCCCAACCACCCACCAGAAACCCCAACCACCCAGATTAATATCGCTAATGATGACGAAGACAAAGGAGATCTTCGATACGGACATTAATGCTCCTCACTCCGTGGCGCAGGCTTTATCCAAAGGGGAAGCTTCCAACCGGCTCTCCCATCCTCTCAGCCTCAGCCTAGTGGGGAATTAATTAAGCCCCTCATTAACTCCTCTGGGAGCAACAACCTCTGTCTAATCTCACCGGAAAAATTTCACATCATCACTGCTCCCCCTCTCTCAGCCATTCAACTCGCTCATATTCAAATGGCCACAATCATTACGTCTACGTGCATCATTAAGGATTTATTACTACTTTTGGGAACCCGCGGCCATACCCACAAATACCCCTCTCCACCCCAAGAGCCATTCACATCATCAATCGAAAGCCACCTAAAAAACCATCTTCCAAACCAACCAACCCTAAGCACCGAAGAAAAATGAATCGACTGGTAGGAAATTGCAGCACCCAGCAACGATTTCAACAACACCGTACCTATCCCAGGACGTCCATCCAGAATCATGCTCAGCCCATCCCACCACCAAGGGAGAAAGGCGCAGCTCAGAAGGGCCCTCTGCTGGTCGGACGTTGCTTCGGAACTAGGATGCCGCACAAAGGAGCGGTCATCAGAGTGACTCAGAGGCACTGGGATAGCTTCGGCCTACACAATGTGAAGGAACTCCAGTTCCACCTAGAAGTCTTCGTCATGACAATGGTCGACAATGATCAACTTGAATATTCCATAGCCCACCAACCTTATGGATGAGCATTGATAGCGGTAAAACGCTGGGCCGGGAATGGGGGAGCCGAGGAGGCCTGCTTCAAGAACATACCAATATGGGTACAGGTCCATGACATACCATGGAAATATAGATCAGAAGAAAATGTCGAGGAAATAGCCACAACATATTTCCCTCACCTCCACGACGTCGATGAAGCAAGCATGGATACACCCAGTGGACCCGTACTATCAAAGTCTTGGTAGATGTCACTGTCGACGATCCGCTCACCCCGAGTTTCTACATTCAACTTCCCAAAGGAGAAGGCTCCCAGAGGGTGACTCTCCAATACGAGGGCTTGCAGGAGTTATGTGTCTACTGTGGTCGGATCGGTCATGAAATACTACATTATGAGGAGAGAAACGACATATCAGAAATGGAATGGATGAGAGGCCTATGGAGGAGTTCAAGTTTCTTAGGGCGGGGACTCCCATTGGACCACGTCCACCACTGATCCAACCCCAGACAGTTGTGGGAACGCAACCGACCCAGAGATAGACGATGGATATCCCACGATCTTCTACTCCCTCCCTCCCTAGGGCACAACAGCATAGCAACGGAACCGGAAAGCCAACTTTCCAGTCCCCCGAGCAGTGGAGGGTCCCACCTCAACCCCTCTAAAGAGCCGTTACATATGCCAACCAGCTGGTCGCCTGTTACAACTACGCCAGCGTACAATGATTTTTTCTCCGACACGCCGCCACAAAACATTCGGGGACAAGGAGTATCCCCTGTCGGACCAATCAACTTGGAAGCCGCATTCAATGACATCACCCCACCGTCTATTCAAACGGTCACCTCATCAACCTTTATCTAGGCCGCCCTGGTGGGCCTGGACCCGCATCTCACATAATCAGTAACATAATAGGCCGCTGGCCCCGATGGTGAGTTTGTGCATAAAAGAGTCGTCTCTGTTGGGGCGCTAGCGGAAATGTAGCGGAATTTAGGATCGAAAAGATAGTATTTTGATAACTCACTCAATTGATCACTCAATTTTGTAAATATTACAATTTGGTCACTTGGACCTTTACTCTCACCACTCACAAATGCCTCTCTACTTCTTCTTTCTTATTTCTTCAACTCACACTCCACTTTGTTACAAGTGAGGCTATTTATAATAGCCATGATACAAGTAGTAGGTAGAATTTGTGGTTTTTAAAATTTTAATTATTTTAACATATCACATCTTAATTAATTTGGTAGTTAGGAGTTGAGATATTTTTGTAAGAGTGGTAGAGACTAATCTAGAGAATTGTAGATTAATCTTCAACACCCCCTCTTAATCCGCAATTCGAGTAAGTGTTTGAACTTCTCGAGTTTGTCCTTCGTAATCGCCTTCGTCATGATATCTCGCCGGCCGATCATCCGTGTTGATGAATTCCATTGTGATTTCTCCGTTGTTGACTAGATCTCGTATGAAATGATGTCGTAACTCGATATGCTTCGACCTTGCGTGAAATACCGGATTCTTCGTCATGGCTATGGCTGACATGTTGTCACAGTGAATAATGGTTGGATCATTATCACCTTGTTGTAAGTCTTCAATTAATCTTTTTAGCCATACTGCCTCGCATGCTGCATCTGTTGCTGCAAAGTATTCTGCTTCCGCTGATGATAATGCCACAGTCTTCTGCTTCTTTGAGCTCCAGGAAATTGGTTTTGTACCTAGGCAAAATATATAGCCGGATGTACTTTTTCGGTCATCTAGTGATCCTGCCCAGTCACTGTCGGTGTATCGATTAGCTTGCTTCCTTCTTCCTTCTTGTACCTTAGGCCCAATTGTTTAGTGCCTTGGAGGTATCGTAGGATTCTCTTTGCTGCTGCAAAATGAAGTTTGCTAGGCTCACTTATAAATCTTGAAATGAGACTTACTGAGTGACATATATCTGGTCTTGTGTGTGTTAGATATATGAGCGATCCGACTAGGCTTCTGTATATTTTCCCATCAACTTTTTCTGCTCCATCTTCTTGTTGCAACTTCTCGTTCAACGCCATTGGTGTTGCTATGGGCTTGCACGATGCCATGTGAAATCTCTTTAACATGTCTTCGTATACTTCTCTTGAGAGATGAATATTTCTCCAGGTTTCTGTTTTACTTGAATTCCCAGGAAATACTTCATGAGTCCTAAGTCTGTCATTTCGAACTCTAACATCATTGCCCTTTTGAATTCTTCAATCATTTGTGGACTTGTGCCTGTATAAATTAAGTCATCAACATATAAGCACAAAATAAGAAAGTTTTTGTTTTCTCCCTTTTTGATGTAGAGAGATGCTTCACTTGGACTTCTTTGAAATCCGTTGTCTTGAAAGTATCGATCAATTCTGCTGTTCCACGCTCGTGGTGCTTGTTTGAGTCCGTAGAGGGCCTTTTTGAGTCGATAGACTTTGTCTTCTTCTCCTTTCTTCTCATATCCTCGTGGTTGTTCCACATAGACTTCTTCTTCTAGTGTTCGATTGAGGAATGCTGACTTGACGTCTAGCTGGAATATTGGTAACTCCATTTGAGCTGCTAGTGCTATAACCGTTCTTATTATCTCCATTCGCGCTATCGGTGCGTAGGTTTCGTGAAAATCGATGCCGGGCCGTTGTGAATAGCCTTTTGCCACCAATCTCGCTTTGTGCTTCCGGATGGAACCGTCTTCGTTAAATTTGGTCTTGTATATCCATTTTAGACCTATGACCGGTTTGTCTTTTGGTTTGTCAATGAGCTCCCAAGTCTTATTCTTCTCGATTATTGAGATCTCTGTGTCCATTGCTTCTGTCCAGACTTTGTCTTTTGCTGCTTCTTCAAATGTCTGGGGTTCACAAGAAAAATATGCTATGTGACTTGATTCATAAATTTCTCTTAAGGATTTGACCTTTAATGGAGGTGAGTCTGAATCTGTCACAACGTCTCTGAAGTTGTCTCTCGTTGGACTCGTTGTTAGACTTCTTCCTTGGCTTGGATTTTGATCCGCCTCATTTGGTGTTGTTGGTGTAGTTAGGATCTCATTTGTTAATGGACATTGAGTATCCTGAGTTTCCCAGCTCCACTCGACCATTTCGTCGAAGATAACGTCTCGTGAAATCACCACCTCGTTCTTCAATGGATTGTAGAGTCTATAACCTTTGGATTCGTCACTATATCCGATGAAGATGAACTTCTCTCCCTTCTGGTCGAACTTGTCTCGATTTGGGGTAGAGATGTGTGCATATGCTATGCATCCAAATACTTTGAGGTAATCCACTGGCGGCCTTTTGTGGTGCCATGCTTGAAAAGGTGTTTTGTTCATCACTGCTTTGGTTGGCGATCTGTTGAGAATATAGATTGTTGTATTGACCGCTTCTGCCCATAGTTGGTTGGGAATTTTCTTAGCAGTCATCATGCTTCTTTACATTTCCACAATTGTACGGTTCTTTCGTTCTACTACGCCATTTTGCTGTGGTGTGTATCACACTGTCAACTGTCTCTTGATTCTGTTGGTGCGACAGTACTCCATGAAAGGTTTGTAGATGAACTCTCCACCACGATCTGTTCGGAGTGTCTTGATTTCATGCCCGCTTTCGTTCTCAACTGCTGCTTTGAATTGAAGGAACTTAGAAAAAGCTTCTGACTTTTGCTCAAGAAAGAATACCCACATCATTCTAGTATGATCATCCACAAATAGTAGAAAGTATCTCTTACCACCTATGGATTTTGTTCTAGTTGGTCCACAAATATCAGCATGTACCAACTCTAGTGGTGCTTTTGCTCTCCAAGTAGTTTTTGGAAATGGCAGGCGATGCATTTTGCCTTATATACATCCTTCACAGACCTTATCTTCTCTGTTGATTTGAGGAAGATCGACCACCATATTTTTCTGCTTCAATAATTTAAGTCCTTTGTAGTTTAGGTGTCCATATCGAAGATGCCATAGGAAAGATTCATCCATGCTTTGGCTCTTCATTGCTAATTCTTCATTCCTCGACATTGTGAGAGGAAACATCCTGTTGGAAGTCATCGAAATTTTCGCCACCTTCGAGTTGTTGGATTTGTTGATAATCTCACATTCTCCGTTATCAAACAATAGCTTGTAATTTTTAAGCATTAGTTGTCCAACACTTAGAAGATTTTGAGCTAATTCAGGAACGTACACAACTTCTTGGATTAGAGTTTTGTTACCTCCCTTTCCTTGTACGATGATTGTACCCTTTCCTTCAACTTCCAGCTTTTTACCGTCTCCAATCTTCACGTGGGACTTATATGTATCATCCATCTCGGTGAAGGACTCCCGATCTCCAGTCATGTGATTACGGCAACCGCTGTCCACCACCCGTGGAAGTTGAGATTTCTGCTCTGCTTTGAAGCAAGTGTATGCAACCAGTTTTTCTTCGTCCTTTTGTGCGAAGCTTGATTCGCCTTCTTCTTTCTTGTTTTGGAACCAGCAATCTCTTTGAGAGTGATTTTGAATTTTGCACTTGGTGCACCTGAACCTGCATTCTTTGGTAGCATGGTTAGATTTTTTGCAAATTTTGCATCCGTCGTTGGAGTTATTTGGTTTCTCCTGATTCTGGCTCCGATTCTTTTTTTTTGAAATTCGGTCTTCCTCCTTTCTTTTGGAAGTTGCCCCCTCCGCGGTTCTGCTCTCCTTTGATGTCGACCTTGGATTGAAAAACTTGTTCGAGTTGTTGGTTAGTAAACCGACTCAATCTCTGCTCGTGAGCTACAAGTGATCCCATAAGCTCTGTCATGGGTAATTTTCCAAGATCTTTGGTTTCTTCTATGACAGCGATGACGTGCTCAAACTTCGGCGTTAGACTGCGGAGGATCCTCTCCACGATCTTCTTCTCGTCGATAGTCTCTCCAGCGACTTTGATCTGGTTCACTATCTCTGCAACACGAGAATGAAAGTCGTTGATGCTTTCGCCTTCTTCCATCGCCAGGTTGTCAAATTGACGCCATAGATTTTGGCGTTTTATGGAGATTGCCTTCTCGGAACCTTGAAATTCGTTCTTCAGGACTTCCCAAGCTTCCTTGGCTAATTTGATGCCAAAAATTCTTGGAAATATTGTTTTGCTCACAGCTTGCTGAATTATCCTCAATGCGCTGACGTTCCTCTTGACATTCTCCTTATGTTCCTTCATCTTCGTCCCGCTTGTTTTGGGATCGTCATCTTTTGCCGATTCCGCCTTTTTTCCTGTTGATATGGAATCGTTCTCTTGTGGTAATTGTTCGATGCCTTCTTGAACAATATCCCACAAGTCTTGCGAAATGAAGATAGTTTCCATTTGTGCTTTCCAGTATTCGTACAATTTTCCATCAAAAATTGGGATTTGATTTGGAGAGTTGGCGAACATGAAACTTGACGATGGTGCTGCCATAGGATTTTGAGGGGATTCTTTTGGTAGAGTTTTTGAGAGGGTTTTGTGAGAGTAGGTTATAATATGGTTATCAAAGTACTAAAGTGTAACTTTTCTGATGTGGAAGATCAGTTATTAAAACCGCAACCACGGAGCATACTTAGCGTAACTTTAGCTCTGATACCAAATTTGTTGGGACGCTAGGGGAAATGTAGCGGAATTTAGGATCGAAAAGATAGTATTTTGATAACTCACTCAATTGATCACTCAATTTTGTAAATATTACAATTTGGTCACTTGGACCTTTACTCTCACCACTCACAAATGCCTCTCTACTTCTTCTTTCTTATTTCTTCAACTCACACTCCACTTTGTTACAAGTGAGGCTATTTATAATAGCCATGATACAAGTAGTAGGTAGAATTTGTGGTTTGTAAAATTTTAATTATTTTAACATATCACATCTTAATTAATTTGGTAGTTAGGAGTTGAGATATTTTTGTAAGAGTGGTAGAGACTAATCTAGAGAATTGTAGATTAATCTTCAATAGTCTCAAGGTTTTCAGGCCTATACTAGCACCCCGCCACTAGGTTCCGCCCCAATGAAATACCAGACAACATTGTGGACCGACATCGGCAGTGGTAGCGCTGGGAGTAGAGTGGAGGACGTCAACGATCCCTGGCTAGCTAGAGTCCAAAGGAGGGAGGCAGAGCCAAGTAGAAGCCAGCCAAGGAAGGCAATACCCACAAACTCAGCCAACAACAAGCTAAGAGACATCTGTAGAAATCAAGGCTTCACTACGGTTCGAAAGCAACCATCCCCAATCATCTTTCGTGATCTCTTCCTGCCAATATAGAGCGTTGGAAGGAAACCGAATACAGAGTCCGGGGACACAACCAAAAGCTACTCCAGCACTCCGGCGACTCTAGATCCTTTTTCAGCCACTAGGGATTTCTGTACTAAGAGATCTGCTACCTCACTCCAGGAAGGAGAGGAGACGACCCCAGCAACCAAAAAGTGGAAGATGGAGAACTAGGTGCAACATTTCTCCATTGAACCAAATACTCTCTTAAGCTTAGGGCGAGTATCCATCTCCTCTTCCACCTTTAAACAACGGCGAACGGTGGCGGTCAGGAAGGGGTAGCCCGATCCCATGTGTCTGTCTCTAGCTCGAAATCCATATGACCCATGAAGCTTCAACTGCCCAATCTAAGGAGGAGGTGGCCCGGAAGATACCAAATGACCCATGAAGCTTCTAGCTTGGAACTCGAGGGGCCTAGGGCGACCCCTGACAGCTGGTCACCTCGGTGATCTGTTGGGAATATGAATCTCAAACCAACAAAACCGAGTAGAAGCTGTTGAGTAAAACCAATGGTCAAACTAAAGCCCAACGACGCCGTTTCGTTGCTGCACTTTAATAACAGAATATGACCGTTGGAGCAGAGGGAGAAGTGATGATTGCACTCTGATCTCCCTCCTGATTTCTCTCAACAAACAAATCCAATGGAGTAGTGGTGTAGAACACGATGGTTGAAAAGGGTTTTTGGCAGAAACAATTCATATAAGTATGATAACGGAGAACATCAAAAGAAACAGTTCTGCAACACACACTGATTCGAATACAAAAGCTAAATTAAGAGAGTGATTACCTTGGAAGCATTTCCCTTCATCTTTGATCACTGTGGTGACTGGGAAACAGCTTTAAGGGCATTGGTTCATCCACGATCACTGATTTTCAAGCATTCCTTCCTTTCTTTACCCCGCTGTACTTTCACTGTCAACAACAATCTTAAAGCTGTTTGTCACCAGGGGAATAAATGTCTACATTAGTAAGGAATGTACCTGACTTAAGCAAATTGGAGGCACTAGATGGGAGCAACTACAAAAGATGGTCGTTGAGGATGCTGATCTTCCTCGAACATCTGGAGATAGACGACTTGCTGTTCAACGATCCACCTGCTGGAACTGGTGGTCTTCCTGCATCCTCATCTGAAGCTTCTATAGACATTGGCGAGAGGAATGCTTCCACAGACCTACCATCTGCAACAGAAGCTCAGAAATATCAGAGAAACAACAGAACAGCGAGGGTCCACATCCTCAGCCATCCGAGTAATCCAATCTTCGATCTTGTGGCCCACACGAAGTCAGCAAGATCTATTTGGGAAACCTTACTCAAGAAGTATGGAGGGGACGATGCTGGTAGGAAGAGATAAGCAGTAGGGAACTGGCTCAACTTAAAAATGGTGGATTCCCTGCCCATTATGGATCAAGTCCATCAATTTGAGAATCTCGCAGCAGAAGTTCTTGTTGATGGTATGAACATTTGCAGCATGTTCCAGGCAAACTCACTGATAGAGAAACTGCCAGGCTCTTGGACTGACTACAAACATCACCTCAAGCATAAAAAGAAAGACATGACTCTGGAAGAGCTCATTGGACACATCAATATTGAAGAAGCCAACATACACAAAGATAAGTTGTCCCTAAGGTCCAAACATTCAGTCAATGCCAATTTAATTGAGTCTGATTTCAGAAATAAAGGGAGGTTGGGACGAAAAACCTCATGGCAAGGGAGAAGAAATCTGGACAAATCTGTGGAATTCAAGAGGCCAGGCCACACACAGAAGTTCCAGAGGGGTGCCTGCTACGTATGTGGAAAAACTGGACACAAGGCCTATCAATGCACACTACGGAAGGGTTAGAACTCCAAGCGTGAAGAAGGGTCCAGAACTCACGTCAATATAGCTGAATCCACTGAGGAAAATGCATAACATCTTACCTTTTCAGCTGTAGTCTCAGAAGCAAATTTAGTAGAAAATGACACAGAGTGGATCGTCGATTCTGGAGCATCAAGACACCTATGTGGAATCAGAGAAATGTTCAGTGAGTTTGAAGGGGCAGGATCAGGAGATCAAGTCTTCATGAGGAACTCAAGCACTGCTGCTGTTCTTGGAAAAGGGAAGGTCATTCTAAAATTGAGCTCTGGAAACAATTTAGAACTTACTAATGTTTTATTTGTTCCTACCCTACGCAGAAACCTTATATCTGCTGGCCTTCTCAACAAGGCAGGATTGAAACTGGTGATCGAGGCAAACAAGTTAGTCATCACCAAGAACAACCAGTTCGTGGGGAAGGGGTACCGTGCAGGGGGGTTATTTGTTATCTCTGCTGAGCTATAAATGATATTGCTGTTTCATCTTACTTGGTTGAGTCCCCTGATTGTTGGCATGGCAGACTAGGTCACATAGGATATAGTTCACTTAAAAGGATGAAATCCCTGAATCTTCTGCCTAACTTAACTCTGTCTGTCCTTCCCTCTAAATGCAAAGTATGTGTCGAATCCAAACAATCTAGTAACCCCTTCAAACCAGTGAAGAAAAGAAAAACAGAATTACTGGACTTGATTCACTCAGACCTAGCTGATTTCAGAAACCATGAGAGTAGGGGTGGTAAAAGGTACTATATCACTTTCGTGGATGACTTTTCTAGGTTCACCAAGGTCTATCTTCTAAGATCCAAAGATGAAGCTGAACAAAAATTCCTCATCTTTAAATCTGAGGTTGAAAACCAACTAGATAGGAGGATTAAACGACTTAGAACTGACAGGGGGGTGAATACAGTACCTTGTCTTTAAAGGAAGTATGTGAAACGCAAGGAATTATACATGAATTCACTGCTCCGTATTATCCTCAACAGAACGGAGTAGCTGTAAGAAAAAACAGAACACTGAAAAATATGATGAATGCTATGCTCCTAAGTTCTGGCCTTCCAGAGGAAATGTGGGGGGAGGCAATTTTATCTGCCACCAAAATCCTTAATAGAGTACCTCACAAATCTATTGTTGTAACTCCTTTTGAACTATGGAAAGGTTTTGCTCCTAATCTTTCCTACCTTCAAGTGTGGGGGTGTCTTGCTAAGGTTCTCATCCCTAAATTCAAAAGAGATAGTATTGGTCCTAAAACTTTTGATGCTGTGTTTGTTGGTTATGCAGAGAATAGCGCAGCCTATCGCTTCATGAAGTTACAGGACAAGAGCATGTGTGAATACAGGGATGCAGAGTTCTTTGAAGACCCATTCCCTTGTCTTAACACTAGCAGTCCAGTTCAAGTGAACAGCCCCATTAGGAGTGTTCAGCTGAAAAAACCTACTGAAACCAACAAGCTGACAGTAAGGAGGAGCAAACGGGCCAGAATCGAGACCTCCTTTGGCCCTGACTTCCTGACCTCCTACTTATCAGAGCACCCTAGTCACTGTGAGTCTTTGGTTTATACTGTTTTTGCTTACTACATAGAAGAGGATCCTATAACGTTTGAAGAGGCCATGAACTCTGTGGATGCAAACCTCTGGAAAGAAGCCTCAGATAGTGAGGTGGAATCCATTAGATTGAACCATACTTGGGATTTAGTTGACCTTCCTAGGGGCTGTAGAGACATTGGATGTAAATAGATTTTCAAAAGAAAACGCAGAACTGATGGCTCAATAGAGAGGTTTAAAGCTAGACTGGTCATAAAAGGGTTCACTCAAAAGAAAGGGATAGATTTTTTTGACACTTACTCACCTGTAACCAAAATCACTTCCATACGTGCATTGTTTGCTTTAGCTTCCATCCATGACATGCATGTGCACCAGATGGATGTGAAAACAGCATTCCTGTATGGCGACCTAGACGAAGAAATATACATGGTTCAACCTCCAGGTTATGTAGAATCAGGTTTTGAAGATAAGGTGTGCAGGTTAAGAAATCCCTTTACGGATTGAAACAGGCGCCTAAACAATGGTTTGAGAAATTTCATCAAACTATCTCTGAATTTGGTTTCAAGTCAAACAATTCAGACACATGCATCTACTATAAAATGTCTAACAACACCTATGTTTTCCTGTGCTTGTATGTAGATGACATGTTAATTTTCAGTACTCATCTCTCAGCCATAGAGGAGACCAAGTCCTTTCTATCCAACAAGTTTGAAATGAAGGACTTAGGACAGGCTAATGTAATCCTAGGAGTCAAAGTAATCAGACGTGGTAGGGGCTACATTCTGAGTCAGTCACATTATACTGAGACTCTACTGAAGAAATTTAACAGCTGGAATGTCACCCCAGTGAGAACACCCTATGACCCCAGCATGCATCTCGAAAAGAACACGGGAACATGTGTAGAACAGGAAGAATATGCTAAACTCATCGGTAGTCTAATGTTTCTAATGAACTACACTAGACCTGACATTGCCTTTGCTGTAAACAGACTGAGCAGGTATACTCACAACCCTGGCTCGGAGCATTGGATAGCCCTACGAAGATTATTGAAATATCTCAAGGGAACTGTTGATTGGAGCCTACACTATGGAGGATTTCCAGAAGTAATAGAGGGTTACACTGACGCCAATTGGGTTACAGACAGTGAGCAAGTTAGCTCAACCAGCGGATTCATTTTCACACTTGGAGGAGCTGCAATATCATGGAAATCATCCAAGCAAACCTGCATTGCAAGGTCCACAATGGAGTCCGAATTTGTAGCCCTGGACCTAGCTGGACAAGAGGCTGAATGGCTAAGATGTCTATTGCCAGACTTCCCACTTTGGGAAAAGCCTACTCCCTCAGTCTCACTACTCTGTGACTCACAAGCAGCCATTTGTATAGCACATAACAAGTCCTACAATGGAAAGAAGAGGCATATAAGGATCAGGCATGAAACTGTAAGGAGTCTCCTAGAAACAGGAGTGCTCTCCATACAGTTTGTAAGGTCTGAATCCAATCTAGCAGACCCCCTAACTAAAGGACTCAGCAGAAGAATAATAGCTGAATCGTCCAGGGGCATGGGATTAGTAACTCTCAGTCAGCTGGAGAATTTATGACAGACGCCACCTTCTGCTGATTTGTTCTTCAGAAGGGTGTCATTCAAAGTCATAGAAAGATCCTGACGTGTTAGAGATATGGAAATCGCTTGAAAGAGCCAGCGAACAAATGTCCATAAGACTAACAGAGGAGAGGCAGCAGGCTATCAGAGAAGTCTGACTGATCGAAGCAAACACAAGTTCATAGCCTAGACACTAGGTGGTCCTGAGTGACTTGATGAACTTGGACTGCCTCATAGCCTGGAAAAGCCAGGTGGTTCCTGATGAGAACCTGATGAGGACTGTTAGAAAAATAGGGAAAGGAGGGCAGATAACCTGCTAGTTCTAATAAGAGGGAACAAGGTAATTAAGCACTCTATCTCAACATCCAAGAAGCATGTGTCACTGCTGTACTGGGATGTCAAGTTCAAGACTGAGTTCACCTGAACTCCCTGTACATCACGATCACTACGCTCTAGTTCAAGTCTAATTAGACACTAGAACTTAAGTGCAAAATTCTTGGTTTAAGTTGATGAAGAGGTTGGATCTCCATATTCGTGGGGGACTGTTGGGAATATGAATCTCAAACCAACAAAACCGAGTAGAAGCTGTTGAGTAAAACCAATGGTCAAACTAAAGCCCAACGACGCCGTCTCGTTGCTGCACTTTAATAACAGAATATGACCGTTGGAGCAGAGGGAGAAGTGATGATTGCACTCTTATCTCCCTCCTGATTTCTCTCAACAAACAAATCCAATGGAGTAGTGGTGTAGAACACGATGGTTGAAAAGGGTTTTTGGCAGAAACAATTCATATAAGTATGATAACGGAGAACATCAAAAGAAACAGTTCTGCAACACACACTGATTCGAATACAAAAGCTAAATTAAGAGAGTGATTACCTTGGAAGCATTTCCCTTCATCTTTGATCACTGTGGTGACTGGGAAACAGCTTTAAGGGCAGTGGCTCATCCACGATCACTGATTTTCAAGCATTCCTTCCTTTCTTTACCCCGCTGTACTTTCACTGTCAACAACATGATCTCAACCAAACTCATCGCCAGGCTATTGTCCTACTCTCCAAAATCAAGAATCAGAAAGACTTTTTGGAAGGAAACCGGATTTCCCTCAATTTCCCGAATGCTTTCTATGTCGACCCGGTCAGCTCTGCGAAAGGACTTGCCCTCTGGTGGACCCCCAGACTAGTTGTCTCAATTATTTCCAGTTCTAGTAATTTCATGCACTTGTATGTTTCTACGGGATCAGCTTTTCCTGTACTTTCATTTACGCCTCTTGCACGCCATGCGCTTTAACTTTCAAAGGCCAACGCCAACCGCTCCAACGTTATCATCAGAAACCTCGAGGCCTATAGTTTTAGATGTCCACGATGAACTCTTCTAACCACGTTCAATTCCCGATCCTCCAATCTGAGCTAGCATCAATCTTATAGACCTCTGAAGCGTTTTACGTTGATTTGAAGCCCCTGGGTTGGAGCCGGATGAAGCTTAACACCCCAAGAAAAAATGGGTCTTTTTGACTTTACTACCGGGGAAGAGCAGGAAAGAGGGACAGTAAGCTTGGGACAGGTGCAACCAGAAAGCCACGTCACATCATCTTGTGCTTTGCTAGTTCAGCGCTACCATTCCATTACGACAACCTTAACTCGCTTCGTCGTCATGATCGATAAAACTCACAATGCCCAGAGACAGGATCCCATTCTAGGATACTATCACTAACCTCCACCACGATGACCACCTATGGGTCTTTTTAGGGGATTTCAACGCGATTGCCTATATACACGAAAAGAGAGGAGGCCACACCCCTCCACCTCCTCCCTCACCCCCTTTCACAGATTCATTAACAACAATGCGCTTGTGGATGCGGGCCATGGTAACTTCCCCTTCACCTAGTCTAACGGGCAAGAGGGGATCAACAACATCCAGTGTCGCCTTGATCATGTCCTGAAAATGTAGCTTAGATTGATGAGAACCATCAAGTTATCCCTACCAGGACATCGGATCCGATCATAGACCCATTATCCTCGACTTGGTGACCAACTTCAGCCGTCCCAAGGCTATTTTACGATACGACCAAAGGTGGAGCAACGACTCTACCAGCAAGGACATCATCTGAGCTGCATGACAGCCCACCCTGATATCCAACAACTGTCTTGCTCAATGCGTTACAAAGCTGTGCAATCATGCATCTAAGCTTCACAAGATCAAAAGGAAGGCAGAAACCCGAATTAAGACAAGACTGGATACTCTCAGCATCTTGTTCAGAGACTCTAAAGAGAAGAGACTCAAAGGACAACTCCAAGATATCTGGAAATCCGACAACATGCTTTGGAGGAAAACGACATGAGTAAAATGGAGGGCCGACGGTGACTGCAATACTGCCTATTTCCACGCAGTCATGAAATTCAAAAGACGCCATAACACGATTACTAGAATACACAACGAGGAAGGCCACTGGATTACCGACCCCAAGCTCTCCAATACCCCAACCTGTTCCAAGGCTCCCCGAGGCGATGGATCGAAGCGAGGTTCGAACCTTACCTCATATTGTCTCTAGGGAGATTAATAACCACATCTAGGAGCCAGTCACCTCCAACGAGATTCGGGCGGTGGTCTTTGCCCTGGGAGTCAACCAATCCCCAGGCCCTGACGACTTCAGCGAAGCATTCTTTAGGAGGCACTGGGACACGATTGAGGAAAAGATAGTCCTTATCGGGCATCCGCCTCACCTAAGCAGGTCAAAGATTTCTTCGCAACTGGAATCATGCCCCACGATTGGAACATGACTCACTTAGTCCTTATCCCTAAAGTTCCCAACCCCCAGGCTATGAGTGATTTTCGACCCATCAGTTGCTGCAATTTCACGTACAAGGTTATTTCCAAAATCTAGGCCTCCAAATTGAAGCAATGGATGCCCTCTCTCACCAACGAGATGCAAGTGGCCTTTAGCGGTGGCAGGCTGATCCAGGACAACATCATTCTTGTCCATGAGACGCTACATAGCTTCAAAATTCGAAAGTCTGGTAATAGGAAGGACTGCACAAAGCCTATGACCTGGTGGATTGGGAGGCCTCAAAGCCATACTTAAGGCGTATCGGTTTGGACAAACACAGACAAGGTGGATTTCGGGGTGCATCTGATCAGTAGAGTTCAACATCCTTTTCAATTGGCAAGAGACCTAGGATTTTGCTCCTCGTCGTGGTATTAGGCAAGGCGGCCTATGTCCCCCTTCCGCTTCATCTTACTATCGAATGCCCTATCCATCATGACTGAGCAAAACATTAAATCCAACAATTTAACGGGCATCCGCCTCACCTATCGTGGCCCCAAGCTCTCTCACTGCCTCATCGCTGACGACATGATTATCTTCCGGAAAGACGACACTTAAGAGGCCGAGCGCATTGCCACCATCCTGACTCGCTACGGAAAGCTTACCGAACAGATGGTCAATCTCGACAAATCCTCTGTTTTTTTTCAGTGCCAACGTCGATGCCACAAAACGGGCGAGTATCATTAACCGGTTGGGTTTCAAGGCAACGGACGTGCATGGAAAATATCTGGGAGTGCCGACGGAGTGGGGTCATTCCCGCAAGGAGACTTTCGCCTTTCTAATTGATAGAATGGTCGGTCAAGCCCAATCATGGAAATGAAAATTCTTATCCTACGCCGGGAAAGAGACGCTAGCAACATTCTTGATAAGCTGCTTCCTTCTCCCCAAAGCTACCACGAAAAGAATGAACACAATCCTCAGGAACTTTTTTTGGGCCGGCGTACCAACCAAACGCTCAATCCACTGGTGTAAGGCAAATACTCTGTACATGTCCAAAGCGGAAGGTGAGCTCGGCTTCAAAGAATTCTGTGACTTCAACCTTAGCCTTTTAGCCAAACAGGCCTGGAGGGTGCTGTCCAATCCCCCAACTCTTTGGGCTCGGGTCCTGAAAGCTAAATACTTTCGTCATGGATCCTTCCTCTAGGCGTCTAAGGGAGCTCGCCTATCATGAATTTGGAGCAGTCTTTGCGACGCCCGACCAGTTATTCAGTCGGAAGCAAGACTAATCATGGGCAATGGGGAATCTATCCCGATCAAGTCTAGCCACTGCCTGCCCATTCCTCTTCCCCCCTCGACCCATGTTGAGGATTCGGTCCTCGCAACCGATTGGATAAATGCACCGACTCGTATGTGGGACTTGTCAACCATCCTCCAGTTCTACCCCCTTGACTCAGCAACGGTCATTGGTAGCATCCCGATCGGACCCGCGCGTATGGAGGATGAATGGCGATGGATAGCAACCACGGACGGAGCCTTCACGGTCCGGTCAGCCTATAGAGTGATCCGTGAATCTCGCGGCCTGCCTCCCATTCATGCCACTTCCTCCCCCCTCTTTTGGAAGTTGCTTTGGAAATCGAAAATGCCTCCCCACATCCGATTCTTTATTTGGAGATCCCCCAACGGCCTCGCAACTAATGCTAACCTCTTCCGGCGGGGATGCAGCCACACCCCAACATGCCCTCGTTGTCACTCCAATGAGGAGACCTTACACCACTGTCTGTTCCTCTGCCCTTTTGCTTTGGGGGTTTGGTCAACGCCCATGTCGATTAGAAAGACCCCACCGAATTGCACGTTCCTGCTTCCATGGCTCGAAGAGCTTTTAACATTATCCTCGACGAACTGCATTGCTCGTACAATCGCAACTTGCTGGATCATATAGAAGGACCAGAACAGCTCCATTTTCAGCCACTCCCACGAAAGAAGGGATGCGCTCCTACATTGGATACTCATCGACACCCAGGAGTGGACCACCGCCTCCACCCCGACATCCACGACCGTCCCCACTACCACCATCGGGAACCAGCTGATTCACACCCCACAGTTTTCAAAAGCTTGAGGGAAAAGCTTGCGTACATGATGTGTCATAAGGAGTGTAGGGACTGGGCAAAACAAAATGTATCCCTCCTGCCTTGAAAGAGTAATGGAGCGGGGAGGATGATCCACTTCCGTCATACGGGAATTCTGTAGCTGTAAGAAACAAATATCTGATCATCAACCTGTGGTTCTATCTCATGTTTTCCTCCTATAACCATTGTAGGGACATTAGCTGTGAGAGGCTGCATAAACCTGTTCCAGGAAAAAAGAAACACGTAAACACATTTTTAAGTATCATCAGCGCAAAAAGGTTGTGGCTTTGCAATGTTGTTTCTGTAGCTACCTTCCCCAGTCATCCCAACGAGGCTGGTAAGTTTCATGGATAGGAGTGTCGGGGAAGGAGCAAGCATAACAATCAGAGCCAGTTCCATTTAGATACATATCAGCATAACTTAAAACCCCAACTAAGACAACCAAATCAGGATCATTGCTGAGAATATGGTCAACTGTTGTGCTGGTATTGATAGTGAGTCCTAAATCTCCCACCACTGCTATTCTGGCTGGATAATTTGAGGAGTTAGGAAGTGGCATTGTCCTGAAGTAAAACACATCACTCATTGCTCGAATGTGAGGATCTCCACATCGATATTGGTACAGTGTTTCAGGTTCCAATCCTGCCCAGAAACATGGGAAAATCTATATGTCAAACAGCAAAAATTGGGGGAAAACAAAAGAAAACAAAGAACGGACCTATGAGGCGAACGTGGTGTATGATTCCGGATGTGTAGTTATGAAGGGCGTCGTAAGGATAAAGCTGAGAGTAAACGAGGGAATAGCCAAGTGCTTTATGGTCCATTGGTGACCTGGAAACCCCATATTGAACTACACTGGCAATTGAGTCAGGATCGTCGTAAACAACATTGGAATCCCCTGCCAATTCCAGAATATTCTCTATAGTCAGCATAGCTCAAAAGTGTTGTCACTTGGATGGAAAAGAAGAAGAATAAAATGAGATACCTGTGACCCAGGAGACCCAAACGGAGTCGTAGTTGGAAGAGAGGGAGAGGAAGATTTGTTCAGGCTGGAAACCCTTAACAGTCCTCTCAACTTGGGAGTCATTGGAAGGCAAATCGATTGACTTGTCAGTGAAGAATTTAGCAGCAAGAGGTGCAGAAAAGGGCTTGAAGGGACCTTGAAGAGTGGTTGGGAAATCGGCATGGACGAAGTGTTGTAATGAGGTCCATAGAAGAAGAAGAAGGAAGACGACAATGGGGTAAACCATTTAAAAATAATGAACCTGAGTGGGGGGAAGGTAGGAGCTTTATGGAGAGGAAAATGGAAGAGAAGGAATGAACGGGAAGCATGGATGGATATATGGTGGGAACTGGGAAGAAGGATCTTGCATGGAAAGTGCAGACAACTAGTGTAACGCCACGAACAAAAGGTTCACAGACTCTAATAATTTTTGAATATTTGGAAGTAGCATAATTAATGATCCATTCCTCTTTAATGATTAATACCAATAAATTATTTATTATTTATTTCCTTACAAGCAAGTCACGGGTGGCAAGTTTACCAAATTATTTTATAAATTGTTTACTAGTGTCATTATGCAATGTATTACCACCATTCCTTTCCAATTTTTGTGGAATGGCAGCGGCTCTGAAAGTTTTCATCCTCCTCGTTAAGGTTGTCCCTTGTCGTCCTATCTGTTTACTTTGTGCATTGAATGTCTTGTCACTTTAGCTCTATGATTCGCTCGGTCGTTAGATATGAGAGTTGGCATCTGATCGTTCTTGTTCGGGTCGTGAGCCTTGCATGGATGGTAGGATATGAAGCTTGGTGAATATGTAAACTTAGTTTCCGGTCGAAAGCTTAAGAGGGTATATGTTATGGAAAGAAACGCATTCTTGATCACAAATGAAAGGTAGGTGAATGAAATGTAGCCAAGTGCGATTGGGGATGCGGGATGAATAGTCGACTTCATGCGTGGTGTTGTTATAGAGATTTGAAAAGGATAAAAGGAAATAGACATTGCGCCCGGAAACAAATTTTCAAGGGCTTAGGTAAGAGTGCCCCGTGAGGACGAAAGAAACGAGTTGACATTTTGCGTGAAAACCAGTAAATTTCAAATTAGTAGACCCTTTCTAGTTAAAGAGTAAAGTTGAAACCGAAGGAATCGTACGTTGAGAGGAAACCCCAAGTCAATCCTCCACATCCACCCAACAGCAGTAGGAGCCCACATACCAAGTACTCTCCGATTTTGCTGTTGGCAAAGATGATTATATTCTTCGTCTTTGATTAGAAAACTAATTATCAACTTATAATTCCCTGCGTAAGGGAATAGTAACTTAATTGTTGACTTGTGGGAAAGGTTATATGTTCATTGTTTTCATCCAAGAAGCATCTACATGACATTGATTTCTGTAAGAAGTTGCCGCTCGACTTTATCAGCCAGCCTGCCTGCCAATGCAAGATTGTGACGATGATTGATCAATTTCATACAAGCTAGCTCCGAGCAGGGTCCTTTCTTTTAAATTAAAAAATGAAGCAAGCCAAGCCAGCATGGTCAAGGAAGGAGAGCACGCCACTCTCAGGAGTCAGGCATTTCCCTTTCTTCAACCCCACATTCAAAGCATCCCAGTGGAATTCCCATCGAATTCACAATCCTCATATTATAGGAAGATGCACGTCCAGCTGGAGACGTACGTACGAGAACATACATACATGCCTTTATAACAATGGGAAAAGTGTCGGGTGCTGCGGCTTTACGACAGAAATAGGAAGGAAGGAAGGAGACCGATCAGATAAACAAAGGGTGGAGGGATTCATCGGCCCTTCTCAAATCAAAGGGAGACTACAGTTTTATCTGACAGACTGAATTCATGCAGTTTATACATCCAACGGTCACCAACATTTGGGGTTGAATATTATAATAATTATATCAAGAAATTATTTATAAGCATAAATATATAAATAAAATAATAAATAAAGAATTGGGGGCAAAATTGAAAAATCTGGACGTACATTAGAGTGGAAGAATCAATGGAGGAATCCCTAGCTTCCTTCTGGACCATCCAAACCCAAACAACCAACTGAGTCGATAAAGAAAGGAGAACCCAGGCAGGCAGCCTCCCTCCGAGTCACAAGTATTCGAGTTGCAGTACCACCTCCCCATATCGCTGTCCCACCATTGGAGGACGACCAATAGTACCCCAACGCCATCCATCACTATAATTAAGCTCCATCCCTCCATCCCACAGTATTCTACCTCCTTAACAACAAACTCTTCACTGCATCTCGCACCCGATTCCTTTCTCACTCTGCTTTCTCACTTTCTATACATCCCTCCTCCCCTCTCGTTTTGGAATCAAATCAAACCATCAATTCAATCCTCTACTCCATCTCGTCGTCACTATGAAGGACATCAGCAGCACAGGGTTCGTTGTGGACCACGGATTCGTCTACCAGGAAGAGAAGCATTACACCGTTTTCAAAACCTCTCTCTTCTTCGCCAACGACGGATTCACCGTCTACGACTGCAGTAACGGCGAGTTGGTCTTCCGAGTCGACTCCTACGGCCCTGACGCTCGCGACCGAGACGAACTCGTCCTCATGGACGCCCACGGCCGCTGCTTGCTCACCGTCCGCAAGAAGGTAAGCAGAACAATCTATTCCTCATTGTTCGCTGAGTCAACTCATCTGAACCGGCTGAGTCCTGTCTTTTTTGCAAAAGTTTAATTTGTTTGTCTGGTTGCAGAGGCCGAGTCTGCATCAGCGGTGGGAAGGATTTCTAGGGGAGAGGAAGGAAGGGCAGAAGGCGATATTCAGCGTGAGGAGGTCGTCGATGATTGGGCGGTCAGGGGTGAGCGTGCAGATGTACGATAATCCAGGGGAGGAGTACGAGATCGAAGGGAGCTACGGGAGCCGGAGCTGCACAGTGATGGACGTTGCGAGGAGAGCGGTGGTAGCGGAGATCAGACGTAAAGTGGACGCGTCAACGAACGTGGTGCTTGGGAAGGACGTTCTGCTGTTGGCGGTGAAACCGAGGTTCGACGGGGCGTTCGCAATGGGAATGGTGCTGGTTCTGGATCAGATCTGCGGTGGCGATGTGGTTGATTGCGGTGAAGAAGATGATGGTGATGGCACCGTGGATGTGGAACACGTGGGGAAGGAGGAGGTGATGGGTCGTCGGCCACTAGTTGCGGACTCTGTCCCACTGGAGCGATAATTGTAAATTTGGGGCTTGTAATTATTAGGCCTGCCCTATTTGCGTGCTGGGAGGGAAATATCTCTTTTTTATTTTTTATTTTGAAGGCATTGGAGGAGGGAGCTATATCAGTGACCAACACCATGAACTATAAATTTGGTCTATCAACTTTGGAAGCACAATGCAATAATCGCATCTTAAGGAAATTAATTGTTCAAGATGAGAAGCTAAGACTTACGTGCCCGTTAAAGACCATATCCACCCCATGCTTGCACAGCAAGTCTTCCATTGCTACCTTCATGCACTCTGCTTCTCTATAGTGTGCTGCATAGCTGCTGTACCAAGTTGCATGCCACGTAGCTACCATCCACGGAGTCACTCTTCTGTCCACTCTTGCTAGATCTTTCTTCAACCACTTGTATTGATGTCCTGCACAAAATTCAGAGGATGTCAATGGTCTACGTTACTCTGAATCAAACATAACTAATATAATCATATCTTGTTTAACTTTCTTATGGTAAGCAATGTAGGAACCCAGCATTATGAAATGTACCCCTCCGGCGTTGAAAGAGTAGTACATGGTGGAGTGTGATTTACTTTCTTCCGATGGAAATGCAAATCGAGAGCTATAAGCCACAAATGCCTTCTTGTCAACCTGATCTTCTATTTCATGGTTCCCTTCAATCACCATTATTGGAACCCTGGATATCACGGGCTGCATATACCCGATCACATTACCAATACCCAATGCCAAACAAATTACGAAATATGTAACATGAGATGAGAGTGTTTACCTTCCCAGTAATCCCAATGAGGCTGATAAGTTTCATGAATAGGACTATCTGGAAAGGCACAGGAGTAGCAGTCTGCCCCAGTTCCGTCAGTAAGATACAAGTTGGCATAACTAACATCTCCAACCAGTAGAATAAGATCCGGATTGTTGCTGACCATATGATCAACTGTTGAAGTTGTGTTGTAAGTCAGACCCAGGTCTCCCACAATTGCTATCTTTGTAGGGTAACTCTGGGGACCTGAATCCGGCATAGTCTGGAAGGAGTATACATCACTCATTGCTGATATGGAAGGATCCCCACATTAATAGAAGTAAACAGTACTCGGCATCAACCCTACACAACACTATAATCAATCAATTGAGGCCAGTGATTGACTTCAAGTCAAGCTAAGGTCCCGTGGTATCCAAGGCAAGCAGGCTAGTTGAAAATCAAACATATCAGCCTACAATTTATGCAATCAATGTCCTTGAAGCATAATCTAACTGGAGAAAGCGTACTAATTAACCCATTTGAAAACAGACACAAAAAACAGGTAAATTAAATTACTACCCCGCCAACGGGCAAACGCAAAAGACACATATTGTACTATTCCACCTTAGTTCAAAGAGACATAAAATCGAACGGCATGCAGCTACCTTGGAGAAGGACGTGGTGAATGATTCCAGAGGTGTAGTTCTGGATACCTTCAAAAGGGTAAAGCTGACGACTGTAAACAAGGGATTCCCCAGTTGCTGCATTGGTCAATGAGGAGTTGGTGCTTCCATATTTGACCAAGCTTGCTACACTTTTGGGGTCCAATGGTTCAATATCGTCCCCAATTTGATAATCTCCTGTACAAACCCAAAATTACCATCCCATCAATTCAAGATGAAGAAGAAGAAGAAGAAAAAAAAAAAAAAAAAAAAAACATAGAAGGGGAACCTGTTCCAAGAAACCCAAACGGAGTCATAGGTTGCAGAGAGAGATAATGACATCTGCTCAGGAGCAAAACCCACGACCTTCCTCTGAACCCGAGGATCGGAGTCCGGCAAGTCGACGGCGTACCCACGAAAGCTTTTGTATAGAGCGATAGCGACGGGCTTGAATGGTCCATCCAGAGTGGAGGGTAAGCCCTCGACGATTGCTGAGATGAAGAAGCTATTTACCGCGAGAATGAGAAAAGGGAGAGAGGAAGGAAATCTCGAGATGAAATACATCTGGAGGAAGAAGCTGAGATTTGGGCGGGAAGGAGGGAAGAGAGGTGAGGAAGTATTATTTAGCGTTATTAAACGACGCCCTGGTTTTCGAATTAAACGACGCCCTACATTCGTTATGACCTAAACGTCAATTTTATAAAAATGAAAAACTTACTATTTCAATCCAAAAAACTTTTATTTATTATGTTTTAGTATGTTTTAGTTTGTCGAAAACACTCTCGACGAACCACGAATCAAAATTCGAAAGGTACGAAATTCAATTTTCAATCTGAAAAAAACACCCGGACGGACCGGCGTTCCGTCTGGTCAGACCACGTGGACAGACCACGATTCCGTCTGGCTGGTCTGACCGGACGGAACGCTGGTCCGTCCGTTTT
The DNA here is from genome assembly GCA_030674075.2 of Linum usitatissimum. Lineage (NCBI taxonomy): Eukaryota > Viridiplantae > Streptophyta > Magnoliopsida > Malpighiales > Linaceae > Linum > Linum usitatissimum. Next base: position 7,838,922 of record JAUJYP020000285.1, on the reverse strand, counting down.
TTTTAAATTAAATTTTATAATTTTTTTAGTTTTGTTGTTAATTTTATGTTGATTGATTAACTAATTTGGATAATTAAATATAGGGTTTATGCACGCGACATGTCAATGAGTACCATGGTAATTGTTTGTCCAGTTTTTGTATCATTATCAATTAATAGGTTATGTTAATTTCAGTGTTTTGATTCATTTCGGTGTTGATATTCCGTAGGAAGTGGATGCCGGTGACGGAATTGATTATTCAGACTAGTTCTTATCCGATAATGTCTACGACACTATCGGTGAAGCGACGCAAGCAAAGAAAACAGATTGCTTTGACGCTTAATTTCCATCTGATCAAAGGGTCAAATAAAAGCAATGACTCGGAAAAGGAGTGTCGGGTGTATCTTTACTGCTCACGTGGACCATTTCGCAAGTCTCAGGGTTCCGATCCGCCGAAACGTACTACGAAGTCAAAGAAGTGTAATTGCCCATTCAGACTTGCCGTCCGATCAAAGGTGGTAGATTGCGAGTGGAAGTATTTTATTGACGGAGTCGGAGACATAAAGAGCCCTGATCGATCAAAGGGGTACCACAATCATCCTCTAATTCATTTCACTGAAGTAAGCACGGAAAGCAATCCGTTATCAGATGAGGCGAAAAAAGATATTCGTAGATATTTTGTTTTTTCTTCTTCTTATCTGCTTCTCTCCTATTAGAAGCAGTAATCGCACGCTCGACAAGTCGGTTAATAGTTTCCATTGACTTGCCCTTCCCTCGTATTTTCTGAATTCCATCAGTCTCTTCTTCGATAGGGTCGGTGCTATGCTGCTTACCTCCGCCTTTTGTCTTCGCCATTTTTATTCAGAAACTATAATAAATGAAATTATCTAATTAATCACATACTTATAAAAAATCTAATCAATTAAATTAACACTAACTATCAGAATTCATCTAAACCCTAAACCCTAAACCCTAAACTAATTTATAATTCATTAAAACCCTAACCCTAAAGTAATTCAGAATTCATTAAAACCCTAAACCCTAAACCCTAAACTAATTCAAAATTCATTAAAACCCTAAACCCTAAACTCTAAACTAATTCAAAATTCATCTAAACCCTAAACTAATTCACAATTAAATAATTTTAATAATTTAAAAAAAGGTACCAGGCGGACCCGCCGTCCGTTTGGTACCTGAAAAAAAAAATTATTGAACCAGTCGTCGATTTTCAAGTTGGGAACTTCAATTTCTCGTCGAATCTTCGAGTTAGGATCTTCAACTTCTGACGAAATTTTGAGCTTTTGTTTTTTAGATTGAATGTGTTTGTCGAAGATTGAACTTCTTATAAATTTTGAATGTTTACGGAAGGTCAATTTAGTAATTTATCATTTTAGGGCGTCGTTTAATTCGAAAACTAGGGCGTCGTTTAGGGATTCAGTTATTATTATATGAAACAGAAGCATGGTATTTAAAAGAGAGAGGAGGTGATTGCGGGGAGAGAAAGACAAGAATGATGAATAAGGGGGAGAGAGAGTGAAGAAGGTGCTTTTCAGTTGGAGGAAGAAGCCGCCGGCTGTAATCGACTCATAGGACAAGAACAGTATTGAGGCTATGCGCCCATGCCATATCCAAAACAGAGCAGCTGGAGATAAATGTAACAGAAAGTATCCCCAGTATTTTTTTCTAAATCCTATCGCATGAAAGTATCTTTTTAGCATCATAATTTTCGCTATAAGTTGGGTGTCATATACTATTGAAACTTTATCCCGATTGTCAACCGTAAATTTTTCGATAAGGAAAATGCCACCTGATCTGCTGGAATTTGTTTAGTCAGTTATTTGCCAACGTGACCATTGTCCGGCGTGTGTCTTGCTAACGTGAAAAGTTAAAACCGAAAAAGAAATAAAATAAAAAATTATAAAAACTTTTTTCCTAAATCTAGACACTTTTCCCCCTCTCACCATTATTTCACCATTTATTTTCCCATTATCTCTATTATCAGATGCAGATACAAAGAATCATTATTTTTTCATTTTTTCATCTCTTCCAACCCATCATTTTTTACACTTTTTCACTTTTTCTTCTCATCTCATCCAACCTACAAATTTTACAGTTCTCCATTTTTTCTTCTCATCTCATCCAACCCACCATTCCTTCTCTTCGTCATTTTTACTTTTCTCCAATCCACTCCCTTCCTGCCTAAGATCTGTTTTGTCTCCTCATCAACAATCTTTCATATCGGATTTCCCATCAGTGGTTTATGAGATCATGGATTAGCAGACCAGTTCGGGAAGGAGCATTTCGTCCACATACTATCGACCGGTGGTTGGCTCGAAAGTAAGGTGTTCACATAACTGTGACGCCACGATTAAGGTTGCTAGTACGCTGGCGAACAGGGGGCAATCCTTCCTTTGATGTCCTTATTAGCAAGATAAGAAGGTGGACTTTGGATTTTTCCAGTGGGTCGATGGCAGAGCTAAGGTGGACAGTTCCGTCGTTGATGAAGATCTGAACAAAACACATTGTTGTCCTAGCTCTAGTTACCCTTTCAGTTGGAGGAGACTCAGCTCTAACCCTTCTTGATCCTCTAGTTGGCCTTGCACTACTTCCTTCATCATCTCTTGGCCTTTGTAGACATGTTTGGATGTTATGATTGCTTCCCTTACAGAGTTTGCTGATTGCTCCCCTTACAAAGTTTGCAGTGCATTACCACCCCTTTCCTGCCTTAAACCGTGCCATTACCATGCTTCGATTGGCGTACTTCTGCTTCTTGAGGATTTTTAGCTCGTGCCTGTTTTGAGCATCCATGCATGACTCTCCCTTCAGGTGGCTTTATTACCAAACCCTCAGCTTGTTCCCACGCTTGCTAACCTGGTATTGCTGGAATCCCGTCAAAACCATAGGCTTCTTGTGCGAACCTCAAATGGTAGTACTCATTGACCCACAAATATATATCTTTTTGTGGGTACGAAGCAACAACAATGGCATGGGTGCAAGGTATGCCACTCAAAGCAAAATACACACAAGTGCATGTATAAACAAGATGGATAACCTTGACACCAGCTAGAACGTCAGACACATTATAGTCTTGACTGTCGTTGTGTTCCCCATCACTACCTGCATCCTCTTTGTCTCCATTGAAGCTACCATCCTTGTACCCTTCCATGAACAGTGTGACGACATTTCTCTTCCCCACTTTACCAAGAATCTGAGCATCATTGTCATCGAGTCTCTGCACCAGACCATCGTTCATTCCCATTCCTGGTCTGAGGAACCATATAGTGTCAACAAAGTCATATTTAAGGTCTTCTTTAGCAATCTGGATCAACATGAAGTAGCCTAGGTAATCTGGATCCAAACAAAACTCATCAGTCGTTCCGCCAACGTATTCAGGGTCGTCTTCAGTCATGACCATCTTCCCTCCATGTTGAATCACGAGCTCTAGTCTTCTAACCATCCTTGCATGTTATGTAAGATAAATAACATGTTACTATTTGATGTTGTTTATGTACTATCCTTCATCATCTCTTGGCCTTTGTGGACATGTTTGGATGTTATGATTGCTCCCCTTACAGAGTTTGCAGTGCATTACCACCCCTTTCCTGCCTAAAACCGTGCCATTACCATGCTTCGATTGGCGTACTTATGCTTCTTGAGGCTCTTTAGCTCGTGCCTATTTTGAGCATCCAGGTATGACTCTCCCTTCAGGTGGCTTTAATACCAAACCCTCAGCTTGTTCCCACGCTTGCTGACCTGGTATTGCTGGAATCCCGTCAAAACCATAGGCTTCTTGTGCGAACCTCAAATGGTAGTACTCATTGACCCACAAATATATATCTTTTCGTGGGTACGAAGCAACAACGATGGCATGGGTGCAAGGTATGCCACTCAAAGCAAAATACACACAAGTGCATGTATAAACAAGATGGATAACCCCGACACCGACTAGAACGTCGGACACATTATAGTCTTAACTCGTCGTTGTGTTCCCCATCACTACCTCCGCATCCTCTTTGTCTCCATTGAAGCTTCCATCCTTGTACCCTTCCATGAATAGTGTGACGACATTTCTCTTCCCCACTTTACCAAGAATCTGAGCATCATTGTCTCGAGTCTCTACACCAGACCATCGTTCATTCCCATTCACGGTCTGAGGAACCATATAGTGTCAACAAAGTCATATTTGAGGTCTTCTTTAGCAATGCGGATCAGCATGAAGTAGCCGAGGTAATGCGGATCCAAACAAAACTCATCGGTCATTCCGCCAACGTATTCGAGTCGTCTTCGGTCATGACCATCTTCCCTCCATGTTGAATCACGAGCTCTAGTCTTCTAACCATCCCCGCATGTTATGTAAGATAAAGAACATGTTACTATTTGATGTTGTTTATGTACTATCCTTCATCATCTCTTGGCCTTTGTGGACATGTTTGGATGTTATGATTGCTCCCCTTACGAGTTTGCGATTGCATTACCACCCCTTTCCTGCCTAAAACCGTGCCATTACCATGCTTCGATTGGCGTACTTATGCTTCTTGAGGCTCTTTAGCTCGTGCCTATTTTGAGCATCCAGGTATGACTCTCCCTTCAGGTGGCTTTATTACCAAACCCTCAGCTTGTTCCTACGCTTGCTGACCTGGTATTGCTGGAATCCCGTCAAAACCATAGGCTTCTTGTGCGAACCTCAAATGGTAGTACTCATTGACCCACAAATATATATCTTTTCGTGGGTACGAAGCAACAACAATGGCATGGGTGCAAGGTATGCCACTCAAAGCAAAATACACACAAGTGCATGTATAAACAAGATGGATAACCCCGACACCAGCTAGAACGTCAGACACATTATAGTCTTAACTGTCGTTGTGTTCCCCATCACTACCTGCATCCTCTTTGTCTTCATTGAAGCTTCCATCCTTGTACCCTTCCATGAATAGTGTGACGACATTTCTCTTCCCCACTTTACCAAGAATCTGAGCATCATTGTCTCGAGTCTCTACACCAGACCATCGTTCATTCCCATTCATGGTCTGAGGAACCATATAGTGTCAACAAAGTCATATTTGAGGTCTTCTTTAGCAATCTGGATCAGCATGAAGTAGCTGAGGTAATCTGGATCCAAACAAAACTCATCAGTCATTCCGCCAACGTATTCAGGTCGTCTTCAGTCATGACCATCTTCCCTCCATGTTGAATCACGAGCTCTAGTCTTCTAACCATCCCTGCATGTTATGTAAGATAAAGAACATGTTACTATTTGATGTTGTTTATGTACTATCCTTCATCATCTCTTGGCCTTTGTGGACATGTTTGGATGTTATGATTGCTCCCCTTACAGAGTTTGCAGTGCATTACCACCCCTTTCCTGCCTTAAACCGTGCCATTACCATGCTTTGATTGGCGTACTTATGCTTCTTGAGGCTCTTTAGCTCGTGCCTATTTTGAGCATCCAGGCATGACTCTCCCTTCAGGTGCCTTTATTACCAAACCTTCAGCTTGTTCCCACGCTTGCTGACCTGGTATTGCTAGAATCCCGTCAACACCATAGGCTTCTTGTGCGAACCTCAAATGGTAGTACTCATTGACCCACAAATATATATCTTTTCATGGGTACGAAGCAACAATAATGGCATGGGTGCAAGGTATGCCACTCAAAGCAAAATACACACAAGTGCATGTATACACAAGATGGATAACCCCGACACCAGCTAGAACGTCAGACGCATTGTACTCTCGACTGTCGTTGTGTTCCCCATCACTACCTGCATCCTCTTTGTCTCCATTGAAGCTTCCATCCTTGTAACCTTCCATGAATAGTGTGACGACATTTCTCTTCCCCACTTTACCTAAAATCTGAGCATCATTGTCATCCAGTCTCTGCACTGATCGACCATCCACCTTGTACTTGGCACCATAGTACAATGCACTTCCACTATGCATCATACACATTAGAATGATGCAGTTCCACCATTCACCTTGCACTGTGCACTACGGTATGATACACTTCCATCATGCATTATGCACTATGTACCTTGGTACAATGCTCATCCAATATGCAACATTGCTTGTGCACCTTGGTACAATGTACTTCCACTATGCACAGTGCACCTTATAATGGTGCACTTCTACCATCACCCTTCCACTTTGCACCTTAATACAGTGCACTTCCACTATGCACCATGCACATTAGTATGATGCAGTTCTACCATTCATAATGCATCATGCACTATTATATGGTTCACTTCCATCATGCACCGTGCGCTGTGCACCTTGGTACGATGCACATCCATCGTGCATCATGCACCGTGCACTTTGTTATAGTGCATTTCCACTATGTATAGTGCACCTTGGTATGGTGCACTTCCATCACCAACCTTGCACTTTGCACCGTGGTATGATGCACTTCCATCATGCACTATGCACAATGCACCTTGATAAGATGCACTTCCACCATGCACCATGGTCTATGCACCTTGGTACAGTGCATTTTCACAATGCATAGTGCACCTTGGTATCGTGCATTTCCACCACCCACCTTGCACTGTCCACCATAGTATGGTGCACTTCTATTATGCACCTTGCACATTAGAAGATGCAATTCCACCATTCACCATGCACCGTGCACTATGTTATTATTCACTTCCATCATGCACTATGCATAGGGAACATTGGTATGATGCGCTTCCACTATGCACCATGGACCGTGTACTTTGGTACATTGCATTTCCAATATGAGCAGTGCACCTTGTTATGGTACACGTCCACCATGCACTATGCACCATGCACCATGCACCTTGGTATAGTACAATTATACTATGCATAGTGCACCTTGGTAGGGTGCACTCCCACAACCACTTTATAGTTTGCACCATATTATAATGCAGTTCCACTATGCAAGATGGACATTAGAATGATGTAGCTCCACCATTCACCTCACCGTGCCCTATGGTATGGTGCACTTCCATCATGCACTATGTATAATGTACCTTGGTACGATGCACTTCCACTATACACCATGGATTGTGCAGCTTGGTACAGTGCATTTCCACAATGCACGGTGCACCCTAGTATGCTGCACTTTGACCACCCACCTTTCACTTTGCACCATAGTAAGGTGCTCTTGCATTATGCAACTTGCACATTAGAATGATGCAATTCCACCATTCACCATGCATCATGCACTATGGTATGGTTTACTTCCATAAGGCATTATGCACAGTGCATATTGGTACGATGCACTTCCACCATGCACCATGGACCGTGTACTTTGCTACATTGCTTTTTCATTATGCTCTGTGCACCTTGGTATGGTGCACATCCACCATGCACAGTCCACCATGCACCTTGGTATAGTGCAATTCTGCTATGCATAGTGCACCTTAGTAGGATACACTCCCACTATCCACCTTTTAGATTTCAACTTAGGACAAAGGCACTTCCACTATGCACAATACACATTAGAATCATTCAGGTCCCCCATTCACCTCACATTGCACTATGATCTGGTACACTTCCATCATGCACGATGCACAATGCACCTTTGTACGATACATTTTCGCACTATGAAAATGCATAATGCACTTTGGTATTTTGTACGTCCACAACGCACTATGCACCATGCACCATGGTATAGTGCATTCCCACAATGCACAGTGCACGTTGGTATGGTGCACTTCCACCACCCACGTTGCACTTTGCACCGTAGTATGATGCACATCGACTATGCACCTTACATAGTAGAATGATGATGTTCCACCATTCACCATGCATAGTGTATTATGGTATGGTGCACTTCCATCATGCACTATGCACAATGCACCTTGGTACGATGGATTTCCACCATGCACCATGGACCGTGGACCTTGGTTTAGTGCATTTCCACTATGCACGGTGCACCTTGGTATAGTGCACTTCCCCCCATGCAGTATGCATCGTGCACCTTGGTATAGTGAAATTCCACCATGCACGATGCACCTCGGCAGGGTGCACTCCCACCATTGACCTTACACTTTGCATTGTAGTATGGTGCACTTCCGCAATGCACCTTGCACATTAGAATGATGTAGTTCAACCATTCACCATGCACCGTGCACTATGGTATGGTTCACTTCCATCATGCACTGCACGCAGTGCACCTTGGTGTGATGCACTCCCACCATGCACCATGGACCGTTGACTTTGGTACAGTGCATTTCTACTATGCATAGTGCACCTTGGTGTGGTACGCTTCCACCACCGACCTTGAACTTTGCACCGTAGTATGGTGCACTTCCACTATGCACCTTGCACATTAGAATGATGCAATTCCACCATTCACCATGCACAATGCACTATGGTAAGGTCCACTTCTATCATGCACTATGCATAGTGCACCTTGGTGTGATGGACTGCCACCATGCACCATGGACCGTGGACTTTGGTATAGTGCATTTCTACTATGGACAGGGCACCTTGGTATGGTGCACGTCCACCATGCACTATGCATTGTGCACCTTGGTAAGTCCAATTCTACTATGCATAGTGCAGCATGGTATAGTTCCTTCCCAACATCCATATTGTTCTTTGCACCTTAGTATGGTGCACTTCCACTATGCACCATGCACATTAGAATGATGCAGCTCCACCATCTACCTTGCACCGTGCACTATAGTATGGTGCACTTCCATCATGAACTATGCACAATGCACGTTAGTATAATACATTTTCAACATGCACCATGGATCGTGCACCTTGATACAGTCTAGTTTCACTATGCATAGCGCACCTTGGTATGGTGCAACTCCACTACGCACAATGGACCTTGGTATGGTGCATTTCCACCATGCACCTTGCACTTTGCACCTTAATACACTAAACTTCTCCTATGCACCTAGCACATAAGTATGAGGCATTTCTAGCATTTACAATGCACCATGCAGTATTTTATGGTGCAATTCCATCATGCACCAAGGAGAGTGCACCTTGGTACGATGCACTTGCACCATACACCATCGACAGTGCACCTTGGTAAAGTGCATATCTACTATGCATAATGCACCTTTGTATTTTGTACTACTACCACACACTATCAACCATGCACCTTGTATTTTGTACTTCCACCATACACTACGCACCATGCACCTTGGTATAGTGAAATTCCACAAAGCAAATTGCACCTTGGTATGGTGCACTTCCACCAACAACCAAGCACTTTAAATAGTGCACTGCCACTATGCACCTTGCACATTAGAATGATAATGTTCCACCATTTACCATGCATGCACTATGGCATGGTGCACTCCCACTAAGCACTGTCACATTACAATGTTAATGTTCTCCCAGTTACCATGCATAGTGCACTTCCATCGTGCATTATACACAGTGTACCTTGGTACGATACGGTTAAGCCATGCACCGTGGACTGCGCACCTTGGTACATGATATTTCCATAATGCAAAGTACACCTAGGTTTGATGCACTTTCACCACCCACCTTGCACTTTTCATCGTTGTACGGTGCACTTCCACTATGAACCTCGCATAATAAATTGATGTAGTTATGTGCACTATGGTCTAGTACACTTCCATCATGCACTATGCACAGTGCACCTTGGTACGATCCACTTCCACCATGCACCATGGACTGTGCACCTTGGTACAGTGCATTTCCATAATGCATAGTGCACCTTGGTATGGTGCAGTTCCACCACTCACCGTGCACTATGCACCATAGTACCGTGCAGTTCCATTATGCACCTTGCACATTAGAATGATGCAATTCCACCATTTACCATGCACTCTGCACTGTGGTATGGTTCACTTCCATCATGCACTACACATGGATAACGTTGGTACAATGCACTTCCACCATGCACCATGGACCGTGTACTTTGGTACGTTTCATTTCCACTATATGCAGTACACCTTGGTATGGTGCACTGCACCATCCACCTTGTACTTTGCACCTTAGTACGATGCACTCCACTATGCACCATGCACATTACAAAGATGTAATTCCACCATTCACCTTGCGTCGTGCAGTATAGTATGGTGCACCTCCATCATGTACTATGCACAACGCACCTTGGAACGATGCACTTCAACCATGCATCATGGACCGTGCACCATGATATAGTGTACTACCACAATGCACCTTGGTTTGGTGCACTTCCACCACTGACCTTGCACTTTGCACCTTAGTACAATGCACTTTCAATATGCACCATGCACATTTGTGTGATGTAGTTCCACCATTTACAATACACCGTGCAATATTTCATGGTGCAACTCCATCATGCACCCTGCATGTCACTATAATGGATTTCCACCATTTACCATAGTATAGTGCGCTGGCAATATGCACCCTGCACGTCTGTATAATGCATTTCCACCACTCAGCATGCACCATGCACTTTGGTACGATACACTTCCATCATGCATCATGCATAGTGCACCTTGGTACGATGCACTTCGACCATCCACCATGGACAGTGCATCTTTGTACCGTGCAATTATACTATGCACAATGCACCTTGATATGATACACTTCCAACACCCACCTAGTACTTTGCACCTTAGTAACGTGCACTTCCACTATGCACCATAAAAATTAGTATGATGCAGTTCCACTATTCATGTTGCACCGTGCACTATGGTATGGTGCATTCCATAATGCACTATGCCTATTGCACCTTGGTACGATGCACTTCCACTATGCACCATGGACCGTGTACCTTAGTATAGTGTAATTCCACTGTGTATAGTGCACATTGGTATGGTGCACTTCCACCACCCACCTTGCAGTTTACACCTTAGTACCAATCAATTCCACTATGCAGCATGCACATTAGTATGATGCAGTTCCATCATTCACTATGCACAGTGCACATTGGTATGGTGCATTTCCATTTTGCATTATGCACCATGCGCCTTGGCATACTGCAGTTCCATATTTCAACTTGGTATGGTGCAATCCCACGATCCACCTTGTACTGCCACCATGCACCATGGACCGTACACCTTGGTACAGTGCATTTGCACTATGCACAGTGCAACTTGGTATGGTGCACTTCCACCACCCACCTAGCACTTTGCACCTTAGTAAGGTGCACTTCCATTATGCACTGTAAACATTAGTATGATGCTGTTTCACCATTCACCTTGCACTGTGCACTATGGTTTGGTGCATTCCATCGTGCACTATGCACAATGCACCTTGGTACGATGCACTTCCATTAAGCACCATGGACCGTTTACCTTGGAATAGTGTAATGCCTCTATGCACAATGCACATTTGTATGGTGCACTTCCACCACCCACCTTGCTATTTACCCTTAGTACCGAGCAATTGCACTATGCATCGTGCAAATTTGTATGATGTAGTTCCACCATTCACTATGCACAATGCACATGGTACGGTGCACTTACATTATGAATTATACACCGTGCACCTTCGCATAGTGCAATTCCACCATGCATATTGCACCTTGGTTTGGTGCACTCCCTCCATCCACCTTGTACTTTACACTTAGTCCGGTGAACTTTCACTATTCACCCTGAACATTAGAATGATACACTTCTACCATTCACATTACACCGTGAAATGTGGTATGGTGCACTTCCGTCATGCACTATGCACATTGCACCATGGTATGATGCACTGCTACCATGCACCATGGATCGTGCACCTTGGTACATTGTATTTGCACTATGCACAGTGCAACTTGGTATGGTACACTTCCACCACCCACCTAGTACTTTGCACCTTGGTAAGGTGCACTTTCACTATGCACTATGCATATTAGTATCATGCAGTTGCACCATTCACAAAACACCATGCACTATGATATAGTGCACTTTCACCATGCACAATGTACTTTCACCATGCACCTTGCACATTGTTACAAACCAGTTCCACTATACACATTACACCTTGGTATTTTGTACTTCCACCATGGACCTTGGTACAGTGCATTTGCAATATGCACAGTGCAACTTGGTATGGTGCACTTCCACCACCCACCTAGCACTTTGCACCTTACAAAGGTGTACTTCCATTATACAATGTAAACATTAGTTTGATGCTGTTTCACCATTCACCTTGCACCGTGCACTATGGTATGGTGCATTCCATCATGCACTATGCACAATGCACCTTGGTATGATGCACTTCCATTAAGCACCATGGACCGTGTACCGTGGAATAGTGTAATTCCTCTATGCATAGTGCACATTTGTATGGTGCACTTCCACCACCCACCTTGCAGTTTACCCTTAGTACCGAGCAATTGCACTATGCATCGTGCACATTTATACGATACAGTTCCACCATTCATTCTGCACAGTGTACATGGTACGGTGCATTTCCATTATGAATTATACACCGTGCACATTGACATAGTGCAATTTCACTATGCATATTGCACCTTGGTATGGTGCATTCCCACCATCCACCTTGTACTTTACACTTAGTCTGGTGAACTTTCACTGTGCACCCTACATATTAGAATGTTACACTTCTACCATTCACATTACACCGGGAAATGTGGTGTGGTGCACTTCTGTCATGTACTATGCACATTGCACCTTGGTACGATCCCCTGCTACCATGCACCATGGATCATGCACCTTGGTACATTTTATTTGCACTATGCACAGTGCAAATTGGTATGGTGCACTTCCACCACCCACCTAGTACTTTGCACCTTGGTAAGGTGCACTTCCACTCTGCACTATGCATATTAGTATCATGCAGTTGCACCATTCACAAAAGACCATGGAGTATGGTATAGTGCACTTTCATCATGCACTTTGCACTTTCACCATGCACCTTGCACATTGTTACAAACCAATTCCACTATACACATTGCATCTTGGTATTTTGTACTTCTACCATTCACTATGCACCATGCACATTGGTATAGTGCAATTACACTATGCACGGTGCACCTTTGCGTAGTGAAATTCCAATATGCATAGTTCACCTTAGTATAGTGCACTCCCACCATCCACCTTGTACTTTTCACTTTAGTACGACGCACTACCACTATGCACTCTGCATGTTAGTATAATGCATTTTCACAATTCACCACGCACCATGCACTGTGGTACGATGTACTTCCATCCTGCACTATGCACAGTGCACCTTGGTACGATGCACTTCGACCATCCACCACGGATCGTGCATCTTTTTACATTGCAAATTACACTATGCACAATACACTTGTGTATGATGCACATCCAACACCCACCTAGCACTTTGCACCTTAGTAAGGTGCACTTCCACTGTGCACTGTAAACATTAGTATTATGCAGTTCCACCATTCACATTGCACCGTGCACTATGGTATGGTGCATTCCATCATGCACTATGCATAATGCACCTTGGTACGATGCACTTCCACTAAGCACCATGACAGTGTACCTTGGAATAGTGTAATTCCTCAATGCACAATGTACATTTGTATAGTGCACTTCCACCACCCACCTTGCAGTTTACCCTTAGTCCCTAGCAATTCCACTATGCACCGTGCACATTTGTAGGATGCAGTTCCACCATTCACTATGCATAGTGCACATGGTACGATGCATTTCCATCATGCATTAGGCACCGTGCACCTTGGCTTTGTGCAATTCCACTATGCATATTGCACCTTGGTATGGTGCACTCCCACCATTCACGTTGTACTTTACACTTAGTCCGGTGAACTTTCACTATGCACCCTGCACATTAAAATGATACACTTCTACCATTCACATTACACCGTGAAATGTGTTATGGTGCACCTCTGTCATGCACTATGCACATTATGGTTTGGTATGATGCACTGCTACCATGCACCATGGACCGTGCACCTTGGTACAGTGTATTTGCACTATTAACAGTGCAACTTGGTATGGTGCACTTCCACCACCCACCTAGTTGCACCTTAGTAAGGTGCACTTCCATTATGCATTGTAAACATTAGTATGATGTTGTTTCACCATTCACCTTATACCGTGCACTTTGCACAATGCACCTTGGTACGATGCACTTCCCCTAAGCACCATGGACCGTGTACCTTGGAATAGTGTAATTTCTCTATGCACAGTGCACATTTGTATGGTGCACTTTCACCACCCACCTTGCAGGTTACTCTTAGTACCGAGCAATTCCACTCTGCACCGTGCACATTTGTACGATGCAGTTCCACAATTCACTATGCACAGTGCACATGGGACGGTGCATTTCCATCATGCATTATGCACTGTGCACCTTGGCATTGTGCAACTCCACTATACATATTGCACCTTGGTATGGTGCACTCCCACCATCCACCTTGTACTTAACAATCTATTTTTTATTTTTTCTTTATCCATCTATTCACTGCTTTGATCCTCTAATTACGGTGACATCATTTCCCTTATGAATTTTGGTTACTTAAATCTGATGTACTCCTTCCATTATATATCACCCTAAATTTATTAATTTTTCTAATCAGCGGATATGGCATTCTATCCATTGGGGCGGATATGTTTCGACCGTTCGATCTATTTTTCGCGTGATGCGCATGAGAGAGACTGTAGGGGTAGAATCTGAATGGAAAATTTCAATGGCTGGAAAAGGACAGGCGCGAAAACTGCATTATCTTATTATTTTATTTTTGTAATCGTACTTTTCCTGTAGTGATATTACACTGTTGAGATTTGTATACAGATTTTAATAATAAAAAATATTTTATTACTTGAATGAACATAAAATACTAATATCAACCCTTCTCTCTCTTCATTTATGTCTCCCCTTCCCTTGGCCATTTCCTTCGCAAGCCTTTGATGACGATGAAGCTTTTGTTTTGTTAACTGAAGTGCTTAGTTGAGGAGGTAAATGGCAGCTGAGGTTCCTGTTGGTAACGAGGGGTTACAAGGACTGTCTGAAGAATGGATATTCCATCCACCTGAGGAAGGAGAGAGCTATAGTAGTGCAGATGTACATGACGTTAACCAAGAAGATGTCGGCGATGGTAGTTTCAATTAGCCAGATTTGAGTAAGATAAATGGTTTTCAAGGTACATATGTTGATTTTATGTTCATTGTAATAAGCACATGGAAAAGGTGGATTTTTTTCTTCTCTGTTGTGGACCACATAAATATTCTCCTTGTAAGATTGTGAGGTCAGATATTGTAAGGGATTTATGGAAAGTTCTTCACTTTTTTATTCCATTGGATTGTTGTGGAGTGGCCTTTAATGCTTTTGGAATATATTGGATTGGATTTAATGTGTTTCCTGGTAGAACAATAGGGAATGGTCACACAATCAGAATGATAATATAAGAACAACAACAGTCAGAATAGTGATATAATGATAACATAGTCGGAATGGTTATGTAATGATTACATAGTCAAAATGGTGATATAATGATAACATTAGAAGAATGGTTTTATAATGATGTAACTTACATTGTGCAGGTGAGGAGAACATAGGTCCTAGAGTCAAGGGAAAGTGGAATCTTTTGTCCTTCACTACACACCAAGTGTGCAAGGACTTCTACATTCGTCACTACAATTCAATCAAGGAAGGTGTCCGGTGTGAAAGGGGACACTAATGGGATTTTCTACTATCGAGTTTACTAGTGTAGAAAGGAAGGCTTCAAAGATGGTAGCAACATCAAACCTTGTGTGGAGATAGGTCCTTCAAAAGTCTATGCGGAGCCGAAGAAGCAGTTGTCAAACAAGCATCCTAGTGGGCGCGTCGGTTCTAAAGCTATAATTCGCTTTCACAAGTTAGGTTTGTGAGGCTACATAGGAAGCTTGGTGCCATTGCAAGGCCGGTGTATAGAGTTAACGAGCTGGAGCCATTCATTATGTCGGTAGTTCATGCATTGGCGCTTCAACTACAACATGCACGAGCATTGTACGACAATAAGCCCGCGCAACAACCTGCTCACCAAAGAAACAGTACGTCTACTAAACCGACTCCCCCTGTAGCTAATGCACTAATTCCTAGATATACTGCTACAAACAACCATAAATTACCAAAACCAAGCAAGAACAACAAGCGATACAAAGCAATAACAGACGTATCTCGACTCAAGGTCCGTAATCGGTTAAAGCGGCAGCGTGTGAAAGCGGATGAAGAAGCTCAAGTCGCACATGCGAGATCTGAGGCTGAAGACCTGTTAGCCGTGTTCGACAATAACGATGCAATCACATAGTTCCAGGCGTTCGTCCAATACTAAGTTAGCCAGAAGTATCCCTAAAGACTGTTCTATCTGTATTCTACCTATGTTATGTTTGTATTATATCCATATTTTGGTAAATTTCCAGTCATGAGGTTTCTTTGTACGAAACTAGACGACTGGAAATTTATTTTTGACGCTGCATGAACCTTGCATGTACCCCTGAAGGAAGTGGTCAACGAACATGACATGTTGTGATATAAAGGTAAATGTGGAACTAGCCACTTTTGGAATGTAGGAAAGGACAGTCCAACCAACAGTAGTACTACGCGTACCTACAACAATAAAAGCCTTTATGTGGGTTATGTTTTCACGTATATATAGAGGCAAGAAACCCTTTATTGAATCTCACTATTATATAGTGTGGTTAAACATCTACTCAGACAATAAATGTGGTTTTATAATTACTAGTCAGTGAGATAACATCCCATCCATAAGTACTGGCACACATTTACTTATAGGAATAGGTAATAGCTAATATCCCACAAATAAGTAATAGTAACATAGAGTATAACACTGGTAGAAAACACACATAACATAGCCTAGTTAATACATAGCATAACCTAAGTCATACATAATGATAAGCTCAATGTAGGACTGCTTCTTGTTCAGTGTTGGCATATGACAGTACGATACGACACAAATACCTCATCCTGTCGTTGCGTATGAGAGTGGAGTCGTCCCATTGTTTGTGTTGGTCACCTGTAAACCTACCATGATAGTGCTCTATGAATCTAATTGCATACACACCACAACTATTTGTACCGGGTTTCTCCGGTACAGATGGGCCCCTCCATGGGTATAATCCTATATCCAAACCACCCATTTCCATTATCGCGTTCCTAACATGCTGCATCAGCCTTGACCCAGTCGGTTTGTAACATTGTTATTGTTCGAACTCATTACAACAGCGCATGCTGTTCAGGCAGAATTTCTCTTTTTCTAGTATATCCAGCTCAAATACATAATAGTGCTCAAATTATTTCCCATGGGAAAGGAAGAAGAACAGCGAATGCAATGGAGCCATAGGTATAAAGCAACTATAACAAGGATATAAAGCTAATATAACAGGCATATTACAACAACAAACACAACACAACACATACGTATTGCAGCTCGTTGAAAGCAGGGATATCTGGGTGGCTCTCCTTGCATCCATTTTTGAATATCTGATATGTGCTCAGAAAAAGAAAGTCCTTTATCAATCTCCATTTGGGCAGCACGTTGCAGGTACACACAAGTAATCATTATATCCCCCATTCTGACTATGCAGTCATTATATCACTACACACATATTTAACATGCATGGAAACGTAACTAACCGCCACAAAAGTAGGTAAGCAGAAGCGAGTATTTCCTGTTCCTCGTGTATTCCTCACGGTTAAACTAGTGGGTGATAACATCTACAACGGTGGTGCAAAAATTCCATCCGAAGTGCATAGTTTTAAGTTCAAACATGTGTCGTTTCATCTTGGGGTCTGAAAACTTGTAGATTACTTTAGAACTAACACCAAACAAAATTTGAAACAAGTTAAAACAGCAATAGCACATGAACAGAAAAATATCCAAGTCAGAACAATAGTAGAACACAGGTAGAACATACCTATCTTTAGTGGCTGACAAAATGAAAGTAACAATTTTTTTCAGTTTTGTTGTCAGATCTCTCTCAAGGCTGTTGGTGAGGCAGTAGATATGCGTGTTGGACTATTTCCTTTCCTTCTTGCGGGCATAAGAAACATGTGTCTCTTCCATCTGTACGCCGTTCATTTCCGGTTTTTATTTCTTCATTGAGTACTTGGCTTACAGGAGGATCCTCCATCCGTAGCGCCTCTGTAACTACCTCTGCAGGTATTTGAGTAACGGGTTTTCCTTCTTCATTACCCGGATCTGGCTTCTCCATGGTTTTGCTCCCTTGCTGTCTTCCGTCTTTTTCATCAGTCTTGAAGATCTTGTTTGTGGGAATGCTACAAAATTATTGGCCTTCTTTTCTTTGGGATTCCGGCCACCTAAAGTCGACGCAGGTTTTTCGAAAGGATTCTTAGTTTCCGCCATTACGACCTAAGTACTTTGGAAGAAAAAAATCCTAGAGTTAGTTTAGATGAAGAAGGGTTGGGGACGAAGTTATATATAAAGGAAAAAAACTAAGAATCACCAACCGCATTCAGGAAACCGTCGAGAAGATGAGGATGCCATAACCATCGGGCAACCGTCGTCGCTGAGAATTCCCTGTTTTAGATAAGAAGAAAAGAAGAGAGAGAAGGAGAGACGAGGGGGAAGAAGAGAGAGGTAACAAAATTGAAAATGAGAGAGTTGACGTGGTAGAGTGGATAGGTAGAGAGAGACAATACAATAATCATAAAGGTTCCACTTCCCCATTCTGACTAGATTGGATAATTTAAATAACAAAACATTTGAATATTTTATAAATTATTTCAATATTGCGCTACAGACAGGCCCCACAAATATTTATCTCTCAAAATTGCCCCTGGACCAACTACAGCCGTAGATGAGACATGGTCAATGATTTTGAAAATAAGCCATTGCTGGCCATCCGATGCGTGTATCCCTAACCTAGAGCATCCAGTTTTGTTACACTAATCCACTTTTAGCCTCATATATAAGACAATACTATAAAAATTATCCTACTATATCTTATTTGATTTGTTTCGAGAAATAAAGTGAAAAATTAATAATAAATAATTACACCAATAATAGCATAATTCTTCAGTTAAAACTTTTTTTAACATGAGAAAACTGCTTTCATGACCATAGAACCGGAGGTTATACAACAAAGAGAACCACCTAGACAACAAGTTGCCAGATCTGGTTGACTTTGCAACAAAGTCAGCCGAAACATTAGAGGAGCGGGGAAGAACTCAAAAGTCATCGGGGCTGGCGTTCGACGAATGGTCTCTATGCAACAAGGATTGCCTAGCACTCCCAGGGCTAGTGATGTTTGGGGCCATTGATAGCTTGCACAAGGGAAAGGCAATAAGACTTAGTGACACAAGCAAGAGGGAGATGAGAGACAAGGGAAGGCAGTTTCGAGACTAATGTAGAGGAGCAATAGAGGGTACCCTCTCTCCCATCCACGACTTGTCTAGAAGCTTTGAAGACAATCGCTCTGTATCCCGCTTTCTGGTAGTCGTTAACGAATGACCCATCACAGTGAATCACCAGGTGGGAGACCCGTGACGGGGGAGTAGGAGTGGAATGGGGGTGGGGACACTAGGGAAGCAGGATAAGCGTCGCGAGACACCCGACCAATCTTGAAAGTCTTTAGTGATAAGGAGGGAGATGGAGGTCTGAATAAAAATAGTGTTGCTGACATGGTCGTTCCTAATCTTCCGAGTATTCTAGCAAGACCGCGACGCTCCAAACAGAAGAGTTTTCCATGGTCGCCGAGGTGAACTCTACAAACCATGCCACTTAAAGGGGGTTGCTAACATTTGAATTAATTGGGTATAATTATGCCCATACATTTTTTACTGCGAAATGCCCTAACATTTGAATTAATTGGGTATAATTATGCGAATTCCCTTCGATCATCATGTTTAAATACATAACTAACTCAAAACTCAAAACTTTTTCACTCCTTCTCCTAAAACCTAAACCGCCACCATCGTCCACCTGCCGATGCCCTCTGGCCGTCGCCTGACGGCGCCCTCTGGCAACTGCCACTGCCGCCCTCCAAACCCATTTATGTCATTTATAATTAAAATATAATATAAGTGAATTATTAATTACGTATTTGGTAAGTAATTGCATATGCGGTACTAGAAGATGATGGGTCTTAAAATGGGTTTGGCTGCACTTGCCTATCAGTACCGGTAGCTCAGGGTTGCCTCTCGTGCAAGCTCTTTGTCACTGTCGGGCTTCATGACTTTGTTGCATTTGTGGATTTACGAGTACTTTCCGTGCTTGCGTCATAGATCGACCTCGGCCACATGTTCGAGTAGTCAGGCACTTCCTGGGAGGTGGGATAGACCTAGGGTCGTTGAGAGGCCAGACGATGCAGAGGTGAGGCTACAAACGCTTTGTCAGCAGTTGGATGGGATGACACACACCCACGTCTAGTGGCTTCCTTTCCGTATTTTTGATTCCATGTTTTGATTCCAGATTTTTGTTCCGAATATATTTTTTGGATTGGGCTGAAAAACAGCCCGTTGAAATACAACACACAGTGTGTATTGTCAATACACGACCTGTATTGTCAACAGACATCGTACATTGACAACACACGGGTGTGTGTTGTAATTTAGAACTCTCGGGTGGAATAACACATGTCGTGTGTTAACAAGACACACTGTGTATTGACAATACACATACGTGTGTTGTATTCCAGAACTCTTGGGTGGCATAACACACGAGATTGTGTTGTATTTCAGAACTCTCGGTTGGCATAACACATGCCCATGTGTTGGTAATGCATGATATGTGTTAGCCCTCTCTCAACAATCTTCATGGATGAGACATCCAAGCATCCAAAAACATCGTATAAAGCTGGAATAATTATGCTAAATATCAAGCTCATCAAACATAAGTTCATTCCACACATACAAATGATTCAAAAAACATAAGTTCATACAAAGCATTTATAAAAAAAATCTAATCATCCTCCCCATCATCTGAAACATCGATAACATCCTTGTCTTCAGCATTGTTGCTGTTTGGATTATGCCCATCATGATTGAAGAACAACTGAATTTCCTCATTTGTACATGGCATACCATGATGGCAAATGAGCAGCATCCTCTACTCCTTCCCACACTGGATGAAAAAGTGGCATCGGTCTTACCCCGTTGACCTCCTCCAGTTGTATTTGTAGCCAATGGTTACTCGTGTTTATCAATTCTACAACTCGATGCGGACGCCTCACGTCAGGACCCTGGGCGAGCGGTAAGTACGTCCTTCTGAAAGTCTGCTCACTAATCGGTTGTCCATTGGATGCGTACACCAAAAACGCCCAACTGTACTGGGATACAAGTCCGATAAGATCGGCATCACACATCAAGTATTCCGAACCACAATTTCCTAAAGTACCCAACATTCTTCTTTTTACCCGAGCGAGGTTCTGGCTGGTAGCACTGTACACTCTCTCATACCAGAAATACCACCCCGATGATACAACGTCTCAAAGCTCTTCCCTTATCATAGGGTACCTTTCTTGGTTGTCGTAAACAATGTGTGATATGATGCAAAATCCACAGTTCCCGTCTCTCATATGGTTAAATCAATCTTTTAACAGTTCTCTAACACTCTGGGGATGTAATCTATGTACGAGCATCTTGGTGTCCCGACCTCCGGGGGTACCATCTATTCCATCAGGAAAAAGTAACATGAGAACACAAAAGTGAAAGAGAGTGAAAAACAAATAATTAAATTCCAAGTAATACTTAACCGTTTTCTTACTATGTAATGTTGTTGATTTGACCTTCTCCCACCATGACAGCTCCCTTGCATTCTGCTGTCTATGAGGTCTGCCTTTCTGAACATCGGATGTCTTTAGATCCTAACCCTCAGCCTAGATGTAGCCCATCGTAGCCCATTATAGCCCAAAAGCGATGTAGGTATCTTTTATACAACAACGTGTCCTCCTCTATAAACCGCCGAACTTGAAATCTGCAAGGCAGCCTCTTAGTAATCTGCAACACACACGTACATGAACTCACCAATTTGCGATCTTCAGCCAGTATCTCAATCCCCTATAAGCTGACCTTCAACATTCAAACGTGTCCTCCCCTATAAACCGCCAAACTTCAACTTCCCGTATGGTTTCTTCCAAATCATAAACGACTGCACACAACAATGCAAATCAGTAAACACGATGTGAGAAAGTCATTAACTAAACTAGAAAGTAAACTACGTACCTTCATTCGTGAGTTTTCCAGCAACTTCCTTATCTCCAACACTTGACCCGTCATAAGTCGATGGTATGCACGAAAAGACCGCCAGCTTTGCTGATCGAAGTGTGCAGCCAAGTCTTCAAGGAGGAGTGTGTTGATTCCACCCTATTTGTGCTTATGTTACCGAGATGGAACACCTTGTTCGTGTAGTGACGCGCCCACTATTGCTTGCATGGGAGCCACTCCGATGTAAGGTATTGTACCAGCCCTAGACTCAACCCACCTTCTCCCAAGTTGTGCCATCTCGTGAAAAACATTAGACTCGTCCTAGCATTCAACAGTTGTTCCCATGGACCGGCTACGAACCACTCAACGGTCTCTATGTCGTACAACTTGGTCACCGTTCCCTTGATGTTCCTCTTCATGTGTCATATGCAATCCCTAATCCTTATCAGTAACAAAGGCATTCGACACTCGACAACCAAGAACGAATCTCAACTGACTCAGTGCCCAAGCATAGGACTCCTTAGTCTCATCTTCCACAAGTGCCAACCCAATGTTGAAGTTCCTCTTAACCGGTGCACACCTAGAAATTGAACCGCCACCTTCTTATACACGTTCGTCCTGTACGTGGAGTCGATCAAGACCATGAAATACCACGCTTGCAACATTTGAAGTGACTCTGCGTGTGAGATGAAGAAATGAGTGACACGGTTTTTGGCATCCCTGAGGCACATAGTGAAGTACCCCAATTTTAACGCTTTTGTCAACGTCCATTGCATGAGGTTCATGCCGCCCAACCTCAACCGCCTTATCTTCGACGTCTCATTGTAAATCTGTTTCATATTGATCATACTACGATACTCACTGTTGATTATGCTCTGCATCTGTCTTGATTGGGGGTACGTGGTTTTCCTCCAATTGTCTAATGTGGTTTTTCATCTCGCTTGTGAGCTGATTCCGCTGTTGTGTTCCTTCACGCCACAACTCAAACTTGTGGTTGTGGAATGACCTTAGCAACCCACGTTTTACATCATCTTTGACAATGTCAATCCTCCACTTCCACCCATCGCTAACGCGTTTAGGCCTCAAACAAACCATGAGCGTACAACCCCAGTTCAAGGTTATTTTCGTACATGACGTCGAAGAAGATGATGTAGACTGTGATTTGCTCCTACCACCATGCGAGCAATACAAGTACATAAGTTTTTGTTCTTCACAAGGGCTTATTTGAGCCACGAGTCAATTGAAACCCTAAACTCAACGCAATGTCCTTCGCTGCATCACATGCATTATCGACTGTGTTGTAAAACAATCCGTTTACGAAATAACCACCATAATTTATCTGTTCTTTAGCATCATCATCTTCTACACTAGTATTGTCATCACCATCACTAGACCCTAGACATGGTATAACAAAACCTATTAGTTGGTTTACTATGTTCAAAGTATTCGTTCACCAAATGCAAAACATTAACCATACGATTAACAACTATTGATTTTGTACAAGAACCAGGACTTACCATATGGCTCATTACTACGCTTCTTCAAGACCACGACCAATATTTCTACCGATCCTCAACTGTAATAATTAGACACATTCATTAAACAAATTACAAAACGAGAAGTAATTACTCAATATAGACAATATTATTACTTAATAATTGTAATTTAAACTAATTACAAAACAAGGCTTATTATTGACATATAATTATTAATTTTAATCTAAACAATCAATCACCGTTATTCTATTTACATGAAATGAGTATACTATTACATTTAATAAATTTCAATAATATTATAACTACAACTATTAATTTCAATAATTGATATTATTAAATTCAATAAATTACTACTTAATTCATACACTATTACATTTAATAAATTTCAATAATATTATAAGTACAACTATTGATATCAATAATTAATATTATTAATTTAAATAAATTACTACTTAACTCCTACTGCAATGCAATTAGTAATTAAATTACATTAATTTGAAAAAATATATAAATTAATGGTATTGGAGGACCAATAAAAGCACCAACGCTGTTGATCGATGCCACCAATGAATGAACCAACGACGTGGAATGGCGCTGTCAATAAATGCACCGATGCCTTTCGATGGCGCCATGAATAAAAATACTGGTGCCGTTCAATGTCGCCAACGGTGATGACACCATCAATAAATGCAGCGGCGCCGTTGAATGGCGCCATCTATTGATATACCGGCGCCGTTGGCGTAATTATTTTTTGCTTACTCACCTCGTAATGGCGGCAGCGGCAGGACGGCGGTGTCGGTGGTGGAGGGGACGACGGGGATGGCAGCGGTGTTAAATAGTATATTTTGATTGGCTCCTATAAATGAGGGATTCATTGATCCATATCTGTTTTAAAGAAATGTTCAGAAACATTCACGTCATTTCAAATTTCCATTTTAAATTTTAATGCGTTTGATAATAAAATTTAAAACATTTTTTAACAATCAGAAGCATTGAAAAGTGGTTAAATCAACCATTTCAATCTCTTGTCAAAATAAAGATAAATTGAAGATGCAAAATTGCAAATAGAAATTATGACCTGTGGGGAATTGGGGATGGATGGAAGGAGGGTTGGATTTGGATCTTGGATGGGCCCGCCCGGCTCACAACCAGTTGTTTTCCTTTTTTATTTTTGAAGCATTTGTTTTCCGTTTTTTGTTGAATTATTGTTATTTTGGGATTTAACATTCATTTTCACCCAACACTCTTCTTCCTAATTTAATTTACCAGTCCCACTTTCTCCTCCTTCTTCACCAGGAGCTCCATAGCCAACTAACTGTCTACAAAATTTCCCCAAAGCCCTCTGCAAACAACTCAGGAGAGACAAATACCCCCCTTCCACCATTTCCCTTTTCTCCTCTCCGCTCTTTTGTTTCGTCTTCTTCTTCGCGCCCTACAACTTACTCCGCCATCTCCCATAAACAACATTCCGCACCCATCGCCGCCTGGATGCTCTTCTTCTGATACTAACGACCGACTAGAAATCGCCTTCCGGTTTCGTTTCTCTTGCGTGGACGTTGATTTCCATTCTTCTTCTTTTGATGTTTCCGTTGGCGAACTCGGTCAAAGGCGTTTCTTTCTGCCTCATGTACCTCTTTAGCTTGGACTTCAGTTTCCTTGGGGTGGTCTCTGATCTGCTTTCTGATCTTCGTAGCCTTGATGTTTCTGAGTTCTGGTCAGTTTTTTCTAGTGCCCACTTCCTGTTCGGTAGGATTCTTTGAGTTCCTCCTTTATTTTGTTTCCTTTTCAGCTCCCTGACTGTGGTGGTGGGTGCTAAGCTTTCTTTTTTTAACCAATTTGGATGGATTTTACCTTGATTTTCGTTTCTTGAGCTGGAGGTCTATAAACCTTAGTCTGTCAGAGTTGTTTAGGCTTTTGGCTAATTTTCCATTTGCAGTTCATAAGGTAAGGTTGTTAGGGTTACTGACCTTGAGCTTATCCCTTTTCGCAAACCTCTTTATGTGATGATTTATTGGAAATGGAAAAGGCAATCTTTGGTTCCATATTTAGGAAATGGGATACCGTTTACTCTCTGTTAAAATGAGCCATCAACAGCTTAGTAATTAGTCTGTTAGTGGTAGGTCTCAGGTGCTTTGCCCTAGCTGCCTGCAAAAAAAATGAGTGGAAATGGCAGTTTTTTTGTGGAATGGAAAGAACAATTTGTTTCACAAGAGCGTGGGAACCGTGTGGTTCACTATTTCCTGAAAGATTCTGCCGGAGAATTCATCCTTGCCGTTGTGGGTACTGAGAGGAGTGTTAGACACATGTTCTATGTCGTTGCTGAGGAGTTTGTACAAGCTTACGGCGCTGAAAACTCGATTCATGCTGGCTTTAAATGGAGGTCGAGAAGAGAGGTTGTTGATTGGCTTACTTCTATGCTGTCAAAGAAGCATGTACAAGGCGATCATCCCAGTATGTATTCTCCTGTTGGTCTTTTTCTTTCTCCATGCTCTTCGTAAAATTACTGATCATAGTGAGAATACATTCATATTCTCTTCATATAATCATTGATCACTGATTATTTTCATTATTTATTGTGGATGGAAACTTAAGGGTTGGGGATTGATCACCGATCATAAAATTCTCTTGTAAGAATCTGTATGCTCTAGTTTTCTTCACCTAGAATGTGTTGATCTCTTCATTGTGTAACAGGGTTGCAAAAATGTGATCTAGGACAAGCTTTAGAGCCGCAAGAGGTTCCTGCAACTAGTTTCGGCTTTCAACAGATGCAGGTACCATATTCAAAAGTTGTCTTTGTAATTTCTTAGCATGATCCAATAGTTCATGATTGGTTTTCTTGTGTGCAATTGCAGGGCCGGCATTTACTTATTGTGAATGGGCATCATTCAAATATTGTATGGTCTGGTGTTTCTTGGACTTGTGGGAAGCAGCTCAAGCATTTCCCAGCATTTTGTAGAAATGGAACTACAATAGCAGTAAGTATGCATTGTGAAATAATTCAAGGCAGGATTTGTCTGTGAATTTGCAATCCAAATAGAAGTGGACTTTGCTATCAAACTCAAGCAATTACGCATCCAATTCTACATTCAATATATATGGAGGATTTTAAGGTGTTGATAACCTCTACTTTATTTGTTGGTGTGCTATGTAAATTGCTGTTGATTAAACTGAAGAAACGAACTGTTATTTGTCAGAAAACTAAAAAAAAACAAATGGTAGTGTTGATAATCTGTAGTGTCAGCGTTAAGCAGTTGAAGTCGAAATCTTAAATTGTTTCCTTCATGAAGAGTTTAAGGGGAATTACTTTTAGATTGCACCTACCACTGGCCATCTACACTTTGCTCATTTGAAATGATGTGTGAGAGAATATGTTCACTTCTTTAACCATGTAAACTAACTTGCACGTTTTCATATGGGCACAAACATGTTCTTATCTGTGGTGCGGTCAAATTTTAGGGTTTTATCTCGTGTGTTTCAGATGTTGGCTTTCATTGTCATCGACTTTGCTGAATCAACTTTCTTCCTTGACCAGACTCAATCGTTTGTCTTTGTGATGGCTAAAGCCGAGAATCATTATGTTGCCTATTTGGAAGACATGTATGAAGACAGGAGGGGCCAGAAAAAGGTCAAAGTTAGATGGTTTCACCATAACCAGGAAGTCAAGGGTGTGATTCCTCTTCGAACCGTGCATCCAAAAGAAATTTTCATCACGCCGTATTCACAAGTCATAAGTGCCGAGTGTATTGATGGTCCAGCCACTGTTTTAACTCGTGAACATTATGAGGAATGTGTGGCTTCTATTCCCAGTTCCTTCTCAACCAGAATTCATTTATGCTTTAGGCAGTTTAGGGGCAATAAAGTTAAATCTTTTGATTTGAGTAAACTGTGTGGCTATTTTGATCAAGCTATTTTCTCTTGCTTGAGTTCAAAGCATTTTGTTGAGGTTGATGATCATGGAGATGGTACAAATGGTGAAGAAGATGAAGGATTGAGTGCAGGAGAAACGGAAAAGTTCGGAATAAAGAGGGCCCGAACCGGTGACGGGCGTCCATATTTTGAGAATGATGCCAGCCTGATGGCTACACTTAGTCCATTATATTCGGGTTTGAGACCTGGTTTTGCCCGAAATCGTTTGATTCGTCGTAAAAACGTTGGACTATATGAGGTCAACGAAAAGATTGAACATTTATGCCAAGATAGTGGAATTCGGGGCTGCTGGTTCAGGTGTACGGTCCTGCGGGTTTCTCGGAGACAAATTAAGGTGCGATATGATGACTTACTGGATGAAGAAGAGGGTGGAAACCTTGAGGTATGTGTAGGTTCTGTGAGGCACTTTCTGAAGTTTCTGTCCTGTATTGACCAAGTGTATATCAACTAATAATTAGTGGCAGAAAAGTCTTGGAATTTGTCACTATAATTGAGAATTCTGTCTCAGTTAGATAACTTTAACCCTTGGAATTTGTCATGCTCTTTGAAGTAAATTATTTTCTTTGGTTATGGAAAGAAGGAAGGTGTTTAACTCGTGTTCTTTATTTTTGTTTTTTCTCTTTTGTGAATGTTCCATCATTATGCTTTCACATTTCATCCCTAATTCTGATGATGACGCATAGTTTGGACTGCCTAAGTACATGTAATATGAAACACATAAATCTTTTGTTTGACTGCTCCTCTAATGGTGAAGTTTTCACTGTTATCTGCTTTTCAGGAATGGATCCCAGCTTCCAAATTAGCGATGGCTGATAAACTTGGCATGAGACATTTGGGCCGCCCAA
Source organism: Linum usitatissimum (assembly GCA_030674075.2). Classification (NCBI taxonomy): domain Eukaryota; kingdom Viridiplantae; phylum Streptophyta; class Magnoliopsida; order Malpighiales; family Linaceae; genus Linum; species Linum usitatissimum. Next base: position 7,810,631 of record JAUJYP020000285.1, on the reverse strand, counting down.
CTGTTCGACCCGCCCCTCTGAACAAAGAAATAGAAGTGGGTTTTGGAGTTGGCTCTGCTGTCGATGCATGGTGGAGCGATGGTTGGTGGGAGGGAGTTGTGACCAGCAAAACTGAGGGCTGCAATGACGTGATGCAAGTTTACTTTCCTGGTACTCTTATTTATTCGACACTCTTGACTTGAGGTTCGATTCTTATCATCTGTCTGCTATTATCCGAGTTGCTAACCTCAACCCCCTTTGACAGGTGAAAAGTTCATTTTGAACATGAAGAGAAAGGATTTGAGAACCTCACGTGATTGGGTGGATGAGCAGTGGTTTGATATCCAGGGAAAACCAGACATACTCGCAGGAGTATATGCAACCATTGTCCCCGACATAAAGATGGCCATATCTTCTTCACCTACTGCAATGGCCAAAAGATGTGATGACTTACCTGCAACAATCGATCAGCCCCATGTTACCGATGATGAACAAACTACTGAAACTATGTTAATAATCTCCGACAGTCTCGGGATAGATGTGGACTCTGAAAATCCGAAACAGCCAATTTCAACTGACGAACCTATGGAATGTGATGCTGGTCAGCAGCCTACATTGAATGACAAGGCTGGTGCAGATAGTGGTAGTGATGATATGAATGTCAATCTTGATAGAATGGATAATCTTGTGTCTGATGCTGTAGTTCCTCTAGTTGATGAAGTTGCTGAAATGGAAGTTAGTAATGACGGTGCAGATGATGCTACTGATGACAATAACAATGTCAAGAAGCTGGAGAAGGAGGGGTTTGCATCTTCTGGTAACAGTTGTAAATTAATACAAGTCATGGAAGTGTCAACTTAAGAGCTGCTTCGTTATAATCATAGCATTGCTAATGGTTGTGACTAGTAGATATGGTAGTGTAGGGTTGGATGCTCTGTGTAAATAGTGATGTCACTGATGTGGGGAAACTGACAATGGTTATGTCAATCTTGCCTATATATACGGCAGTCAACTAGAGATGGTAGATCTAGTTATTGGTGATGTTATTGTAGGTTGAGTGTACAACGAGGATTGGGTTTTTGATGAGAAATCCGTCCAAGTGAGTCAGGACTGGTCTCTGTCATTAGCTAGTGTCCATAATATTTGTAATCATATCAAGGTGTTGAACATTTACATTAGTATCCTATTTTGAGGCCAAGTGTTTATTAGCCTCATACTTACTATACAAAAAGAGTGGCCTGTCTGTCGCAAGTAGTATTTCTATAATATAGTAATAATGTAACAGAGCTCCCCTACGGAGCTTCTTGCAGTGGCGGGGAGTGGGGGAGGGGACAAGGAATAAAAAAATGACTAAAAGTGAGAGCAAGGTGGGGGGTGAGAACTAGAGTCTGAGCCACTGGTGTCCTTCTATGAATCTGAGGTCCAAGAATGGTCTAACTTGCTCAAGTGTGAAGTTGGTCTTGGGCCCAGCTACTCTTCCCCTTGTATCTGCTCCTCTTCCCTTGCATCTGTACTCTCCAAATACTGCAGTTCTGCAACAGGCCGCGATACTATTATTATCTTGTCAGAAGCAAACCCAATAGAGAATGAAAGAAAGAAAGAAAGAAATGAAGTTAAGCTTACTTTCGTCTGTCTGGTACATCCCAATCACTCCATCCTTCGGGAGTGATCATGTCTTCAATTTGACAGTAAGAATAGATGGCCCTGGAGTAATTCCCTCAAGCTCTTCCCAATAGAATCTTGCCAGTTCCTCTGATTAAGCACCCTACGAAGGAGAAGCCAGTCTCATCGTTTCCTGAATCTCTGTGGTGATCTGCAATCGCTCCACACCTCTCAGCTTTCGATTCCACTATGCAATCCTACAAAACCACCACCATGTCAGATCTATCTATAAGTATAACCCTCTTCTTCAAGAAAAAAAGACAGATTCTTTTTTATAATTTACCTGAAAGAGAGACCTTCCACGACCAAATAAAAAATCACTGCTTCCAAGAATGTGAGACTGGTAATAGTAATGTGAACCAGTGTCGTCCAAAAGGGTGTCCTGTGAGCCAGCAATCTTAACTCTGTAGAAGAATGCTTTGTCCCCTGACACTCTCAGCGCACTGCTTGCATCCCATGCCCTCCTGCTACGGCCACCACCGAATTCTGCCCAATAATAAATACCCTTTCAATTCAACACCATAAAAAATTACCCCAAAAAAAACAAGAAAAAACAACATAAAATACCTGGAAAGTGATCCCTGTAGCGCAGAAATAATCAGAGGAAACGGTGACTGATGCTGACTTAAAAGTACCAAGCTCATTCCCATTAGAATCCAAATTAAAAGTTTTGTTGTGCCAGGTTATCACTGTCGTTGATACGTCGCTTTCATTCCCAATCAACGATATGTACGCCTTTGTAACCGGCACAACTACCTTCTCCCTGCACATAATAAAACTGTCTTAATTGCCAAGAGAACCCGTGTTTGTTTGGGTCAACTATTAATTGAATAGGAGACGGAAAGTGGCTGAAACTCTTTTCATGATTAGTTTTGAAATAGTAGTTCTCAATTGTAACTTGTTTTATTTTTAAAATTGATCCAGATTTACAAATGTGAAGATTTTTTTTTCTTTTCAAAGTAATCCGCTGTTAGAACAAATACTTGTATACCCCATACCCAGCAAATGTGAAGTTAACCACGGATCTATAGTGTGATTGTATATCTTCATTCATATGACTTTGTTTATCTTGTTGTACAAGTTAAATAGTTAGTAGTAATGGCTATCAAAACAAAACATAAAATGCTCTATGTTTATGTGTGGAGTGTGTTTAAACTTTACTTCCTGTTTTGAAGTTGTGACATATATAAGCTGGTTGATTATATAGTTACTATCAAGAAATTTTATCATGCAAAACGACGTGTTAGGAATATTATCAGTTTCTAGCCATGTATTATATCATGACGGTAATTGTAAAATGACTATAAACAAACCATGTATTATTATTAACTGTGATAACAGTTGTACAAAGAAAACGTGGCCACATATAAGAAAAGAAAAAGGGTTTTTAACTCTCCCTAAGTTGCGAAGGCTGCCCTAGTTGTCGCTCTCAAATAGAGCTTCTGCTGACGACGACCGCCGTCGTAGTTTTCTTGTTTCAATCGCCTACACCTCCCATCCATCACCACCATTATCAAGCTTCTCATGGGCCATCGTTCGCGTTTCCATTCCTTCGTAATCTCACCAGCTCTTGGCGCAACAACGGGGGGAGGAGCTCAGGGCAATCGCGAGTCCCCACTCCACCGCCGCTCGAACGGGCACCGCCAGGATTGCCAGGGCCGCAGGTTTCCCGCCGCTGTCTCCAACACCGCCACCCACATAGATGCCATTGACCGAGACAGGACGACAGTCACTACGGCCTTCGGGTTTTCCGACACTGGGAACAACGATGAGGCCCTGGAGCCTTTGACAGGGGAATGATAGTGTTTCCAATAAGGACCATGCAGTGTCCATAATTAGGATTTTTCTTTGCTTTTAGTCGTGTTTATGCTCACTTTTTGCTTATTGTTTTCTGGTGACAGTGTTCTTTACCATTGTCCGCAAGCTGATGAGCAAGGACCGAGGTTAATGCTGTTTGGAGGCGACCAGCGACCCATACAACTCCGTTTGTGGAGTCTGTACCTCCGGTGGGCACATTGTACGCTCTTTCGATCGTCTTTGAGGAATGAAAAATCGGGTACCATCCCTGTTCTAAAAAAAAGTTATACAAAGAAAATGTCGTGTTGATAACTTAATGAGATTCGGAAAAACCCGACTGTCGAAGAACTCTAGCCACCGCACCTCCTGCCTCTTTGCCCCCGTCGATCTCTCCTTAATTTCGGTAGATCTATCCTAAGTCAGAGTTTGCTTCTCCCACAAAAGGGTTTTGTTCGCCCCTCAGGTAAGGTTTTTTCCAGTTTTTCTCTTCAACGATGGCGGTTTTGCTTCCCCAATAACATGTCAGACACCAAGCCAACGTAAAAAAATTAATTTTATGGTCAGAACTTGTTGAAATCACCAAAAAAGGGAGGCCATGCTTTAACAATCATGTTACAGACAAGTCAGTTGGGGTCGACCCTTCTTGCTGCATAATCGTCTCTTGGTGGTTGTGGAGCTCTGGATCGCCTCCAACAACGCTCGCCCCTCTTCGATCGGTCCTCTATCTAGCATTTTATGTGAATAGGAGATGGAAAAAGAGTTGGACTCTTTTTATAATTAGCTTCAGATTAGGAATTCTTAACTGTAACTTGTTTTGTTTTTTAATTAATTCAAAATTACAAATGTGAAGGTTTTTTTCTTTCAAAGTAATCCATTGTGTTATGGCAAATGTTTGTATACTCCATACCCAAGAAACGTGAAGTTAATCATGAATCTATGATGTGATTGTTTATTTCTATTCATATGACTTTGTTTATCTTGTTGTACAAGTTAAATAGTAAATAGTAAGGATTATCAAAATGAAACATAAAAGGCTTTATGATCATGTGATACGATTTGGAGTATATTTGATTATTATTTGACTTCACTACATGTACTGAATGATGAGTTGCTACATATATATGCTGATTGATTATGTAGTTTTTGTCAAGAAATTTTATTAGCAAACGACATGTTAGGAATTATAACAGTCTTTAGCAAAGTATTATACCGTGACGATAATTTTAAAATCACTATTAACAAACCATGTATTATCATTAATTGTCACAACAATTGTAAAATCTTGGTGCTGATAACTCAATGAGAGTCGGAAAACCCTAACCGCCAATGAAGCATAGCTACTACACCTCCTACCGCACGACGCCTACTTCTTTACTCCTATCGATCTCTCCTTAATTTCGATAGATCTACCTGATGTCAGTGTTTTGTTTATCCCCTGAAGAAGGATTTTGTTCTCCGCTCGAGTATGATTTTTTGGTTTTTCTCTTCCACAGTGGCGATTTTGCTTCCTCATTGACATGTCAAACACCAATCCAATGGAGCTTAATAAAGTCTACAGTCTAAAGTTGTTGAAATCACTAAAGAAAGGGGGTCGTGCTCCAACAACTAGGGTGCATGCATGTCAGCCAGGGGCAACCCGTCCAGCTGCATAATCATCTCTTGAGGGGTGCGGAGCTCCAGATCGGCTCCCTCAACGCTAGCCCCCCTCTGACCGAACCTCTATCTTGTATTTTATGTGAATAGGAGATGAAAAGAGGATGAGACTCTTTTCAAGATTAGCTTCAGATTAGTAATTCTTAATTGTAACTTGTTTTGCTTTTAAATTATGTAAATTTACAAACGTGAAGGTTTTTCTCTTCTCAAAGTAATCCACTGTGTTATGAAAAATGTTTGTATACTCCATACCCAACAAATGTGAAGTTAATCACCGATCTATAGTGTGATTGTATATCTCCATTTATTTGATTTTGTTTATCCTATTACACAAGTTAAATAGTAAATAGTAATCGCTATCAAAACGAAACATAAAAGGCTCTATGTTCATGTGATACGCTTTGGGGTGTATTTAATTACTATTTCGACTTCACTTCATGTTCTGAAGTTGGGACATATATAATTTGATTGATTATGTGGTTACTATTAAGAAATTTTATTATTCAAACGATAAAATAGGAATAATAACAATCTGCAGCCATGCATTATATCATGGCGATAATTGCAAAATGACTATTAATAAACTATGAATTATTATTAACTGTGATAGCAAATGTACAAAGAAAAATCTTAACCGTCGATAAGCCTTAGCCACCACACCTCCAACCGCATGACGTGTACCTCTTTGTCCCCGTCGATCTCTCCTGTATTTTGATAGATCTATCTGATGCCAGGGTTTTGTTTCTCCACTCAAGAAGGGTTTAGTTCTCCCATAAGTGGGGTTTTTAGTTTTTCTCTTCCATGGTGGCAGGTTTGCTTCCCCAACGACCTGTCAGATTCCGAGCCAATGGAAAAAAATGAAGTCCATAGTCATAAGTTGTTGAAATCATCAAAGAAAGGAGATCATGCTCCAACAACCATGGTATAGGAAGGTCAGCCAGAGACGACCCGCCTAGTTGCATAACCGTTTCTTGGGGTTGTGGATCTCCGGATTGGCTCCAGCAACACTCGCCTCCCTCTAGCTGGACCTTCATCTTAAATTTTATGTATTTCTCAATTTCGAGTACTCTCAAGTAGTTCTCAGTTATGTTTGTTGGTGTCTTCTTTCGCTTCTTTTTTTTCCATGTTTAATGTTGTTTAGTTTCGCATCGAGTCTAATATTAGTTTTTGTGACTGTGATTTTGAAATGGTTGTGTGGAGATTGAGGATGTAAAGTACGATAACTGCTAGAGTTAACTGCTTCTCCCTTACTATCCATGTGTTGGAAGCGCTTCCTAAGTGATCAACTTTGCGTTTTATGGAAGTGTTAAAATCAATGAAACCATAATGTTTTCAATTAAAAAAATTGTACAAAGAAAAAGAAGACTAAAGTCAAATTCCAAATGTGTTATTTCTACCAAGAGATATAAGATAATCTATATGTAGGTGTTCAATAGGAAAATTAAATATATTACTGAGTTTACTCAAATTTACAGTTTTTATACTCATCGTTTTGTTTTTGACATCAACTAACTCAAATTTACAGGTTATGAATCCTAACCCCAAGCCAGTAGGTCACATGTTCGAATCCCTCCTCTGCCAGTTCATTTTTAGATACCAAATCCATATTCTTTTCCTTTTTTCAAATTTCATTCTCTCCATTTCTCTGCGGCCTCTTATCCTTTTCCTCTGTCTTCTCCTCTTAGTCCTCTCCTCTTCTCCTCTTTCTACCTCCTCCTCCCCATCTCATACTCCTCCAAGTTTTTTCTCATCTATCTCTATGTGATTTTTACGCAGCGTACTCAACCCTAATTCGTGAGCATCTCATCTCGGCATGTCTCGTTGGCCTTTCTATTGCTCGATAGTTAATTTGTTTTAGCCCCAGAGAATTGTCGGGTCTTTGAAGTTGGTCATGTCTTGCTTTCATTCGTTTTTCCAATTGAGTAACTTATGGCGAGGATATTCCAATCTCAGTCGTGGGCCTAGAAGAGTGCAATCATTCATCTTGTTTCTTTGGAAATACCGACTCAAGATCTCTTCGATCATCTTCACACCATGCCCTTAACAATCCAGATGAAGGATCTTCCACAGAATCGCAACAATGCCAAGTTTGGAGCAAAGCTTGTATGTTCCCTGGGGACTCTGATAAAGCCTTATAAGTTTTTTGCTCAACATGGTCAACGTCATTATTTCATTAAATGTATTATCAAAATTAATTTGTTGAAAAGCCTGTAGGGTAATATTTAGGCCCGTGTTGGTGGCTGCTTGTCGCGGGTGCTGTGAAACCTCAACCTAGGAATCCCGATCATATCGTTGGTTCAACCGAAGAATCCTACTCAGGTTTCAACCTGAACCGCAAATCAACTCTAATCCACTAACCAAGCATTAAAACAAGCATTAAAAGCTGAACTGGAATACTTTATTAAAACTGGCCAACTCGGATCCCGGATCCCAAAACACAACAAATCAAAGGAGATGCAACTCCAGTATGAAAATACATAAAAAACAAACATCATCTGATAACAAAATTCCGACTAGCTCTCCCTTTCCATCATCAACTCCAGTACACAGCGTGACTGAACACAGATATGCCAAGGACAACAATATCTAACTGGGTCAGTGATAAGCACTGAGTGACTACCTGTACTCGCGTAGAACTGAGACTGAACTAAGAGTCTATTGGAACTGAAACTAAAATGAGGATAGAACAAGAAAGTCATCTTAGTCACTTCTCTAATAAAGATGCCTTACTCAATTGCATGATTCCTTTCTTTCAAAAACTGGACTAGCCTCTGCTTAGTTATAAGTAAGCAGCTCTTATAAAATGTGAGAAAGACCAAATCCCTCCCAATAAAAAGGAATTTGGTATTGGATGAAGCCTACAAAGCGGAATTTGTTACAACAGCCTTTGTTAAGACCTAAAGAGATCAATCGAAGGATTGAAATCCTTAGACCTCAAATCCAATCTTGCCAAGATTTTTCTACGTAGGATTCAAAGCAAAGGATTGAGAATGTAGATTACCTTTTGGAGCTTCCTCAACAATCATCAAGCCTCTCCTACCGATTGAGGTCGATGAAAAAGGTCCTCCCCTCTGCCTGAGATCAATCACCACTCGATAGTGATTTGCAGAACTAAGTTTCTTTAATTCTCAACTTCTGGAATCGCAACTGTGATTTTATATACCATCCACCATGCTCATGGCCTAATGAACATCATGCTCGTGATGACATAACTCCACACCAGTGTCCTACTGTTCTCCACGCTTGTGGTTCTCCTTTCCGTCACGATCGTGACTACTACAAACCCCAACCATGATCTACCTGGTGATCACACCAGTGACAGACTGTCAGACACGCCCGTGATGATTCTCCTGACAACCGATTTCCAAGAACACTGAGAAAAAAAAACAAAACCCAAAACCATCCATTAACCTGAAATCGGGGAACTGCAGACCACGTCCATGGTTAACTGCAGGCCAGGCATGTGGCTGACTAAAAGAACACTACGAAACAACATCAAATGGACCCTATACGGTTCTGAAACACTAAATCAAGATAGAAGTTAGAAATGCACGAAACATCCTGAACTTCTACCCAAAACTATCCAAATATGCATGAATTTTTGCTTAAACGAGGATGATGAACACGAAAAATTGAGTGTCATCAAACACCCCCACACTTAGGCTTTGCTTGTCCTCAAGCAAAAAGGCTGATAAAAGTCATGAAACACATCTACAATCAAATCAACTACTAACAATATAAAGAAAATCCATAATCCTTAATGTATCCTTAAATTGCTTAACAAACAAGTGAACCTTTAAACGAAAGGGAAATAGGAAGTAAATGCCTCACAAGAAGTTCTCCAACTTGCCACATATCATCATGCATGTTCCACTAACCATCTAAACTTACTCTCAAGGAAAATCGGCTTAAAGATGAAGCCAATAATGAACTCGCTCATGGTGTTTTAAAGATAATGGTTATGCACTCTCATTAACTTTGAAGTGCGCTTCCAACACTTGCATATCGAACTACTCTTACTCATCACAACAATGCACTTCAAGCACTAATCCGAAGGTCTTATATTCGGCTTTGTAATGTGGACAAAAAAGAGAAGAGAAGGGTGAAATGATTTTTGGTGGTGAGCGTACTTAGGGGCGAAAGACTCGGTCTACTCTAATATGGAGCTAAGTTACTAATAACAAACAATGTTATGCAAGGATTTAAAACTGCCAAGAGCTCAAACTAGCTCATCTATCCCTTATGCACGAACTACTACTTCGAGCTTTTGTGCTTGTTTGTAACTCTGGACCTTTTGGCTTTCTTTTTGACTTTTCTATTTTTCTTATCTCGAGACTGAATTTTTTTGCTTGTCTCCTTCCTTTTTCGAGATTTAAAAATTTTTTTCTCTTTTTTTCATTTTTTTTCGAGATACTACCTATCAATCAACCTGAACAAGGGAGACTCCAGCATTTTTCAAAACTTAGTAACATTGACTCATAGACTCAACTGAGTTACATGCCACTAATGTACACATGATCAAACGAAGGCTTGAAAGAAAGATGATAGATATTATGGCGGGTTATGAAAAAATCATTTTGGCTATGATAAGGTTACATAGGGGAAAAATATAAGGACGGGGTGGATATTTTTCGGTGGAGCTTTTCTAAGTGCCTATATCATTTTAGTGCATCAGTGTCGAGCGAATTTAGAGTGGTATCATACAAGTATCGGATTAACAGCAAAGAGAGAAGGCCACTCACAATAACTTTTAAGGATAAATCTACTAATGAAGTAGATTATCTATGCTACAAAATGGTCTTTTAAACCTCACAATGTTTTGCTAGATGGTAATTCGGTAACGTGCATGCCTGGTCACATCAAGTTGGAGAGTCTGTGCTACTTTAAATACATCAAAGCAACTCTAAAGAATGACTCAATAGACTTGATCATTGTCTAATACTCTTATCAAATCTAGGTTCACAAGTAAATCAGTAATTCAAGTGAACAAATCACTGGCAAACTTTCTGATCATGTCAAGTAATCGATTCAAAGATGGTTCCAACAAGCTTGAGATTTAGACTAATATGCAAGACGACTACCCAACACGACTAGTATACACAAATCCTATGCAAACCCACCCCCACACTTAGTTTGGACAGTGTCCTCACTCAATGAAACGAAAAGTTGCATGCGAAAACATGGATGCTTAATGAAATTAGAGAGACTCGATACATGACATGCAGCCCACCCATAAGTGGTCGTATATTTTTTATTTGAAATCCAATTTTTTTTTTTCTTTTTTCTTTAATTTATTTTTTTGTTATTGCTATAATTAATGTTTTCGAGCCAATTTTGGGTCAATTTCGTCCGTCCGATCGCCTCTCAATGATTCAATGTTTAATTTCAAACTATAACGATCATAAAACACGAAACTCAAAAAATGGCTAGAAAACTGACTATAAAATCCTCATTTCACTCCATTCATACACCACAACTCATTTTTCATTCTCTATAATTTTTCTCTACACTCTTTCTCTACACATTTTTTCCCATATTCTTCCTTTTCACTATGAGCAAGAGAGAGGTCAATTGGTCCATTGATGAAGATAAAGCTTTATGTCAAGCTTGTTGTAAAATGTCGTGTGACGGAAATATAGGCTATGAACAACCATTTCAGAAGTTTTGGATTAGGATCACAGAGACGTTCAAAGCTATCATGCCGGATTCTGACCGTTCCCAACAATCGATGGGTTCACAATGGAAATCTATTAGAAAGACGTGTAAGTAATATGATGTGGTAAGTCACAAAAAAAATTATGAATATTGTTTAGTTTTTCACTTGCTTATAAGTAATATTCTTAACATAATGTATGTAGATGTATATGGTAAAGGTGATTTACAAGTCGAAAAATAAAGATAAAGCCTTCAAAGATGAGCATTGTTGGAACATCCTTTCACGTTGTCTTAAATGGGATCCCGCACTCAACGTGGCACCCGTTCAACCTATGGATGGCCAATCGAGCTCGTTCGTTAACCTTGAGCAAGCAAGTTTGGATGTAGAAGGTACTCCACCTAAGGGGTTGTCTAGACCCGAAGGACGTGATAAGCAAAGAGTCCAAAACAAAGGGAAAGTCAAGGATGATTCGTCAGAGGAGCGTGCCCGCCGAAGGGAAGCATTGTTGGCTCAAAGTGCTCTTCTTGATGGGAGGATGAAAAGGAGGGCTATCTATGAAGACCACAAGATGGAGTGTGAACGGAGGCAATGGAAGAGTAGGGCTATCTCCGATTCATGGGTTGTCGGCGAAGTGGTGCACGCTCTTCTTCCTCCATTTCATCTAATTCTAGCTGGAGTTCTTCATCAAACATTTAAAACTCTACATACTCTAGCTCATCAGAAGACGAAGATTGGTATGAATACATAATGGTTTGTTGTGAGTTTTAGAAAAGAGATGAGTGGAGTGATTTGATTTCACCTACATAAGTTTTATTTTATAAACAAATGAGTTGCAAGGGGATACTAGATGAGTCGTGTGAGTTCATCTATATAAAGTGGAAATGATGGATCACTGGAGTACAAATAATTGACTATACTAGTGGAAAAATTCTCTAAAAAATTGATTTGACGGATTACTAAGTCATTTGGATTACATATGAGTGGTCTGAGTGGTTTGCAGTAGCAATAATTGACCGAAAAAGATGGCAACATTGAATTGAACTTACAAAAAAAAAAGACCTTAGAATTTGTTCAAATTTTATCGGAATGTTCGAATTGAATTATCATTAACGAATATGAAAAATCAAAGTCCAAAACATAAATTAATTGTTCATAAGTTAGATTTATTAAAACGTAAACATAAAATTATAAAATTAACTAAATTTATTTTATTTCAAAGTTGGAACAATTTTAATTTTGGAAAATGCTAAAAGATTATATTTTAATTTAGCCTCACCAATTTTAACCTTCCAGTTAAAATCAGCCTAATGGGATCAAATGGATTAACTTATAACTATAATCATATGTGACGCATTTTAGTCGATGAACTAGTGCTGTCGAAACCTCATCTTTGGGCTCAGAGTCCAGCCCATGATGAGTTAATGTCATGCTTTTCCACTTTGTATTCCGATTTTCTTTATTTTCCTTCATTTTCACAAAGAAGATAAGAAAACAAACATGGATAATTCAATCTCCTAGTACTTGAAGTAGGCAAGCAAAACATCCCCTGATTCCTCCGCACTCTGCAAATCAGAAAAGGGTTAACAATGGTGGTCACTTCCGTCTCTGCGTCGCTCGTTTCTTCGTTATCTATCTCAAGCTCCTCTTCCTTCTCCTCCTCCAAAACGACTCTTTCTTCTTTACCAAAGCTCTCATTTGTGCCATTTCCTTCATCGAAGCTAAAACCCTCACTGCTGAGTTCGTCTTCAACCAGGGTCTTCGCAGCCCCTGAGGTTTTGAATTCTCAGGAAATCCTAGACTCTGATTCCGGAAAATATGAGGTCTGTTTGCTTGACGACCTTTATTATGTTTGGATATAATTTCACTTCTTCAGACTTGAAATTGCAATCTGTATAGATGTGGTTGGTTATCTTGGCCAATTGTCTTGTACGTATTTCCTTCCAACCATGTTCTTCACTTAGTGTGAATTTTGTGTGTTCCTCCTTGTGTTGATTTCTTTCTGGTTCGGTGTCTTCCGTCTTATGGTCTATGAATTTCATGCTGTGACGATTCTTCATTTAGTGTGAATTTCAACTTGATGTAATAGCTATTGTGGTGTTCCCCTGTTTATTTGGTTGATGTAGGTTGCAAATTCCGAGACTCCCAGTTCTTCATCACTTAGCATTGGTGCTGATGCAGACACGGTATGCTTCTGTTAGTTCTATGATGAAGCCTATAGTCAGCATTTGCAAACTGCGCAGATTTTTTATGTAGTTTGGATTGCTTTGTGAGTTGATCTACAAATGGTTGGTGGTAATAGCAATGTGTTACGGGCACAAAGCAATCTAGTTCTCGAGATGTCTCATCTTTCTTATCGATTTCTGGTTTGGCCTTTACATTAATCTTACCTGTAGGAGCTTTCTCTTCTATTCAGATGGCTCCGAAGCAGAAGATCAGAATAAAACTCAGGTCTTACTTTGTGCCTTTAATTGAAGATTCCTGCAAGCAGATAATGGATGCTGCTAATAATACAAATGCAAAAACCATGGGGCCTGTGCCTTTACCAACAAAGAAGCGTATCTACTGTGTTCTGAAATCCCCCCATGTACACAAGGATGCACGGTTTCATTTCGAAATTCGGACTCACCAGAGGCTAATAGATATTCTCTACCCGACTGCCCAAACCATTGACTCCCTAATGCAACTTGACCTCCCAGCTGGTGTGGACGTGGAGGTCAAGCTATGAGAAAGCAATGCTGCATTTAGGTATTCGGATAATCTTGATATTGCTCGATTTCTATACATCTATTGTACAGGTTCTTGTCCTGTGTGTTTATCTCCTTTATCATATATGCAATCCTATAATCTTGTGATCATGTAGAAACAATCTTACTGCCATTGGCAAGCAACTGCGCATGCTAGTCCATTGACTACCCATTCAGAACGTTGGATACCCCCTATGGTTTCTCTAATACATGCATAGTTGGCAACTATGCCCCCATCGTCTAGTGGTTCAGGACATTTCTCTTTCAAGGAGGCAGCGGGGACCCGACTTCCCCTGGGGGTAGGGTATTACGAAAGGAAGTCGTCATAGCTTATTAATTAAGATTTTGATTAAATTGTGATTATGTGGATCTTCTTTCTTTGGTCTTTCTGGCTTAATTTTAGCCAAAAAGCAGAAAGTGGCCAAAGATACGATTTCTTTTTATGTTGATACTCTTGTAAAGGGAAATGCACAAGTTGAAGCAGGAACTAATACCAAGTAGCATCTTTGTCAATCTAACTAGTCCATGCACAAGTTGAAGCAGGATCTTATTGCTTGCTAATACCACACTAATCATTAAGATTGTTCTTCCCTGATCTATAATGCTGCATTGAAGACTATGTATGGTTGTTTGTTTTGTTGAAATTCCTATCATGGTAATGTAAACAGCATTGGTATTGCAGGTAGATGTGATCGTCGTCTACAAAGACTAGCATTGAAAATCGAAAATTAGATGCCGTAGTAAAAGCTGATCGTGTCTGAAGAGGGTGGAGTCTGTAAGAACATCTGACGATTTGTTTCAGTGTTTCACAACCCTAGTTAAAATGAGTTTGTAAGCTGTATGTTTCTATGAAGAAGACTTGCAGTGGCGGGATATTATGGTCTGTTATTTTGTGTTAAAGAGTTATCTGCAAATCTTTCTTCTTTCTTTTTCTTTTCTAGAGCTGGGCATTGCTAAACTAACTTCTTGTGAACAGCCTGCGAATGCGGATTAAAATTAATATAACCAGATCGAAATATCAAAAGGAAACTTGAGTTGAGTCGACATGTTTTTGCATAGTTATGTTTAGATTCGACCTACACGAAGACTTCTTTAATCCAGGATAAAACGACTAAACGATGTTCGGCGGTACTTCTTTCATCCAGGATAAAACGACTAAAATGATGTTTCAGCACTGCCGAAGCAAACCACGTTTGAGCCAAGTGACCAACATAACCACCAAATTAAAATAAACGAATAAGAAAGACTAAATATTTGGGAGATGTATATTTGAAATAGGTGTCTTAAAAGTGAAAGTTGATGAAAGAGGTGGGATTTATAGGAAAATTGGAGTGAAGTATTGGAGTTGATGTCGATATGCCTAGCTTATCCATATCACCTTCTGTGATAAAAAAAAGCAAGAGTTGAGGAGGCACACCATCAAAGTCAAGGCAGTGAAAGGAAAAGGGAAAGCTAAAATTACTAGTGTCCAGGAAGTGTATGTCAAGTCAGTCAACCAGATTTCGGTTTCTGAGAAGTTGGTGGCCAACCGTATGCTACCACGCTCTGAATGAGGACTCTAATTTGGAATTGTAGGGGTGCGGGCACCCCCTTACAATCGATCACCTTCGATATTTGAATCGGAAATTCCGCCCGGAAATCGTCTTCGTTGCAGAAACTAAGAACTCGGAAGATTTCATGGAAGAAAAACGACTCTCTTTTGATTTCGCCAATTTTCAGTACGTGAATCCAATCGGTTCCACGAGAGGATTATCACTTGTTGGGACTCTGTTGGGTCAATGACATGACTATTAGAATAATTTCAGTTTCGTGTAATTTTGTCCATGTTTTTATCGAGCTCGGGATTGGGTATCATTGTATTTTTGTTCACACTCCCCACGTCCCTAGTGAAAGACGGGTGTTTTGGAAGACGGTTTGTAGGCAACTTTAAAACCATCTCTTATAGCTATGAGAAAGAAGTGGGCAACCCAGTTTCCGCTTCATCGCTTGAGGCTTTTCGCAACTTCATATCCGCAAACGCATTCCTTGACATCGGGCACCAAGGCCCTCCCTTCACGTGGACGAATTGTCAAGAGGGAAGCTCTCGCATCAACAGCTAACTTGATCTTGTTCTAGTCACTAACTCGTGGCACATTAACTTCCCAAAAGCGACTCTCACCCATGAGCGAGCCATTGGGTCCAACCATAAGCCCATTATCCTTAACCATTACTCACAGATCCTATCGGATGCTTCTCCTTTCTGTTTTGACAAAAGATGGCTGAGTAACATGGATGTCTCGAAAATCATCACTAACAACTAGGAATCCGATCCCAACTCTGAGGTATCTTTGAATAACTGTAAAAAAGAGTTACAAAAATGGGCCAAACAGGTCCTTACAGCAAAAAGAAGAAGGGAGCTATCATATCCCGTCGTGTCGACATCATACCAAACCTCTACCGCGAGGATCATATGATATCCGAAGAAAAACTTCTAAAAGGGGAACTCAAGGACATTTGTAGATCCGATAACACAGTTCATGATAGGACATGATAGGCCTATCTAGACTAGCTCACGATTATTATGTGTTGGTCATCCACCCACGAATTGTGCAATCCCCTAGATGATATACGTTTCAGGCAGGATGTGTAGAGTATGCCTACAGATGTTGCTCACAAGGTTATTTAGGGTGGTTTCATGGTCTGATCCACTATGGGGCCGTCCACACATAGTCAAGGGGGCTGATGCTAGGTAGATGCCTACATGACCATAAGGTCACATTACTAGATGTTAGTCTCAGTTCTACGCGAGACTAGATTGCTATTCAGTGCTTATCACTGACCCCGATCATTTTCTTCTTGCCTGTATGATCTTGGAACCTCAGGGGCCAATGCCGCCTAAGAGGACTACACGAGCAGCCCTGACACATCGACCGAGTGGGTCTGAGAGCCGTAGAGAGAGGTACCGTGGAGGATCACATTACCCCTTTTCGTTTGAGAATTTCAACGTGTTTTTTAGATATTTTATCTCAAGATGTTTTGTTCCCCTTTGTTTCGGGATGTTTTACCTTAATGTTTGGTATTTGTTTTTGAGCCGTTGATGATGTGCTTGTTCGCTATCATTTCCTTTGATTTATGAGGAGTTTTCATGTGTTAGTATCTTCCTTTGTATGTTATGTATGCTTTGTGTTATTCGAGTGGAGCCCATGGGTCGTTGCATGGGTCAAACCTTGTGTTTCGACCGGGTCGTCTAAGAGCATGTTCCGCACTCTCGATCTAGCCAGCCACCCCCGCTCCTTTTTTGAATCTCTATTCTCGACGAGGCATCATACTAGCCAGACCATGGACTATTCAATCTTTCCCCAAATAGTCACAATGGAGACGAATATTTACCTGGAAGGCTTACCAACTATCGATGAAATTTAGAAGGCTACCTTCAAGCTTGGGGCTTCTCAATCCCCTGGCCTGGATGGCTTGCCGGACCATTTCTATAAACGACATTGGAAGCTACTCGCAGTTTGTTTCACCTACGAAATCATGAATTCTTCTCTTTGGGATCCATGGAGAATGTTGGAATGATACCCATTTAGTCATCATCCCAAACAGGCAAATCCGACCTCTATCACCAAAACAATTCCTAAAAGGTGCTGTAATCTCCAGTACAAGCTAAGGTCATCTAAAAATAAGGACAAATAGGCTCAAGAATTGGATGCCATCCTTTCCCAAAAAAATGTAGATGACTTTCACTAGAGGCAGGCAGATCTAGGATAATATTATTATCGTCCATGAAGCCCTACATAGCTTTAACATTCAGAAAAAGGGAACAGACGGGACATGTGCATCAAGTAAGATATGCGTAAAGTGTATGATCTGGTTGACTGTAGCCTGGACAGTATTGAGAATGTATACGGGTTTGAGGCTACTTGTGTGGTTGGATCCGAGTGTGCATAAGGACCGTGCAACTAGACTTCCTCTTTAACAGGCCACTTACTGGCATGTTCTATCCATCTCGAGGAATCCGACAGGGTGATCCTCTGTCTCAATTTCTGTTAATCCTACTTTCCAATGTCGTTTTCATCAATATCGAACAAAGCGTTGCTTCCAATCTCCTTAATGGGATCCACCTTTTCCGTCGAAGCCTGATTCTGACCCACCATTTTTTGGCTAACGACATACACCATCATCTTTGGAAGGCTACTGTCAAAGAAGCGAAAGCAATCCTCACAATTCTAAGAAATTATGGCGAGCTTACGAGACAAGAGATAAATCAGACGAAATCTTCGGTCTTCGTTCTTCAGATCTAGACAAAAAAAAGAAGCCGATATGAAAAAAGAAAATAAGAAAAAAGAAGAAAAAGAAATAAAAAGTCTACCTGAAAGAAGAAGAAAAAATAGATATGGTAGAAGGAAATAAGAAGAAAGAAAAAGAAGCCCATCTGAAAGACAAAGAAAAAGACGAAGAAGAAGAAGACAAAAAAAAGAATAAGCGGATCCAAAAAATAAGAAAAGGCTAATTTGAAATAAGGAAAAAAGAAGCTGAACACAAAACCAATCATTTCAAATAGAATTTGATTCAAAATAATCTAAATTTAGAAAACGTCAATTGTTAGTTACACATTCATATCCATTTGACTAAGAAAATGATAATGGTTATTATGAAACCCGCCCCTTAGAAGACCCAGTCAAATCATATAACGACATAACAATGATAAATAACTGAAATGAATAACCTCGTATCAAAAGTCAAACGACAGCGGAAAAGAGATAGAGCAACTAAGGCTCGAAATCCAACTAAAACTCCAAGAAAAACATCCCATCGCAGGGGAACTAACATCCAAAGATAAGTCTCTAAAAAATAACAGAAATCATGAAACCTCGAAAAATAATAAAAAGGGATAACCTCGAGGTCCTCCAAGGTACCTCTCACGGTGACTTCCAGAGTCACTAGCTTGAGGTATCGCTGATCGTCTCACTCTCTAACGCGGCATTTGCTCCTAAGGATCCATAATTTATCATGCATAGAAAATAGGGATGGGGTCAGTGATAAGCACTGAGTTACCTAACCAGACTCGCATAGAACTAAGCTAGACTGCTAATAATGTGACCCTGTGGTCCTGTAGGCAGCATCTTATCATTAGTTTCCACAAGCTAGTAGTAGATAGCCTCGAGGTAGATCAGACTATGAAACCACCCTGCATCCTTACGAGTAGCATCAGTAGGCATACTATGGAAATCCTAACACCGTATGAGCAACATCTGTAGGCATACCCAACACGTCATGCATGCATGAATATCCTAGGGGATTGTGCAGTCCAAGAATGGGTGACCAAGGCAACGGGAGATAATATAGCTAAACCCCAATTCTGACCTAATCATGAATTGTGAATCACAGTCCAAACGACATGAGCTTATGTTCGAACTTGCATTACAAACTGTACAGTAGAATCATCACTACTGCAAAGTCAAATAGCCCATCTCTGTTTTCACATCCCATGTTCAATAGATCACACACTATTGAGATCCTAGCTCTACAAATCACAACGTCCGTATAGTAGATCGCATGCTACTGCACAGTCCAAGGAGCTCTGCTCTGAACACAACATTGGTACAATGGGTCACACGCTACTGGATCATCGCTCCTAACAATCCTAATTCCAGTTCTACGCTTCACAGCAGAAAGAAATCCTAATTCTCCTACTTAAAAGTGCTTTCCTCCTCGAGTCTGATCTGTAGCAGCTTCTCTAAAGCTCAATCTCCTGCTCCGTCTGTCCTGTAGAGATCAGTCATAAGATTGAAATCCCAAAACCCCAATCCTGTTAAGATTTCCTACGTAGGATTCAATCAAGGACTTTGAGAAAGGAGGAAGAAGATAGATTATCTTCTGAAGCTTCATGAACGATCTCTAAGCCTCTCCTATTGATCTGGGTTCGATCAACGTGCTCTTCCTCTCTACCTGAAACAATCACCATCGTCGGCAAATTCAAAGTTAGGTGTTTATGTGTTTTCTATTCTCTGAAACTCGGGACTCTGTATGTATAACAGGTCGACCATGCCTGTGGTCGATTTACTGCCACGCACGTGGCCCACTATTGTTCACGACCGTGATTAAACTTTGAATCACAAGTTAACCCAAAAATCGGGGTGTCACAACTCTCCCCTCCTACAAAAGGTTTCCTCGCGAAACCTGAATGCGAAAAGCTTAACAAGGAAAAAAGGAAATTACCTGTCAGTTAATCCTCTATGAGCTCTAGGTAGCGTTGTCTCCTGCTAGTCTCGGTCTCCCATGTAACAACATCGTCATCCTGGTTTCGCCATATCACCTTTAGCATTGGCATCTCCTTGCTCCTCAGCTTGCGGACCTTCTTGTCCACAATCTGACTTGGCTGCTCCATGAAGGTCCAGTCTCTCTCCAATTGAATCTCATCTAGCTGAATCACCTGATTCGGTCTACCAATGTAAGCCCAAAGGATGCTCACATGGAACACATTATGTATCCGATCCAGTGCAGCAGGTAAAGCCAACTTGTAAGTCACTGGTCCTATCCTCCAAAGGATATCATAAGGACCAATGAATCGGGAAGCCAACTTCCCTTTCTTTCCAAACTGCACCACTCCCTTCCAGGGATATACTCAAAGGAAGACCTTATCCCCTTCCTTGAAGCTAACCTCTCTAGCCTTCCTGACTGCGTACTGCTTCTGCCGATTTTGGGTCACGCCCACCTGTGCCCGAATCACTCTAACCTGAGAGGCCCTCTCCTGAACTATCTGAGGTCGAGTTAGCAACTTCTCTCCCTCCCCATCCCATAATAAAGGGGTCTTGCACGTCCTGCCATACAGGGCCTCAAATTGAGCTACCCCGATGCTATTATGATAGGAGTTATTATATGCAAACTCCACCATCAGTAGAACCTTCAACCAAAGTTCATCAAACACCAGTACACACGAGCAAAGTAACTCCTCCAAGGTCAAAATAGTCCGCTTCGACTGTCCATATGTCTGTGGGTGATGAGCTGTGGAGAAGTTCAACTTGGTACCCAAAGCTGTATGCAAGCCCTTCAAGAAATATGAATTGAAACTGGTGTCCCGATCCGATACAATTGTCTTGGGTACTCCATGCAACCTCACAATGTGCTCCACCTATAACTCTGCCGGCTCTTTCACATCTGGTTTGAACCGGATGGGAATGAAATGGCCACCTTGGTCAAACGATCCACTATAACCGAAAATGCATCCTTCCCTTTAACTAAGGGAAAACCACTGACGAAGTCCATCATGATATCCTCAAACTTCCACACCGATATAGGTAGGGGATGAAGCAACCCTCTCGATGCCTGATGATCAAACTTTGCCTTTTGACTCACCAGATAGCTAGCAATATGCCGAATCACATGTTTCTTCATGCCAGGCCACCAGTAGTGAGGACAAAGTGTTCTATACATCTTCGTCTCACCTGGGTACACAACATATGTAGACGAATGTGCCTCATCCAAAGTATCATCTCTCAGTATTGACCCAGAAGGTACATACACCCTGTTCTTGAAGAGCATCACACCATCATTCCAAGTGTAAGGTGTAGCCTTACCAGTCGACACCAGCTTCTGAGCCTCCATAACTAACTCTTCTGACACCCGAGCCTTAGTAATCCATTCCAGCAACAAGGGTCGTACTACTAACCTTGCTAGTAACCCCTTGACTGGATCAACCTCCAACTCAACACCCTTGCTCCTCATCTCAACCAGCTCGGTCAACCTTTCCTTCCTGCTCAAGGCATCAACCACTACATTGGCCTTCCCCTTAAGTAGTTCAACCGAGCGTCTCTGCCTGTTGTTCAGCTTGTTCTGCTCCATCAAGTATTTGAGACTCTTGTGATTAGTCTTGATCCTAAAAGTCTCATCATATAAGTAATGGCTCTACTACTTCAGCGCGAAGACCACTGCTGCCAGCTCCAAATCATGGACTAGGTAGTTTTCATACACCTTCAACTGCCGAGATGCATAAGCCACTACCTTTCCATCCTACATCAGAACACAACCTAACCCCGAATATGAGGCATCATTGTAAATAACATACTCACCCTCAACTACCGATAAAGTAAGTACTGGCATGGTAGGGAGCCTCCTCTTCAACTCCTCAAAGCTCTCGTGATAAGCCTTATTCCATACAAAAGGTGTGTCCTTCCTAGTCAGCTTGTGGAGTGGTCTTGCTGTCTTAGAGAATCCCTCTACAAACTTCCAGTAGTACCCTGCCATGCCCATGAAACTCCTCACCTCAGTCACGCTCCCCGACAATGACCAATCCACTATCGCATCTACCTTCTTTGGGTCTACCTCGATGCCCCAACCACTGATTAGATTTCCCAGAAACAACACCTTTCTCAGCTAGAATTCGCACTTAGAGAACTTGGCGTACAATTGCTTCCTCCTCAAAGTAGCCAAAATTTCTCCCAAGTGCTTTGCATGCTCCTCCTCTGTCTTGGAGTAAACCAAGATGTCATCAATGAATACTATGACGAATTTTTACAAGTACCTATGGAAAATCTTACTCATTATTGCCATGAAAGCTGTAGGGCATTTGTCAATCCGAACGGCATCACTAGAAACTCTTAGTGGTCATACCTTGTTCGGAAAGCCGTCTTAGGAACAGCTTCATCTGCAACCTTTAGCTGATGATATCTCAACCTCAAATCAATCTTAGAGAACACAGTTTCTCCCTGAAATTGATCGAACATGCCATCAATATGTGGAAGAGGGTACCTATTCTTCATAATCACCTGGTTCAGCCTCATGCAATCTATACACATCTTCATTGATCCACCCTTCTTCTTAACGAACAACACTGGCGCAGCCTAGGGCGACACACTAGGGTGGATGAAACTCTTCTCCAACAACTCCTGTAACTGCTCCTTGAACTCCTTCAGTACCACCAACGCCATGCGGTAAGGGGCTTTGGATATAGGTGTTGTGCCCGACACCAACGCTATATCGAAAAGCCAACTCTCTTAAACGATAACCCCGACAGGTCATTTGTGGGTCTGTATCGAAAGTAATGGTGCCCACGCGAGTCAGCTCCTTAAAATCCAGCCTAGCCATAGGTGGAGTCCCTGTCACCTCGACCGTATCCACATGTGCACTACATACACGAAGGTATCGTTCAGTATCCCCGTTTATTTAAAAACTTATATCTATTTTTTCTGGAACAATGAACACTGTTCAAAATGCTGACCACGCCTATACATGCCGCCACGCATGTGGTATACAATCAGTCGCTCTTGTGGCTGACATCTTGTCGCGCCCATGGTGTACATATGACCACGCCCGTAATTCTTATCCCATAACGCTCGTGACCTACTGGCCAACCACGCTTGTGGTCATCACCAGGTCACGACTGTTGCCCACAACAAGGCACACCCATGGTGGTCTGTCCATCACCCCCGCGATGTACTGTCCACCACGCCCGTGGTGACTCTCCCGTTTAAAAAAAACTCACATAATCAGATCAAAACTTACAAACGCCTAACACTCAATATCAAGTTGTAGCTATCACCCCGATCATTTCGTATTGAGATACTGTAGTCACTGACGGCTGTGAGGTTCATGACACGCCAGTACCAGCAAGCACATTGCACAGTAGAAAACAACTGGGCTCAGATACCCGTTCTGAAACCCGCCCCTAGAAGACCCGGTCAAACCACATGGTTCGGCCCATGTATTACTCACGGGTTCACTCATCACATAACTGCATAACAATAAAGATAAATAACTGAAATTAATAACCTTATATCAAAAGTCACAAGAGAGCGGAAAAGAGGTAGAGCAACTAAGGCTCGAAATCCAACTAAAAATCCATGAAAAACATCCCATCACAAGGGAACTAACATCCATAGATACATCTCTAAAAACAATTGAAATCATGAAACGTCTGAAAATAATAAAAAGGGACGAGGTCCTCCAAGGTACCTCTCTCGGTGACTCCCGGAGTCACTAGCTTAAGGCGTCGTTGATCTTCTCGCTCTCTTAGGCGTCATTTGCTCTTGAGGGTACCACAGTTGATCATGCATAGAAAATAGGGATGGGGTCAGTGATAAGCACTGCGTGGCCTAACTAGACTCACGTAGAATTGAGCTAGACTGCTAATAATGTGACCTTGTGGTCCAGTAGGCATCATCATATCATTAGTCACCCCAAGTTATTAGTAGATAGCCTCATGGTGGATCAAACCATGAAACCACCCTGCATCCGCACGAGTAACATCTGTAGGCACTCTGTATGTCCTGAAATCGTGTGAGCATCATCTAGAGACATACCCAACATGGCTTGCATGCATGAATATCCTAGGGGATTGCGCAGTCCAAAAATGTGTGACCAACTCAACGAGAGCTAATCTAGCTAAGCCCGAACTCTGACCTAATCATGAACTGTGAATCATAGTCCGAACGACATGAGCTTATGCTCGAACTTACACCACAACCTATACAGTAGAATCATCACTATTGCACAGTCAAAGAGCCCATCTTTTTTTTCACATCCCCGGTTTAGCAGATCACACGCTGCTGAACAAAGACTGAGAGCCCGGCTCTGTAAATCTCAACGACCGTACAATAGATGGCACGCTACTGCACAGTCCAAGGAGCTTTGCTCCGAACACAACATTGGTACAGTGTGTCACACGCCACTATACCATCCTGAGAACCTGATCATCGGTTTCCTGACAATCCTAATTTCAGTTCTACGCTTTAAAGTAGAAAGAAATCATAATTTCCCCACCTGAAAGTGCTTTCTTCGTCGAGTCTGATCTGTAGCAGCTTCCCTAGAGCTCAATCTTCTGCTTCGTCTGTCCTTTAGAGATCAATCATAAGATTGAGATCCCAAAACCCCAAAACCCCAATCCTATCTGGACTTTCTATGTAGGATTCAATCAAGGACTTTCAGAATGGACGAAGAAGATAGATTAGCTTCTGAAGCTTCCTCAACAATCTCTAAGTCTCTACTACTAATCCAGGTTCGATCAACTTGCTGTTTCTCTCTGCATCAAACAATCGTTGTCGTTAGAGAATTATAAGTTAGGTTTCAATGTGTTTTATGTTCTCTGAAATTTGCGACTTTGTTTGTATAACAAGTCCACCACGCCCGTGGTCGACTTACTGACACACCTGTGGTTGCATGGTAACCACGCCCTGTTGGTCATGGTTGTGATCCCGGCTGGTCACGATCGTGACTGCTACTGACCACGATCGTGATCTGTTTGACGACCACACCCGTCACAGACTGACAGTCACGCCCGTGATGGTCCGTGTATCAACCAATACTCAACATTCATAGAAAAACCCAATTAAACTCTGAATGACAAATTTACATGAAATGACGGTGTCACAATTATATCCAAAAGAAATAGTGACTGTACTTGTAGATTCATTTCGATTTTAAAGTTTATCCCCCTATTTCAATTATGAGTACTCCACTAGCTAATTGCATTTATTTATGGTCTTGTATTAGACATTCTTCCTATTTGACGTCAAATGATCTTATAATGGTTGGTATGAAGAGTTATTTTATTAATCACGAAAAGAATGTTACATCAGCTAGGGTGCTTTCTGTTTCCAGCTTATGTTCATTTACATACACGCCTTATAGAGTTCGGATACTTTCCTTGCCTCCAGCTACCAAATCCATGGACAGTTTTGTCAAGAAAATATAAATAAGGGGCAAATATTTTATAACCCAAATATAAAATTTAAAATTTAAAATTGAAAATTCAATACTCTAGACCTTTAATTTAAAAATAAAAAATTTAGATTTTAAATCTCAAAATTCAAAATCTAAAATCGAAACTCAAATTTAAAATTCAAAATTGAAAACCCAATATTGTAACCCTAAACTTTAAAATTCAAAACCTAAAATCGAAACAAAAATTCTATTACTAAACCCAAACACTAAATCCAAACTCAAATCAAAATAAATTAAAAATAAATATAATTAAAAAATAAAATATCAATTTTACCCTCGATTAAAATAGATTATCAACCATCATATAAAAAATAAAAAATAAATGATCCAGATCTCTCATTGCTGCCAGCAAAGGAGGAGTTTTTCCTTACTCTTAATCCGAATTCCGCCTTATACCCCTTTCTTTCACACAATTTAATGCCTGTGTTGCTCATAAACGTTTCGAGTACTTGGTGGGCGGTTAATTGGAGGCGCTACTCAAATTAGTTCTTTCCATCAACACCCAATAGTAACGGTAAACGCAATGCCCACTAATGCTCATAAATTAATTATAAATGTTATAGTTAATTTTCTAAAATGTCATTTTTAATTTTGAATTAAATTTAAAAAATTTTATTGTGCATGCATTTTTTGTTTTATTTTATATTTTTTTTTCAGAAATTGTGAATAGCCTTTGAAAACGATTATAACTATAACTGGATGAACATGGTGATGGAACTAAATCAAACACCAAAATAAAAATAAGATAATTATAATTAATAACCATTATAAAATTAAATAGATAATAAATATATTATAATCATTCTCTAACCTCTCGTTACTAAGTCTAGTTAGACCATCCAAAGCTACTTAAACTGATAAGGTATCTATCTCCAAATTGGATTTGTCATCTACAGAAACAGATATTATAATCTGCAATATAAAATTGCAATGATTGTACGTACATGTGTTGCAACCTTGGAAACATTTATAAGATTACTACATTTATGGAACTTGAGTAGTGAAGTTTATGAGTAAAACAAGACAGTCTTATTATTATTTATTATCTTCATTACAATAACCTGACCGGCCGCCACCAGAGCATAAATAAGTTCGAGGAACTAAGAATATATATTTGAATCTCTTGACTCTGCACGATCGTCATTACTAACGTCACTGACGTCTCCTGATTCTTCTTTGTTTTTCCTTAATCTTGATTAAAATCATTATAGCTAATTATATAATACTCAAAATATAATTTTTACTTCACAAATGTTGTTTATTTTAGTTTTTCGAGTCCAACAAGACAAATTTTGATATTTTTTTAACTTTTGAGAAAAATTAAAATCGAACTTTGATACGTCTCTTTTATGCCTTTGTTATGTCCACATTATGAATTTGTTATGCATATTTTAGATTTGGTTTACGAACATTTTATATCACTGTTATGTTCATTTTACGAGCTTGTTAATTATCTATTATGTCACATTTATATGTAATTTATGTCATTGTTATGTTTACATTATGATAACATTATATATATATAATCGTTGTATTTACTTTATAGATAGATTATGTCTATGTTATATCCACCCAGGAGTATTATATTATGTCATCATTATACCAACTTTGTGATTTAATCAATTACTTCACTGTTATATTTGATTTATGAATCTATTATATCCTTTTAAGGTATATTATATACATAAAAATACTCAAAAGCCAAAAAAATATAATCCTCAAAAAAACATCATAGGAAAACATACCTCTTTAAAAACATCATAATAAAATGAGAGAGAAATTTTTTGATAATAAAGAGAAAAATCGGACATAATAATAAGAGATTTGAAATTTAATTTTTTTGGTGAATAGAGCAAGAAAACTTAAGTTTAATTATGAAAGGTGAATTCTTCAGTATACCTGGTATACATCAGTGTGCCTACTTTTTTGTTAGTAACGTATATTCATCACGAACGTCTATTTTAAGTGGTCGATCTCAACAGTTGACAGTACACCCCGGTAAATAATGGTCAAATGAATTTAAAAATAAATTTCACTCAATATTGTTTTACCATGCTAAGAAATCTTTTTTAACTTCATTTGGCTATTATTTGAAGGGCTTAACATGGTGAAATCTCAAGTTTTAGTCATTCCCAACATACACGTTAAATATTAGCCTTTTTAAAAAAATTTAATTTTCACCTCAAAATTTGTCGATTTGCAAAGGGGTTAACCTATGCAAATGAGCCATTTTGATTTCCAAATTTTAACATTTTGCAATCGGCTAATATTTGACATGCATGATGGAAATGGCTAAAAAGTCAATTTCATCATGGTAACCCCTACAAATATTGGTCAAATGGATTTAAATATCAATTTTACTAGATATTGTTTTAGCGTGTTGAGAAATATTTTTTAAATTCATTTAACCATTATTTATAGGGGTTACCATGCTTTGAAACCTCAATTTTTAGCCATTCCATACATGTCTAATATTAACCTTTTTCAAAAATGTCAATTTTCACCTTAAAATTTATCAATTTCCAAGGGGTAAAACCTATGGAAATGAGCCATTTTGACATGAAATTTTAAAATTTTCCAATCGGATAATATTTGACATGCATGGTTGAAATGGCTAAAAAGTCAAGTTTCATCATGGTAAACCCGGTAAATAATGGTCAAATGAATTTAAAAATAAATTTCACTCAATATTGTTTTACCATGCTAAGAAATCTTTTTTAACTTCATTTGGCTATTATTTGAAGGGCTTAACATGGTGAAATCTCAAGTTTTAGTCATTCCCAACATACACGTTAAATATTAGCCTTTTTAAAAAAATTTAATTTTCACCTCAAAATTTGTCGATTTGCAAAGGGGTTAACCTATGCAAATGAGCCATTTTGATTTCCAAATTTTAACATTTTGCAATCGGCTAATATTTGACATGCATGATGGAAATGGCTAAAAAGTCAATTTCATCATGGTAACCCCTACAAATATTGGTCAAATGGATTTAAATATCAATTTTACTAGATATTGTTTTAGCGTGTTGAGAAATATTTTTTAAATTCATTTAACCATTATTTATAGGGGTTACCATGCTGAAACCTCAATTTTTAGCCATTCCATACATGTCTAATATTAACCTTTTTCAAAAATGTCAATTTTCACCTTAAAATTTATCAATTTCCAAGGGGTAAAACCTATGGAAATGAGCCATTTTGACATGAAATTTTAAAATTTTCCAATCGGATAATATTTGACATGCATGGTTGAAATGGCTAAAAAGTCAAGTTTCATCATGGTAAACCCGGTAAATAATGGTCAAATCAATTTAAAAATCAATTTCACTCAATATTGTTCTAGCATGTTAAGAAATATTTTCTAACTTCATTTGGCTATTATTTGATGGGTTTAACATGGTGAAACCTCAACTTTTAGCCATTCCCAACATACGCGTCCAACATTAAACTTTTAAAAAAAATTCAATTTTCATCTCAAAATTTGTCGATTTGCAAAGGGGTTAACCTATGCAAATGAGCCATTTTGCTTTCCAAATTTCAAAATTTTACAATCGGCTAATATTTGACATGCATGATGGAAATGGCTAAAAAGTCAATTTCATCATGGTAACCCCTACAAATATTTGTCAAATGGATTTAAATATCAATTTTACTAGATATTGTTTTAGCGTGTTGAGAAATATTTTTTAAATTCATTTAACCATTATTTACAGGGGTTGCCAATGCTGACACCTCAATTTTTAGCCATTCCATACACGTCTAATATTAGCCTTTTTCAAAAATGTCAATTTTCACCTTAAAATTTATCAATTTCCAAGGGGTAAAACCTATGGAAATGAGCCATTTTGACATGAAATTTTAAAATTTTCCAATCGGATAATATTTGACATGCATGGTTGAAATGGCTAAAAAGTCAAGTTTCATCATGGTAAACCCGGTAAATAATGGTCAAATCAATTTAAAAATCAATTTCACTCAATATTGTTCTAGCATGTTAAGAAATATTTTCTAACTTCATTTGGCTATTATTTGATGGGTTTAACATGGTGAAACCTCAACTTTTAGCCATTCCCAACATACGCGTCCAACATTAAACTTTTAAAAAAAATTCAATTTTCATCTCAAAATTTGTCGATTTGCAAAGGGGTTAACCTATGCAAATGAGCCATTTTGCTTTCCAAATTTCAAAATTTTACAATCGGCTAATATTTGACATGCATGATGGGAATGGCTAAAAAGTCAATTTCATCATGGTAACCCCTACAAATATTGGTCAAATGGATTTAAATATCAATTTTACTAGATATTGTTTTAGCGTGTTGAGAAATATTTTTTAAATTCATTTAACCATTATTTATAGGGGTTACCATGCTGAAACCTCAATTTTTAGCCATTCCATACACGTCTAATATTAACCTTTTTCAAAAATGTCAATTTTCACCTTAAAATTTATCGATTTCCTAGGGGTAAAACCTATGGAAATGAGCCATTTTGACATGAAATTTTAAAATTTTCCAATCTGATAATATTTGACATGCATGGTTGAAATGGCTCAAAATTCAAGTTTCATCATGGTAAACCCGGTAAATAATGGTCAAATCAATTTAAAAATCAATTTCACTCAATATTGTTCTAGCGTGTTAAGAAATCTTTTCTAACTTCATTTGGCTATTATTTGATGGGTTTAACATGGTGAAACCTCAACTTTTAGCCATTCCCAAATACGCGTCCAACATTAAACTTTTAAAAAAATTCAATTTTCATCTCAAAATTTATCGATTTGCAAAGGGGTTAACCTATGCAAACGAGCCATTTTGCTTTCCAAATTTCAAAATTTTACAATCGGCTAATATTTGACATGCATGATGGAAATGGCTAAAAAGTCAATTTCATCATGGTAACCCCTACAAATATTGGTCAAATGGATTTAAATATCAATTTTACTAGATATTGTTTTAGCGTGTTGAGAAATATTTTTTAAATTCATTTAACCATTATTTATAGGGGTTACCATGCTGCAACCTCAATTTTTAGCCATTCCATACACGTCTAATATTAACCTTTTTCAAAAATGTCAATTTTCACCTTAAAATTTATCGATTTCCTACGGGTAAAACCTATGGAAATGAGTCATTTTGACATGAAATTTTAAAATTTTCCAATCGGATAATATTTGACATGCATAGTTGAAATGGCTCAAAATTCAAGTTTCATCATGGTAAACCCGGTAAATAATGGTCGAATCAATTTAAAAATCAATTTCACTGAATATTGTTCTAGCGTGTTAAGAAATCTTTTCTAACATCATTTGGCTATTATTTGATGGGCTTAACATGGTGAAACCTTTACTTTTAGCCATTCCCAACATACGCGTCCAACATTAAACTTTAAAAAAAAATTCAATTTTCATCTCAAAATTTGTCGATTTGCAAAGGGGGTTAACCTATGCAAATGAGCCATTTTGCTTTCAAAATTTCAAAATTTTACAATCGGCTAATATTTGACATGCATTATGGAAATGGCTAAAAGTCAATTTCATCATGGTCAAATGGATTTAAATATCAATTTTACTAGATATTGTTTTAGCGTGTTAAGAAATATTTTTTAAATTCATTTAACCATTATTTACAGGGGTTACCATGCTGACACCTCAATTTTTAGCCATTCCATACACGTCTAATATTACCCTTTTTCAAAAATGTCAATTTTCACCTTAAAATTTATCGATTTCCAAGGGGTAAAACCTATGGAAATGAGCCATTTTGACATGAAATTTTAAAATTTTCCAATCGGATAATATTTGACATGCACGGTTGAAATGGCTAAAAAGTCAAGTTTCATCATGGTAAACCGGTAAATAATGGTCAAATCAATTTAAAAATCAATTTCACTCAATATTGTTCTAGCATGTTAAGAAATATTTTCTAACTTCATTTGGCTATTATTTGATGGGTTTAACATGATGAAACCTCAACTTTTAGCCATTCCCAACATACGCGTCCAAAATTAAACTTTTAAAAAAAATTCAATTTTCATCTCAAAATTTGTCGATTTGCAAAGGGGTTAACCTATGCAAATGAGCCATTTTGCTTGCCAAATTTCAAAATTTTACAATCGGCTAATATTTGACATGCATGATGGAAATGGCTAAAAAGTCAATTTCATCATGGTAACCCCTACAAATATTGGTCAAATGGATTTAAATATCAATTTTACTAGATATTGTTTTAGCGTGTTGAGAAATATTTTTTAAATTCATTTAACCATTATTTACAGGGGTTACCAATGCTGACACCTCAATTTTTAGCCATTCCATACACGTCTAATATTAGCCTTTTTCAAAAATGTTAATTTTCACCTTAAAATTTATCAATTTCCAAGGGGTAAAACCTATGGAAATGAGCCATTTTGACATGAAATTTTAAAATTTTCCAATCGGATAATATTTGACATGCATGGTTGAAATGGCTAAAAAGTCAAGTTTCATCATGGTAAACCCGGTAAATAATGGTCAAATCAATTTAAAAATCAATTTCACTCAATATTGTTCTAGCATGTTAAGAAATATTTTCTAACTTCATTTGGCTATTATTTGATGGGTTTAACATGGTGAAACCTCAACTTTTAGCCATTCCCAACATACGCGTCCAACATTAAACTTTTTAAAAAAATTCAATTTTCATCTCAAAATTTGTCGATTTGCAAAGGGGTTAACCTATGCAAATGAGCCATATTGCTTTCCAAATTTCAAAATTTTACAATCGGCTAATATTTGAAATGCATGATGGAAATGGCTAAAAAGTCAATTTCATCATGGTAACCCCTACAAATATTGGTCAAATGGATTTAAATATCAATTTTACTAGATATTGTTTTAGCGTGTTGAGAAATATTTTTTAAATTCATTTAACCATTATTTATAGGGGTTACCATGCTGAAACCTCAATTTTTAGCCATTCCATACACGTCTAATATTAACCTTTTTCAAAAATGTCAATTTTCACCTTAAAATTTATCGATTTCCTAGGGGTAAAACCTATGGAAATGAGCCATTTTGACATGAAATTTTAAAATTTTCCAATCTGATAATATTTGACATGCATGGTTGAAATGGCTCAAAATTCAAGTTTCATCATGGTAAACCCGGTAAATAATGGTCAAATCAATTTAAAAATCAATTTCACTCAATATTGTTCTAGCGTGTTAAGAAATCTTTTCTAACTTCATTTGGCTATTATTTGATGGGTTTAACATGGTGAAACCTCAAATTTTAGCCATTCCCAAATACGCGTCCAACATTAAACTTTTAAAAAAATTCAATTTTCATCTCAAAATTTATCGATTTGCAAAGGGGTTAACCTATGCAAATGAGCCATTTTGCTTTCAAAATTTCAAAATTTTACAATCGGCTAATATTTGACATGCATGATGGAAATGGCTAAAAAGTCAATTTCATCATGGTAACCCCTACAAATATTGGTCAAATGGATTTAAATATCAATTTTACTAGATATTGTTTTAGCGTGTTGAGAAATATTTTTTAAATTCATTTAACCATTATTTATAGGGACCCATGCTGCAACCTCAATTTTTAGCCATTCCATACACGTCTAATATTAACCTTTTTCAAAAATGTCAATTTTCACCTTAAAATTTATCGATTTCCTACGGGTAAAACCTATGGAAATGAGTCATTTTGACATGAAATTTTAAAATTTTCCAATCGGATAATATTTGACATGCATAGTTGAAATGGCTCAAAATTCAAGTTTCATCATGGTAAACCCGGTAAATAATGGTCGAATCAATTTAAAAATCAATTTCACTGAATATTGTTCTAGCGTGTTAAGAAATCTTTTCTAACATCATTTCGCTATTATTTGATGGGCTTAACATGGTGAAACCTCAACTTTTAGCCATTCCCAACATACGCGTCCAACATTAAACTTTAAAAAAAAATTCAATTTTCATCTCAAAATTTGTCGATTTGCAAAGGGGGTTAACCTATGCAAATGAGCCATTTTGCTTTCAAAATTTCAAAATTTTACAATCGGCTAATATTTGACATGCATGATGGAAATGGCTAAAAAGTCAATTTCATCATGGTAACCCCTACAAATATTGGTCAAATGGATTTAAATATCAATTTTACTAGATATTGTTTTAGCGTGTTAAGAAATATTTTTTAAATTCATTTAACCATTATTTACAGGGGTTACCATGCTGACACCTCAATTTTTAGCCATTCCATACACGTCTAATATTAGCCTTTTTCAAAAATGTTAATTTTCACCTTAAAATTTATCGATTTCCAAGGGGTAAAACCTATGGAAATGAGCCATTTTGACATGAAATTTTAAAATTTTCCAATCGGATAATATTTGACATGCACGGTTGAAATGGCTAAAAAGTCAAGTTTCATCATGGTAAACCCGGTAAATAATGGTCAAATCAATTTAAAAATCAATTTCACTCGCATTGTTCTAGCATGTTAAGAAATATTTTCTAACTTCATTTGGCTATTATTTGATGGGTTTAACATGGTGAAACCTCAACTTTTAGCCATTCCCAACATACGCGTCCAACATTAAACTTTTTAAAAAAATTCAATTTTCATCTCAAAATTTGTCGATTTGCAAAGGGGGTTAACCTATGCAAATGAGCCATTTTGCTTTCCAAATTTCAAAATTTTACAATCGGCTAATATTTGATATGCATGATGGAAATGGCTAAAAAGTCAATTTCATCATGGTAACCCCTACAAATATTGGTCAAATGGATTTAAATATCAATTTTACTAGATATTGTTTTAGCGTGTTGAGAAATATTTTTTAAATTCATTTAACCATTATTTATAGGGGTTACCATGCTTTGAAACCTCAATTTTTAGCCATTCCATACATGTCTAATATTAACCTTTTTCAAAAATGTCAATTTTCACCTTAAAATTTATCGATTTCCTAGGGGTAAAACCTATGGAAATGAGCCATTTTGACATGAAATTTTAAAATTTTCCAATCGGATAATATTTGACATGCATGGTTGAAATGGCTCAAAATTCAAGTTTCATCATGGTAAACCCGGTAAATAATGGTCAAATCAATTTAAAAATCAATTTCACTCAATATTGTTCTAGCGTGTTAAGAAATCTTTTCTAACTTCATTTGGCTATTATTTGATGGGATTAACATGGTGAAACCTCAACTTTTAGTCATTCCCAAATACGCACCCAACATTAAACTTTTAAAAAAAATTCAATTTTCATCTCAAAATTTGTCGATTTGCAAAGGGGTTAACCTATGCAAATGAGCCATTTTGCTTTCCAAATTTCAAAATTTTACAATCGGCTAATATTTGACATGCATGATGGAAATGGCTAAAAAGTCAATTTCATCATGGTAACCCCTACAAATATTGGTCAAATGGATTTAAATATCAATTTTACTAGATATTGTTTTAGCGTGTTGAGAAATATTTTTTAAATTCATTTAACCATTATTTATAGGGGTTACCATGCTTTGAAACCTCAATTTTTAGCCATTCCATACACGTCTAATATTAACCTTTTTCAAAAATGTCAATTTTCACCTTAAAATTTATCGATTTCCTACGGGTAAAACCTATGGAAATGAGTCATTTTGACATGAAATTTTAAAATTTTCCAATCGGATAATATTTGACATGCATAGTTGAAATGGCTCAAAATTCAAGTTTCATCATGGTAAACCCGGTAAATAATGGTCGAATCAATTTAAAAATCAATTTCACCGAATATTGTTCTAGCGTGTTAAGAAATCTTTTCTAACATCATTTCGCTATTATTTGATGGGCTTAACATGGTGAAACCTCAACTTTTAGCCATTCCCAACATACGCGTCCAACATTAAACTTTAAAAAAAAATTCAATTTTCATCTCAAAATTTGTCGATTTGCAAAGGGGGTTAACCTATGCAAATGAGCCATTTTGCTTTCAAAATTTCAAAATTTTACAATCGGCTAATATTTGACATGCATGATGGAAATGGCTAAAAAGTCAATTTCATCATGGTAACCCCTACAAATATTGGTCAAATGGATTTAAATATCAATTTTACTAGATATTGTTTTAGCGTGTTGAGAAATATTTTTTTAAATTCATTTAACCATTATTTATAGGGGTTACCATGCTGAAACCTCAATTTTTAGCCATTCCATACATGTCTAATATTAACCTTTTTCAAAAATGTCAATTTTCACCTTAAAATTTATCGATTTCCTAGGGGTAAAACCTATGGAAATGAGTCATTTTGACATGAAATTTTAAAATTTTCCAATCGGATAATATTTGACATGCATAGTTGAAATGGCTCAAAATTCAAGTTTCATCATGGTAAACCCGGTAAATAATGGTCGAATCAATTTAAAAATCAATTTCACTTTGAATATTGTTCTAGCGTGTTAAGAAATCTTTTCTAACATCATTTGGCTATTATTTGATGGGCTTAACATGGTGAAACCTCAACTTTTAGCCATTCCCAACATACGCGTCCAACATTAAACTTTAAAAAAAAATTCAATTTTCATCTCAAAATTTGTCGATTTGCAAAGGGGGTTAACCTATGCAAATGAGCCATTTTGCTTTCAAAATTTCAAAATTTTACAATCGGCTAATATTTGACATGCATGATGGAAATGGCTAAAAAGTCAATTTCATCATGGTAACCCCTACAAATATTGGTCAAATGGATTTAAATATCAATTTTACTAGATATTGTTTTAGCGTGTTGAGAAATATTTTTTAAATTCATTTAACCATTATTTATAGGGGTTACCATGCTGAAACCTCAATTTTTAGCCATTCCATACATGTCTAATATTAACCTTTTTCAAAAATGTCAATTTTCACCTTAAAATTTATCGATTTCCTAGGGGTAAAACCTATGGAAATGAGTCATTTTGACATGAAATTTTAAAATTTTCCAATCGGATAATATTTGACATGCATGGTTGAAATGGCTCAAAATTCAAGTTTCATCATGGTAAACCCGGTAAATAATGGTCGAATCAATTTAAAAATCAATTTCACTGAATATTATTCTAGCGTGTTAAGAAATCTTTTCTAACATCATTTGGCTATTATTTGATGGGCTTAACATGGTGAAACCTCAGCTTTTAGTCATTCCCAACATACGCGTCCAACATTAAACTTTTAAAAAAAATTCAATTTTCATCTCAAAATTTGTCGATTTCCAAAGGGGGTTAACCTATGCAAATGAGCCATTTTGATTTCCAAATTTCAAAATTTTGCAATCGGCTAATATTTGACATGCATGATGGAAATGGCTAAAAAGTCAATTTCATCATGGTAACCCTTGTAAATATTGGTCAAATGGATTTAAATATCAATTTTACTAGATATTATTTTAGCGTGTTAAGAAATATTTTTAAATTCATTCAACAATTATTTACAGGGGTTACCATGCTGAAACCTCAATTTTTAGCCATTCCATACACGTCTACTATTAGCCTTTTTCAAAAATGTCAATTTTCACCTTAAAATTTATCGATTTCCTACGGGTAAAACCTATGGAAATGAGTCATTTTGACATGAAATTTTAAAATTTTCCAATCGGATAATATTTGACATGCATAGTTGAAATGGCTCAAAATTCAAGTTTCATCATGGTAAACCCGGTAAATAATGGTCGAATCAATTTAAAAATCAATTTCACTGAATATTGTTCTAGCGTGTTAAGAAATCTTTTCTAACATCATTTGGCTATTATTTGATGGGCTTAACATGGTGAAACCTCAACTTTTAGCCATTCCCAACATACGCGTCCAACATTAAACTTTAAAAAAAAATTCAATTTTCATCTCAAAATTTGTCGATTTGCAAAGGGGTTAACCTATGCAAATGAGCCATTTTGCTTTCAAAATTTCAAAATTTTACAATCGGCTAATATTTGACATGCATGATGGAAATGGCTAAAAAGTCAATTTCATCATGGTAACCCCTACAAATATTGGTCAAATGGATTTAAATATCAATTTTACTAGATATTGTTTTAGCGTGTTGAGAAATATTTTTTAAATTCATTTAACCATTATTTATAGGGGTTACCATGCTGAAACCTCAATTTTTAGCCATTCCATACATGTCTAATATTAACCTTTTTCAAAAATGTCAATTTTCACCTTAAAATTTATCGATTTCCTAGGGGTAAAACCTATGGAAATGAGTCATTTTGACATGAAATTTTAAAATTTTCCAATCGGATAATATTTGACATGCATGGTTGAAATGGCTCAAAATTCAAGTTTCATCATGGTAAACCCGGTAAATAATGGTCGAATCAATTTAAAAATCAATTTCACCGAATATTGTTCTAGCGTGTTAAGAAATCTTTTCTAACATCATTTGGCTATTATTTGATGGGCTTAACATGGTGAAACCTCGGCTTTTAGTCATTCCCAACATACGCGTCCAACATTAAACTTTTAAAAAAATTCAATTTTCATCTCAAAATTTGTCGATTTCCAAAGGGGGTTAACCTATGCAAATGAGCCATTTTGATTTCCAAATTTCAAAATTTTGCAATCGGCTAATATTTGACATGCATGATGGAAATGGCTAAAAAGTCAATTTCATCATGGTAACCCTTGTAAATATTGGTCAAATGGATTTAAATATCAATTTTACTAGATATTATTTTAGCGTGTTAAGAAATATTTTTAAATTCATTCAACAATTATTTACAGGGGTTACCATGCTTTGAAACCTCAATTTTTAGCCATTCCATACACGTCTACTATTAGCCTTTTTCAAAAATGTCAATTTTCACCTTAAAATTTATCGATTTCCTACGGGTAAAACCTATGGAAATGAGTCATTTTGACATGAAATTTTAAAATTTTCCAATCGGATAATATTTGACATGCATAGTTGAAATGGCTCAAAATTCAAGTTTCATCATGGTAAACCCGGTAAATAATGGTCGAATCAATTTAAAAATCAATTTCACTGAATATTGTTCTAGCGTGTTAAGAAATCTTTTCTAACATCATTTGGCTATTATTTGATGGGCTTAACATGGTGAAACCTCAACTTTTAGCCATTCCCAACATACGCGTCCAACATTAAACTTTAAAAAAAAATTCAATTTTCATCTCAAAATTTGTCGATTTGCAAAGGGGTTAACCTATGCAAATGAGCCATTTTGCTTTCAAAATTTCAAAATTTTACAATCGGCTAATATTTGACATGCATGATGGAAATGGCTAAAAAGTCAATTTCATCATGGTAACCCCTACAAATATTGGTCAAATGGATTTAAATATCAATTTTACTAGATATTGTTTTAGCGTGTTGAGAAATATTTTTTAAATTCATTTAACCATTATTTATAGGGGTTACCATCTTTGAAACCTCAATTTTTAGCCATTCCATACATGTCTAATATTAACCTTTTTCAAAAATGTCAATTTTCACCTTAAAATTTATCGATTTCCTAGGGGTAAAACCTATGGAAATGAGTCATTTTGACATGAAATTTTAAAATTTTCCAATCGGATAATATTTGACATGCATGGTTGAAATGGCTCAAAATTCAAGTTTCATCATGGTAAACCCGGTAAATAATGGTCGAATCAATTTAAAAATCAATTTCACTGAATATTGTTCTAGCGTGTTAAGAAATCTTTTCTAACATCATTTGGCTATTATTTGATGGGCTTAACATGGTGAAACCTCAACTTTTAGTCATTCCCAACATACGCGTCCAACATTAAACTTTTAAAAAAAATTCAATTTTCATCTCAAAATTTGTCGATTTCCAAAGGGGGTTAACCTATGCAAATGAGCCATTTTGATTTCCAAATTTCAAAATTTTGCAATCGGCTAATATTTGACATGCATGATGGAAATGGCTAAAAAGTCAATTTCATCATGGTAACCCTTGTAAATATTGGTCAAATGGATTTAAATATCAATTTTACTAGATATTATTTTAGCGTGTTAAGAAATATTTTTAAATTCATTCAACAATTATTTACAGGGGTTACCATGCTGAAACCTCAATTTTTAGCCATTCCATACACGTCTACTATTAGCCTTTTTCAAAAATGTCAATTTTCACCTTAAAATTTATCAATTTCACAGGGGTAAAACCTATGGAAATGAGCCATTTTGACATGAAATTTTAAAATTTTCCAATCGGATAATATTTGACATGCATGGTTGAAATGGCTAAAAAGTCAAGCTTCATCATGGTAACCCTTGTAAATAGTGGTCAACTGGATTTAAAAATCAAGTTTACTCGATATTGTTTTAGCATGTTAAGAAGTACTTTTTAAATTCATTTACCTATTTTTTTAAGGGCTTAACATGGTGAAACCTCAATTTTTAGTCATTCCCAACATACACGTCGAATAATAGCATTTTTAAAAAATTTTAATTTTCACTTCAAAATTTATCGAGTTCCAAAGGGTAAAACCTATGGAAATGAGTCATTTTGATTTAAAAATTTCAAAAATTTTGAATCGGTTAATATTTTACATGCATGTTGGAAATGGCTAAAAAGTCTTGTTTCATCATGGTAACCCCTGTAAATAATAGTCAAATGGTTTTAAAATTAATTTTACTCGATATTGTTTTAGCGTGTTCAAAAATACATTTTAAATTCATTTGCCTATTTTTAGAAGGCTTAACGTGGTAAAACCTCAATTTTTAGACATTTCCAAGATACACGTCAAATAATAGCCTTTTTAAAAAATTTCAATTTTCACTTCAAAATTTATCGATTTCCAAAGGGTAAAATCTATGGAAATGAGCCATTTTTATTTAAAAATTTCAAAATTTTCCAATCGGCTAATATTTTACATGCATGTTGTAAATGGCTAAAAAGTCAAGTTTCATCGTGGTAACACCTCTAAATATCTGTCATATGGATTTAAAAATCAATTTTACTTTATATTTTTTTAGCGCAAGAAATCTTTTTTAACTACATTTGGCTATTATTTGAAGGGCTTAACATGACGAAACCTTAACTTGTAGCCATTACCAGCATACACGTGA
Source organism: Linum usitatissimum (assembly GCA_030674075.2). NCBI lineage: Eukaryota > Viridiplantae > Streptophyta > Magnoliopsida > Malpighiales > Linaceae > Linum > Linum usitatissimum. Next base: position 7,770,386 of record JAUJYP020000285.1, on the reverse strand, counting down.
AATAATAGCCTGTTTAAAAAATTTCAATTTTTACTGCAAAATTTAACGATTTCCAAAGGGTAAAACCTATGGAAATGAGCCATTTTAACATAAAATTTTCAAATTTTCCAATCGTCTAATATACAACATGGACGTTGGACATGGCTAAAAAGTAAAGTTTCATCATGGTAACCCCTGTAAATATTGGTCAAATGGATTTAAAAATAAATTTTACTAGATATTGTTTTAGGGTGACATGAAATATTTTTTAAATTCATTTAACCAATATTTTAAGGGGTTAACATGGTGAATCCTCAATATTTAGCCATTCCATACGTACACGTCAAATATTAGCCTTTTTGGAAAATTTGAATATGTACCTCAAAATTTATCGATTTCCATAGGGGTTAAACTATGGAAATGAGAAATTTCAACATGAAAATTTCAAAGTTTTCCAATCGGATAATATTTGATATCCATGGATGAAATGGTTAAAACTTAAAGTTTCACTACGGTAACCCCAGTAAATAATGGTCGAATCAATTTAAAAATCAATTTTACTCCATATTGTTTTAGCGCAAGAAATCTTCTTTAACTACATTTGGCTATTATTTGAAGGGCTTAAAATGGTGAAACCGTAACTTTTAGCAATTCCCAACATACGCGTCCAACATTAAACTTTGAAAAAAATTTCAATTTTCACCTCAGAATTTGTCGATTTGAAAAGGCGTTAACCTAAGCAAATGAGCCATTTTGACATAAAATTTTCAAAATTTTCCAACGGCTAATATTTCACATGCATGTTGAAAATGGCTGAAATGTCAAGTTTCATCATGATAACCACTATAAATATTGGTCAAATGGATTTAAAAAGAAATTTTACTAGATATTGTTTTAGCATGTTAGGAAATATTTGTTAAATTCATTTGACCATTATATACATGGCCTAGCATGGAAAACACTTCACTTTTAGCCATTCCCACCATACACGTCAAATATTAGCCTTTTTATAAAATTTCAATTTTCACCTCAAAGTTTGTTGATTTTCAAACGGATTAACCTGTGTTAAAGAGCCATTTTGATTTCAAAATTTCAAAATTTTCCAATCGGCTAATATTTGACAAGCATGTTGAAAATGGCTAAAAAGTCTAGTTTCATCATGGTAACCCCTTTAAATAATGGTCAAATGGATTTAAAAATCAATTTTAGTCGATATTATTTTAGCGTGTTAACAAATACTTTTTAAATTCATTTGCCTATTTTTTGAAGGGCTTAACGTGGTGAAACCTCAATTTTTAGTCGTTCCCAACATACACGTGAAATAATAGCATTTTTTAAAAAATTTAATTTTCACTTCAAAATTTATCGATTTCCAAAGGGTAAAACCTATGGAAATGTGCCATTTTGACATAAAATTTTCAAATATTCCAATCGTCTAATATATGACATGGATGTTGGACATGGCTAAAAGGTCAAGTTTCATCATGGTAAGCCCTGTAAATATTGGTCAAATGGATTTAAAAATCAATTTTACTAGATATTATTTTAGCGTGATATGAAATATTTTTTAAATTCATTTAACCAATATTTTAAGGGGTTAACATGGTGAATCCTCAATATTTAGCCATTCCATACGTACACGTCAAATATTAGCCTTTTTTCAAAAATTTCAATATTTACCTCAAAATTTATCGATTTCCATAGGGGTTAACCTATGCAAATGAGACATTTCGACATGAAAATTTCAAAATTTTCCAATCGGATAATATTTGATATCCATGGATGAAATGGTTAAAAATTCAGGTTTCATTATGGTAACCCCGATAAATAATGGTCAAATCAATTTAAAAATCAATTTTACTCCATATTGTTTTAGCGCAAGAAATCTTCTTTAACTACATTTGGCTATTATTTGAAGGGCTTAACATGGTGAAACCGTAACTTTTAGCAATTCCCAACATACGCGCCCAACATTAAACTTTGAAAAAAATTTCAATTTACACCTCAGAATTTTTCGATTTGCAAAGGTGTTAACCTATGCAAATGAGCCATTTTGACATAAAATTTTCAAAATTTCCAACGGCTAATATTTCACATGCATGTTGGATATGACTGAAATGTCAAGTTTCATCATGATAACCACTGTAAATATTGGTCAAATGGATTTAAAAATAAATTTTACTAGATATTGTTTTAACGTATTAAGAAATATTTGTTAAATTCATTTCACCATTATTTACATGGCCTAGCATGGAAAACACTACACTTTTACCATTCCCAACATACACGTCAAATATTAGCCTTTTAAAAAAATTTCAATTTTCACCTCAAAGTTTGTTTATTTTCAAACGGATTAACCTGTGTTAATGAGCCATTTTTATTTCAAAATTTCAAAATTTTCCAATCGGCTAATATTTGACAAGCATGTTGAAAATGGCTAAAAAGTCTAGTTTCATCATGGTAACCCCTTTAAATAATGGTCAAATGGATTTAAAAATCAATTTTAGTCGATATTGTTTTAGCGTGTTAAGAAATATTTTTTAAATTCATTTGCCTATTTTTTGAAGTGCTTACCTTTAAAAAAAATTTCAATTTAAACCTTTAAAAAAATTTCAATTTTCACCTCAAAATTTGTTGATTTGCAAAGGGGTTAACCTATGCCATTTTGACATAAAAATTTCAAAATTTTCCAACGGCTAAAATAGCCATGCATGTTGGAAATGGCGAAAATGTCAAATTTCATCATGGTAACCTCGGTAAATTATGGTTAAATGATTTTAAAAGTCAATTTTACTCCATATTTTTTTAGCGTAAGAAATCATTTTTAACTTCATTTGGCTATTATTTGAAGGGATTAAAATGGTGAAACCATAACTTTTAGCCATACCCAACATACACGTCCAACATTAGCCTTTTAAAAAAATTTCAATTTTCACCTCAGAATTTGCTGATTTGCAAAGGGGTTAGAAATACTTTTTAACTTCATTTGTCCATTATTTGAAGGGTTTAACATGGTGAAACCTCAATTTTTAGACATTCCCAAAATACACGTCAAATATTAACCCATTGAAAAAATTTCAATGCTCACCTCAAAATTTGTCAATTTCTAAAGGGTAACACCTATGGAAATGATGCATTTTGACATGAAAATATCAAAATATTCAAATCGGCTACTATTTGGCATGCATTTTGGAAATGGCTAAAATGTTTAGTTTCATCATGGTAACCCCTATAAATAATGGTCAATTGGATTTAAAAAGAAATTTTACTCCATATCGTTTTAGCGTATTGAGAAATATTTTTTAACTTCATTTGCCTATTATTTGAAGGGCTTAACATGGTGAAACCTGAATATTTAGACATTCCCAAAATACACGTCAAATATTAGCCCATTGAAAAAATTCAATGCTCACCTCAAAAAATTTCAATTTCTAAAGGGGTTAACCTATGGAAATGATGCATTTTGACATGAAAATATCAAAAAATTTCAACTCAGCTAATATTTGACATGCATGTCCGGAATGGTTAAAATATCAAGCTTCATCATGGTAACCCTATAATAATAATCAAATGGATTTAAAAATCAATTATACTCGATATTGTTTTAGCGTGTTAAGAAATATATTTTAACTTCATTTGCCTAATATTTGAAGGCCTTAACTTCGTGAAACCTAAGTTTTTAGCCATTTCCAAAATAGACGTCAAATATTACCCCATTTAAAAAAATTCAATTTTCACCTCAAAATTTGTCGATTACGAAAAGGGTTAATCTGTGGAAATGAAGCTTTTTGACATGAAAATATCAAAATTTTCAAAGCGGCTAATATTTGACATGCATGTCAGAAATGGCTAAAAAGTCAAGTTTCATCATGCTAACCTCAGTAAATAATGGTCAATTAGATTTAAAAATCAATTTTCCTCGATATGTGTTTTATCGTGTTAGGCAATATTTTTGAACTTCATTTGACTATTATCTGAAGGGGTTAACATGGTGAAACTTCAATTTTTAGCCATTCCCAAAATACAAGTCAAATATTAACCCATTTAAAAAAATTCAATTTTCACCTCAAAATTTGTTGATATCCAATAGGGTTAAAATGTCGGAAATTGTAACCCCTACAAAATTTGCATGTCGGAAATGGCTAAAATGTCAAGCTTCATCATGGAAAATTTTGCCTGTTTCACTAACCACCGATTTTGAGTGGAATTATAATCGTTCGACGCCACTAAAATTATAAAACCATAGGACTTTAAGATTTCAATCGATATCACTATTCAGACTCCCACCATCCACCTTGTACTTTTCAACATAGTACGCTGCACGTCCACTATGCACCATGCATATTAGAATGATGTAGTTGTACAATTCACAATGCACCATGCACTATGGTATGGATCACTTTCTTTGCTCTATGCACAATATGCTTAAGTATTGTGCACTGCCACTATGCACCATGCACGTTCTACCTTGTTACAGTGCACTATCAATATTCATGGTCAACCTCGGTATTTTCTATTTTGACCATTTGCAATGCAACGTGAACCTTGGTATTTTGCAATTCCACTATGTACACTGCACCTTGGTATGGTGCATTCCCACCAAGGTAGTGAAATGGCCGAGTCAACATGAGATCGAAAAATGAACTGGAATTGTAATTGTAGAATCGAATCGTAAATTCGTAAGATTTAACGAATTTTTATAATAATGAATTTAATGAAGAGTATGCATTAGTTTTATACGATTGTTATTCTAATAATTTTCACCTATTACTCAAAGAAAAAAATCTATCAATAAATTACTAATAGTACCTAGATTTTTTTTATTCTATGGAAAATTAGTGAAACAAAATGACAAATGGACAAATTTTCTTGTTTCACTAACCACCGATTTTGAGTGGAATCATAATCATTCGACGCCTCTAAACTTCTCAAACCATAGGACTTTAAGATTTCAATCGATATCACTATTTAGACTCCCACCATCCACCTTGTACTTTTCACCTTAGTACGTCACACTTCCACTATGCACCATGTACATTAGAATGATGCATTTGCATAATACACAGTGCACCCGTGCACTATGGTATGGTTCACTTTCATTATGCTCTATGCACAATTTGCCTAAGTACGGTGCACTTCCACTATGCACCATGCGTGTTGTACGTTGTTACAAAGCACTATCAATATTCATGGTCAACCTCGGTATTTTGTATTTCGACCATTCGCAATGCAACGTGCACCTTGGTACAGTGCATTTTCACTACGCACATTGCACCTTGGTATGGTGCATTCCCTCCGAGGTAGTGAAATGGCCGAGTCAGCATGAGATCGAAAAATGAACTGGAATTGTAATTGTAGAATCGAATAGTAAATTTGTAAGATTCCACGACATTTTATAATATTAAATTTAAAGAAGAAAATGCATTGGTTTTATACGATTTTTATAATTTTAATTTTCAGTTATTAGTCAAATATAATAAATCTATCAATAAATTACTAATAATACCTAGATTTTTTTATTGTATGCCAAATTTTTGAAACAAAATGACAAATGGACAATTTTCGCTGTTTCACTAACCACCGATTTTGAGTGGAATCATAATCGTTCGACGCCACTAAAATTATAAAACCATATGACTTTAAGATTTCAATCGATATCACTATTCACACTTCCACCATCCACCTTGTACTTTTCAACAGTTACATGGTTTACAAATGGAAGTTCTAGGAAGTAATGGAAATGGGTAAATCCAAACCCTAACAACGAATGAAAACCCTGCAATGATGCCACGACCAAAACCCCGATGTGAGCATACAAAACTTGATTGAAAAGAGACGAGGGATACTCCACCAGTAGTTGAGAGGAAATATCAATAGCTACACTACCTCGTAGCTGCTACTCCATCGCCGCTAGCAGGATCTCGCGGTGTCCCCTATTAGAGATGCGACTCTAAAAGCTAAAAAGAGACACCAATAGCTTCTCTTTCTTTCTCTATCATCTATGGCGTGAAAGTATTGTAGAGATGTGGAGTGGTTGAGATGAATTTGAAGACAAAGAGGAGGAGAGAGGGCTTTCGTGTTTGACTGGTTGATATGACCGATTAGCAATAGGGTAGAGGCTGAGTTACCAGAGAATAGGTTTGCTCATCACCATCACAATTGGTGAAATAAGAATCTCAATCAAACGGCTACGGGGCTCAAAAGAAAAAAAATCAAGAAGGTGCACGTAAAACAGGTGATAGGGGATTCCTACCCTTGGATGCAATGATAAAAAAAAGTTCTTACTACTATATTCTTAATGGTTAAATACCATACTAGGAATAAGCTTATAGAAGAGTTTTGAAAATGATAGCTTACTGAAATATAGATGAAGAAAAGAAAAGATCATGTGGGGTTTCAATTTACAAGTACAACAACAGGGGTTACAATGTTAAGATTGGAACGAAAACTAACATAAATATCAACAAGAAGAACAGCAAGGGAGATAAAAACAGTGACAATGAGTTCATTCGGCAACTCTGGCTCCTTTGTGAGTGTTAACAATCGTTTAACTGCAAGTACAACCATATTATCAACCTATCTCAATAAATCAAAAAGTTAGCATCATATCTATTTGGAACTAGATTAAATTATCAATTGAGATCATAAATTAAAACCATGAGTAAGACCAGAGGTGAATATTGGGATGATCGATTCAATGTCAAAGTTTTCGAATCTACTCCAGGCTTGCTCTGCAATGGAAATTGAGTCTGCTTATGAATCCAACAGTTACATGGTTTACAAATGGAAGTTCTAGGAAGTAATCGAAACGTGTAAAATCCAAACCCTACCAACAAATGACAAACCTGCAACGATGCCACAGCCACAAACCCGTCATGAACATACAAAACTTGATTGAAAAGAGACAAGGGATACTCCACCAATAGTTGAGAGAAAATATCAATAGCTACACTACCTCATAGCTGTTACTCCAATGCTGCTAGAGGGATCTCGCGATCTTCCACTATTTGAGATGAGACTCTCATTGTTAAAAGGAGACACCAATAGCTCTTCCTACTTTCTCTCATCTATGGCGTGAAGGTATTGTGGAGATGTGGAGGGATGGAGATGCAGTTGAAGACAAAGAGGAGGAGAGAGGGCTTGCGTGTTAGACAGGGTGGTATGACCGATTAGCAATATCGTAGAGGCTGAGTTACCAGAGAGTGGGGTCGGCCATCACCATCACAATTGGGGAAATAAGAATCCCAATTGAACGGCTTCGGAGCCCACATAAAAAAATTCAAGAAGGTGCACATAAAACAGGTGATAGAGGATTTCGAACCCTAGATGCAATAGTAAAAAAGTTATTACTACTATATTCTTAATGGTTTAATACGATACTAGGAATAAGCTTATAGGTGAGTTTCGAAAATGGTAGCTTAGTGGAATACAAATCAAGGAAAGAAAGGATCATGGGTTTCACTTTACACGTAGAACAATAGGAGTTACAATGTTAAGATTGGAACCATAACTGAAATAAATATCAGCAAGCAGAACAGTAAGGGAGATAAAAACACTAACAATGAGTTCATTCGGAAACTCTGGCTCCTTTGTGGATGTTCACAATCGTTTAACAACAAGTACAACCATATTATCAACCTATCTCCATCAACCAAAACGTTAGCATCATATCTATTTGGAACCAGATGCAAGTATCAATAGAGATCAGAAATTAAAACCATGAGTAAAACCAGAGGTGAATATTGGGATGATCGATTCAATGTCAAAGTTTTCAAATCATTTCTAGGCTTGCTCTGTAATGGAAATTAAGTCTTCTTATGAATCCAACAGTTACATGGCTTACAAATGGAAGTTCTAGGACATAATCAAAACAGGTAAAATCCAAACCCTACCGACAAATGAAAAACCTGCAACAATGACACGGCCACAACCCCAAAGTGAGCATACATAACTTGATTGAAAAGAGACAAGGGATACTCCGCCAATAGTTGAGAGGAAATATTAATAGCTACACTACCTCGTAGCTGCTACTCCATCGACACTAGAGGAATCTCGCGATCTCCCCATATTTAAGATGAGACTCTATTAGTTGAAAGGAGACACCAATAGCTCCTCCTACTTTCTCTATCATCTATGGCGTGAAGGTATTGTGGAGATGTTGAGTGGTAGAGATGAAGTTGAAAACAAAGATGATGAGAGAGTGCTTGCGTGTTAGACACGGTTGTAGGACCGATTAACAATAGCGTAGACGCTAAGTTAACAGAGAGTAGGGTTGGTCATCACCATCACAATTGGATAAACAAGAATCCCAATCGAACGGCTAGGGAGTCCACAAGAAAAAAAATTCAAGAAGGTGCACGTAAAACGAGTGATAGGGGATTCCTACCCCTAGATTCAATAGTAAAAAATTTCTTACTACTATATTCTTAATGGTTAAATACCATACTAGGAATAAGCTTACAGATGAGTTTTGAAAATGGTAGCTTAGTGGAATACAAACGAAGGAAAGAAAGGATCATGAGGGATTTCAGATTACACGTAGAACAACATGAGTTACAATGTTAAGATTAGAACCAAAACTAAAATAAATATCAGCAAGCAGAACAGCAAGGGAGATAAAAACACTCACAATTAGTTCATTTGCAACTCTGGCTCCTTTATGAATGTTACCAAGTACAACAATATTATGAATCTATCTCCCAAAACCAAAACGTTAGCATGATATCTATTTGGAACCAGATGCAATTATCAATAGAGATCCCAAATTAAAACCATGAGTAAAACCAGAGGTGAATATTGGGTGATCCATTCCACGACGCAGTTTTCGAATAAACTCCAAGCTTGCTTTGTAATGGAAATTGAGTCTGGTTATGCATCCAACAGTACATGGTTTACAAATGGAAGTTCCACGAAGTAATCGAATCGGGTAAAATCCAAACCCTAACAACAAATGACAAACCTGTAACGATGCCACGACAACAAACCCGACGTGGGCATACAAACCTTATGGAGATCTTGAGTGGTGGAAATAAAGTTGAAGAAAAAGAGGACCAGATAGGGCATGCGTGTTAGACAAACCGTTATGAACAAATAGCAACAAGGTAGAGGCTGAGTTACTAGAGAGTGGGGTTAGTCATCACCATCACAATTTGAGAAATAAGAATCCCAATCGAATGGCTCGGTGCCCACAAGATAAAAAAATTCAAGAACGTGCATGTTAAACGTGTGATATGGGATTACTACCCTGGATGCAAGAGTAAAAAAGTTCTTACTACTATATTATTAATGGTTAAATACCATACTTAAAAAAAACTTTTAGAAGAATTTAGAAAATGGTAGCTTACTTGAATACAAATGAAGAAAAGTAAGGATCATGGGGGGTTTCACTTTACATATACAACAACAGGAGTTACAATGTTAAGATTGGAACCAAAACTGACATAAATATCAGCAAGCAGAACAGCAAGGGAGACAGGTGCGAATTTGCGCACCAAGGTGCGATTATAGCACACCTGAGGTGTGAAAATCGCACCTTGGAGTGCCAAAATCGCACCCTCAGGTGCGAAAATGCGCAGCACAAAAACACTCACAAAGAGTTCATTCGGCAACTCTGTCTCCTTTGTGCATGTTCACAATCGTTTAACAGCAAGTACAACCATATTATAAACATATCTCCATATATCAAAATGTTCGCATGATATCTATATCAGACCAGATACAATTATCAACAGAGATCATAAATTAAAACCATGATTAAAACCAAAGATGAATATTTGGATGATCGATTCCATGTCACAGTTTTTGAATCAACTCCAGGCGTGCTCTGTAATGGAAATTGAGTCTGATCATGAATCCAACAGTTACATGGTTTACAAATGGAAGTTCAAGGAAGTAATCGAAATAGGTAAAATCCAAACCCTAACAACTAAAGACAAACCAGCAACAATGCTGTAGCAACAACCCCGCTTGAGCAGGAAAAACTTGAAAGCAAAGAGACAAGGGATACTCCATCAATAATTGAGAAGAAATATCAATAGCTACCCGACGTCATAGCTACTACTCCATCGTCGCTAGAGGGATCTCACGATATCCTCTATTAGAGATGAGACTCTAATAGTTAAAAGGAGACACCAATAGCTCCTCTCGCTTTCTCTATCATCTACGGCGTGAAGGTATTATGGAGATCTGGAGTGGTGGAGATGATTTTGTAGACAAAGAGAAGGAGAGGGGGCTTGCGTGTTAGACAGAGCGGTATGACCGATTAGCAACAACGTAGAGGCTGAGTTACCAGAGAGTGGGGTTGGTAATCACCATCACAATTGGAGAAATAAGAATCCCAATCGAACGACTACAAATCCCAAAAGAAAAAAGAATTCAGGAAGGTCCATGTAAAACGGGTGATAGGGGATTCCTACCCCTGGATGCAATAGTGTAAAAGTTCTTACGACTATATTCTTAATGGTTAAATACCATACTAAGAATAAGCTTATAGATGAATTTTTAAAATGGTAGCTTACTTGATTACAAATGAAGAAAAGTAATCATGGGGGGTTTCACTATACACGTACAACAACAGGAGTTACAATTTTACGATTCGAACCAAAACAGATATAAATACAGCAAGGGAGATAAGAAACACTCACAATGAGTTCATTCGGCAACTCTGGCTCCTTTGTGAATATTCACAATCGTTTAATAGCAAGTACGACCATATTATCAATGTATCTCCATATATCAAAAGTTAGCATGATATCTATTTGGGAGAAGATACAATTATCAACAGAGATCAGATATTAAAACCATAAGTAAAACCAGAGGTGAATATTGGGATGATGGATTCCACATCATAGTTTTCGAATCAACTCCTGGCTTGCTCTGCAAGGGAAATTGAGTCTGCTTATGAATCCAATAGTTACATGGTTTACAAATGGAAGTTCCAAGCAGTAATCAAAATGGGTAAAATCCAAACCCTACCAACAAATGACAAACTTGCAACAATGCCACGGCCATAACCCCAGCTGGAGCAGACAAAACTAGAATACAACGAGACAAGGGATACTCCACCAATAATTGAGAGGAAATATCAATTCCTATAATCCCTCATAGCTGCTACTCCATCGCCGCTAGAGGGATCTCGCAATCTCTCCTATTAGCGATGACACTCTAATAGTTAAAAGGAGATACCAATACCTCCACTTGCTTTCTCTATCATCTATCGCGTGAAGGTATTATGGAGATCTGGAGTGGTGGAGAGGAAGTTGAAGACAAAGAGGAGGAGAGGGGGCTTGCCTGTTAGACAGAGCGGTATGTTCGATAAGCAACAACGTAGAGACCGAGTTACGAGAGAGTGGGATTGCTCATCACCATCACAATTGGAGAAATAAGAATCCCAATCGAACGACTATGAAACCCATAAGAAAAAAGAATTCAAGAAGGCCCACGTAAAATGCGTGATAGGGGATTCCTACCCCTGCATGCAATAGTTAAAAGTTCTTACCACTATATTCTTAATAGTTAAATACCATACTAAGAATAAGCTTATAGAAGAGTTTCGAAAATGGAAGCTTACTTGAATGCAAATAAAGAAAAGTGAGGCTCACGGGGGTTTCACTTTACACGTACAACAACAGGAGTTACAATATTAAGATTGGAACCAAAACAGACATAAATATCAGCAAGCATAACAGCAAAGGAGATAAAACACTCACAATGAATTTATTCCGCAATTCTAGCTCCTTTGTGAATGCTCACAATTTTTTTAACATCAAGTACAACTATATTATCATCCTATCTCTATAAATCCAAACGTTAGCATGATATCTATTTGGAACCAGATACAATTATCAATAACGATCATAAATTAAAACCATGCGTAAAACTAGAGGTGAATATTGGGATGATCGATTCCATGTTGCACTTGGAATCAACTCCAGGCTTGCTCTGTAATGGAAATTGAGTCTGCTTATGAATCCAACAGTTACATGGTTTACAAATCGAAATTCTAGGAAGTAATCAAAATGGGTAAAATCCAAACCTCAACAACAAATGAAAAACCTGTAACGATACCATGGCCACAACCCCGGCATGAACAGACGAAACTGGAATGAAAAGAGACGAGGGATACTCCACCAATAGTTGAGAGGAAATATCAATAGCTTCTCTACCTTGTAGCTACTACTCCATTGCCGCTAAAGGTATCTCACGATCTCCCCTATTATAGATGAGACTCTAATAGTTAAAAGGACACGCCAGTAGCTGCTCTTGCTTTCTCTATCATCTATGTCGTGAAGGTATTATGGAGATCTGGAGTGGTGGAGATGATGCTGAAGACAAAGAGGAAGATAGAGGGTTTGTGTGTTAGACAGAGTGGTATGACCGATTAGCAATAGAGAAGAGGCTGAGTTACGAGAGAGTGGGGTTAGTCATCACCATCAAATTTGGAGAAATAAGAATCCCAATCAACCGGCTACGGAGCCCACAAGATAAAAAATTTTAAGAAGGTGCATGTAAAATGGGTGATAGGGGATTCCTACCCCTGCATGCAATAGTTAAAAAGTTCTTATTACTATATACTTAATGGTTAAATATCATACTAAGAATACACTTATATCAGAGTTTAGAAAATGGGAGCTTACTTCAATACATTTAAAGAAAAGTAAGGATCATGTGGGGTTTTACTTTACATGTACAATAACAGGAGTTACAATGTTAAGATTGGAACCAAAACAAAAATAAATATCCGCAAGAATCACAGCAAGGGAGATAAAACACTCACAATGACTTCATTCCGCAACTCTGACTCCTTTGTGAATGCTCAGAATCGTTTAACAGAATTACAATTATATTATCAACCTATCTCCATAAATCAAAACATTAGCATGATATCTGTGGAACTAGATACAATTATGAATAAAGATCAGAAATTAAAACCATGAGTAAAACCAGAGGTGAATATTAGGATGATCGATTCCACGTTGCAGTTTTCAATTAACTCAAGCCTTGCTCTGAAATGGAAATTTAGTCTGCTTATGAATCCAATAGTTACATGGTTTACAGATGGAAGTTCCAGGAAGTAATCGAAATGGGTAAAATCCAAACTCTAATAAAAAATGACAAAACTGCAACGATGCCATGCCTACAACCCCGACATGAGAAGACAAAACTGGAATGAAAAGAGACAAGGGATACTCCACCAATAGTTGAGAGGAAATATCAATAGCTACTCTACCTCGTAGCTGCTACTTCATTGCTGCTAAAGGTATCTTGCGATCTTCCCTATTAGAAATAAGACTCTAATAGTTAAATGGAGAAACTAGTAGCTCCTCTTACTTTCTCTATAATCTGTGGCGTGAAGGTATTACGGAGATCTGGAGTGGTGAGGTTGATGTTCATGAAAAAGAGGAGGAGAGAGGTCTTGTGTGGTAGACAAAGTTGTATGACCGATTAGCAATAGCGTAGAGGCTGAGTTACCTACGAGTAGGGTTGGTCATCACCATCAAAATTGGACCAATAAGAATCCTAATCAAACGGCTACGGAGCCCACAATATAAAAAATTTGAAGAAGGTGCATGTAAAACGGGTGATAGGAGATTCCTACCCGTCGATGCAATAGCAAAAAAGATCTTACTAATATATTCTTAATTGTTAAATACAATACTAAGAATAAGCTTATAGACGAGTTTTGAAAATGGTAGCTTACTTAAATACAAATGAAGAAAAGTAAGGATCATGGACGGTTCACTTTACACGTATAACAACAGGAGTTACAATGTTAATATTGGAACCAAAACTTACATTATATTAGCAAACAAAACAGCAAGGGAGATAAAACACTCACAATGAGTTTATTCGGCAACTCTGGCTCCTTTCTGAATGTTCACATTCGTTTAACACCAACTACAACCATATTATAAACCTATCTCCATAAATCAAAATGTTAGCATGATATCTATTTGGAACTAGATACAATTATCAACAGAGATCTAAAATTAAAAACATGAGTAAAACCAGAGGTGAATATTGGAATGATCGATTCCACATTAAAGTTTTTGAATCAACTCCAGCCTTGCTCTGTAATGGTAATTGAGTCTCGTTATGAATCCAACAGTTACATGGTTTACAAATGGAGATTCCAGGAAGTAATCGAAATGGGTAAAATCCAAACTCTAACAACAAATGAGAAACCTGCAACGATGTCGTGGCCACAACCCCGACATGAGTAGACAAAAATGTAATGAAAAGAGACAAGGGATACTCCACCAATAGTTGACTGAAAATATCAATAGCTACTCTTTTATCGTAGCTGCTACTTCATCGCCGCTAGAAGGATCTCGCGATCTCCCCTATTTGAGATGAGACTCTAATAGTAAAAAGCAGACACCAATAGCTCCTCTTGCTTTCTCTATCACCTATGGCGTGAAGGTATTATGGTATCTGGAGTGGTGGAAATGATGTTGAAGACAAAGAGGAAGAGAGAAGGCTTGCGTGTTAGACCGAGCGGTATAACCGATTAGCAATAGCGTAGAGGCTGAGTTACCTGTGAATGCGGTTGGTCATTACCATCAAAATTGGACCAATAATAATCCTAATCGAACGGCTACGGAGCCCACAATATAAAAAATTTTAAGAAGGTGCCTGTAAAACGGGTGATAGGAGATTCCTACCTGTGGATGCAATAGTAAAAAAGTTATTACTAATATATTCTTAATTGTTAAATACAATACTAAGAATAAGCTTACAGAAGAGTTTCGAAAATGGTAGCTTACTTAAATACAAATGAAGAAAAGTGAGGATCATGGACGGTTCACTTTACACGTACAACAACAGGAGTTACAATGTTAAGATTGGAACCAAAACTGACATAAATATCCGCAAACAGAACAGCAAGGAATATAAAACAATCATAACGAGTTCATTCGAGAACTCAAGCTCCTTTCTGAATGTTCACAATCGTTTAACAGCAAGTACAACCATATTATAAACCTATCTCCATAAATCAAAATGTTAGCATGATATCTATTTGGAACTAGATACAATTGTCAATAAAGATCTAAAATTAAAATCATGAGTAAAACAAGAGGTGAATTTTGGAATGATCGATTCCACATTGCAATTTTTGAATCAACTCCAGCCTTGCTCTGTAATGGTAATTGAGTCTCCTTATGAATCCAACAGTTACATGGTTTACAAATGGAGATTCCAGGAAGTAATCGAAATGGGTAAAATCCAAACTCTAACAACAAATGAGAAACCTGCAACGATGCCGTGGCCACAACCCCGACATGAGTAGACAAAAATGTAATGAAAAGAGACAAGGGATACTCCACCAATAGTTGACTGGAAATATCAATAGCTACTCTTCCTCGTAGCTGCTACTTCATCGCCGGTAGAAGGATCTCGTGATCTCCCCTATTACAGATGAGACTTTAGTAGTTAAAAGCAGACACCAATAGCTCCTCTTGCTTTCTCTATCATCTATGGCGTGAAGGTATTATGGGATCTGGAGTGGTGGAAATGATGTTGAAGACAAAGAGGAAGAGAGAAGGCTTGTGTGTTAGACCGAGCGGTATCACCGATTAGCAATAGCGTAGAGGCTGACTTACCTGCGAGTGCGGTTGGTCATCACCATCAAAATTAGACAAATAAGAATCCTAATGGAATGTCTACGGCGCCCACAATATAAAAATTTTAAGAAGGTGCATGTAAAACGGGTGATAGGGGATTCCTACCCGTGGATGCAATAGGAAAAAAGATCTTATTAATATATTCTTAATTGTTAAATACAATACTAAGAATAAGGTTATAGACGAGTTTTAAAAATGGTAGCTTACTTAAATACAAATGAAGAAAAGTAAGGATCATTGACGGTTCACTTTACACGTACAACCACAAGAGTTACAATGTTAAGATTGGAAGCAAAACTTACATAATATCAGCAACCAGAACAGCATGGGAGATAAAACACTCAGAATGAGTTTATTCGGCAACTCTGGCTCCTTTCTGAATGTTCACAATCGTTTAACAGCAACTACAACCATATTATAAACCTATCTCCATAAATCAAAACGTTAGCATGATATCTATTTGGAACTAGATACAATTATCAACAGAGATCTAAAATTAAAATCATCGGTAAAACCAGAGTGAATATTGGGATGATCGATTCCACATTGCAGTTTTTGAATCAACTCCAGCCTTGCTCTGTAATGGTAATTGAGTCTGCTTATGAATCCAACAGTTATATGGTTTAGAAATGGAGATTTCAGGAAGTAATTGAAATGGGTAAAATCCAAACTCTAACAACAAATGAGAAACCTGCAACGATGCCGTGGCCACAACCCCGACATGAGTAGACAAAAATTTAATGAAAAGAGACAAGGGATACTACACCAATAGTTGACTGGAAATATCAATAGCTACTCTTCCTCGTAGCTGCTACTCCATTGCCGCTAGAAGGATCTCACGATCTCCCCTATTAGAGATGAGACTCTATTAGTTAAAAGCATACACCAATAGCTCCTCTTGCTTTCTCTATCATCTATGGCGTGCAAGTATTATGGAGATCTGGAGTGGTAGGGATGATGTTGAAGACAAAGAGGAGGAAAGAGGGCTTGCGTGTTTGACAGAGCGGTATGACCGATTAGCAATAATGTAGAGGCTGAGTTTCCTGAGAGTGGGGATGGTCATCACCATCAAAATTGGAGTGATAAAAATCCTAATCGAACGGCTATGACGCCCAAAATATAAAAATGGCATTTGTGGCCAAAAAAGATGGCGGTGAAGCAAAAGCTAAGTCGTGAGTTATCATCACCTGTTTAGCAGCTTCAGTTGAGGAAATGACGATATGAGCAAGTTCCCCAAGCTGCATATGCATCACATCTGGACCGTATTTATGTGCGAAATCCTTTAGTCGCTCATGAGGTTGGTGGCCAACGAGCTGGTGAAGATTGCCTAGCATTGGGAGCTTCCATGGCCCTGGCGGAAGATTTGAACCGGTATATTTGGATTTATTGCGGAAGATGATTAAAGTCATGAGCATTACTGAAAGTGCAACAAGGAAGAGTGAGATACTATTGAGTAGTACTAGGAAGAAGGATGTCGAGTTTAACATCTCCATGCATTATTGTCGGCCGGTTGGCCGACTGATTGTGATTTCAGATTTGAACACAAACATTTATTTTAAGTTATTTACAAATACATATGATCAAATATAATCACATTGCAACAACCATATAATATCTTAATAAAAAACAACCATATAATATTAAACAGTTCAAATTAAGTTAATAGTTTTCTGTTGGTAAATAGTCTAGATATATAATGCCTCTCGTTACGATAGTGTCACTTAATTGTCAGAAATGAAATGCTACATTAAAAATATATAGGTATAATAAAACTATTTAGGCGTATTTATTCTTTGGTTTACGATATATTGGACTGCTATAATTTCTAGGACTAATTAAAATATTATGTTCAGTAGTAATATGTTCAATCAATCATTTGAACTTTTAAGTAGTTTGCGTTTTTAAAATTTTTCATTCCTTTTTTAGGAGTTATTGATCTAATAGTAGAATTATGTGTTAGCAACTTTAAAATATTATTGTTAAATTCAATTATATCTATCTGAAGCCTATCATTTAAAAATTAAATTTAATGGAATTAATTATTAATTAGTGATTCTAAGCTACTTTTTGAGTGTTTCATGTTTTTTATCATTTTTTACAATGAATATAAAAGCTTTTATTTATCAAAATGCATTCACCCAAAACAGATAGAACGTCAAAGTTAGCACAAGACAAAATCTGCTACACAATTACATGGGAAATCAAAACAGCACACAAATGCCTACAAAAGATTATTTTATGACTATTGCAATATCCTTCAAAACATTCTGACTACTCTCACAAGCAGAGCAACCCTTTTCACCCGCATTTCTTCTGTATCTTTTGTACCAAATATTACTGATTACAGCTCTCCGAGTCGATCTCCCGAGCCAGCATCAACCGAGTTCCCAGCAAACTCAGCAGTTGCATCAGAAATGAGATCCTCCCAGCTACAATACTTCTTGCCAAAACAATAGTGCCAAATACTCCTCCCATTATCCCAATCTATCATGATATGCTCAATAGAGTCAATACCATTACTACAAAGATAACAAGAAATATCAATAGTGATCCCCCATCTCGCAATATCAAGCTTTGTTGGCAATCTCCCTTTGACAGCTAGCAAAACAATAAAAGAGTATTTAAGGATTGATGGAGACTTCCAAACCATATCACTCTAGTCCACCAAAGGCTCACCGGACCAAATTTTCCTGTAAACATTTGTAACATAATACTTAAGTATAGGACTTCCATTCCAAAGACAAGATCCTACTGAATCAGTTGTGACAAACGGGAAATGGACTCTCTAACCTTCAAAATTTGTTTCCACTTCCATGAATGATACGAGACGCTTTGAAAATCCCAAATAGAGTGATCTTTGACACGATACAGGTAGATCTAGGCTACCCACGGAGACTCCGCTTGCATTAAGAGATTCCAAAGGTGCCTTGCAATGCAGGCTTTGTTCCAAATTTCCAGATCCCTGATACCAAGTCCACCTTTTGCTTTTGGTACTGCTACATATCATCAATCAATCTTTGCTTTCTTCTCTCCAGCATCTTTAACACTCCAAAAATAGCTAACTCCTTTATTAACTCCTTTAATAATAGCCTTTGACAAGAGGAAAATTGATAACCAAAATCGGCTCATTGCTCCCAAAACAGAATTTACTAGCTGTAATTTTCTTGCATAAATAAGCATTCTAACTCTCTAGCTATTAATTCTTCCTGTGATTTTTTTAATAAGAATATCACATTCCTTGTAGGTGAGTCTACCAGAAATAAGGGGTACTCCAAGATAGCAAACTAGGAGAGTTCCTTCCCTAAATCTAGCAAAACTAACAATATTTGTTCTTGTCTCCTCTGGAACAGATCTAGCAAAGCAAATTTCTATTTTATTGATCTGCACTCTAGTAATTTGATAGAACTTTTCTAATACTTCACAGATACCTTGAACTCCTCTTTCAGTTCCCTTTTGTAAAAGTAATCAAATCATCAGCAAAACAGAGGTGAGTAATCGAAAGCTTTTTGCACCTTGGATGGAAGGGGATAGTCCCTAAGAGGCTGCCTGTTTCATCAAACAATGAAAGAGTTCCATTGCTATGAAAAAAATTCTAGGAGAGAGAAGATCTCCCTACCTTAATCCCTTCTTACCTTGAAAATAACCAACCAAACCTCCATTAAGCCCAATACGGAACATAACTGAAGTTAAGCAACAATCAATCCAACTAACAAATTTTTCAGAAAAGTTCATAGCTCTCATCATAGTCAACCGGAAACGAATGTCCACTAAATCAAAGACCTTCTTCGGATAAATCTTCACTGCACAGCGAGGGGAAACATGCTATAAGTGATAGAAACTAACTAATTCATGACTCATAAGAATACTGTCTCCAATCTTTTTTCCTGCAACAAAAGCATACTGACTTTCACTTATGATATCAGACATGTATTCTCCAAGTCTTTTTAACAGAATTTAAGCAATGATTTTGTATAAAATATTGCAGTAGGCAATTGGCCTGAAGTCAACAACACTACAGGCATTTACTTTCTTCGGGATCAAAGCAAGAAGAGTAGAATTGACTACCCTAGGAAGATCACCCTTCTTAAAAAACTTAATCACAGCATTATTGATCTCCTCCCCCACAACATGTTAGCTTAGGAGGTTCCAAGTAGCAATGTTTTGATCTTTGATAGGTGATGAGATATAGGATCAAGACGGAATCGTGGACCACTTTCCAAAAAGAGTATTTCCACCTTTACAAGCCTTGGGTATCAGGAAATCCCTTATGAGGATAATACCGTCTCCACTCAAGTTCTTAGGCTTTAGATACTTGAGTCACTTTAGAATCGTAGGCTAGGATAGATGTCTGTTTTCTGTGTGTATTCTGCCACACTACTGCCTCCTTTATATAGGCAAAAGGGACCAGGGACGAAAAGGTGTGAATGCCTTGCACCAAGAGGT
The DNA here is from genome assembly GCA_030674075.2 of Linum usitatissimum. Taxonomy (NCBI): domain Eukaryota; kingdom Viridiplantae; phylum Streptophyta; class Magnoliopsida; order Malpighiales; family Linaceae; genus Linum; species Linum usitatissimum. The sequence continues at coordinate 7,750,341 of JAUJYP020000285.1, read as the reverse complement.
GTCATTATCCCTAAGGATAGACTTGTGGGCAACTGCCTTGAAGTCCCACGGTTTTTGGAGGGAAAACAACTCAGAAAGAGTTTGAATCAAACGAAAGGGTGTGTGCCCATTCGTCCTCGGAGAGAGAGTTATCACTCCAACTACATAGCTCCCCACCATCACTCTAGCTCCGCTCAGTACCGCAGCTAGTGACACTATCATGCAGCTCAAGGTTGAGCTGGACGAGCTTCAGTGTCAGTCCCTAGCTTCATCTAACTCACGGAGGAGCTGATGCCAGCTAGTTTCAGCTAGCTTCGAGCTAAAGTGAGGTTTCCCGTGAACTCACGTATCCGTCTTAACTTCGATATCACACCAAGGTCAAGTCCATGGTGCATATTTCCAACACAACATGCCAAGAATGTTTAAAAACATAGAGGAGAATCCATTTGGTCCAGAACTCTTTTCATTTGGAATAGAGAAGACAGCTTTTTAACATCATTTGGAGTAACTTCAACACACAAACTCTCAAAATGAGTATTAGGCAGCTTCTTAACAATCAGCTTATGAAGATCATCCACTGAACTCGCCTGAACATTATGGTTAATTGTTCCCAATAACTCAATACAATAGTCAACAATAACCTTTGAAATATCTTTTATTTTTGTTACTGCATTTCCAGACATATATCTTCCAAATAAGTAATCTGCATGTAAGCTTGCTTTACTTTAACTGTTCTGTGAAAGAAGGAAGAGTTTGCATCACCTTCCTTGAGCCAATTTTCATGAGCTCTTTGAATATACATACTCTCTTCTGCCTTTCTGAGTTCATTCCACTGCTCTTTACAACATTTTTCTTCTTCAATATTACTAGAGAAAGGGTGGAGAAGCGATCTTTTTTTTAACTTTTATCAGATTATCCTTAGCTGCTTTTACTCTCTTCCAAATATCAGAACAATGTTGTTGATTAAAAGTTCTTAGAGCAGCCTTCAAAGTTCTGAGCTTAGCATACACGCTCTCAAAACCTTCTTTGTGACTAATAACATACTCATTCTCCCAAGTATTGCTGACATGCTCATTATACCCTTTCCATCTAGTCCAAAAATTGAAGAACTTAAAAGGCTTTGGCAGAGAGTAATTTTGAACCACAGTGGTCTGTAGAATTCCACAATGATCAAAACACCAGGAGCTAACATTTCAACATGGTTGGAGGGGAAATCATGAAACTAGGCTGGATTGACCAAACATTTATCCGAACGTCTAGAAATAGGATCATCTGCCCTATTGTTATGCTAGGTGAAGAAAGAACCAGAGGCCTTGTGCTTAATGAGATCATTACAAGAGATCCAATCACCAAACTCCCTCATACTCTTCGAAATACCAACAGTATTTGAAGCTTCAGAAGGAAAGACAATAGCATTAAAATCTTTTTTAGGAGCAGTATACTGTCTAGCTCTTTGCACTTCAATGGAAATACTCTCTTTCACTTTATTTAACCAAATAGTCACTTCTTGACATTCAACTCCTTCCTTAAGTAGGAGGTAGATTTTAATATCCAAGCCTGACCTTAGAAATTTGCTCAGCGGTCTTCCAAATCTACTTACCAGCCATCCAATGGCGTCCTTCGTGACCAGATGAGGGGGAACACCTTTCAGAGTGATCCAAGTCGGTACAGTTTTGATTGTAAGATCCAAAGGCTCAATTCCAATCTTCCATTTCCTCAGGACAAGAGCTGAGTGATGGATATGTCACATTCTTTCAAGAATCCAATCACACAGTTTCACTGATGGTAACACAATCGGTAAGAAACCTGCAGACAAAACTGAGAGGATGACCTCACTTTCATACCCCCAGAGTCTATTGGAGAGATCGGTCCAATAAACTGGGCAACCAGAGCAGATCTCATTTTTGTCATTCCTTTCTCAACAATCGAATCAGGAATCGTAAGAGCCCCGTCAACAATCGCTAAGTCAGGAATATCGAAATATTTGAGTTCAGTCGATTTACTTACAATTCCAGCCCACAAGACTCCATTACTAGCAACCTTCGTCTCAGCAGATGCAGACGAATTGGTCTTCTCAGAAGATTTTCCCTAAACCTTTTAAGATTCAGATCCGAGCTTGGAGTTCCTCTCTGCGTCTAATACAATCCGGGAAGAAGAAGCCGAATCTACCTCGGTAGTCGTCAGAGTGACAACCGGCATAAAGGCAATCTGAGGGGGAGGACTAGAGGAGATCATCAACCAGGAGGCGAGATGCCGCCGACACAAACGAAAATCGCCTTCAGTATCGACAGAAAATTTCAGAACATTCACGCGTGTGAGAGAGAAGAGATATGTCTTGATTTTTACCATTCACATAGTAAAATCTGATATTTTACTTGTGACATAAAAATTGACATTATGAGTAAGGTTTGAGATGGAGAGTTTTCCATCTAGACTCTACCCCAGAGAAGTCCTCAATATCCGTTCCTCAAAGCACAAGTATATGTGAGAAATAAGTGAGGACCGTGATAGAGTAGGGGTAAGCTAATAGATAAGGAATCGGAAAACAACGCAGTATTGCGGTGTAACAAGTTAATTGCAAATACAAATTAGTAAAGGCCTGAAAGACTATTCTGCATTAACAATGTTGCACATATTTTTTTTAAGTTACAGGGGTTGTTTTTTACAACATCAAGTCAAACAGAGGTAATAGCAGTAGACAAACCTTCGATGGCCACGGGATGGCAAAAATTCAATCCACCATGAATTCGAGTCTCGCAGTCGATGTCATTTGTTGAGAAAATAGCAGTTCTCGAGAACCTCAAGCACAGGACCAGACATCTGACACAATTAGATAATGACTCGGATCCGTGCAAAATTTCATTGTTGATCAAGAGACTGGAATTTAGATAGCCATTGATCAAATCTCATGGTAGCCTATGTAACATCTTCCATAGTTGGAGAATCAGGAGCTTCTTTCGTCACCATGATAAGGCTTTTCAGCATCTCATGTATTGGTTCTCTAGAGGGATGAACCTTATCAGCGACAGAGAAACTATGGGTTCTGTTGTTGAGGCTTATCCAACTGCAACCTGGAGTTTTCTGTATCCCCCTTTCTTTCATCCTTCTTCTTACGGCAGCTACATCATGCCATCTTTTAGAAGAAGCATGTAAATTAGAAAGGGATATATAATTTGACGGGTTTTCAGGTTCCAAATGTGCAAGGCACCTGTATGCTAGATCTTGCATCTGGTTATTTCCATGCATTGTGGAAGCACTGACAAGAGCTCCCCAGACACTTGGACTAGGTTCTACTGGCATTGTTTTGATGAAGTCTAATGCTTCACCAAGCTGGCCCGATCTTCCGAACTTATCCACCACAGAAGCACAGACCTCAACTGTTGGCTTCATCCCATGCTTGTATACAGCAGAATGATAGAGATTAAGGCCCTCATTTACCAAACCTGACCTCCCACAATCAGAAAGAACACCAACTACTGTTATCGTATCTGGTTTAGACCCTTGATGAAGCATATGATTGTATAGACAGATGGCTTCCTCACCTTTCCCATGCAATCCGTAACCAGAAATCATCGAGCTCCAAGAGATTGCATCTTTAGTAAAAGAAACATCATCAAAGACTTGTCTTGCATAATTTAAGTTGCCACATTTCGAGTACATGCCAATCAAAGCATTTCCTAAAGCAACATCAGAATTCAATCCTTTTCTGACTGAATATCCGTGGACTTATCTCCCAAAACGCGAACCAACAAGTGACCTACAAGCTGGAAGAAGACTCAAAAGTGTTACACTATTAGGCTCTACTCCGTCTCTGATCTGCATTTGACGCAAGAGATTTAGTGCTTCTTCAAACTTTTCAGTTAACATATAACCATTGATCATTGCAGTCCAAGCATGAACGTTTCTGTATTTCATTTGGTCAAACACCCTTCTCCTACACCAACTCTATTGCTCCTTGCATACATGTCAACTAAGCAACAAGCCAGATGAAGATCCGAGCCTGTTGCATTACCCAATTCATTCCTGAATATATAGCCATGAAGTTCTCTGCCATAATCCACGCTGTAGCTAACATCATAGCACAAAGGCAGAAGACTCGACACCGTAAATGCATCAGGCTTCACCCCATCATTCTCCATATCTTTTACTACTTTAGACATCTCCTTCGCAAAAGTACCATCTCCTAAGCCTGCAAAACCAGAAATAACCACATTCCAAGAACGCACACTTCTTTGGGGCATTTCATCGAACACTTTCAAGCATTCTCCAAACCCCTTACATTTGCTGTACATCGACATAAGAGAATTAGCAACCACAGTATCCCACACAAACCCAGTTTTCATAATCTTCCCATGAATCATTCTCCCGGCACTTAAACACCCCATGTTCCCCATATGCTTTGGACATCTTTGCCAGGGTATAAGCACCAGGGACCACAGAACCACGACACATCACCCAAAACAAACCAAAAGACTGTTCATAAGCTCGATTCTTCACGTACCCGTTGATAAGTGCGTTCCAGATAAACTCGCTCCTGTAGAGGAGTGAATAGAAAATGAGCTGCGACTCATTTGGGAGGCCGCAATTAGCATACGCAGAGATGAGTTTAGTTGCCAAGAAAGGATTTTGTGTGAGCCCTACAGGGAGAATCCGATGATGACACTGTCTAATCAAGTGAAGGGATTTAAGACGGTTGGCGGAGTCAAGTAAATTCAGAAGCAGTTGCGATGGGAAGAGGCTGTCGTTGGCGGAATGGTAAGAGCGACTTGTGAAACGAATGGTAGAGCTCTTCAGCGGCCGGAAGAAGTTCATTTCGAACGAAATGGTGATTTGAATTTGGCGGGTGGATTGGAGTTGGAACATTTCATTTTATCTATACGATCATTCGTTAAATGGGCCATCTTATTTACAGGCCTTTGGACCATCTACTCTACACTTTCAACCGAATTTGTTGGGCTTTTATTTTAGCCCAACTTCTGAAGCATGTCCATGAATTGGTATGGTTTTAACTTTTATTTTTACGTAAATATCTAGGCTAGAGAGCTAATTTATCCGCATCTTTTGGTGGTTAAGCCTTTGTGGCAATCTCATATGCTGTTGGTCATATAGAGTCTGACATGCCGAACAGTTAAAAAGGAGGAGCATCATCCCCACAAACGGGATGTATGGAATACATGTTATCTAACTAGTATATAAGTAATTTGATTTGGCTCTTTCCTTACAAACAGACAACTCAAACCTCTAAACGATTTTATAACATACAAACTATCTTCTCGTGTGTCCTCCTCGTTACTGTTAAGTGCAGTCTCCAACAATCGAGAGTCTCTTTTGAACGTCACATTGTGCACACCAAGAAAATGGGTCTGAAAGTGTTTCCACCCGATAATTATTATCATCACGAAGCCAGGGATCATGACACACCCGAGTTGCATTCCATTACTAATATTCCATTGATATCCTTGGTGAATGACCTCCTGAGCAATGCTACGCCATACAAAGCTAAGTCGATGATTTAGCTCTCCAAATAGAAAATTTATATGTGGGTAATATTTAGCTTTGTAAATTTGAGTAAACAAGTGCATCTGGACAAGTCAATAGCTTTCACACTTGTTTACTAAGGAGACATAGATTAAAACTCCAGAGATTTCAAAACCCCTAACTTTCTTATTGAGAGAGATGTTGAGCTTCAAAATATCAAAAAATAAAACTCAACGAAAAATGAGTTTTGGAGGTTTTTAAATTGTGATTTATCTCTTATTTTATATTTCTAATAATATCCTTATTTTTATAAGTTTTACCATTGATTTTTTAAGAAATAGAGAATAATTTCTCAATCGTTTGATTTTGGGATTTAGGGGGGGATTTGAGTGGATTTCATGGGCCTTCTGATTTAATTTGAAGTTATATATCTTCTTATCAAATTAACCCTAATGAGGATATATAAATGAAATGAACAAATGATTGACGAATATAAGGATATGATTATGATTTTTCAAAAATTAAGGTGTGCTTTAATAAGTTTGAATTGAGAACTATTTTCCTACCAAATCATAATAAATTTAAAATTAAGAATTCTTCCAAATCACATTAAATTTTAGAATTGAAAATTCTATCAAATCACTACTAACTCTCATATTAATTAGCTCATAATTAAAAAAAATAACTATTAGCTTTAATAAATTTAGAATTAAGAATCCTACCAAATCACTATTAACTTTCATGTTAATTATGTTCATAACCGGAGAAATAACTATTAACTCATACATTTAGAATTAAAAATCTTATTAAATCACTATTAACTCCCATGTTAATTTTCTTAATGATTAATGATAAATTTAATAATTAGGATCTATAGTTCGCCGTTTTTAAAAAGAAATAATAAATTTATACCTACTGCCATTAACCCTACTTGTTATGTTCCCCTAATTATAAAATTTTGTTCCGTTAAATATTTGACAATTACTTGGTTGAGTTAATTATATGGTCATTATTTTCTATATCAATGTTTTAAGGTAAGATACCTTTTTTTCGTATTGGTCTAAAATGTTTGTGTTTAATTTATGCAATGGGTATTGGTCTCACCGGCCATGATGAATAAATTATAGTACATTGATAGCAGGGGCGGAGACAGGAAGCTCAAGTGGGTGTACAGAACTCTACTTGAGAAATACATATTTAAATAAATTAATGAATATTTATATTTGGATTTAGAACCTCATTTAAAATTAGTTTGAAATTCATATTGTTTTTTTACCTATCTTAAATTAGTGATAAAATATTCTCATAACACAACCTATTAGTAAGTAATGATCATAACTCTAATTCAAATATCCAAATATAGAAGAAAGTGTCGACGGCACAATTAAATTTATGTTAATTGAAAACAATACAAGAATGAATGTTCTTTTATATATTTTAATAGTGTTAGGTTTGAAACACTGTATTAGTTAATTGACTTTTCGATACACAGATTTTTGTTTTAAAATTGTCTCAATACATGTTTGATTTTGGTTTCGCCACTCAATCCCATTATGTATAACTAATTAACTAATGAACCAAGTTTTTAACAAAAATCACAATACCAAATACCAAAAAATAAAATGGTGTATCAAAAACATATTTTTTAAAGTGAACAAAAAATATAGTGTACCATACTTTCATAATATAAAAACTTAACTTACGTAGAATTATTAATTAAAATAAGGACCCAATTTGACTCAAATCCTTTACGCCATTGATTAATAATATATATGCACATTCGTATTGATTGTAATTTTTCTTTTCGTTAACCCTAATAAATCTTCACCCTTAAAAAACAAGATATTTCGTTTGATGCAGATCTCTTTTTGTTGTGAGGGTCTGCATTTTTGTATAACATTTTACGAGCAGCTATTTTTGGCTGGTTGCTTTATTTATATAAGTAAATATCATCGATAAAGAGAAAAAAAAATTAAAATTATTAACCTGATTTGGATAGATGATTTAAAATAAATGAAATTTAAAATAATTAGAGATTTAAAATAAAAGAGATTTGGATGAGATTTGTTATTTTTGAAAGACCGTTAATAATTGGAGAGAGAAAAATATAAAAGAAAAATGAAAAAATAAAAATACTAAAATACCTACTATTTATTTATGATGATATCAATCACCAAAAGAAAACAAATAAAAATTTTGGGTAAAATTCTCAAATCTCCATTTTCTTCTAAAAAATCTCTACTTCATGGGTGATTTGAAATCACTCACGAAATCCTTTCCGGACCCAGAAGATGATTTCAAATCTCCCAAAATCTTTTCTCTTTTTAGTGTCCAAAAGGATAATTTGGAACGAAATCTTTTTCGACGTCCAAATCATCCACCCAAACGACTCGTAACTATTTGAAATCACCTCTGAGCAAATTTCAAAATCAAACGACACGTTAGTAATTAAACCAAAGTGATATGTTTCCGATCAAAACTCAACCATAAGTAAATGGCTTCAAAATAAAAGTTTTGAAAATTACAATACGTAGTTAAAAAAACTATCATTTTGAAAAAAACTAGCGAAATTCAAAACACAAAAACTAAACGTGGTCTTAGTACTCTAGGCCATGGAATAAGAGACTTGAGACTCTCCATGACCCCTCTAATTTTGATACAACCAAATTAAGTCAGATTTAAAATTTTCCTCAGCTAAACTTGAGATAATCGTTAATATATACCTGATTTTACAGCTCTGAACTAAAATTGTCCTGATCCGTAGCTTCCTGATTAGCAACAAATCAACCGACTATGTCATTGATTTAGCTAAGTTACAATTTCCCTATTAATATTCATTTTATTTCAAATGATAATTCTACTCTATTTTTCCAGAATTTGTATAGAAAAAAGTGGAAGTGAAAGCGAAGACACAAAATAGAACATTCTGAATCCAACGTAACAGACGTATATATAACATAGTTAGATGGAATCCGTAATTTGGGGATAATATCGTAGTTTGAAATTAAAAATGCCATTAAGCATATACCGATGTTGGCGAGATTAGTGGGTAGTCGATCCAGGTGACGTCATTAGTGGAGAGCCTGCATGCTTTAGATCACGACAAAAATAAACAAACATGATCTCGACGAGCTGAAGAAATTAAAAAAGGCAGCAGCCACCACCTTTGATTACTTTTCATCATCCTCTGATTTTCTTTTGCTCATATCTTCTTTTTTTTTTGTTTTAAATTTAGTTTGCACTGGGAAAGCTAATTAATTGTTGATTCTCATCATATCTTTTGTTGCTCAACTCCAAGTTCCTCACCTAGTTTTATATATTCTAATTCTTACATAAACTGCTTGGATAAGCACTTAATGAAGAGACAAATACATAGCAAGTGGAACGTGATCACAATCAGTTTCTTTAGATTGATAACTAGTTTCTGCATAATTAATTGCAAGAATAATAATGTTTTTTTTGTAGAAATTATAATTAATCATGATGAGTTCAGTTTAACTTAGAAAAGAATTGCATTAGTGTGAATTCTTTTAAAACCGTAAGCGTAACACATCGGAACATACCGTCAATATCAAACTGTACATGTAATGTTTTGAATAAAAAGAAATATTAATTCTCATATGATTTTATCAAAGCTTAAAATCTTTAATGATAGCGGGGTAGTAGATCATATAGTCTGATGCAGAAAAGATTCATCAATCTTTTGATATGTACTTGATTATTTGAGGTTGTGTCGGAAGAAACAAAAGAAGCATGGATGTGGGAACACAACACATGAAAACGAAGCCTATAGAGAAGTCCCCAATATTTAATTAAATCCATAAAACAAAAGTGGATGTCCACCATATAGTCATCACTGATGTTCCCCATTTTTTTTAATCATCAAGTTCTGATATTAATGTAGTTAAATTTCTATTTAATCACTTAGTTATTTTTAAAAAGATTCGATATCTAGTATCACTACTAGCATATGTAACCTGTACGTAATCATATTGGACCTGTAATGAAAAAAACAGTTGAAGCCAAATTTGACCAGATCGAACACCACAATAATCCGCTGTACAGAAAGAGAGTTACAACTAATTAGACTTCCTGGTTCGTTTTTTTTCTTGTTAACAAACCGAAATTGCAGACTGATCAATTGGAATGAATCGAGAAACCTCCCAGGTTTTAGGAGTTGCTACCCGATTCCATTTGGGTTTATGATATATAGAAATCCAAGTTAACCGCCGACAGCTTGACGGTTTATAACTTACGTTATGGAATCCTGAAAGCAGCAGATAATTAATTCAGCAAAAGGGTGCAACTAAATTTGAGATGCTGCTGCTGGTAGTAGTAGTAGTAGTAGTAGTAGTAGTAGCTGCTCTTCCAGCAGCATGCAGATGCTCCAAGCTCCACAGCCCGTCCACCCACGGGGTGCTTAATATCTCTTGGTTGGCCTCTGCCGGAGCCATTAGCGACGACGACGAATACGGGCAAATACCGTTGGCATAGTACCCTCCATGATGCTCCTGGTTCGGATAAATAGTACTATTCTCGCTATTGGTCGCGGCATCAGAGGTAGGATCGACTTCTTGCCTGCCGCTGAACTGAGCCATATTGTGATTATTATTATTGGCGGAATATTCGTTGTCGTCGAGGAGTAGAGACATGATCTTTTTGATGTCGAGTTGGTTGAGTTGCCACAGGAGCTGCTGATGCTGATGCTGGTGTTGTTGCTGCTGTTGTGATTGCATTATCTGCTGCTGTTCCTTTTGCTGTTGATGGAAGTGCTGCCGTTTGAGAAGACGATTTCTGGCCTTGTCCGATGTGTCGGCTGCTGCTGCTGCACTAGGGGCAGGTTTGGTCTTTTTCTTGAAATGGGTACGCCAATAATTCTTTATTTCGTTGTCTGTTCTCCCCGGCAAACTCCTCGCAATCGTGGACCACCTGGACCAACCAAACATCACACAAAAGAAAAAGTGTCGTGTCATCAATAAATATCCTCAATAAATTAATCCATTATTTTTTATTATATAATCTGTAGAATGTTCAAGTGATTGATACAATTAGTTTAATAGAAAAGAAATGAAATTACCGGTTGCCCCATCTGGCATGCAACTCAACGATAATGGTCTCTTCCTGGGGAGTGATTTGGCCTCTTTTGAGGTCAGGCCTCAAGTAGTTAACCCACCTCAATCTGCAACTCTTCCCATTCCTCTTCAATCCTGCTTCATAAATAATAAACGATTTTAACTTACAAGAATTAACTGATGACATGTACGTACATGTATGCGTGCTGATGGATCGACAATCAAGATTCAGGAATATATAGTTATAAGTTACCAGCAAGCCCAGAAACAGAGTTCCAGCGGCCTTCGCCATGCAACTTGACATAGTCGATAAGCAACTTGTCCTCTTCAGCAGTCCAAGGACCCTTCCTCCAACCAACTTCTTCAACAACCACAGTACTCGATCCCCACCCCAAATCTCCCGACATCACTCCCCAAGACATTTTCTTCAAATTAGCTTATATATAACGAAAGGAAATAACTTCTTCCTTCTGGTGAGGGAAAAGGTTTTGTATTCAATTGACCAAAATTCTGTGCATCCCCAAGGACAACGCTTTGTTGAGTATTTATAGTCCCCAAGCAAGCACTAAACTAACGCAACGCACCTCCGTTTTGTAAAGATGATCTACTGTCACTATCAAATCATCCTCATCTCTTTCTTTCATTTCTTCCCCTTAATTTCACTTTTCCTCCCTGATTTTTTCACTAATATCTTTATTGGTCACCCTTCCTCACTATAATGTATTTCCGATTATATCGAGAAAAAATAAAAATTGACAAGATAATGTTAATATGAAAATTCTTTATACTAAACAAGGAGAATACTAAAAAAGTTTAATGAATTCTTGGTCACAATATTTTTAAGCTAGAGACCTCAATCTGAAGAAGGCCTCCCTACAAATCCACCATTATATGTTTGTACTACAGAGGTAAGAAATATCGGAATTGAATTTTGGCGACGAACATTAATTTTTTTTTTTGTGTATAGTAAAAGTGCATTATATCAAAATGTACCGTGTATGATGAAAATGTATCATATTAAAATGCACGGTACATGCACGAGGATAAATAACTCGCGTTACCGGAATTCCCTATGTGTTGACCAATAATGTTAGGAATGTTTTTTTAAACTTTTTTATACTTTTAACTTGAATCCGACGGTCGCAAATGAATTTGGGTATCGGGTGAAGGAAGTTTTCTAGAAATAGGATGACAGAGAGAGGTCCACATGCACAATATGATAAACACACCAAGGACAATGGAGAAGTACCAAAAATAAATAGTTCTTTTTTTATTCTTGTATTTCTCAAGGAATTGAGTGACATGTCCTTCCGAGGATCAAATTCCACATTAAATAATGATTTCCTAATGCCAAAGTGAAGACAAGAAAAGTGCCACGTATGTACTAGAGCTTATTGCATCTCTGCATAATTAAGAGAATTTATTATTATATATAAAGCGTAATCTAATTGAAGATTTTTTATTAATTGATTTAAATATTTGGTGGAGGTGTTGTGGTGGCCTGGTTAATTGAAAATTACTTGGTGGCCAATGGTTTGTGCCCAGGTGTTTAATTTCATTTCGCTTACTTAAGAAGGAGAGATTACTGATTTCCCGTTCATTTTCTAAGTAGAATTTAACTTTGCTGGATTCCATATCTAGTAATGGTTAATTTAAAATATTAAGCTAGCTTGATGGTTTTAGGGGACGTCATATTTAGAGGACAGGTGTAGGGTTCTGGTGTCCATCCTGCATAAACCCAAATCCACTAATTTAATGGGTTTTTTTTACAAGGGTAAATTAGTGGAGGTGTTGGTTGATTAATTTCTTCCCCATGTTTGTACATGCTTTGCTTCATCCCCTTTAGAATATTTCTAGAGCCAAAAGTTTCACTAATTAAAGAAACATATATAAAAAGGTACTCAATAATTCAAGAAACCAAAAAATATACCTTTCTATAAGTTTTCTGGATGGATTATATTCAATCCAAAACGAAAGACTATAAGTAATTGAATTTAACCATGTGTATCTTCCATCAAATGATTATATAATGAAATGACTCTTCATTTATGATGAAAGAGACACTATGTTGCATACCTCAAACAATTAAATTAAAATGCAAATATTTTGAATATTGTTATTATGATGCATAAATGTTCATTGTGTAACTTATATATTAACTATGAGAATCAATACCATTATCTCCTATTCAAGTGTAATTATGTTAGTCATTAGGGGTTATGTATCATGAGCTTATAAATAATGTTCACTCTTATATGTTTGATACACATCAATAAAAAAGCTTATTTCCCTCTACTCTTGTACTGTCTTCTCTTTACTTAGTTTTATAACACGTTATCAGCACGATGCTTTATTCTATCGAAAGATCACGAAAATTGTTATTAGTTATATTTTATTTCTATTAATTTTTTGAGAGCTAATCTTTATTAGTTTCTTGGAAACTGTTTTAGTATATAAAACTAACATATTCTCTCTATACTATTATACTTTGTGTTCGTCCCTATATCTATCAACTCTATATCTATCAACTTATGTTTTGCATGATTCAAAATGAAGCTCTTTGATTTTGTCTTTTGGACTTTGGAGTGCGCCAGTGTCAAGTTGGAACTTATATCTGTTTCCATTTTATGATTTTTATATTTGTTATCCTAGTTTGTAAAATAGAATATAACTGCTATTGTTACATTTTAATTGTTATTATTTTTCCGTTAAAATAAAAATTGATATAATATGTGCGTTATTGTGTTTTACTTGCTGTCTTACGTAGCATTAATATTTGAAGAATGTACATGTAGTTACGCTTTGTATATATATTGCTTTCAAAATGTCCGTTTTTTTGAAACTTTGATTATTCTAGTATGAATATGTACCTTATATTGCCATTTATATATGTGCTAACGGAATAATTGGTTAGGTATTCTATAGAACCATGTTACTTATTTTTGCATTGTTAATTCTAAAATAACTTATATGACATAGTTGGTATTTACTTATCTATCGTTTAATATTCCATATATATTATTTATTACTTAGTTTTGTCATATGATGATCTAATTCAATATTTATCATTTTATGTCGTATATTTCTCCCTAATTTTCATTTGATTTTTTCTCTTTATAATATGTTAAACATCTTAAAACTTTAGTTCGTGGCTCTTGATGTTAACCAACAAGAATCATCTATCTTGAGTTGGATGCTCAAAATTTTTTTATGCCGTGAGCTTAGAGATGCAATACTAAAAGGCCATCAAGCATCAAATCATCTATAAAGAGCTTTAAATGTGCAATTTACTTACAAACTAATGGCCTTGAGAACCACTAAAGATGATTTCGACTCATTTTGTCAAGACAAATCCTTAGCTTTGATCTTTACTCGCCATCATCTCAATGATAGGCCGAAATATGATTATCACGAGACACAAGTTGTCCAAACTTATCTATCTAATATGTCTCCAATAGAGAGACACAATATCACTCCCTGAAGTGAATATTTTCTTTATATCATGTCCAAGTGACAATATATATCACTTTATTGACCCAACCGTCTTAAACCCAAAAATATTTATAAAGGCCTTGGCACTTCACTTAATCCCACTGTTACATTCACCTTCTTAACCGTCTAATAAATGATATTCTAATCCCCTCATACGCCTTACTAGAAATACCAAGTGGACTATAAAACACTTCAAAAGAATCGCTCACTCTCAATTATTTCAATTCTCCATCAACAAATTACTCATTAATCAGGCCAAAATTTCTTAATATCGTAATGGAATGGGAAAAGGATATCACAAATATTTTTAGTTAGAGAAAGCACCACACTTGGAGATGATTCCTATCACGATCAAAGATTTAAGTGGCGTCATCCTCTTAGTTGAAGTAAGTGAAGGATATTTAATCCAGGCGACAAAAGGGTTTCATGATTTTCACGATGATTTTAGACCGTTAGATTTAACGGGTTTTATAAAAATGTACGGAAATTTTTTCAACAAAAAATATTTATTTTATTATTTGTTTCGGTTTGAGCATGGGTTTAGTGTTTGGGTTTTGGGTTTGGGTTTTGGGTAGTATTAGGATTTTGGTTTAGATTTTTGGTTTTGGATTTTTAATTTTGGGTTTTAGATTTTGAGTTTGGATTTTAGATTTTGGATCTTTAGGTTTAGGGTCTATAATATTGGGTTTTTAGTTTTATATTTTTGATTTTGAATTTCGCATTTGGGTTATCAGAAATGTTGAAAATGCCAAAAACTTGAAAAAAAAAAATTGGAAATCTCGAAAATGGCCCGCAATAAAAAAATCCTAAAAATCTTGAAATTTTTTTCCTTGGATTTAAAACTGTTAGCGAGACAAACAATTAGGTCATGCCATTGAAGTAATAATGTGGTACCATGGTTTCTTCGACAGCACCTGAAACTTCAATCAATCATGTATGTTGTTCCGTTATCTCGTATCTAAATTAGTTTGTCAAATCGTTTGTCAATTTCAAGGCTTTCAAGGTTACAATAAATCTATCATCTGTGGGTTTGGATTATTAGTTAGGACTCCAGATACTAATCATCATTTTTTTTTTGAAAAAATCTACTTATACTATTAAGGTTGTGGTAAAAAAATGTTCAATCTATCAAATGATTTACAAGAAAAATTATCACTCGTGACCAGCACACATCCTTAAATGTGTACCCGGGGTTATCGTATTCGTACTTCCAATCATTCCTAACATAGAAAACCTTGAACAAAAGCTGACAACCCAGACTCTAAACTCTACCCGAAAATTAAAGTAAGAAAGAAGTAATTATTCAAAAGTAGGAAACATTCAAAAATAAGAAAACAAAAAAGACCGATAAAGCCCAAATTAAGAACACTCAAAATATCAAACACAAGACACTAATCATCCGTTAATAATTAAATATGATGAGTTTACATCAATAAACTAAAATATCAAACACATAACACTAATTAAAAAATAGAATATCTTATATATATATAAGAAGTTTGCATCAATAAAAACTTGTTTCTTACAATACAACTATCTTTAGAAAACCTATTATGACAACATGATTTTTTGTTAAATATTTTAATCTTGTACACTTTTTCTCTATTATAAATGTGGTTAGTTATTTTGGGATGATATCTCTCCATTTAATTCCAATTTTCAATTTTTATTTATCAATCAAAATTAATATTTATTTCCTTATCTGTCTTTTTAGTTTTGCCGAATTTCCCCCCACTTCTCTTTTTTCTTATAGTTTGTATTGGGTTCCCCCCACTTTTCCTCGTCCACAGCGTCGACGATAGTCGGACTTCCTGTTTTGCGTACTAGAGAGCAGAGATCATTAAGGAACACAGTAGAGATCATTCGTTTTTAATACTATCACCAAATTTACATTATATTAGCAGTACACAATATGATGTTCTCGTCAAGTTCACAAAATTTGTACCCTAACACCACTTACGGTACATATAAAATTACAATATTTTTACCTTGGATCCACTATGGTACATATACAATCACAAAATTTGAACCAGGGCACCCAATATGGTACATGTACGAAGATTATACCAAAGGACCTACTATGATACATATAAGATTATAAAATTAGTACTACGGCACCCATCATGGTACATACCCAGTCGTTGAGGTAATGCATAAACTCTTTCGACATCTTCCTCGAAGACAGCAAACGGCTCACTTCTAAATAATTCAAAGCACCCAGCTGCCGCATTATATGCCTCTGTTGCCCAATTTAGACTTGTCAATCCTGACCGCTTAACCGCTTAACGACCGCAACCTGATCAAGTTTTACTGGGTATTTTGAGGTTACGGTTATAATTGTTAACCGCTAAGAATGAGTAAGGTTAGATTATGTGTTTCATAGTAACCGTACCATCACCATAACCATCACCGACTTGCGACTTAACCCCTATTTACCCGTATTATTGAATAGCTAAAGCCTAATAATATTCAGTGGCCAGCCCAATAACACCCACATAATTAGTAGCAGCGTTGAATGCAATGCCCACTAACATTTCAAATGATGAAGCCCATAAATTAACCATGAATGTTACAGTTAATTTTCTCAGATGTCATTTCTAGTTTCGAATTGGATTTGAAAATTTTCACATGCACAAATGTGTATACTTTTTCCGTTTCATTTTGCATATTTTTTGCATAACGGTGATAACCGCCGATCACCGTAACCGGGTGGCTATGGTGATGGAACTAAATCTATCACCGAAATGAAAATAGGGATGGTTATGGTTAATAACCGCCACAAAGGTGGATGAGTAATAAATATGTCATAACCATCTCTCAACCTCTTCGTTACAAAATATTTATTGAATTCACTGTTCATCATATCAATATGGACATAGATTATCCCCAAATTTCAGTGGATGAAGCAAGGCTAGCCCTCCAAACGGTACAACATTTCCTCGTGCAATCGCCCAAATCATGACTGGTCTACATATTAGGCGTACTATAATTTTTTTCCTATTTTAACCGCATCCACCTACATTAAATCAGCAATATAAGAAAACACGCATCATTTTTATGTCACAGAAAACAACAAAAATAGACGAAGTAATTGCACCTTCTACCACATTATTGACTAGGTACACATTTCATTACACTCACATGTTATAGAGATACAAATTAATGTGAGATAAAACATTTTATTCACAATAACTTTCACCAAGAGTGAAAATAGCACCACAAGCAAATACATATAAACATCTACAGGAGAAAAAAACAAAGAAGGAAACATTAATATAAAGAAACAGTGGGCACAAAAATAAAAGAAAGAAAATGAAATCAGAAAAAAACAGAGCTCATAAACGATGGACAACCCCATCCAGAAAAATTAGATCAAAGGAGATCGCAACCTTCGTAAAAAAACAGTCACAAAAATGATTGAAAAACTAAGGTGAAAAGGTAAATTACACAGTCCATCTTCCCTGCTTCGCCGGCTGCACATTGGACGTACTAGGACAGTACATGCATATTTGCCCAAATCAATTCCATTCAAAGGTGGAAACCCTTTCAATAGCAGCCACACAAAAAAACGAAAGCCCTAAAATTTGGTACTTGAAGATTCGGGGCTTGGAATATCTTCCCTGCTTCGCCGGCTTTTTAGATCGGCGACGCTCCCTCCTTCATCGTCGACGACAGAATCTAGTTTTTCATTCTCATTAGGGGAGGCTTCATATCCGCCGCCTCCACCATTGAAGACGCCTTCAAACGGCGTTGACATGACCGTCGTAGGGCGCTGAAAATGGGTGATGGCTTCTGTTGAATAAAGATAATTTGTAATATGAAATTACCTTTAACAATCTAGAGATTTCCCACTCTATAAGTCTCTCTAAAAATATCTAAATTCCAACTACTCATTATAGGTAAACTAATAATCCTAACCACACACTAAACCTACTAAGTGTGCTAGTATCTTCCTAAGGAGGTTGTATTACCCTATAAATATGAAGTCTCACCTTAGCCAAGTATGAAGTGTAGAGAAACAAAATAAATAAGAAAGAAGAAGTGGAGAGTGTTCAGCTAGGAGTTTGAAAGGTCCAAGTGACCAAATTGTAATATCCATAAAATTGAGTGATTAATCGAGTGAGTTATCAAAATACTATATTTTCGATCCTAAATTCCACTACATTTCCGCTAGCGCCCCGAAAAATTTGATATAAGAGCTAAAGTTACGCTGAGTATGCTCTGTGATTGCGGTTTTAATAACTGATCTTCTACATCAGAAAAGTTACACTTTAATACTTTGATAACCATATTATAATCCACCCTCACAAAACCTCTACCAAAAGAATCCCTTCAAAATCCTATAGCAGCACCATCGCCAAGTTTCATGTTCGCCAACTCTCTAAATCAAATCCCAATTTTTGATGGAGAATTGTACGAATATTGAAAAGCACAAATGGAGACTATCTTCATTTCGCAAGACTTGTGGGATATTGTTCAAGAAGGCATCGAAAAATCACCACAAGAAGACGAGTCCACATGAACAGGAAAAAAGCGATATCTGCAAAAGATGATGATCCCAAAACAAGCGGGGCGAAGACGAAGGAGCATAAGGAGAATGTCAAGAAGAACGCCAGCGCATTGAGGATAATTCAACTAGCTGTGAGCAAAACAATATTTCCGAGAACTTTTTACATTAAATCAGCCAAAGAAGTTTGGGAAGTCTTGAAGAACGAATTTCAAGGTTCCGAGAAGGCAATCTCCATAAAACGCAAAAATCTTTGGCGTCAATTCGACAACCTTGCGATGAAGAAAGGCGAAAGCATCAAAGACTTTCATTCCCGTGTTGCAGAGATAGTGAACCAGATCAAAGTCACTGGAGAGACTATTGATGAGAAGAATATCGTGGAAAGGATCCTCCGTAGTCTAACACCAAAGTTCGAGCACGTCGTTGCTGTCATAAAAGAAACTGAAGATCTTGGAAAATTATCCATGACGGAGCTGATGGGATCATTAATAGCTCACGAGCAGAGATTGAGCCGGTTTACCAACCAACAACTCGAGCAAACTTTTCAATCCAATGTCGACATCAAAAGAGACAAATCAGCAAATCAGGAGCAGAACCACAGAGGGGGCAACTTTTAGAAAAAAGGAGAAAAACCAAATTTCAATAAAAACAGCAACTGGACCCAGAATCAGGAGAAATCAAGCAACTCCAACGATAGATGCAAAATTTGTAAAAAATCTAACCATGCTACCAAAGAATGCAAGTCTAGATGCACCAAGTGCAAAATTTAAAATCACTCTCAAAGAGATTGCTGGTTTCAAAACAAGAAAGAAGTATGCGAATCAAGCTTCATACAGAAGGACGAAGAAAAACCGGTCGCATACACTTGCTTCAAAGCCGAGCAAAAATCACAACTTCTATGGGTGGTGAACAACGGTTGTAGTAATCACATGACTGGAGATCGAGAGTCCTTCACCAAGATGGATGATACATATAAGTCCCACATGAAGATTGGAGACGGTAAAAAGCTGGAAGCTGAAGGAAAAGGTATTATCATCGTACAAGGAAAGGGAGGTAACAAAACTCTAATCCAAGAAGTTTTGTACGTTCCCGAATTAGCTTAAATTCTTCTGAGTGTAATGCTTAAAAATTACAAGCTATTGTTTGATAATGGAGAATGTGAGATTATCAACAAAGCCAACAACTCAAAAGTGGCAAAAATGCCGATGACTTCCAACAAGATGTTTCCTTTCGCAATGTAGAAGAATGAAGAATTAGCAATGAAGAGCCAAAGCATGGATGAATCTTTCCTATGGCATCTTGGATATGGACACCTAAACTACAAAGGCCTCAAAGTATTGAAACATAAAAATATGGTGGTTGGTCTTTTCAAATCAATAGAGAAGAAATGGTTGTGAAGGATGCATATATGGCAAAATGTATCGCTTGCCATTTTCAAAAACCACTTGGAGAGCAAAAACACCACTAGAGTTGGTACACGCTGATATTTGCGGACCAACCAGAACAACATCCATAGGTGGTAAGAGATACTTTCTACTATTTGTGGATGATTATACTAGAATGATGTGAGTATTCTTTCTTGAGCAAAAGCCAGAAACTTTCTCCAAGTTCCTTCAATTCAAAGCAGCAGCTGAGAAGGAAAGCAGGCATCAAATCAAAACACTCCAAACAGATCGTTTGTGGAGAGTTCATCTACAAACCATTTATGGAGTACTGTCTCACAAACGAAACAAGAGGCAGTTGACAGTACGGTACACACCATAACAAAATGGCGTAGCAGAACGAAAGAACTGTACGATTGTGGAGATGTCAAGAAGCATGATGACTGCTAAGAAAATTCCCAACCAACCATAGGCAGAAGCTGTCAATACAACATTCTACATCCTCAACAGATCACCAACCAAAGCAGTGAAGAACAAAACACCTTTTCTAGCATGGCACAACAAAAGGTCGCAAGTAGATCACCTGAAAGTATTCAGATGCATAGCTTATGCACACGTCTCTACCCCAAATCGAGACAAGTTCGACCATAAGGGAGAGAAGCTCATCTTCATCGGGTATAGTGATGGATCCAAATATAGACTCTACAATCCATCAAAGAACGAGTTTCACGAGACATTATCTTCGACGAAATGGCCGAGTGGAGCTGGGAAACTCAGGTTATTCAACCTCCATCAAAAATTGAGATCCTGGAGAATCCAACAACTACACCAACAACACCAAAGAAGGAGGATGTCCAACGAGAGACAACTTCAGAGACGTCGTGACAGATTCAGATTCACCTCTATTGAAGGCTAAATCCTTAAGAGAAATTTATGAATCAAGTCACATAGCATATTTTTCTTGTGACCCTTATACATTTGAAGAAGCAGCAAAAGACAAAGTCTAGACAGAATTAATGGAAAAAGAGATCTCAATGATAGACAAGAACAAGACTTGGGAGATCGTGGATAAACCAAAAGATAAGCCGGACATAGGTCTAAAATGGATCTACAAGACCAAATTTAATCAAGACGGTTCCATCCAGAAGCACAAAGCGAGATTGGTGGAAAAATGCTATTCACAACAACCTGGCATCCACTTTCTCAAAACCTACACACCAGTAGCACGGATGGAGACAATCATAACAGTCATAGCACTAGTAGCTCAAATGGAGTTACCAATATTCTAGCTAGACATCAAGTCAGCATTCCTCAATGGAACACTAGAAGAAGAAGTATATGTGGAACAACCACGAGGATACGAGAAGAAAGGAGAAGAGGACAAAGTCTATCAACTCAAAAAGGCGCTCTACGGTCTCAAACAAGCACCACGAGCGTGGAACAACAGAATTGATCGATAGTTTCAAGACAACGGATTCCAAAGAAGTCCAAGTGAAGCATCTCTTTACATAAAATAGGGAGAGAAATTTTTTTCTTATTTTGTGCTTATATGTTGATGACTTAATCTCTACAGTCACAAGTCCATAAATGATCGAAGAATTTAAAAGGGCAATGATGTCAGAGTTCAAGATGACAGACTTGGGGGTCATGAAGTATTTCTTGGGAATTCAAGTGAAGTAGAAATCTGGAGAAATATTCATCTCTCAAGAGAAGTATATTGAAGACATGTTAAAGAAATTTCACATGGCATCATGCAAGCCCATAGCTACACCAATGGCATTGAGCGAGAAACTACAACAAGATGATGGAGCAGAAAAAGTTGATGGAAAAACCTACCGAAGCCTAGTCGGATCGCTCATATATCTGACACACACAAGACTAGATATATGTCACTCAGTAAGTCTCATTTCAAGATTTATGAATGAGCCTAGCAAACTTCATTTTACAGCATCGAAGAGAATCATACGATACCTCCAAGGCACTAAACAATTGGGCCTAAGGTACAATAAGGAAGAAGGAAGCAAGCTAATCAGATACACCGATAGTGACTGGGCAGGATCACTAGATGACCGAAAGAGTACATCTGGTTACATATTTTGCCTAGGTAGAAAACCAATTTCCTGGAGCTCAAAGAAGCAGAAGATTGTGGCATTATCATATACGGAAACAGAATACATTGCAGCAACAGATGCAACATGTGAGGCAGTATGGCTAAAAAGATTAATTGAAGACTTGCAATAAGGTGATAATAAACCAACCATTATTTACTGTGACAACATGTCAGCCATAGCCATGATGAAGAATCCAATATTTCATGTAAGGTCAAAACATATTGAGTTACGACATCATTTCATACGAGACCTAGTCAACAACGGAGAAATCACAATGGAATTTATCAACATAGATGATGAGCCGACAAATATCATGACGAAGGCAGTTACGAAGGAAAATTCGAGAAGTTCAAACACCTACTCCAAATTTCAAATTAAGAGGGTGTGTTGAATAAAGATAATTTGCAATATGGAATTACCTTTAACAATCTAGAGATTTCCTACTGTAGAAGTCTCTCTAAAAATATATAAATCCCAACTACTCATAATAACTAAACTAATAATCCTAGCCACACACTAAACCTACCAAGTGTGCTAGTATCTTCACAAGGAGGTTGCTTTAGCCTATAAATATGAAGCCAAGTGTGAAGTGTAGAGAAACAAAACAAATAAGAAAGAAGAAGTAGAGAGTGTTCGGTGAGGAGTTTGAAAGGTCCAAGTGACCAAATTGTAATATCCATAAATTGAGTGATTAATCGAGTGAGTTATCAAAATACTATCTTTTCGATCATAAATTCCACTACATTTCCGCTAGCGCCCCAACAGCTTCCTCATCTTGTAGATGGTAAAAGGAGATGGAAATTCGCGCCGGCGAAAGGAGGAAATTCGAAGGAGAGGAGATTAGGTCAGTCGAGGTTGAGAGGAAATTATAATTTTTTTTGAGATTGGTACCGAATGAATGAAAAATTGAAAACCCTATAAACATTGGGTATTTTGTTTTTTATTCTAACCATCAAAACTTAATATGTAGATTTAATGATGAATATTAATGTTATCATGTAAGATATATATTTCTGTTGTTATAACAGATAGTCGACCTTTTTAGCTTCTAGCCTCTGTGATTGTATGAATTATCATGAATTATTTTATTGAAGTTAGGACTTTTTCTCAACCCGTACTTTTTGTAATTGCAATTTAGTTAGGAAGTTTAAACAAGCTGTTAATTATGATGCTCCAACTCACCAGGTACAGTCTAACTGTCTAAGCGAATTGGATTTTATTAGATCTTGATGCAGTTATATTATTAGATACGTTGTAGATACCCGATAAATTAATCGTACACGGCATTGTATTGGGTTCTTTTATTTATTTATTTAGGGGCACCTGGTCTGAACTCAAAGGAGTCAAAATTAAGACTAGTGCTGACTCATAATTTCACCAAGGCCAAGTTAATGATAGAATATAGATTAATGCTTGCAGGTCACAGACATTTAAATGTTGGAGGGATTGTTAATTAATTATCATCATATTATTATTATTATTAAAGGGAGAGACCATACCAGAATAGAATGAAGTGCCATAATTAGTATGATCCGTCGTAGTCTCTTATCTTTTGTTTATTTGTTTAACAATAAGATTGATCAAATATCTCGCATGCAATGCATCAAATATTGTTTGATTGGAGATTTGAACTTTAGAGAGGCAGAGCCACCATATGCATGATCTCATCAAATCATCTACTCATATCTTCCCCCTTATGAATCAAATTTACTTTTACAAAATTCTTGCTTCGTGTTTACACAAACAATTAGCACCATATTTAAAACATTGATTAATTTCAAATGTTTAATCCGATTTATTAGGGACAAATCAAAAGTGTTAATTAACTTTGGTTTAAAATGAAGCATTGATTGGTTTATTTATTTGTTTGTTTTGGGTCTTTTGGGTCCATCACGGTATGGACCACTTCCTTCACACTTTGTACTGTGCCAACCACTACCATCACTCTTCATCGTATGACCAATCCCGACTACAACCATCATGTGATCATATGGTCGGTCATCATCATATGATCAATCAAGAGAACGGCCATCACGTGATCATATGGTCGGTCGTCATCATATGATCAATTAAGAGAACGGCCATCACATTATCAATATGGTTGATAGACCAACATGTCGTGATCATATGGTGCCATCACGTGGTCGACACTGTGCTGCCATCACTCACGATCATATGATCAATCTTGACCATGACTATCACGTGATCATATGGTTGGTCGATCATTGCCAACATGTGACTTTTATGACTGTCGTGATCTTATGATCGATCTCGACCACTGCCTTTATATGATCGATGTAGACCATGACCATCACATGGTCGACACCGAGCCACCATGTGGCCATCATGACTGTCGTGATCATATGATTGATATCGACCATTTCCTTTATATGATCAATGTTGACCATGACCATCACGTGATCGGCACCGCATCGACCCTCGCCATTATATGATCATGCTGACCATTACCATCACTCCAACATGATACACTCCAGCATGACGACTTCCCATGTAGTACCTCACCAAAGGAATCTCGAGGACAAAACCATCAAGCTGTAAGGTACTTCACTGACAATGGAACACATTAAAGAAAAAAAAACCACCATCACAACAATTGAAGAAGAAACCCCAACACCATAATCAAAGACAATTGAATAATTCTTTGTAATAAGCGTATATTAATCTTTTTATATCAAATACAAAGTGTAGGCGGAGTCAAAGGGTTCAAGTGATGTCCATGGACACCACTTAGTCCACAAAATAAATTAAAATTTAATGTATAATTTAATGTTATAGATTAAACTCAAATTTTGAACACCATTTTAATTAATTTGAAACTCTTTACGCTCTACTATAATAGAGTTTTTAGATATATTATCTTAATTGAAATATACAAAACATTTGTTGAGAGATTTTTTTCTATAATAAATTATGTTAAGACAATTTTCGCAATAAAATAAGAGATGAATTATTGAATGATTATCTAATTGTGTATATCAAGAAAGATGTCTTACCATTTTGATAAAAATTGTATTGTACACTTTTTTTAGAGCATGAAAATTTGTGGTTGGGTATTATAAAAGGTGAAGTATTTAGGACCGATAAAGGCTCTCTGTGATGACGTCAGAGTCCGACGATTATTCCGCCGGACAGACCTCCGAGATGCCTACTGGGAAGAAGATAATTTAATAAACCCTGAGAAGGGAGATACTGAGATGGTTCAGGTGATGAATCTACCGGTTGTGGTGTGCCCACCACCGTCGTACGCATCCCTCGTAGCTGAGTTTGGGGTGACTAGAACAATCGATTATCCGTCGGTGAATCCTGGCAATGTCAAGCTTGAAGTAACGAAAGCAGCACGTTTCCTTTGAACATCGACCAATTTTCGTGAAAAGATATGTGCTCCTCTGCGCCAGACTATTTTTATCTGTTTGGTTGGCAAAAAGATTGGGATACTGTATCTATATGATCGTCTTCGTGCTATGTGGAAGCCGTCAGGTCATTTTAGAATGGTCGATTTGGAATCGAAAGTCTTTCTTGCTACTTTCGAGAATTCTCATGTTTACTATCATGCTTTGACCGGTGATCCTTGGACTATCCTCAAAACATTATCTTGTAGCCTATGCTTGGGATCCGACATTTCGTGTTTTGGATGTTCTTCCACTGAAGATGGTCATTTGGATGCGTTTTCTAAGGCTCCCATACCAGTACTACCATAAGGATATTTTGTCAGGTTTGGAGAATTTAGTTGGCCTATTTGTTAGGTTGGTCATCATACGAAGAATTCTATTAGAGGTAAATTTGCTCGGATTGCCGTCGAGATAAATTTGGCCGATACACTGTCAAAAGGAGTTTTTGTTGATGGGTTCTGGCATGTTGTTGAGTATGAGAATCTTCCGTTCTTCTACTGGGAATGTGGAAAATTTGGTCGGGATTAACTGCGCTATTTGTAAGGTGGAAGCCCCGGTCCACGATGTGCTACCTTTGGCTCTAACTGGCGGTGATCCCCTCTGGTCAGACTAGAGTCGGTCAGCGACGCGGCGGAGCCGGAGGGACCCTGGTATACATACCACCGGTGACAATGTAAGCCAAGAAAGGAAGTTATTAAATCCCCCAACAGAAGTGCGAGATTAGGGGGCGAAGGAAAATGAAAAAAAAAATCTGGAAATTCTCATACAGCTTGACGTGATTCTCGATCCAATATTGCGACAAGTCCTGATGGGAAATCTGCTAGTATGGCACAGAAGGCGGCTAGAAGTTTAGAAATTTCTAGATTAAGCAAGGTTGGGCATACTCCCAATGGGACATATCAACCAAAAATGAAAAATGTGGAACTTGGAAGCCCATCTGTGAAGACTCAGCACATTCTAGGTGTTGACTCTCCAAAAGCTATTGTTGTTATTGAACAACCTAAAGGAGGCGATCGACTCAACAATCGTGCTCATATACTTGTAAAATCTGGGGCCCAAATCCCTCTTGCAAAATCGATTGACTCTCCTACAAATAACCACGATAATATGGTGATTTTCCAACCCACCGGATCCGTCAACTCAAGTCGAAAGGATAAGGTGCCTACCAATACTGGGTCGGATGCTAGCCTAGCATCCTCAAATCCGCCTCCTACTGCAGGTCAAGGTTCTTCGCCTCCGACTAATCAATCGACCAACTCTGCACATACTCCCTCTTCTCATTCGATCGAGATTAGGAGGCGATCCTCACATGGAGATGAGTCTACGGAAAAAGTGGGAGCTTCCCTCGTTTCCCTCCGAAGAGTCAACTCTAAGACTAAGAAACATGGGACAAAACAATCAGAGAAAAGGAAGAACTCCAAGCTTTCTAATATTACTGATATGTTGGGATTACTCCCTCCCAAATTTTTTAGTAGATTGGCAGTCCAAAGTTCGAGCCACCGTTCCAAGGAGGACATCACTAAGGATGTGGAGATGTCTACTGCTCATCCCACCATTGTTGGGGAAATGCCATTAAATACTTCAAAAGCTATAGAACTTACAAAATTTAATTTAAATTAGCCTGAAGGTTTGGCACGACAGATTACGAGAACGACTGAAGAGAGCTCTAACTCGGATGATTTCGAGGCTAATGACGATTGAATTTCCTGGTGCTTTCGTGCCCTTCCCTCTATTTGTTTTAATATTTACTATTTTTTCTTGGAATTGTCGGGGAGCCGGCCATAAAAACTTTCTTCCATTTTGGCTATTACAGAGCCTCGTATTAGCGGAGACGGTGCAGCTAATGTCATTAGAAAGATGAAGTTCAATAATTATTTCATTGTCGAAGCTATTGGCTTCTTTGGAGGAATATAGCTGCTGTGGAACGATACTGAGATCCATCTCGACATTATTCATCATTCTTCACAATCTATCCATGTTCAACCAGCTTGGGATGGTGTTAATCAATGTTTCCTTACATTTGTGTATGGTGCCCCGAGGAGAGCTGATAGACACGTCCTGTGGGACGAGCTGACGAACATAAGCGCTCATATTCATAAACCATGGCTTGTTTTGGGAGATTTTAACCCTACCGCTCTAGCTTTTGATAGACAAGGAGGTGTCGATTGTGAGCCTTCTCGGATTGCGGATTTTATTGATTGTCTCGACCGGTGAGCTCTATATTATCTTGGCTTTGTAGGACCAAAATTCACTTGGAGACGAGCTTCCATTCTAGTCAGGTTGGACCGTGCTATTTTCAATGAGGAATGGCTACTCCAATTCCCTAACTTGATCAATTATCACCTTCCTAGAGTTAAGTCTGATCACCGGCCGATTAACGTTTATACCCTTCCCAAACCTCATTCTTTAGTGACCCGTCCTTTCCATTTTAATGCGGCTTGGCTTGGGCATGAGGACTTCTATCGTCTCCTTAATGAGGAATGTATACCGGGAAGAGTATCACTTGGTCTTTGCATTATTGCAGGGACAAATTGTAGGAATGGATTAGAACAAATCTACATTTGGCAATGTTTTCCAACATAAACAACGTCTTCAAGATAAGTTGATTAAATTTAGAAGCTCAAATCCAAACTTGCCTCGAAAAATACTCTTTGGCAAGAAGCAGTTATGTGGCTACATAAACTCTCGCCTTGAGGGTTCTCTTTCTTTAACAGAAGTTCAGAGAGCAGTCAAAGATATGAGACCTCTTAAATTGCCAGGGAAGGATGGATTTAGTCCGATCTTTTTTCAAAAGTGTTGGAAAATTGTTGGATCTGACTTTGTTGATTATGTTGTGAATTGTTTTAGGAATCCAGAGCTAATACCGGCGATCAATGAAACTATGATTGTATTAATCCCCAAAGTCAAGACCTTGAATCATATGAGTCAATTCCACCCATTTAGCCTTTGTAGTGTTCTCTACAAAACCTTGACGAAATGCCTGGCGAACAGAATTAAAGGTTCCATGAACCGATTGGTTGGACCAAATCAAACAAGTTTTATTTCGGGATAACAAATCACGGAGAATGTCATTATCCTATAGGAAGTAGTCCACTCTATATATGCGACTAAAGACTGGTAGGAAAGGAAGCTTAACTATTAAGCTCCACCTTGCCAAAGCTTACGACCGAATTGACTGGCGGTTTGTGGAAGATACACTAGTGCAAGCTCATTTTCCGCCTCATTTCATCCGTGTTATAATGGCGTGCATCACTACTTCTACCACTCAAGTTCAGTGGAATGGAGCTTTGACAGATTCTTTCAGAATAGGACGCAGATAAGACAAGGATGTCCTCTTTCTTCCTACCTTTTCACTCTTTATATTGAACGGCTTTTTCATGTTATTATATCTTGTCTTGATGATTGTAGTTGAGGCCTTAATTCCCTTGGTTGTAATTGTCCTCCTATCTCTCATATGGTTTTTTTGAATGACTTAATCTTGTTTGGTATTGCTTCTATTGACTAATGTCGTGTTATTAAGAGCTGTTTGGATAGATTTTGTGTGGCTTCAGGTCAAGTTGTTAGTCAAGAGAAGTCTAGAATTTTTTTCTCTAAGAATGTTCCCACCACCCTTCGCTCCTCCATCTACGCATTGCTTGGTTTCCGCAAAACAAAAGATTTGGGTAGGTATCTAGGTGTTCTCGTCCTACATGGTAGGGTCACTAAGAATACCTATCAATTCATTTTGGATCGTATGGATGCCAGGTTGGCGGGATGGAAGAGTAAGAATATGTTCTTAGCTCGTAGGGTTACTCTTGCAACTTCTGTTTTGAATGCCATACCTTCCTATGTCATGCAAACTGTGGTTCTTCCTCTGGATATTTGTAATAAGATTGATAAAAGAATCCATAACTTTGTTTGGCGTAGAATATTAATAATTAATAATTAATAATTGCCTAGTGTTAAATAATATTAGTAATTGCGTAATATTATGTTAGATAATATTAATAAATGCCTAATGTTAGAAAATATTAGTAATCGTCTAGTATTATGTTAGATAACATTAATAACTGCCTAGTGTGAATAATTACATAGTAATTTAGATTTCTTACTTATTAGTACTTACTTAGTGACTATTTTATAACGTTAAATGGGAACCTAGTGTTACCCTACAATGTCGTAGGAAGTCTCACATCCCCCCATTTCATAGTAACATCTGACCAAGTGTTGGCCTCGCAACCCTTGCGCCGGATCTGCCTCTTATCACCGTGTTGGTGGAGTGGTGGAGGCTCGAACACTTTTCACATTTATTATGGGGAGTGCACGTTGACTTTGGAGGATGTGGCGATGTGTACAACATCCTCCCCTTTTGGATTGAGCGGGCCAATCGGCGTACATTCGTCGTCCTCACTAAATGAAAGCCCTCCCCAATGAAGGCTGACCATCATCCCCTTCCCCATTGTTGTTTTCAGGCTCATACTCAACCTCGTCATCAACCTCATTTTTTGGTGGGACATCATCGTTGTTTTGTCTGTCACAATGAAAGCCCTCTTCCATGTTCTGTGAACCAAAAGGTTTTAAGTAACCAGTAATTGAGATTGATCACCGAAGCCAGAAACTCCGTCAATAGCACCATCTAACTCGAAATATAGCTCCGAATTGTTGCATGCCTGGAAAGTTGCTACCATGTGATAAATAGATCCCAAAGAGTCTTCATCGGTGCATGGCCAAAGACAGTACCCAGCAATACTAGCACCGACCATCATAGGATGACGATAATATATAGGTTTCGGAGGATGGCTTCTGCAGGGATCTTCATTTTTAAAGAAACACATGAATCGCTCGGGCGAGATAGTGACCACCGCATACTGAAATCCGATGTTCGAGAAAAAATGTTGCCACCCCCTCCCCCCCCCCCTAGTGGAGAATGAATGCAAACTCAACCATTATCTACCGAACAATGAAGAGAGGAGAATCATACTAAGAAGACAGAGTGAGGAAATGGGTGTTCAAGACTTGTGAGTTTTGAGCATTGAAGATCTGGGATTAAATAGAAGGGATGAGGTAATTATACTGCATCATATTCCAACATGTTTCCTCCACTAGTTTGCAAGATTCCACTAACATATTCAGCTTTCAGCCGCTTTTGACCACTGGCTTCCAGTTTTCGGTCAACTTTATCAGCTTTTGACTACGGGCCTGTAGCTTTCAGCAACTTTATTAGCTTTTGATCACGAGCATGCAGCTATCGGCCAACTTTATTAGCTTTTGACCACGGACTTGCAGATTTCGGCAATTTTATCAGCTTTTGACCACGGACCTGTAGCTTTCGATAATTTATTAGTTTTTTACCCCGGGCCTGCAGCTTTCGGCACCTTTATCAACTTTTGATTACGGCCGGCAGCTTTCTGCCACCTCTATCATTTACTTAGTTATTGCCTAACTTATTGCACTTTTTTTGGATTACAACCACTTTTGACTATTCCGGTTTGACCATCCAATGAATTCAAATTAATACAAACATTACAAACAATGACCATTTTTTAAAAACTAAACCATTTCTTTTATTCAACATCGCATAAGAGGTACATCAACATTACATATTAGTAGTACCTTCCCTTTTTAACACATTTACCATTACCTCGAATATCACATTTCAAATCCTCCAACTTAGTAGTGAAATTATTTATATACCTATCCAGCAAGCTTAGGATGGCTTCTCTCTCAGTCTCCCATTCAGCACGATGAGCAGCCATCTTAGCATCATTCTCAAGCTTGGCAGCCATTGAAGCTCTCTTCTCGTGCCTTACCTAGTTCTCGGTCGTCACTACATCCAACTTCTTCTCAAACTTACACTTCCAGAAAGGGCTAGCGAAGTATTTCTCAAAATTCGGGGTCATTAGTCTCGATGCACAAAACCCGCAATCACATTGCACTTCTTCTCCATAGTAGGCGAACAAATCTTTTGACTCATTGGGATAACGTAACTTTAACAAAATGTTCTCATTGGAACGGCTTGAAGACATTTTCACGAAGAGGAAGAAGTGATGAGTACAGAAATTGGTAAGAGGGATGAGTTGTTTCACCCCAAACTGCACAGATTATATAGATGTGGAAAATTGTCGTTGTCTATCCTAAACTGTGCGGCGCACCGTAGGATGCGCGACTCACCCTGGGGTGATCTAACGGCTATATTAAAATGGTCGTTACAACGTCATGGAACAACCATTTTCATATAGCCGTTGGATCATAACTGCCGTGCGTCGCACATTCTAGGTGTTTCTATGGCTAGATTCTGTAATTTGCGTTTCCACTTGACTGTCTACGTAATTTCCGATTTAAATGTGCCAAAAACAATTCCCCATTTTTGCCTACGTAATTAGCAAGATGCTAATTTAACAAGCAATCTTGCATCCCTAACAATTGCTTATTAGATGCCAACTCACCCTCCACATCACTTAACAATTGCTAAAAAGGTAGGGATGGAGATGCTTAGGGTATCTCTATGTAAAATTTTTAGCAATTGCTAAAATGACGTGGAGGGTGAGGCGTCACATAATTAGTAATTAATATGGATCCACATAAGCTTAATAAATTAACAACCTTTCTAATTTAAAAAGTCAATTAGCAATGTCACATAGATAAATGGATCACCTTTTAAGAAAATAACATTCAGAATTAGAATTTATATTATGAATGATGTATTTTTATTGGTGGAAAAATATTCTTAAGGAAGACATAAATCATGAATAAAATTGTTAGTGAATTATATTCTCTGGTGCACCCTCTAGGTGGCGCCTATGTGTGGTACTGCGATACAGCCTATGTCGATTATGGATACCTTATTTCTATTTAATCTTATATTAATTTATATGTGTGTTTAAGTCCTTATGTTTATATATTATTCCATAATCGATAACCAAATTAATGTTATTAAAATTTTCAATGAATCCGATCGGAATGGATCATTCAAAATTTGGATAGAAAATCTTGAATATCAAAGAAAGTGATTTTTTCAAATTCATTCGCGTGATTGCTGTTACTCTCATGTTACATGGTACTAGTAATTGAATTCGGGTTCTTATGGTTCTTACTACATATGAAAGCAATTCCTTTGTACCTTCAACGAAAATCGTTTGTACCTTCAATGAAAGTAAAATTTCATTCATAATCATACTCTCAGCCTGGCTGATGTGAGACAGCGTTGGAAGTATAAGTGGAAGCGACGGCGCTGCCGAGATGGGCAGTATGTCTGCTGAGTGGAATGCTTTTGCAGTCTACGTATCCTAACAGGTTGAGTTTATGGAATTTCTAAATTACTGAACACAAAATATGGCACAACGTGATAGCTATTTGGTCTTCCTTAAAGGATGCAGTATAAACCACAAATGCAAAGCCTCCTTCAATTTTCACTTCAAATTCACTGGATAGTCTAGATGCTAGGGAGAACGAGATATTCATCGAAACTTTTGTATTGTTGGAAAATATCATATCCTTGGACAAAGACAATAACTCGCATTTCTCAGTTTAATTATTGGCAGGTTTTAATACTATTTCTAGCTATAGCATTAGCAGCTATGAAGAGACTTCCATTGAAGACCAGCACTATAGTTATTGTCATAAATAACTAGTTATTTTCTCTTCTAACTACTTATTATAGTATTATATGACTAGAGTAACCACCCGGCTCATTGGCCGGTTTAATTTACCTATTTTAAATTGATCCATTAGCCGATTTAATTGTCCTATGTTATTTAATACTATATTTTAAATTGGCATTGTCGATTTTAAATAGGCTTAGCAATGGGTCTGTGGGTTTTGGTTATCCGACGGTGTTCGCCGAAATTGATTGGGTTTGCAACCATTATCCATGGAGTATTAGCGGTAATGGGTAGAACTGCGACCCACGAGACTCGAGCAACGTGCGGTTATGAATAATGAGCTATCCAATTCATATATGATTCTTTAGCAATACGGCGTCGTTTTAGCGTCAATATTAATAGTTTAATTTTACGTTGAAACCACATATACCGTCATTCTCCACCTTCATCCCAAATCTACAAAACCCTAGCAAGTACATAAATTGGAATTTTTTACCCGGCGGCCACACGATTACCCAAGATTTGCCACAAAATAGGTTTGGTAACAATTCTGTGTCAAAACTACATTAATTATATCTAAAAATTAATTTAAGAATGATTAGAAGAGATTGTAGTCTTAAAAGATAAGATAATTTTGTAATGTTAAAGTAAACAATTATGTACAAATTAGATATAACCACATGCTACAAAATCTAGGTGGTAGATGATTCAATAGATAATTATTCTACAAATAAACAAAAATATGAATTTTGCTAAATTTCATATTATTTGCTTGTTATTGTTATGGATGTAATCTCGTGTTTGTTAAATAAGTCAAGTTGTGCTTTCAACTTCAAGAATGCATTGTAATCCTTCTATTATGATGCATAAAATAATAAATTATTAATATTATTAATAAGTTAACAAACAGGATGTGTCTAGAATTAAACTACTTTTCAATGGATGTAGAGAGCAGTTTAAAATCCAAGTAAATAAAATTCAGGATTTTTAAGATTTGTGACAGGAAAGGTATTTTTGGTATTTCATACATATTGTCTTTTTTCCTAATTTTCTTTCCTTTCTAAAGTTTCCCTCTTTTACACCATCATCTAGATACGACGAATCGTTTTAGGAGATCGATGCAAAGGTTTTCATCAGGGATCAATCGCTGATGAGCTAAAGAGTACTGGCGTTGGGAGAAGGTTCTGCAGCGGAGGTGGAGATCAGGTCCGAATCTTCATCACCATCGGATCAGGAGAGGGATTCAGGACTCCAATCTGAATCCTCTTCCGTTTGCATATGTGATGGTGGGTCCCAACGGCGGTTAGGTCATCATCAGAGAGGAGGGAGAGAAAGATGCGACGACGGAAATCATCGTCGACGGCGTTCAAATTTGGTAGGGAAGAGTGATTATTTGCTAAATACTTTTGAATCTTATTTTCGTGGTCAATGACTTTTAAACCTTTTACAGTTAGACAAAGGGTTGTTTTATAAAGATTCAAAAGTTACGCACTGAGGGGGAGATAAGAGGAGAGTGTAGAACACTTACAATAAATTTTTGGAGTTGCAAACAAGTTATTCTAGTAACGATTATAATCAATCATACTTATAATTAATCATTTTTCTTTTATAATTAGTTATATTTTTATATAATCAATTATATTTTATAACGAGTTATATATTAACTAGTTATAAGTAGAGATTATAATCGATTATAATTTTTTTATAACTAGTTATTATGAAATGTAACTGGTTATTTTAAAATATAACTGGTTATAATTATGACTAGTTATTAAAAAATATAACTTGTATAATTTAAAAAATATAACCGGTTATAATTAAATATAACCGATTACATTTTATAATTAGTTATTTTTAAAATACAATTGGTTATATTTTGTAATAACTCGTCATGAATATAACCTATTATAAAATATAATTGTTTATAATTTTAAAAATATATCTGGTTATAAATTTACGTTGGAAAAGGCGTAGGAGACTCGCTGGAAAAGTGATCGAACAGTGACTGGAATTTCTTGGAAAATCATTTACCGGTGACCGGGGTCTCACCAGAACATCACCGGTCGGTGACTGGAGTCTTGCAAGAAAAGTCACCGGACGATGACGAGGAAGTCGCTGGTCAACGTCGACAATGAGGTGGCAGTGTATTTTTATAAAAATAATAAAATAAATAAATTTGTTGAAAAGCTGTCGTGTTCTTTTTTATAGACCGTTAGATCTAAAATCAGTGAGATCTAATAGTTCAGGATCACCATAGAAATTTTAGAACCTTTTTTCGTCAAGATCCAAACCTGCTCCGTGAATGTGACACTTAGATAGTTAGATAGTTAGACTCAATATAATTATTAGAAAATAACTAAAAATATTAAACTTCATTAAACATGGTTAATAATTAATTATAATAGTCTTATGAGAAAACTTGGTTTATTAGAAACACACAAAAAAGGTTAACGAACCCGACGTTTGTAATAATAAGTTATCAATGAAGTTAAGTTTGCTTTTAACAGGGAAGCCTACCAAGAAAAAGATTTCGGCGTCACTTTAAACGGTTTGTTTGGTAGGTAATTTGAACGGGTGATTTGGGAGTGATTTGAATGTCAGAAGAGATTAATTCTAAATTATCGGTTTGGACACTAAAAAAAATGAAATTATGAGAAATTTCACCTTATGGGTCCGAAGCGAATTTCATGGATAATTTTAAATAGGGATTGTTATTCGACATCCTTGTTTTTTTTAAAAACACCCTAATTATTATAAATACCTTAATTTCCCATCATTAAATACATAATCCTAAATTTATTTTTATCAACTTTTATCTTGAAATAATATCGATGAGCCGGCCATCCATCGCTGGCTATCCATCACCGGTCGTCCAACACCAGTTACCCATCCCGACCGATTATCACCATTGTTCAGGTTTGTGCCATGCATCTCCCATAATAAATCGGGTGAACAAAATTTGTCTCGACCGCCGGCAAACGGATGACGAGTCCATCTCTACAAGGTGCAGATGTGCAACTGTACCTCTGCACCCTGCCAAGATGAACTCTGGTGTCCGCCAGAATTTAGAGTAGGGTTTTCAACGTTATATTCTCCTTAATTATAGATTATTTATTTATTTATTTATTTAATATTAAATTAGAATATATTTTGATTCTAAATATCCTTGTTAGATATTTACCTTTTTATTTTATATTATTAAAATTTTGATTAACTAAAGATAATTATCCAAAAAAACGTATTTTGCAAAGTTTTATAATTAATTTTGATGTAAGCGCATGTAACTAGTTTAGTATTTCCACTAAAAACAACTAGTTTAGTAGACACAGTTGTAGAAATAAGTTTGGAAAGACATGTAAAACGTGCAGGCAGCATGCAACTTATTACAAATTTTTGTTGTAATTAGTTTAGTGTTAAGTGTTTTCTTGAAATTTTATTTACATAGTTATGAAAATGATTGTCTCTTAATTTTTGCTGTGTATTGAACTAATTATTTTCTTTGTGAATAACTAGTTATCTTCCATTATGTGTATAACTCATTTAATTTTTTTCATTTTAATTTCTTTTGTATTTGTTGTAATTGTCAATTTGCATACATACGATATCGTCACCGGAGTTGTAAAGAAGGAACAAAGTAATGAGTTGTATGGTAAGTGTTTGCTAACGAATATTAGGTTGAGTTCTTCAATTGAATTTGTTTAATTTGTATGTTGAAAATGTTTAAAAAATTGGTAAATTTAGTATTATTTTCCGGTGTTTCATATTTGTAAGGAGGTTCAGGAGATGGTCGTGGTGACTGTCATAATTACATGCGTGGTCATTGATGTTTAGTTTGATACAGAAGAGGAAGCTATTATAGCGACAAAGGCAATTGCCAAAGATCATAGATTTTTCTTGTTGGTTGGATCCCTTAAACAAAACATGAGAACAAAAGACCATCAGCGGGTCTATATGTATTGTTGTCATGGGTATAAGAGGATACCAATAAAATCGACAAATGTGAAGACATTAAGGCGTAACTCGACGTTAGGAAAGTCTGGTTGCCGCTTTCAAGTTTAAGTGCGTGCATTCAGGGTGGATGTATCCAAGTAGAAATGGAGGATTTTCGAAGTTAGGGACAAGTACAGTTCTAGATTATGGAGATGGGTTGACAATCACAATTTGGAGCTTTTTTCACAAAGATAAAAAATGCTTTGACAGAGACAGAGATGGCATATATTAGAGAGTTGGAGGCAATTTTTACGTAGCCTAAACATATAAGGAGCTTGATTAACAACAAGTACAATGATGAACACAACATGCGTTAGATTTACAATGCATGTCATACAATTAGACTAGAGAGTTTGAACGGCCTGTGACTGGGGATATGGACATTGAAAACAAATCAAGACCTTCACTACTTTGTACAGTGTTTGTTTGATGAAGACAAACATCTTGCCGACCTGTTTCTCTGCAATCTGGAGTGTATTAGGATATGAATATCGTATAACATTGCTATAATATTTTTAAAGGATTATTATTAAGGAATTTCCACATTCCTTGCGACATGATAAATTTATCCG
Source organism: Linum usitatissimum (assembly GCA_030674075.2). Taxonomy (NCBI): domain Eukaryota; kingdom Viridiplantae; phylum Streptophyta; class Magnoliopsida; order Malpighiales; family Linaceae; genus Linum; species Linum usitatissimum. The sequence goes on along the minus strand of JAUJYP020000285.1, from coordinate 7,712,768 downwards.
GAGTGTATTAGGACTTTTTTTGTCGTTAATCTACACCTGTTTTGGTTTTATTCTACTTTTAATCCAAGTTTAATAAAGGCTATTATGAAAACTACACTAAGGAGCTTCTAACTGAATTGGGTCCAACCGAAATTTGGACCAAAATGAAAGGGGAGGAAGGCAAAAATCGCTGAGCGAATTAACTGGTCCGACCACTCATTACCCGACCCATGACTTAAAAAGACGAAAATGAACTTTGATATTTTGTCTATAAAAAAAAAGGGGAGGGGCAAAATCATAACTTACTTGACCGATATAAATAGCCCTCTTAAACCGAAATCAGTCATTTCAAACCCTAGCTCTCTCTCTCTTGCTCTTCAAATCCTCTCCCTTTTCTCTACGCTTCTCCATCAGGCGACGACGGCGGCGGCGTCGCCGCTACTCCCCCTTCCTCTCTTTTTCTTCTCTACCTCTCTGCCTCTCCTCCTCTCTTTCTCCGACGATGGCAGCGACGCCGCCGCCGCCCCTGCCCCTTCCCTGCTTTTTTCTTCCTCTCTTTTCCTATTTCTCTCCAACGGTGTCGGCGCTATCGCCGTCTCTTCTCCCTTTCCCCTCTATTTTTTTCTTCATCCTCTCCTTCTTCAGTAGTGGCTGCGCGGCCGCCGTCCCTCCTCCCTTTCCCTCCTTTTCTTTTTCTTTTCCTTCTTCTTCTTCTTTTCCTCTCCAGCGGCGGCGAGGCTCCCGCCGCCTCTCCTCTCTTTCCCCTCTTTCTTTTCTTTTTTCTTCTTCTTCTCTCCACCGTCGATCTCCGGATAGCCATCACAACCTCCGTATTAGGAATCATCGCTGCGGAAGCTCATCTCGAAGCTGTAGTTGGTGACGAGAAAGGAATTGAGGGACTACTCATCTCCCGCCTCCACCATGGTCGCCTCGTCTTCGACAGCCTTTGTGGGAGACGAGCAAAGATGAAAAGGTAAGGTAGCTCGATCTTCCTCTGATCCATGTGTGGTCATCGCCCGTTAATCCCATGCCCATTAATCTTCCCGCTGCTGTCGGTCGGAGGCCTGCAAAAAGAAGGTAACGAAAATAGAAAGACCTCTATCTCGACTTCCATGATTTGTGAGTCCAGTCCTTCTGATTTACTTTGACTTCATCGATTTACTGCTAGATCAAAGCAATCGTTGATTTTTAAAAGGAAGAGTAAATGAGCGCAAATAAGATTGACGTTCCGGCTAAAGAATTGGGCTCTTTTGGGCAGGGATGAAGCTAATTGGAGCACAACTATTCATAACGACCAAATTTAATTGCAAGCTAGGAAGAAGGTAAGTATCCTTTTGCTCGATGCTTTCGCAGTGCCATGTTCAGATTGTGTTTGCTCATTCATGACTCTCTAGCTTTGAACCTCCTGGAATGAATGCAATTTAGGGATTTCGTTTGGGAGGTCCATTACAGTAGTCTATGGATATTGACTTTAATTTCATACGAGTTGGTAGTTAGTTAATGGGTGGTCTCTTTCAAGTTTTAAGAGTTGGGTATGATGATTAACATAAATGAATGGATCTAATGCAAATCGTTGCTAGTGTAGATTATGATAAACTCAAAGCTAAAGCAAAACAATACACAAAACATGATGCAGGCAAGTTATCTTAGCTATAAGGAGGTGGCGATTAATGTTCATGCTTGGTAAGATAATAAGTGTTTACGTATATACCTTGCAATGAACACCAGTGATGGTCAATTTAAACATGTTGTGAATATATTGTTTGGATATGGTGTGAATATAATGTTTAGATGAGCATCAACATGACGTAGATAAAAAGCTAAAAAAAGAGATTTGTTAGTTTGTTAGTTAGTGTTAGTATACATATAGATAAGCAAAAAGTTAATACATAGTAATTGAAGTTTGATTGAAATTTGTGGGGTGAGGTCTGTCGTATAGCAAAATGTCGATAAAAATAGTTGAACTTCAAATTACGTGGTTCTGAAATTCACACATTTCTATGGATTTCTGACACATAAATTCAAATTCGGGCTGCTCATCACCTTTATTATTTTACTACTAACCGGTGCTTTTGGTTTCTTGGTAGGGGGGTGAAAAAATGGATGAAGGCCTTTGGAGATTGAGGAATTAGAAGAAGAAGATGAGAGAGTGCTCTTTGGATGTGGAAAGACCTTTGAATGTGTAATAGAGTTTTGAGGGGTTTTTTTTTAATGTAGGTTTGTTGAGAGTGCTTCTTATTTATTTATAGCGAATTGGATTGTTTAATTAGGAAGGAGATGAATACTTCCATTTTACTTTTTATTCATTTTCGTCACTTTATTTTAATAAAAATATAAATATGTCAAACGAACCCAAATTTAATCCAATCTCTAATATTTAGTGGGCTAAACCCACATTCCTTGGTCCGATGAACAAACTCAGTGTTTGGGTCCAAAATATAGTGTCAACCCATTAATTGGACCAACGCTTAATGTTTAAATTCGGCATAGCATCTTTACTCATAACTGTCATTACAAAGTTTAAACAATACATTATGATTTTAGAGATACGTATTTCAATAAACAGAAAAAATGGTAAAAAACTATATGGAGAATAGAGCTACGAAATGACAAAATATTCGAGAATCTGAATAAAAATTTGGTTACTACAGTTTCCCCTCTTTGTATTACTTTTGTTTATAACAAAAGTAGTACAAAGATAGGAATCAAATTTTGAAAGGTTTCGCGAATCCATCCTCACATTTGTTTTTTTGTGTATTGTTTTGTCGATTTTACATGGAGTAGTAATAATAGATGGTGTGGATAAGGTTTATTGATGCGTGTACGGTTTGATCGTCGTACGACACTAGGGGTGATTGTACTAAGGACTCCGCTTGGCTTATCTCTCGTTCCAGGGTGTGATCCGTTTAACCCAGGATGCTAGGGTGAATGTACTAGGGATTCAGCTTGACTTATTTCCCATTCCAAGGTGTAATCTGTTTACCCCCAAAATACTATGGATGAATATACTAGTAATTCAACTTGAATTAAGTTGGCTCGTTGCTACACCAACAATATCAGAAATTTTGATAACACAAGCACTAATAAGGTGGAACCATCGCATTCTTTATTAAAGTCTTGGTTTAACACGTCCACCAACAAAATTGACTCACTTTTCCGGAGAGATCATCAATACATCAAGGTTCAGTTGATTGAGGTGCAAAAGGTTTTAGAGGATTTGCGGGTGAATGTATTTTTTCTGTGCCTATCTCTTATTTGTAATTACTTCATGTATATAAGTATTTATTATTTATTGCTATATAATTAATCATTCCAATTTTGGTTTTTTAAATACATTGTTATTTATTTTCGAGAATAAATCTTGTTATTCTATTTTTTTGTGAGTTTGAACCGAAAGGTAAATTTATGGGTGATACATTTAGTGCATGCGGACGGGAAAAAGACGTACACATGTCAATGTGTAATCTGCAAGACACATGGTATTCCATGTAGGTGTAAGGTGAGGCAGTCTATTGCACACGACTACGAGGTGACAACGGATCACTTAGATTACTTTTAGTGGTCTTTGGACTATGTCGCGCCTTCTGACCATTCATAGTGCAAAGACCACGATGCCTCCCGACATGATACTTTGTATAAATTGGTGGATGAGGCTTGTAATAGAGGAGGACCTGATGTACGCGCCCTAACTGAAATAATTCGATCTCATGTTCATCCTGAGTCCGTGAACATCAAGGAGCTGAGTCCGAAAACATCAAGGAGCCGAACATCTCATATGCTCCAAAAGGTAGACCACCTAAATGAGACAACACTAGGAACAAGTCTTGATATGAGCAAGAGAAAGTATGATGTTCTCCAAGTAATTCTACTTCAGGTTAGTTTCATTATGTATTTCATAAAAGTAGTTAGTTATTTTCTGTTATTGTAATTTTTTTTGTTGCCTTAGGTAAAAGCATATCAACCAAAAGGAGACCCACACCCCCTAATCCGAGTGCATTAACTTCAGGTTAGTAACTATCTATTTATTCTGTTTATACTTAGTTATATATTTAATATGTGTTTTTTATTTTATTTAAAAATTAAACTAATTACTTTGGGACTTATAATTATTTTCAGTGGAGCCGTTTTTGTTGTATATCCCACGTGCTGTGCATAATTTAGTTTCTACCAAGTGCTTCAACCCTAACGGAGATGGTCATTGTGGGTTTAGGGTAATGTCTCAAGTCATATATGGATACCAAGAACGGTTCATGGAGATGCGAGAAAGACTTGTGTTGGAAGTCACTGATAATTGGCAACCATATGCGAGATTCTACGGAGTGTCGAATGATGCGGTGTTGAATAGGGTGACATGGGCGTTCGATGAATGATTCCCGGAAGGCCATTGGATGGATCTTTTGGATTTTTTTGTCTTTGCAACTATATACAATTTTGCATTTGTTGTATACGCCCCACACTCTGCTATGGGGTTGCCATATGGCAAGACCATTTTACCAGTGACAATTCCAGATGGGATATAGGCTCTGGTGCGTGTGATTTACATAATAAATACGGGTAACTTTTGGCCGCGAGTAATGTTTGGCAATGAAAATTGGGTCATACCGATGCCTGACATGAGCATCATATGGCCTCATTTTCATGATCGGCGCATTGGTAGTTGGAGGAATTTATACGCGACGGAACGTTTGCCGTATGGTTCACTACAAAAGAAGTGGGGAAGTGGATAGTAAGTAGATATAGATATTAGTTTGAAGATTAATTTGATTACTTTCATTACTTTTGCTTTTGTTTTTTATGAACCATCCGTCTAGTGGTAGAAAAGTGCAGACTTTATAATAAATCATATGCATACTTTATAATAAGAAAAATGCTAATCATTATGTCTAATGAACTATAAATAAGATGCAGATTTATAATGAACCGTGTTGGGTCATATGATTTAAGTCGGAAATGGATAAATAATGGATAGCTTAGTTCAAAGAAAAACTAGATAAACAAAGGTATTGTTTGGGTGTTGGGAAAACCTATCAATATCGTGTATTATCTTTTTTTTCACTGTGTTCTTAGCTGGTACATTTAGGCGGAACCAGGATGCAAAAGTGTCATGAGTCAGAGTTGAAGATAAAAGAAAAGTCGATACGAGAAATTTAAATAATCCGATTGTTAAATGTTAATACATTACAACTCGAGCACTTCATTTACGAATTTACAACTTTAACTGCACGTGACGATTTTTCAATTTAGCAAACTCGTCAATTATAGCCTATATATCCAAATTTCTAGCAAAATTCCTCTCAAGAAAGATCAACAAAGCATTAGCGAGAAATCCATCCACCATTTTGGGTCGTAGATCATTCATCACAAATTTCATTGCTGAAAACGCTCTCTATGTAGTAGTTGTTGATACTGGAAACGTCAATACAAGACGAATGAGTCTACATATCATGTTTTACTACTATTCAAGTCTTCTTGATACCAACATCGCCATCAATTTGGCCAAGGAAGGCACCTTAAAATCAGGATTGCGAACAACATGTTGTTCGTAATTTGGTAACTCTGCACACAGAAGTAGTTGTTCATGATCAGCAAAATATAAAGGGTAAAACTCAATTGCAAGTTGATAAATATGATGCAGCACCAAATTGAAGTAACCGAATCGTTGTCTCATTGAACCTTGAGTTTAGTTCACTCAATTGATAATCTATGCATTGATTGAAGAACTCAAAATGGTATAATTACTCTAGGGACATATGCTGCATACCACGCCGACCTCTCATTTTAAAAACTTGAAGATTGTACTAATATAGAAAATCACATATCGTGTTCTTTAGTGTTGTTGAAGTAGTATTAGCAACACCCTTAATGGGAAAGAAGTGCTCTATAAGAATGTCGTTAGAGTTAACAAACCTAAGTATGATAGCCATCTGTTCTCGTCCAGACTGATCTTGTGCCTCATCAACAAGAATTGAAAAAAAAGATTCTCCAACATCTTCTCTTGTTTTAGAGCGCACTCTATTCGCCATGATTTCCAATAACTCTTTCAGTATGAGGGGAGATGTGTATGTAGCATTTCTAGGTGCATTCTGCAGAGCAACTGCTTTCACATCCTCTCTCCATTCTGTTAGATGTTCAAGCCATTCAATCATATTTCCACGATTCAACAAACTTTGAGACTCATCATGACCTCTAAATGAAGATCCTTGTAGTGCTAATCTGTGAACAACCGCGATGGTTGCTGTTAATCGCAATCGATGTTTCACAATGTCTTCTCTCCTAACTCTCTCTATCACTCTATCAATATGACCAGATGGCACACTTAGAGCATTGACACATGCAACTGCTTTATTATGCGGCAAAGAGGAAGATATAACAACATGAGTTAGAAATATACAATCCTTTCCCTTACGAACTCTCTTCCATTGATTAAACCCCATGGTCACTAAGGAAGAAGTGGACAACTCATTGAAAATATAGCATGGAAAGCAGTAAGCCATGTAAGTTGTTGTAGAATACTCTAACCAAGGAAATGACTTGTACCAAGTTTCTTGAAAGCAACGTAACTTGTCGTTTGGATATTCTTGAGCTTGATATTCCTCTTTTGATAGTTTTGGATGAAAAGCCCCTAATACCAAGTATTTCCTTCTCACCTCATGCCTTACTTCTAAAGGCCAATCACATATTTTAATCTGCTTGCCAGTATCCCTTTCAACTTCAATAGTAGAAATTGAAGGCGGAGTTGGAGAACTTACCGGCAAAGAAGGCGACAGAGTTGAAGCTATATCTTTCTTGAATGATATTCATCAGGGCAAAATATGATAATAGTGTAGACTTTACTTTTTTCGTTGGTTGCGTTTCTGCTGCTTCGGAACTCATATTCACTATAGAGACAATAGACCTACAAAAGTACAAAATTAGTTAAACAACAACTCCACTAAGGTCTAAGAATTAATCCACTAAGCAACAAATCAGTATTAATAACCCTAAACCCAATAAACAATACCATATTGACTAACTCAATAACTCACAAAAGAATTTAAAATTGAGTTGACAATCTCAATAGGCACATACCTCCACAATACCAATGGAAAGCTTAAAGCTCTCTTGTTGGATGCTGGCTGATTACACTGCTGCCGGAACAATGGCGGAGAATGGAGATCAATGCTCGCGCGCCGGAAGCGGAAGGAACAGAGGAGAAGACACTTTTGAGATTAATTAAATTATTAACTTGATTTGAGATTATTTTGAATCCGTAAGTTATTTTAATTTTTTTACTAATATGGTCTAATATAATAGACTTTGTGTATAATGGGCTTTGAGTACTAACCAAATAAAAGTATTGGACTCATAAAATCATAAAATTAATTAAAATATATCTCGGAATAAGTCGAACCAACATAACATTGAGCCGGATTTAAATTTGCCCTGAGATCAATTTAAAAAATCCATAAATATATACTAAAACTTGAGGCTCGGGACCAAATTTGAGGTGAGCCTGGGCTCTTCTCCTCTGGTCAAAACGAGGAAGAAGACAGAACCGCTGTTAAATGCTGAATGTCCTTTCATTTTCACAACGGCTGGCTGGCCTCTGTTATATATCCACCGTTAAATGAGCGGTTTCTTGTTGTGACGGGTAATACAGGCACTATCCTGCACCAACAAGAACTCCTCAATCAGCTCCATATCCCATTCTGCTAACCCCGAAATTAATAAGTTGCACACCCGTAAATCCTCCATTCCCGCGGGGCATTCACCGTCCACCCAACAATTTTGTTCATCACGAACCCAGGGATCTCTCCAAATGTTACTTAAATAATTTAGCTTTGTAAACTCGACTCACCAAAGCGTTAGGATCAGTAAAAAAAGTCCCATCCTTGTTTACCTAGAATTGCTACATTGAATCCAAGTAGGTCTCGAAAACCCATACCACCAAATTCCTTTCTAGCACGTATCCTTTCCCTCCTCATCCATGGCATACCACCTCTACCATTCACCTTAGTACCCCACCAAAAACTACTCATAAGCCTTTCAATTTCATCTATCATTCCCCTTATGGGGAGAAACGTATTCATAAATTATATCGGTATGGCCTGAGCTACCGCCTTAATAAGCACTTCTCGACTCACCTATGACAACTTGCTACCATGCCAGACTTGAATACGTTTCCAGATGTGGTCCTTCAAGTGCAAAAAGATCTTGTGTTTGTTACGTCCCACGCATGAGGGTAACCCGATTTACCTCCCCGTATCCAACGGGTTGTGTATATCCAGATTAGTTGCCATACCTGCACTTAAAATGGCATGAGTGTTCTTGCTCAACAGAATCCCTAACTTTTGATAATTGATAAGCTGACTCGATGCTTCTGCGCACCTGTCCAAAATCCTTCTCAATTCCCGCACTTCCCCGATATTTGTCCGCGTGAAAAAGAAACTGTCATCCGCAAACAACAAGTGTGTAATCCAAGGAGCTCGGCGACAAACTCGAGTGCCTTGAAGTCTCCCTGCCTGAACGGACTTCTTGATCATGGATGATAGTCCTCCGCACACACGATGAATGAAAACGGCGATAGCGGACATCCCTAGCGAAGGCCACGAGAAGGTACAATAGGCCCAACTCCATCACCATTAATCAGAATCGTATACTGCACCGAGCTTACTCACATCATCATCCACCACACCCATCTCTCATCAAAACCTACTCACTGAAGCACTGCCTCCAAATATTGCCACTCCACACGATCAAAAGCTTTCAAAATATCAATTTTTACAGCCACATCTCCCCATTTCCCCGTCCATCGCTTCTTCATGCTATGAATAGTTTCAAAAACAACCATCACATTGTCAATCGATCGTCCTGTAATAAACGATGATTGCTCTTCAGATATCAACTTCGGCATCACCCTCCGTTGCATGTTGGCTAACACCTTCACCACCACCCTGTATAACACATTACAAAGAGAGATCAGCCTTAAGTCCTTCATATGCTTTGGGTTCTCTACCTTGAGTAGCAAAACTATGTTTGGTTCCTGAATCACCATTGGGAACACACCCTCTTCTAGCCAACCTCGTCCCGCCTGAAACACATCCTCACCTAGCATTGACCAGAAATGTTCATAGAAACCCGGGTTGAGGCCATCGAGGCCAGGTGCCTTATCTGCATCCATAGAAAAAATAGTATTCTTAAACTCCTCCTTAGTAAGAGAGGGGGGGGGGGGGGAGGAGAACTCATTATCAGCCATCTTTAACAATTCGTCAATTTCATTAGTTACAGCTTCTGGATTACTTCCACCCCTCCTGAAAATATTCTCAAAGTACCCTCGTGCCACCCCTCTCAACTCAACCGAATCATCCACCTCCTCACCTTCCTCGTTCTCAAGCACCGTAATAGCCTTCTACTTCCTTCTTCCATTTGCCATTGAATGCAAAAATTGAGTGTTCCTCTCCCATCCTTTAGCCAGAACTGCTTGGCCCTCTACTTCCAATACTCTTCCTTCTACTATAATAATGTCAACAGCTCCTCTCTGCACACCACCTCCTCCACGGCATTCTCCTCCCCTCCACCTTCACAGAGCTCCTCCAAGCGGCCCCGTTTTGCTGCAATAGCATTACAAAATCGGCGTGCAAAGCGTCGACCCCAATCCTCCATCGCTCTAACACACTGCCTCAATATACCCACCAACGATTCGTGTGTGGTCTCCTTCATGTTACCTTCAATAGGAGGCCAAAGTTCCGCCTCCTTTGTCCAAGCATTTTTGAACCGGGTTACCTAGGGCAAAAATTTAAGGACATGGTGGATATTTTTGTGATGGAGATTTTCTAAGTACCTTTATCATTTTAGTGCATCAATGCCGAGAGAATTCAGAGCGGTATCATGCAAGTATCAGATTAACAACAAACAGAGAAGGCCACTTAAAATAATTTAAGAACAAATCTACTAATGTAGCAGATTAAATAACTATAAATTGATCTTGTAAACCTCACAATATTTTACTAGACGGTAATTCGGTAACATGTATGCATGGTCACAATCAAGGTTAAGAGTCCGTGCTACTCTAAACACATCAAAGTAACTCTAAAGAACGAATCTATTGACTTTGATCATTGGCCAATACTCCTATCAAATCTAGATTCACAAGTAAATCAGTAATTCAAGTGCACAAATCACAGGGAAATTTCCTGAGCATGTCAAGTAATTGATTCAAAGATAGTTCCAACAAGCTTGAGATTTGGACTAATATGCAAGATGACTACCCACCCAGACTAGCTAATAGGATTCATATGCAAATCCACCCCCGCACTTAGTTTGGACAGTGTCCTCACTGAACGAAACATAAAAGTTGCATAGGAATACTTGGAATTCATGAGAAATCCGAAGAGGCAAGATGCATGATCCATGAAGCTCGAACTCGGCTACGATGCTAACTCCTAAGAAAAATTCAAACACAAAACCAAAAGTAAAAGTAAAAAGGAACTAGAACAAGTGTCCAAGTCCCACACATAACAAAATTGATTTATGATCCGATAAGAAAGAAAATAAAAAGTCTAAACTAGAACAATTAATACCTAATCATGTAAATTGACTCAAAGAAAATGAAACATACTGACTCCAGACATGGGCTGCCTCCCATGAATTTCTCTTTCTTTAACATCTTTGAGCTAGACGGTAACTAGATGGTTACACAATCCAACTAAGCACCTCCTTGACTGTCATTGCTTTGTTCATGGTAAAAAGTTGTGTTTCGAGCAATAGTTGAAGCAGATGATGGAATAACCAGAGAAATGTAATCAAAAACTATTTTCACCCCAGAATGACCTTCTCTTTCTGAATTTATATACTTGAGGAGGAAAGAGATAGAAAGGTGTTTCACCACCAACAACCTCAACCTTCTTCGCACCAATGATGCCACTTGAACAGTCTTCTGATTTGAGCATGAGTGGTTCCTCTTCACTGACCTCTTCAACATTGGTGTTTAGGTGCTTGTTATTAGTTTCCTGACACAAGTAATTTATGACCACGCAAAAATTTTGAAGAGTCTTCATGTCCTTTGCTGGAACCATAATTTCTGAGATGTCCTTGTAGATGGAGCACTTTATATCTTCTGTCACCAAAGTTGAAATATGAGCTTCATCCTCCCATAATGTTTCGATGAGATATTCATTGTCATCTTCTTTGTATTCTTATAGTTCTTCATTGGTGACAGTTTGAATTTCCTCAATAACTTGTTCCCGCATATCTTCATCGTCATCCCAAAAGCTTGAAGATGACCCATCCTATTCGCATTTTCCAAGTTCACCATCACATACAACGTGAACTACTCTAATGATTCGTGTATCTTCTAGGATCTTCATCTTCTTCCTTGATAATTGGAAAGGTAATTCACTCACGTTCCATTCATGATCTTCTAGCTTTTCATTATGGTCGGCTACATTGTCTTCAAGGATTGTTTCATCTTCTTCCTCTATGACCACCATGTGTCTTGCAATAGCGAGTACGTCTTGAATTTCCTCATCTTCGTCAAGCACGTCATCCTCATCAAGGGGGATGTTGACAGGATCCATCCTTGAAATCATCTCCTCTGAAGCATCCATTCTCTTCATCATCTCTTCCTGGGCAGCAAGCATTTCCTCAAATCACAATCTGCTTTTAACTGCGTTGTCTTGAATGGACTGTTTTAGTTCTTCATAAGCTGTAGGAGGTTGATAGTGATAGTTTTGCATAGGATCTGGGTAGTATGAATCTTCATGACGGAAATGATATGGTGATGGCTCTAAATAACAAGATGGTGATGGTTGATGCTCGTTGTGACTCCACCACTGATTGGGTCCTATGTAGCCCTGCATCATTAAACTCAAAAAAACCTACCACGATGAAACTGGCAAAAGAAAATACAAAAAATATGGAACAATCATCCATTCATAAGGAATTACCTAGGGTTCATATAATCTAAGCACGAGGATTTTAGCTACTCATAATCATGAAGAACAAATCACAATGAACAAAGGAAAACATTGGAATTATATTTAAAAGTAGAAATCCAAAAAAGCTAAATTCGCCGAGAACCGTCGAAGAAATCGATATGTCAATCTTGATAATGTCTTCCAATCCGAGCTCCTTGAAGCCGATGCCTTCTCATCACTCCAAAGTCTTTGAAGTTCGCTCTAATTTTTGTCCCCTCAGGTATGTCTCCGAATGAGGAAGAATTGGGCTTTAAATAGAAGTTCTCAAAAATCCTTCAAATCTCGGATTATTAATATTGGCTCTATGGTCCACAGCGCCACCTTTGACATTTCATAGCGCCAATATTGACACTCCATTCTGATAATTTTGAAATTATTGCCGCTATGAACTGTCAAAGTTGACTTTGACAGGTCCATAGCACCAATAGTGGCATAACTCTCCGATCGAATTTGTAGGAAATTTAACGAGCTTTCAAAAGTTTCAAGCCTTGCATCAATTGGACTTCTGAGCTAGGAGATATGTCCAAAATATGAAACCGTGACGTTTTCTGACCAAGCCGAGATCCAGGCCCCTTCAAGATGTCAAAATGCTTTCCATTGCTTGTCCTAGACCATCTACACACACTATATCACTCCAATTAATGCCTCGATGTTGTTATGCACTTGAAATCTATCAAAAACACTCCAAATGACATAAAAGCACCCCGAACGGGGTCCGAGACACTAAATTGAGATAGATGTTAGAAATGCACGAAACAACCTAAAGTTCTACCCAAAACTATACGAACATGCATGAAATATCGTTTAAGTGAGGATTATGAACATGAAAAATCAAGTGTCATCAACTAACCTACATAAAAACCACATAAGTTCAAATGAAAGGCTACAATTGAAAAAACTAAAGCATGAAAGAGCTGGTAGAGCCGGAGCTGGTGATACCCAAAACTTCAAACACTTGGACTGGCTGAATCTCCAAATAAGTCACTATGATGTAATATTCCTCATGGAAGGACCCTTGGAATCAGCTTGCCTATGCCAAGTTTTTTGGGTGTTCTCTGATACCCTTGTGCTGCTTCGAGGGACTCTAGAACTGCTGCACCACACCTTCCATTCCGCTAGCAGTCTCGGCTTCCTCCTCCGCCCTTCTTCGTTTCCTAACATATTTTAGTGCGAGCTTAGCTGTTTCCATGTCCTTTAATGCAGTTGCATCATTTACGGGTTTCTTCGGTGAGAAGAGTTGAACTGCATAATTATGCTGAAAGACCTGTAAATTGGGAGGCATGTATGGTTTGGATTTCGGTAGTGGAGGTTTTCTCTCTGTACCATCACTCTGATCCCTTTGGGCTTGACGAGCCAGTGTACAGCGTCGAGGCTTTTCTTTTCCTTTTGTCGGGAGCTTGAATTGCATCACTCCAAAGTCAAAGTGGTTCTACTCTAGGATTGAGAAACCGAATGCAGCAGAGACGATCTATATGGCCAATTCGGCCACAAATAAAGCAAACCATTGGTAATTCCCCATACTTTTTTGACAAAACAAAACAGGTTTCCCAATAAGACATATCATCTTTTCCCGTTCGAGAGACTTCGAGGTATCCAATTTTATCTGAATCCATATGTAGGAAGTGTTGGAGCGATAGATATTCTTCTCATCGTGCCTAGCGAATTCTCCCACAAAATTCATGACTCCACGACCGACGATCTTAGTGAAGAAGCTTATGGACTTGAATCCTGAACTTGGCGATGTGCAACGGGACCGTTGTTGGATCCTCTTGGGTGCTCAACTCATTGAGAACCAGCAGAATACCTGAAAGAGCTAGGGTTCATTGTCAACAACCCATCGAAAGTCAATGTTATGATAAAATACGAATAGGATGAGGTGGCTCCCGATGTCCTCGGTCGTCATACCCATGCCCGGTTGCCATACCTTTGCCATCACGGTCAGCATGGAGTTTAAATTGTATGGCATGGTGGTCAAAAGAGATCCGATTACACATAGTGTGTAGTCCGTCGAACGAACCGAGGTAGCAGGAGTCTGGAACAGAAGTTGCTCCTTCTCCTCTTCGGCGAATTGCATTGCATCAAGCTGCCTTTGCATGACGCTCTTCGCTATGGTGGTGCGGCGTGCTTGCCATGGCGATGGAGGTCGGGGTGGAGGCGTCGGTGAGGGATGGAGCAGAGAGAAAGCGTTGCTTGGATTGCTGGTGGTTGGCGAAGATGAAGATGAGCGGTGGGAGGTGATAATCGGGCATGGAAGCATCGTTAATGGACAGAGTAGAGAGAATGCGATGCTTGGATTGCTGGTGGTGGGCTAAGATGAGGATGAGTGGCGGGACGTGATAATCGACGACCAAAACTAGGGTTATAAAAACCCTAAAAAACTTCCCCCTTCATAATAAAATGGTTTTTTAATAAAAGTCTTTTGATCCGTACATAATAGAAAGCAACAAATAAATATTGTTAACACTATATATTAAGCATTTTTACTTTTTTTTAGTTTTGCTACATCAACTTTTTGTACATTTTCCGTTCTTCTCCTTAAGTTTAGGAATTCAACAAATGATTTGAATTTTACATATTTTATATTAAAATAATTTTTTTAAGAAAAAAACCATTTCCAACATATAGAAATTGTAAATTTATCCCAACAGGTTCTTCACTATTAAAACTACTTCGACTTACAACTAGAATTGTAAAATCAAACATATATTTTTTACATTTCAACCATTCAAGGTTATTATAATTAATTATCAATCATGTCTAATCAAATTTGTTCGTTATATTAATTTTTCATATAAATTATTGGGTCTAAGTGTTACATCAACTAAATGTTTTATCCTTATTCTGTATATATCATATTTGTTGGAAAGTTTAAAAGTATAGATTGACATAATAATAATAAAGTTATCAGGATTTACTATCAACTATGTCCAATCAAGTTTATTTTTTTACATATATATGCTTATCGGACCTAAATGCTAAATAATTGAACGCTTAAACTATAATACTAGATATATAATCAACTAAAGTTTCAGTATTTTCATAAACTTACTATTTTTATTTTTAATGATAGCAATGTTCTATTTTCTATTTCATAAACTTTTGTTATAATCTAGTGTTTCCCCACTGAAACTAAGTAAATTAAAATACATTATTGTATATATTGTAACATTAAATTAGGTGACTGATTATAAACACTTATGTCCCCTTGGTGATGCGCAGATTTTACCCCGCCTTCAAATACCCACTAGATTGCTCTAGTGGGATCGTAAATTTCCCTAGGGTCTTTCTACTTCTATTACTCAAATCGATTAACTAACTAGACCAAGTAATAGTTTATGTTTATTTTTTTGATTGTTTTTGTATCCAATGATAAAATAATGACTGAAATAAAGCAAATCCAAATGCAAGAAATCGAGTTTCAAAGATAATATAAAGATTTTTCTGACTCGAATCCACAATAGCTAGTAATGCATGGATGAACGATATGCAATCTCAATTATTCAAGTTATAATGGCTTGGCGATTTCCTACGATAGTCTTAGATCACTCTCGCACCTATAAGGATCTATTCTGCTCACCGTAAACTGCTCTCTCGAGCTAATCTACACCCAAGGAAACGTATTAAATATGTTCGATGAAATGCCACAACGATAAACGATGCAAAAAGTCTAGATTAAACGCTCCTCTCTCTAGCTAACGAGTAACCTAGAGGTCTTCCTAAGCGACCTATCAATCTATGTTCCTCTCGGACCCACAAATCAATGACGATAATTCAATCAAGATGATCAGACGAGAATGAATCTGAAATTAGGTTTAGTAAGAACACACGATAATCCTGAATAACATCGATACAAATATCAAAGGTTTAGAAACCCATCATCCATACAAAAGCTAAGCTAAAGTTTTATCTAATTCAAACAACACAAAGGTTGAACCGCTCATGGTTTCGGAAAATAAATCACAAGAGAAGAGAAGAAAAACCGGAGAATACAACATGTTCTTCATGGAAATCCCAATCTTCGACTTGATGATTCGCCCTTCGCCAATCGTGGTTGATCCTCTTGCTTCAATCGTCTCTCTAGAACTCCAGCTCTCTCTAAGAGCTTGAATATATGTGTATAATGAAGTATATGGAACCCTAGCTCTCTCCAAGAGCTCGAAAAATATGTGTATATTCAGTATATCTCGTCAACGGGGTATCGGGGGTATTTATAGGCTTCTGGACCAAGTTGGAGAAGAAAAAGGACTTGAAAACCCGTCTGGGGGTGGGACACGCCCTGCTCCATATGGAACACGCCGTGTTCCTTCATTATAGGAAATTTTACGATAGCGTCAACATAAAAGTTGTAGACAATTGAATTATCTTTGCAACGCCACTGACCTTGCATCAATTGGACTTCCGAGCAATGAGTTATGCTCCAAATACTAAACAGTGACGCTTTCTTCCTAAGTCGAACGCTTTGAGTTGTTTCGGTCTCCCCGTCATGTCTTGGTTTATCTCTAAACCTCAGATGACACCTGAAATGTACCAAAAACATACCAAACATGATAATACGGCCCCGAGGGGAAAGAGAATCAAACATGTACTCAAAACCCGAATTTGAATACATTTTGACACACAAAAATATAGTTCATAACGAGAAAAGGTGTGTCGAAAATACATCACATCACTTGGTTTATTAAGATTGAACCTGATAACTAGATTTGAAAAAGATGCAAATCATATGTGTTCGGCCAAGCCGAGTAAGATGCTAGTATAGTTATATGAGTGTCAGTTTCTAGGACATGCTAGATTCGAACCCGACATACAGTACAAAACTCTACTGTACAACTATTGGAAGGTGTCTCCTAATCCTCGTATTAGTAGGAAATTTTGTACAAAGAAAGTTATACTAATCCTATTTCAACTAGTATTAGTATTCCTGAGTTTTATTTGAACATAAACCTTTATTTTATGGAAAACAGTTACAAGCGAGGATTTTCAGAGTCACATATCAATACAATCGAGATACATAACCCATTCCGGGTGGAACGTTGAGCTGTCGTCGAAGTAGCAACCCAACCTGTCAACCAATTGTTTTGAGTTTGACATTCACAAATAGATGTCATCAAGTATATGATGTGCTCGATTATTGACACATTGGTTCCCATCTTAAACTACATTTTTTACGGTCTAAATGTGTTCAAATTCATGGCGTTGAGTGCATATTTGGTTCCATTTGGCCCTTTGGATCGTGTTACATTGTTTTGCACATTTTTTATGCAATTTTCAGTATTTTGCGACACTTGGGATCGAATCGGGGCGTAAACGGGAATCCGGAGCAGTTTAAATAGACGAGTGCTGAGTTTTGGAAAAAACATGTTGTGCTTTTAAGAAAAACTTCGTGTTTTTGTAAAACGCGGTTGGTGCTCTAATAAGCATGTGTGTGTTTTTCTTACTGTCTTACACGAACTATTTTAATTTAAGGAAAAACACGATGTGCTTTTTGCCATTCTCTTTTAACGGAATTTTTGCCTTTTTTCTTCTTCAACTTAAATAGAAAGTATATATATTCCGTAAGATCACTTTTGACGAAACACACATTATTCCAGACATATTTTTAAATCTTTTCAGTGACAATGATAACAACTCCAACAACACAACAGACGCTCCGATCATGCACCCGATTCAACACTATCTCATCATCAACTTCAATATTCACCACTAAAATCCCTCCAAAAAAGCATAATGCACAAACATCCATGACAGTACGAAATTCCAACACGAAAGAGTTAATTAAACTAGGATATAAGTCTTACTAATAGAACAATAATACATAACATTGAGAGTCCCGCAAGACCAGAGCTGGCAAAATCTTAACCAGACTCGATGAACCTGTTTGTCCGATCCAACCCAATCCGACCCGTGATCCTATTGATGAAAAAGTCATTATATAAATAATAATTAAAAATTCATTAAACAAAGAGGGAATAAAAATATATTTACGTATAAACAATAAACCATAACCACTAAAATGTACTTTTCGCTAGATAAACAAAAAGTCTTACTATATTTTGTGAAATTATTGTGAGCCGATAGGCAACCCGAGCCAACCCTCAACCTGCCCAACCCGAGACCGATCAAATCGTAACTCGATAAACTCGCAACCTGACTAACCCGTAACGCGACGAACCCGTGATCCGACGAACCCGTAACTGGACGAGCTCGCAACCCGACTAACCTTTGACCCGACGAACCCGTAACCGGACGAGCTCGCAACCCGTAACCTTTTTCCCGTCCCGTTGGCCAGATTTAATATAATATTATTTTATATTGATAGGCAACTCGATTTAACTAATTTATTCAATTTGATTGATCGATCAAGATGTTATACAAATTTAAAAATATATATTCTACGAATGTATTAACAAAATTAGGACTATATGCAGTGATTTGTGAGCCTGCCCCGGATTAAATTGGTATAAAATTAGAGCTGTCAAATGGGCGGTTTGGGCGGACCACGGGTCGGGTTAATCCGTTTACGGTTAGTCGGGTTACGGGTTAGACGAGTCACAGGTTCACAGGCCACGGGTTTTTCGGGCCATGGGTTTGTCGGGCCACGTGTTGTCGGGTTGCGGGCTAATCGGATTACGGGTTCATCGAATCACGGGTTCGTCGGGTTTCGGGCCGGGCGGATCACAAATTGGCTTAGGTTCCATCGGGCCATCAATGTACAATCAATTTACAAAATATAACACATAAGTTTTATTTAGATAATAAAAACTAGAATTTAGATTCAACAATCATTTTTACATTTTGTTTTATTATAATTTAAAAATTAAGATTACAATTTGATTCTAAAATAGTAATGAAATTGTAGAAAGTATATTACAAATTGAAATTTTTATTTTAAGATTACGAAATCGATGATGTAAAAAAGTAAAAGAAATTCTCCAAAGATTGGCGGTCTTTTATCATTAAGCTTATTCACTTTTATTTATATCTATTCAAAACTTATCATTCTTGTTATTGTGTCTTTTTTTCTCATTGTTTTTGTTCATGCCTAATTATTTTGTTCATGCTAGTAACTAAACAATAAACAGAATATAATGTTGAGTTTAACTACCAACTTCATAAGGACCGTACCTCAATTTCGTTTTTAGTTTATGTTATCAATATTGAGTGTGTTGTATGTAAGCTAGTTTATTAAAAATGTAGCAACGGTAACATTTACAACCTAATTCATATATATTTTAATTAATCTAATTTGGACATGCAACTCGATTGACTCAACATGTGTGACCCACAAAACTCAATCTGTTGGTATTATCCATTTCGACTATTATCTATAATTTGATATATTTTAATATATATTAAATAAAAGGATTAAAACATGTTAGGGATGGGATATACGCGGGTATTCAAAAATCCATTGAGATTGGGATAAAGATAAGTTTTAGCAACCCGATGGGTATATAAAGGTGAATGAGAAGTCAAACCCCCAACCCCGTTCTTTACTTTCGAGATTCTATTATGTTATGACGAACTTGTAACAAATTTGATTAATTTTGTTGAATTAAAATTATATCTCGTGTTTAAACAAATTAAAAATAAATAATAATAATAATGATTACAACTCTAACAAATTGTGAGTTTCAAATTTTATATAATAATAATGATGATTTCCAACTCCGACGTATTATGAGTTTTAATATTTAAATGTGGTTAATTTGAGAATTGAGATTGACCAAGGAAACTTGTTATAATAACTTTTTTAGGAATATACACTTAGGGATAAAAGAATATTATCATTTTTAGTAAACACATAGCCATAGGCCTTGTAAAACCATAATAATTTGTGAATACAACGATCGAAATGTTTTTTTTAATAAGACGTATATCCCGAAAATAAAGTTGAAAATATATATTTAAAAGTTAAAAGGTTAAAAAAACCCCTTGAACCAAATTCACTCGTGATCTCCATTCTCCAATTATCATT
Organism: Linum usitatissimum; assembly: GCA_030674075.2. NCBI lineage: Eukaryota > Viridiplantae > Streptophyta > Magnoliopsida > Malpighiales > Linaceae > Linum > Linum usitatissimum. The sequence continues at coordinate 7,692,857 of JAUJYP020000285.1, read as the reverse complement.
AAAATTTAAGAACTTTTTAAAGGATGGATATGATGATTGTTCCAACTGATTTTCAAAAAAATTAAATGTAATAGTAAAATCGAAATAGTTGTGTGAGCTTAAGAAAATAAGGTGAAATTATTTTATTTTTTCTAAACGTCCAAACTGTGTATTCATATCAAGACCTTTAGATTAGATCAAAATGGTGTTGAAGTCCCACTATTCTGAAACTAATTTTAGAACACAAATACGTGCCTTTGATATGTATTTCACCTAATGGCTAGTAGTGACTTCAAATACGCCGCCCAGGTATAGTAAACAGCCTACTGGAAAGCCCATTTCGAGCCCAATTAGTTAGTTGATTCTTACCCCGTCTGAGTTTTGGGCTTCGAGTCTTCTTCAACCGATCGGCAATATCCACGATCCGGAACGCTGGTTTGTTATAAGACCTGACTCGGCCCGTGTTACTCAGCCCACTACAGTTTGAGAACACCCGACTCGACCCGTTCGAATTGCAGAACCCGCCGTGCCGGATTCCCTCGCCTTCAACTTGAAGCGCCTCCTTTCTCATTAGGTTATAAATCATCGTCGTCTCTACATTTTATAGGGTTCCGATCAACCTCCCTTTGCTCCTCCTATCTGCCCAAAAAGATACAGTTAACGTTTCTCGCTCTCATTCATATTTCTGTCGATTGTTAGATAATAACAATTTTCCGAAGGTATTTTCGAAAACCTGTTCCATGCGGATTATTTCTCCTGTGTTTCCAATGCTTTCGTCCATCCATTAAGGATTTTTGTGACCTTCGTATTTTCCTTACCGAAAATTTTATAAGAGGAGGCATAGGTTGGTTGATTGCTGCCTTTCGAACGGCACTGCTCTTTCAATTTGGTTGCGTTCAAGTATGTCAACTTTGTTAGGTCTTCTATATGTTCAACTATTGTCGTAGTTTTGGCTGTTGCTCTAGGGTTTTTCTTCTTTTGAGCTTTTCTTTTTTATGTATGCTCGTGGGCTACTTTTATTCGTTGTAGTTTGTTGAATATGCTGCACCCTGGTTTTGGACTCGCTTCGTGTAGCTCTCATGGTTCAAATTTTGATTCTTTAATACGTTTCAGTTGCAATCAGATGAAGAAAATGAAGCAGCAAATCTCTGTCAGCGGATCTATGCCAGAGATTGATCTCAAGTCTCTAATTCACAAGAATTCGGACTTCTTTGACAAGATAATCGAGCTCATCCCAGCCAAGTTCTACTTATCCCAGGATGAAGAAAAACCATGGTTCCAGGGCCTTAGCAAGGATAAAAAGGCTGCAGCCAAGAAGCAATCGAGGGAAAACATCAAGAAGGCTAGGAGAGATAGGCTAGACCCAAATAAGTCTAACGTAACCACCCTCGATTTGTTAAAGCAAAACTTGGAGAAGGAGAAACAGAAAGCTGATAGTGATGATGAGGATGATGATGATGATGACGAGGAGGAAGAAGAAGATGATGATGATGTGGAAACAAAGCGTGTGGTATCTGGTATCAAAGATGAGGCTAGATCAGCAACGTATGAAGATCTAAGGGACAGGTACCAGAGGAAACTTAAAGAACTTAGAGGTGAAAGAAGTGCTGATGATATGTCAAACAGAGCGAAGAAAAGAGAAGAGAGGAGTAGTAGGAGGGATATGTTTCAGAAGAAACGGAAGAGGGGGGATGAATCCGAAGGGAAGAAGTCTGCCACAAAGAGTGAGCCTGTAAGAAATGTGGAGAAGGATGCAGAAGAAGCAACCAAGGAACTGAGATTCAGCCATGTGAAGATTGGGGATGAAGAGGACAATGGAATGATGAAGAAGAGAAAGTTGTCAAAGATGAAGGAGCTTGAGAAAGCTAAAGAGCTGAAGGAAGCAAAGGTGGCGGACCCAGAGAAAGGAGCAAAGGAATCATGGAGAACAGCAGTAATCAAAGCAGCTGGAGTGAAGGTACACGATGATCCAATGCTGTTGAAGCGGAGCATTAATAAGCAGAAGAAGCAGCAACAGAAGAATGCAGAGAAGTGGAAGGAGAGAGTACGAAGCCAAAATAAGAAGAAAGCAGAAAAACAGGAGAAGAGATCACACAACATATCAGAGAGAGCTGAGCAGAAGAAGATGAGGAAGATTGCCAAGAGGGAGAAGAAGCTGATGCGGCCTGGGCTTGAAGGTCGTCAGAAGGGTTACATCAGTGAAACCACTTCAACCTGAAAATCGCGTCTGTTGTATTTTCACTCTCTATTTCCTTGGCAGGATATGAACTAGGAAGTGGTAAAAATAGATAGGATTATGTTGTAGTTTACTCTCTGATTCTGCTATTTTGTTGTTTGATGCTACCTTAAATTTCTTTTCATCAGAAGTTATTGGCAGCGCCGTTTGTTTGATATTTCAGGACATGTTGGAGTACAGCAATCAGGGAGGTTGGTTTCTTCCTGTTTGAAATCAATTAGGTTGGTCGTCCTCTAGATCATTGGTCTAATTGATGCGATCAACAGATGTGTGCAACGATAATTGATTGTCAGCTTTGTCAAAAAACAACTGATTGTTCCAGTAAACATTCAGCCTAATTGGATCCGGAGGCTATAGGAATGATACACGTCTAGCTTGTCTTGTGCAAAATCTCTTCTTTAACATTTCTGAGATACTCTTTTTCTTTTTTTACAAAGGTATCAAACTCGATGCACAAAAGATAAAGAGGTTTGGACAAGATAGTGTTTGGATGATGAGAGCCTTTTGTGCAACAAAATAGACTGCGCTATTATCCAGACATAAAATGGAACAGAATGAAAGTGGAGAGAGCGAGGTAAAGATGAGAACAAGCACCAATACTCAGAGGAGAAGAATACCAACTCGAATATCATGATCCAAAGAGAGGAGAAGTCTAGCTGATTCTGCCAGAGTCCGTATGTATGAAAATGACCCAATTTCTGGATGCCCATAACAGGGCTTCACGTACTAACAAAATTTCCAGTCATGGAGGATCAGTATTATATGGTTTGATTTTCCTCTCTGGCTGACACTAAACCACCGAAACTGTCTTTGGTACCGATGGCCCCGTAGCCAGGATTGTCCCCGATGGAAAAGCCAACGGTGGCCCCATCATCAAGGTTCCAATACTTTTAAATCCGCCAACTTGAAAATCCATCGACTTTGTTAAAATTTATACAAAAGCCACGGGGTGGTCTGTCAAAATCCACCGACTTGTAAATTGCAATTCTGTACAAGATGAATTGAACAACTGCCAGTCAATAAACAGTACAAAATCTTGATTGAATGCGACAAGGATTAACTACGAGCTACTGCGCTTCTGGTTGGTTTGGGTTTGGCTTTCTTAAGAGATGTTGTCGTCCTCCTGCGTTCAACATTGGTATCCTTTAATTTCCAGATGTCGAGGCTTCTTCAGGTCGCCATCTTACGTGCTGCTTTAAATTGTCTACTATCCCAACAAAGCTGATTTCTAAACCCAAACCATTTTTACTGCAGTACTGCGCACGGTACAATCCAGTCATGCATCAACAAAGCGCTAACTGGTTATTCAATAAACACACAGTTGATTTAAACTGATAAACAGAAAATACAGCAAATTCAAATCCCATTACAAGTCGGTGGCACTGGCAGCACCATCCACACCTCCTACATAATACTTAAAAAACTACAAACCCCAAACAATTACACCAAACACACAGAAAAGAAGATCTATTTCTTTTTTTTTTATACTTAAACCCTTGCTCCGGTCATGCCAACACCAGTAGTACCCTTGGGCATCTCGGAACCAGCACCTACGCCATAGTCAGGGTCCCTATACCCTGGACCGTACCTGCTGCTGAACATCCCTGCGTGGAGCAGCAACACGTACAGCAGCTGCGTTATCCCCAATATGATTACAAATGCCTCCAACACCCTCAGCCTCCATCCTCTATGCCCTCCTATGTTTATTTGCTTGCAAGCCAACCCAAAAGCCAAGGCTGTGACCGCCCAAGCTAGGATCGCAGTTGAAGCTGCAGCTGCTAGACTGTCGTTCCTCCATGTCCTTATGTGGTTCCCACCCACGAACTTGGACACTATCCCCAGCACTCCTGCTAGTGTTGCAAAAGTCAGGAAGAACCCCGTTGCCCCATTCCCTCCAAAACCTGTACGTACAATGCAACTTTTCATGTAATGAATGTAGTAAAACAAAACAGATAGCTAATTAACAAAACAGAGAGCTGCTAGCTGGTAAAAACAAACAGAGAGCTATAGCTAGTCTACTTACTGGGATGGTAAGTCTGGCCGTTGATGTACCTATTCAAGCACCAACTTGCGAAACCCAACACGATTGCATACATTATCAAGTTCAGGAACAGCAACGGTGCTGCCAAGTTCCTTCCAACTGTCGATTGTGCCATCTTTTCCTCCCTAATTTAGCAAGATCAGTAACAGACGTCGACTTAACGTGATCAAGTAACAGTTTTAGTATTGTTAAGGATTTGGTAAAGAGGGGAGGATAAGGGAATGAAGGTTATAAAGAGAAATAGTTTAGCGACGAATGTGGAGGAAAGGGACACGTGGAAGCGAAACAAGGTTGCATGGTTTGAGTTATGGTTACAGGTGGTGAAACAGCTGTCGATTTCTCGAGGGGGAACATTTTGAGAATCTCGAAGTTCCATGATGGCCTTTTCTTCCCACTCCTTGCTGAACGGTGCAACAAACAACGTCTCCATTTCCTTCTTTACTTCCTCCTGCCTTGTACTGCTTCATCTTCATCATCTGTCCTCTGTGTGTGAATGAACTTATCTCTTTTGGCTACTTGTGCTTCCCTCTGGCTATATGATGTTCTTCTGGATTGTTCTCCATGGGCGTCCCCAAAAAGAACAGAAAATAAGAAAAAGAAAGTACTACAAATTGGTAGTTTTATGCAAACTTTATTTATACAGGATTAAGTATTTAGGTGGGTTATTTTAGTCGTAGGATTTTGTGTTGGTGAGTTAAAAAATGTTGGTTTGTATTTAATATATTATATAAATGGACATTTTATATAATATTTATTTACTTTATATTTTGTAATCATCGAAACATCCAGTCCAAAAAAAAATTAGGTAGAATAAACTTTATTCACATGATGGCCTTTAACGTCTTTGCAACCAAATTGCAACACAAAAAATAACTATTTCCGTCTGATTGAAATTACTCATCAGTATATAGAGAAAAAATTTGGGACAAAAGTGAGTCCCGACATAGGTAATCACTAAATCTCCAATGCAACTACTTCAGTCTTCAAAACATATAAGCGCAAGTATAAAAGGGTGATTTCGACTGTCCACAACTACATCACACATCAAACAACTCATATCCGTATGTGATATCACCTCGAAACATGATGAATACCTCGCCCACTTGAACTACATTAATTTTAACGATCTTTCATGGCTATTTGGCATTCGGTTTGGTTACATATATGTTTCGTGTTAGGTTTCTTTCAAATAGGCCACTTTTACCAATTTTATTTTTTTCTTGAAATCTTATTTGAGTTTGTAGGTGTCTTTGTGATGGAGAAATCAAGCACGAATGTTAATATTTAAACCGGAGCTCAAACGGGCATCGAAGGATGAAGATTCAAGCAAAACAAGTTTCAAGACTTGAGGGGCACCACATTGTGCTGACTAGCATGATATCTCGAGCGGTGGTGCTAAATGGTGGTGGTGAATGTGATGAAGCCGTGTTAAGGAAAATTGGGAGTTCTATCTCCCAATCAATTGCAAGAGCTGCTAACACTCTTATGGCTTGTAGTGAGTTTCAAAAATAACCTAAGTAATTAGGGTCAGATTTCATTAGAATTTGTATGTTGCATTTACTTAAAGTCGTGAATAATGCTAATTGATTTTACAAAATTGTGGTGTAAGTTTTATGATTATCAATTTAAGAATAAAAAATTACAAATAACGAGAAATTAAAATAAGGCTGCAAGATTATATGATAGATGGTTTAACCAAATAGGATAAAACTATTTAGACTTCAAATTTCCAAAAACTATTCAAATTCACAAATAATATTCAACTTCAACAATTTATTTATATTCTCGAAAGTTAAGGAACTAACCAAATAAGCTCATGATCGCAATTTATGATATGATCATTTTTTATTAAAGGTTGATGAGGTTTGGAGAATTAAAGACAAGGCGAAAGAGGTCGTTTGTATTTTATAATAGTGGATGAGGTTTTTTTGTTAATGGTGAAGGAAGTTTGAATTGATGAAAGCCGTATAGTGAAGCATAGAAAATAAGGTAATTAAATTAAAAAAGATATATATGTATGTAAAAATAGAAACGAAGTTAATAAATTTAGATAATTTAATTGCAATGTTCGATATATTTAGATATTAATTTAATATTTTGTTTATCAAAAAAATTAGTCAATATTATTTTTTTGCATAATATTTGTAACAGATACATATTTCATCGAAATATTTACCAAAATTAAAATAGGAAACGATAAAGAAAGGACCATATTCCACATTCCCTCTTTCTTCGTTAGATGGGCGAATTAATAAAAATGAATTGTATTTGCTAAATAACTTTAACTCTCCTTAGTTTTTCATTTTTCTATACATCTAATACAATTCTACCCTCAATCTATCTCTCTTTTCCCTCCAATTATTAGGTTGGATTTTCGGTTTTTAATAAATTTCGTAGGCAGATTAAATCATAATTAGAAAAAGAAATTATCGATGCTTTAATGCTATAATATTCCGTTATCTCTCTCCGGTAACTACTAAATAGGCTAAAAAGTTTGTTTTGTCTTGCCAATATATTACAATATCAATAATTAATCAAAGAAGATGTGAATCATTAATAAAAGTGATAACAAAAAATTTAATTCAACATTGATAAATATTTCGGAAATTGCTCACAATTTTTATCAAAATGTTTGCATTACGATTATCATAAACGAATATCGTAAAATTAAAATACAAAATAAAGATTTAATTTTTCATAAGTTAGATTGATTAAAATGCAAACAAAAAGTTATAAAACTTATTAAAATTTGGGTTGTAGCTGTTTCAATTTTCAAGGAAGTATGCTGTTTTTTAGCCTTTGAGTTGTAGACAGCCTAACCAGTTTATGTTTTTGAGGTGACAGAATTTACAAGAAAAAAAAAGTTTTTGCTAAATAACATTAACTTTACTTACTTTTTTCATTTCCCAAAACATCTAATGTCACATTCCAATTCTACCCTTAGTCCATGTCTCTTCACTCCCAACCGTTGGATTGGATTACGCAGAGAAATGATCAAAATTTTGATGGTTTAACATCCCGTCATCTTTCGCCGGAAACTACTATCTAGGATTAAAAGTCTGTTTTATCGTTGTCAATGTATTAGTTAGATATATCATTTTTGCTAAATAACATTAAGGTCTCGTTTGATATAGAGAAAATTAGAAGGGTTTTATCAAAATTTGGAGTAATAAAAAAACACTTATTTTTTAGTTTTAATTGGCCAGTGTTTTACAAAAACACATTTCCTCTGAGCTCACATTTCCTCTCAAATGTGCATTTTTCAAATACATGGTGTTGAGAATGTTTTCTTCAAAACTCTGAGTTTTCGTAAACAATGGATAGATATTATCATTATTATCCTCAACTTCCTTTACGGCTATAACGACTATAACAACCGAGGTGGGGAATAAAAGTGGAGTATTAGTTTGATTAGCCAAAACATGTAATATATTATTGTAATTATGTAATGTATATTTAGAAAAATTATATGATTAGCCATGACATATTATAATATATGGTTGTAGATATGTACAAATATCAGTTCTTTTTCCCTGGCAAATATAAGTAGTGGTGGGTATCGGATTTGTTCTCATTTATAGTTAGTAAAATACGGGACGAGTATGGTAGAATATTAATACGTTCAAAGTTTCATACATTGTTTCAACATAATAATACGTTTAAATTTAGGCAACAATTAGAAAATTTTAAAATTTTAAAATTAAACGGCTCTACAATAGTACGAGAACGGAAGTTGTAAATGCATATAATATGTATATGTGTATTATACGAGTATTAAACGAATTTTTGCTAACTAAAAGATGATGGGTCTTGAAATTGATTTCAAATAAGGGCATCATGGTCATTGCATAATAAATCCCTAACAAACTGAAAATTATATTTTAATTGCAAATCTTGTCACCAAACAATATAATTGAAATTACACGATCTCTGATTTCTCAAACCCTCTTTTCTACTTTCTCCCACTCTTCATTACTCTACACCAAACCAAACGAGGCTTAACTTCACCTATACTTTTTGCATTTCCCAAAGCATCTAATGTGAATTACAATTCTACCCTTAGTCCATGTCTCTTCAATTCCAATCGTTGGATTGGATTGGATGACGACAGAGAAATGATCAAAATTTTAATGATTTAACATCCCGTCATCTCTCGCCGGTTAACTACTAACTAAGCTAAAAAGTCTGTTTTATCCTTGTCAATGTATTAGTTAGATATATAAATTATAATATTTAGGTCATCAGCATTTCTTAACTCACATTTCCTTTCGGCCGGAAGTTGTTGTTCGTCGTTCTCAAATTACGTTTCTCGTCGGCGTTTCACAGTCGATGAAATAACCTTTCATTGGGAATCGCGAATTACTCTCCCAGAATCCGACTCCTTCTTTCCTCTTCTCCCCACCCCTTTCTTTCGAGCTAATTCTTACTTTGTGTGCAGAAGCATCCGTCGTCGGCGGTTAGAAATGGGCGAGATCGTCCCATTCATAGACCTCAACCTCTCTCCGACTCCGGCCGTTCCCAACGGCGGCACAAGCTCAGCTCCTGGTGGTGCTACCGCAGCGACTCCATCATTTATGAAGGTACCCAAAATCGAACCAAAGCTGGAACCACTGGAGGAGAGCCCACTCGAAATCCAGCAGCTCCTTCAAGAGCAACCAGACTCTTACTTCCAAGACTCAATCCCTTTGAACTTCTACTCCAATTCTCAAAGCACACCTCCATCTCAATCCGCCCTTGTCCCCGCCGCAGACAATAATGTCTATTCCGAGTACTACCGAATCTCGGAGCTCTTCCGGACAGCTTTTGCCAAACGGGTAGAGGAAGAGCAGCAGCAGCAGCAGCAGCAGAATCAACAGTACGGAGACACCTCGGTCCCGGACCCAGACGCTCAAGCGATTGTGCCCATCAACGCTGATAACCAGGTGTCTTCCACTCCAGCCCCCAAGGTTCAGCGGAAGTACCCGAAGCGATCATCGGAGCTTGTCCGGGTCACGGACCTTCAGATTGAGGATAAGAGGTATTTCAGGGACCTGGTCCGGAGCACTCGTTTGGTGTTCGACTCGTTTCGAATATACGCTGTGGAGGCGGAAGCGAAGCGTCGAAACGCATTGGGAGCCTTGTTCAGAAAGCCTCGTGGGGATCTACTAGCTGCATCCGTTATGAGGGACCGTGATCTTTGGATCAATCGTGATAAGCGAATTGTGGGTTCTATTCCTGGTATCGAGATCGGAGATGTCTTTTTCTTCAGGATGGAATTGTGTGTGCTTGGGGTTCATGGCCAACCTCAGGCTGGAATTGACTATCTCCCTGGGAGCCAAAGCTCAAATGGGCAGCCAATTGCTACGGGTATTATTGTTTCTGGTGGCTACGAGGACGATGAGGACGCTGGAGATGAGATAACTTATACTGGGCATGGAGGCCAGGATAAGTTTGGGAAGCATTGTGTAAATCAAAAGCTTGAAGGTGGGAACTTAGCGATGGAGAGGAGCATGCATTATGGAATTGAAGTAAGGGTTGTTAGAGGGTTTAAGTATGAAGGGAGTATTAGTAGCAAGATTTATGTCTATGATGGTTTATACAGGATTTACCAGTACTGGTTTGATATAGGTAAATCTGGTTTTGGTGTCTATAAGTTTAAGCTGTCTAGGATAGAAGGACAGGAGCAAATGGGTAGTGCCATCCTCAAACTTGCTGGGAGTTTGCGGACTAAGCCATTGAGCGTGAGGCCAACTGGGTATTTACGACTTGATCTCTCAAAAGGATTAGAACATATGCCTGTCATGGTGTTCAACGATATTGATAACTTTGGCGATCCTGTTTATCATGACTATCTTGCGAAGACTGTGTTTCCTCCTCACTTGTGTAACCCTGGAAGTAGTGGAACTGGTTGCGAATGTGTTTCGGGTTGCGTGGATGGTTGTTTTTGCGCAATGAAGAATGGTGGTGAGTTGGCTTATGATCAATTTGGATTCCTGATAAGGGGAAAGCCCGTGATATTTGAATGTGGACTCTTTTGTAAATGTCCACCAAGTTGCCGTAACCGTGTAAGTCAGAGGGGATTGAGATACCGAATGGAAATCTTTAGGTCCATGCAAACTGGTTGGGGAGTCAGGTCACTGGATTTGATACATGCTGGTTCGTTTATATGCGAGTATGCTGGTGTTGCGCTCACGAGAGAGCAAGCTAAGATTTTTGCAATGAATGGTGATACATTGATTTATCCCAGTCGGTTTACAAGTAGATGGGCAGAATGGGGAGACTTATCTCGCATATATCCTGATTATGTGCGCCCAACATATCCCTCTCTTCCGCCTTTGGATTTTGCAATGGATGTATCTAGAATGAGGAATGTTGCTTGTTACATGAGCCATAGCACTGCTCCTAATGCGATGGTGCAGTTTGTACTGTATGATCATAACAATCTGATGTTCCCCCACCTTATGATATTTGCTATTGAGAACATTCCTCCTTTGCGGGAGATAAGTCTTGACTATGGGGTAGCAGATGATGCGACCGCTAAGCTTGCCATTTGCAATTGAAACTTGCAGCTGATGTTCTATGTTTTGAAGCAGCTACTTATGCGGACGAGTCGTTCAGGTACACTAATATTTGCAATTGATTTCACTAATCTTTCCAAGTGATGTTGTAACAACAATGACAGAACTGTCAGCTAGTGTCTGCTTTGTTGTTGTCCTTATTAGTAGTCGGCTATTTGTATGAGGGTAGTAGTACTCTGTTCTTCATATCACCAAATAATCCATACAAGTTTGGATTTTGACAGTGTTTCTTTGGCATTGAGGACTATCTTTATACTTTTTGTTTGACCAACTATCTTAGTTTCTCTCTTTCGGAGTTATGTAAAAACTTCTCTGTTCTATTTGTGTTTACAGTTTTATTTTGTTGTCTAAATGCTGCAGGGTGAGCCTTCATCTACTTCTTAGCTCTTAGTTTACGTTTTAAGCATGTTGATATCTGAGTTGAATTGACTGAAATTTGGCAAGTTTGTTCCTCGGTTATTGATTGACTATGTACTTGCCCGGCTGGTTTGGCTTAAGGCTTCTATTTCTTTATAGAAGTAGGAATTAAGTGTATGTTTCTACAGCACTTTCTTTTATTTCATGAACAGTCTCCTCAGTAAGAGAGGGAAAGTGAGCCCTTTTAAGAACTTAAAATAGTATTGGTCATATGCCGGTTTTGCATGCTTAATGTCCCCTGCATGACGGTATTTGTTCAAGATAAATAAATATGGAATTACGTAGTAGCTCTAAATAGGAAGTAATTTATATTGTAGATAACTCGTAATTAGTTCTTACCCTATTAGGTCTCCCACTTACGGTAGGAGTCTTATTTTTTGTCTATATGTAATTCTAGGGTAGTCAATCCTAATCAATGCACAGAAATCCTAATCTCAATATAGTGACATAGGGTTGCTCGCCATCCCTGAACATCTCCGTTGACATCAGCCTGAATGTGGTTCTAGTAGGTCTTTTCTTGGTTGAAGTGTTCAAGTACCTTTGTCACTGGTTTGATGCTTGTGTTCCAGAATAATTTCTTGTTAATGGAATGGACCACCATAGTCTTCAGTCGTGTCAATTATGTTTGGAGATTGGATTGAGTTGGTCACGCAGTGGTGCTTCTTGTAGAGTCCATTAGTTTCTCGTAAAATATCTGGATTGTTACTCACAATTTGTTAACGGACGTAGTGCGCTCCTGTGAGTATCAAGTGTTGTAGACGAGTTACTATATTGATATTTGATGTCAGTTCTCATTTTTTGAAACTTAATGTGCAGGTTGGAAATGGTTGGGGTGTCTTACTGCGGATTCGTCACTGTTTCTCGTAGCAGCAACCAAGTGTTTTTGCGGTCTCAAGACATTTTGCTTATGCTGGAAGTCCCAGATCAGACATTTTGCCTAGTAATTGTCTTTTGGCCTCAAGACTGTTACAACATTCAGAGGTTTTTCAAAGTAGCATCTGGAATCCGAGAGAAACAAGACACTGTGACGTCGTTAACCGACTCTTTAGACATGTGATTAACTGCCTTCTGCAAACATAGAATGGATTCTGGTACTATTTGTTTTTCTTATGAAGTTGAAATAGCAGTGGCTAGTTAGAAGTTGGTATAAGCGTTGTGTGTATGTAATAGTACTCTTTGGTATCTGGAATCCATGTACATCGGTTTTTCTATACAAATATCAGCAGCCTAATGGGCTATTTTCTGCTCCCGATAACTCCGCGGCGACTAATGATCTTATAACCTTCATTTTAAGACGAGCAAAGTTGAAAGCGTTATGCTGCGAATGCACTGTTTGATACACAATGTTGAATGCAACTTTGACAGTAACAATGCTCTTTTCTTTGTTCCGTATGTAACTTCAGTAGTGATATTATATATCATGTACAAGTAAAGTTTCTTGGAACAGCTTCTAAACTTGAGAGGTGACAGTACCATTTTTCTCCATTTCCCGCTGTCTTGCTCGCTCCATCTTCCTCTTCCGCCATTCTTCTAAAGCTGTGACACTTGAGGACATGTTAGTGACGTGCAACAGGAGTAATCAATATGACTTCAAAATTAAAGAGAGCATTGCAAATTAGCTTTTTGGTCTGTCTTTCTTGCAAGTGTCTAGTTTGCAGAAAAATGCAATGAATGTGCATGTTGTTGCATCGAGAACATCATGCTCTCGTGAAGATCATTGTCTTTGCTCCAGAGCTACCTTTCTAATCAGACGCACATGACATCCCAAAAAAAAGTTGAAACTAGAAAGCGGTCACCTTTGGTGCTAGCGCCGTCATTGAGAGTGCGGAGATCCTTTAGCCTTTTCGAGAGATCAACAGCAGCTGTTTGTGTCGGAGTCTCTTTCTGCTGAACCGTTTCAGGTTTTGCAAAAGATTCTTGCTGAATTTCCTTCACCTGGATGTGCTGGAAGATTAGAGCCACCTCTTCAAGATAGTATAATAATTATGTTTATTTAATATCTTTATATGACCTAATCGAGCATAGCATCTATTTCTACTTGATAACGTCCCATACAGTAATGCATGAGCTAAAATAGCACATTCAGAAGTTTCACATATCAGCAACACCGACATACCCTTTTTATAAGGTCCCAAGGTTGCATGGCAAGGCGGATCTCTTCAGATTCTTTGATGTATCTTAGTTGAACTGCATTTCAAATAATTTCCCAACATTAAATGATAAGTAATAACAGTCCCAAGTAGTAAAGACAGAAAGCATAGGAAATACAACTTCATCTGGACACCAGCAGTGCTAAAAATGAACTTTGAAACTCACAACAGTCACATAACAGAAGGATCACACGGATACACAACAACACAGGCTTGAATTGGTTGAACTTTTAAGTTCACTATTTGCCTTAGGCAAAAAACCGACAGAGGCCTTAGTCATGTACAGGTATCATCTATGAACCTCAGTTATCCACTTGCTAAGAAGCAGTCAGTCAGTCAGTCAGTCGTACTGTTCAAACATCAAAATCCAAACCATGACACTAGCTATAGCTGAATAATTTTGGTGAGGTTACCGCATTGTTAAAGTATATGACATATCCATAGACTCGAGTAATGGCTAATAATCGAGCATGTCAGACTAACTCCAACAAGAGATGTTTGATTAAGTTGATTGTAATATCTACAAATCTTATGCGGACGCTGAAAGCCTTAAACTATCAGCCCAAGTAGAATACCATACTAGTATGTATTTCGCCATCATCGTTGGTCAGGGTTTTATTATATAGCACTAGTGACTTGTAATAAGAACAAAAACATCGTCGCCTGAACATTTAGTGGACTACAAAAAAAAGTACAAAACTGGTTAGAAGATTTGTGAGAAAGAGACGAATGCAGCCACAAAAGGCTGAGCTTCAAACTAACGGGAAGACAATCTGAAGTTGAAATTTAAGATTGACTCGCACTTTCAACATACATACATATTCTGCAGGGTCTGTATCTAATAGTGGAAATCCCTGGTTTCATACTCAAATCCCCAGCTAAAGATGAGTAGAAAAAAGGCTCCCAAAGTCGACACAAGCAACAGTAATCTACCTAATTCAGAATTTACAGAGGAGCACAGACGGAGGACATCAACAACGATGACAATCTCGAAAATGTCGAACCGATAACCTAATTGATCATGCCAGAAAGAAGGCTGACCCAGTAGAAATGAAAATTCATCGGAACATTCGATGCCCAAAGAAGATTGAGAAAGGAGAAAGGGACCTGGAGTGAATTGGTTAGAAGAAGAGGATCGGATGCGGGGAGAAGCACCGGAGAGAAAGCTCTGCAGAAAGAAAAGGACAGTGACGACATTGAGCACAGTGAGTAAGATGGTGGCGCTCTTAAACGATAATCTCGTTCGCCATGGCTGTTGTATATCCATCTCTCTCTCTCTCTCAATCTCTCTCTCTCTCCAATAATCAAGCAGTGAAATTGGCGTGGAGAAAAATGGGGGAATTATCATTGATGTCAAAATCGATTTTATTGGTAGTTTGGTGGGTCGGGCCAGGTCGGGTCCCTTCCCAGGTCCCTCCACCCATCCTGCATACAGAGTTGAGTGCTAGTCGAGACGGTATGACTTGGGTCCAATCGTTGGGGGTATAATCAAGTGAAAGTTGAGACCGATTCGTTACTGGCGGTTCAACTTATCAACTCAGATACACTAAGGAACCCCTGCTAGGCAACATTCAGCTTCCTCGATCAAACGGCTGGACTTGTAAGATCGAGCATGTTGGTAAAGAGGCAAACTTCACAGCGGACGATGTAGCCAAAATGGGACACTCTGCTCGGCATGGGGAAATTTGATTCTCGTTTCCCCCACCTGGTGTTAGGGGCATGATTGAAGATGACGGCGAGGGAGACAATATTGTAGGGACGGGACCATCGTGATGCAGGCGAACGAGAATATGACAATTGAGTCTTGAGTTGTTTTAACTTCTCGTTTCATTTCATTTTCATACAAAAAAAACGAAATTATAAAATTCTCCTTTTTCGGATGATTTTTTTGAAAGAGCGGCAATCCAAGGAGTTTGCGAGAGGTCAGCCATGCATAATGAGGGATGGGATGATGATGAAGTGAAGAAGAATGCATTAGCAATTTAGAGGAATTGACCAAGTCAGAGATGGATCCTTTTACAAATAACGTCGTGAAATAAAAAAATGAAATAGAAAGAAAGAAGGGTTAAGGCAGGGTACCCAAATTTAGCAGAGTCTGGTGATGAAATTCACCTGCAATTTGCTAACTTCCCTCTCCTTTCTCCATTTCTAAATCTAGTGGTGGGGAGAAACAGAAAACCCCCACAAGACAAAATTTGCAGAAACAAAAAAGCAGAAACAAAAAAGGGAGAAGAAAACAGCTCTCTAACCTGTTGGATTTATAATAGGCATCAGGGCAGCTCTGTTGTAAGTAACCCTCTTTCCCTGCCTCGCCCTTTTGACACAATTGGGGAGGGTTTGATGGTGGGAGATTGAAGGGGAACAAATAATTACAAACAAATGGGAAGCGACACAGCGATGAGGAAAGTTATGGTGGTTGTTGACCCCAGCAGGGAAGCTGCAGGGGCTCTTCAGTACGCTCTTTCTCACGTCGTCACCGAGAAAGACGAGCTCATCTTGGTCCATGTCGAGACCCAGAACTCATGGAAGAACACCTTCTCGTTTTCCTTCCTCCGCCGCTCCGGCATCTCCATCCCTGCCCTCAACAATAGCAATGGCAATAACAACAGCAGCAACAACAATAATAATAATAATTACCAGTCATCAGCAGCAACGGGAGCTGATGGAATGGCAGAAGGGGAGGTTGATTTCTTGGAAGCAATGAAGCAGCTTTGCGAGGTGGCGAGGCCTAGGGTGAGGGTGAAGGTTGAGAGGGTTCAGATGGGAGCTAAAGACAAGGCAAGTGTCATCCTTTTCAAGAGCACCTCCATGGCTGTTGATCATCTCATCATTGGCCAGAAGAAGAGCCTCTCCAGCGTCTTGTTAGGGTCAGCAGCATTTCCAAATCCTTAGCTCCTGAAAATCCCAGATCCTAACTTTGAATGAAACCTGATTCCATTTCAATTTTTCTGTTTCCAGGAACACCAAATACAAGAAACCAGGAGGGTTAGGGCCAAAGTCGTTGGACACTGCAGAGTATTTGATCGAGTACAGCAAGTGCAATTGTGTCGGAGTCCAGAAAAAGGGGCAAACTGGAGGTTATCTACTCAATACCAAGACCCAGAAGAATTTCTGGCTTCTCGCTTAACAAACCATATCATCCAATCCATCCTCTCTACTGCATCCATCCAATCACAATAATATGTTTTTCTCTTTTCATTTTTGAGGCACTCAATCTTCAATTTCATGATTGCTTGTTGTTGAAGTTTATTTTTCCTTAAAATCCTTTATCATCAATGTTCATGTTTCTCATCTCACTCCATGAGAGTAAACATCATCGCCACCCCCTCTCCTGATAGTAGGATGATGTGAGAGAATCATTCATTTTTTAGTTGATTCTCCAACTTTGTTCTAATCTTTACAGCTATGGAAGAAAATAAAAGGTTGTGCGAGAAAAATGTTGTTCCCTTCTCATTTCTCTATTTCAACTGCAAATGGAAGTCAACAGAATGCTACCAGATAGGAAGAAAAGAAAAATTCAGTGCCAGCATCTGTTCTCTATTATTTAATATAATTCAATTTCCTTGTTTAGCAAGGATTTTGCATATTTGAACTGTTGACATTCAGTTATATCTAAATCTTAACATATCACCTTAATGGTTGGTGCGGGAAGAAGAAAAAACAAGCTATAAACAAAGAAGCCCTGAGGGAAGGAAAAAGGACACAACCGTGAGAGAGGGACGTCTACAGCTCGTCGTGCATAGGCTGCTTAAGCAGTGCCTGCATTTGGGCATCTGGATTTTTGTGCGTTTGAGCTAGATTTTTTAGACCATCTTCAACTGCTTCACGTCTGAAGTCCCCTTTCCCAGCCATGCCAGCCTTAATTGCAGCAGTGACCGTTCTCTGTAGCCTAAGTATTCCAACGCGCTTGGACACCACATACAGAACAGCACAAGAGAACAAGATAAACCCCACTGCAATTATCACCCTGTTCAAGCCAGAAACATAAAGGGTCATCCAGGAAATGTTAGTTCTAGCAAAAGAAACGGACTGTCATCTATGAATTGGATGACCCACTACCCAATCTGTACCTGTCAATAACATCCTGTCTTTGCATTGTGGAAAGTAGGTTTCGCGTTCGCATCAACAATGATCGATGACCCTTATATTCACTTTCAGCCTTTCTTAATACCCCCGTTGATTCGTCTGCAAAACTCATATGGAATCAGTCAGATAGATATGTCAGGATGGACAGAAAAGAGAGCATCAGATATTCAGATACTTCCTATTGCATTTATGCATTCTAAATGAGGTCTGAGCTGCATGTAGCATTAGCATTAGGCATGATGTACCACAAAGAATTTAATTCCAAAACTACAGTTCATGCAGGGATAAATAACGGCTTGACGTGAAACTAAGAATCCTTGGAGTGCAGCTGGTTTGACATGGATTAGCATGCTTAGAAGTTGTAACTAGGACATAACCATGGCTAACTACAATAGATGGCCATCTAAAACAGATACTTTGAATTGCTACATTGCTTTTTGTGCAATGAGTTACAAATCAACTGCAGATACATCTCAAGCCAAACGAAGCTAACACAACAAGAACTAAGAATCAAGCAAACACATACCAAAAGTCATAAGTGTGTTAGAACTCCTTTCCACTTCCTGAAACAAGGAATAATAAAGAATATCAGAGGGGAAAAAGAAGCTACGTACCACAAAAACCAAATCTTTTCATCATACTGAAGAAACATGTGATGAAGGAGAAGGCACATAACCTGAACCATCAGCTGTCGAGTACGTCTGAGGCTCTCTGTGATGCTTTCTGCTGCAGATGTCATCCCAGCTTTTGTCCTGGATTAATAGCGTGCTTTATATTACCAAATTGGATGAAGTGGAGGAAACTTCATCAATCAAGTGTCTTCTTCTAGAGTAGCAATACTTACTGAAGATTTCTCCTGCGGACTGTGGATTCTTCCCCGCCTCCTAAAAGCAGTTCTCTCTGAAAACACCAATGATCCAGTTATGGTGGTTATGTATAGACATTCTAACTCCCTCTTGATATGGAAACAACCAAGAAACGAAATCCAATAAGCAAAATGTGTTACAAAGATACAGCACCTCTTCCTGCGCAGCCTTCCTCATATTAGCCTTTGCTTGCAAATTAGCGTTCCTCAAACTCAGCCTCAAACTGTGTAAGAAAATCAGACAGATTTAACCCACTGGGGGACATGTGGGAAAAAAAACCAAATCGAGAGCAAAATGGGGCACCTGTGAGACTGTTTCTTCCAGGATTCGAAGAGCGACTGCGTGGATTTAACTTGATCGTCAGTGGGCAACTGGGGAGCCAAGAGATCAAGCTTGAATTCCAGCGATTGGAGGAGAGCTAATCCATCTTGCGCAAGGCCATTCAATCTGGGAAGGGAATTCTTTCCCTGTCCATCACCATCATCTCTGGATTTGCCGTACTCTTGAATCGATTTAATGTGGACTTGCATGGAGGCATACGCTTCGTCCCATTCCTGCTTCGCTTTCTCTACTGCTTCTACCACCTCGTCCATTTCAGCAAAATCCAATCAAGGCTCCACTCGTCTGTGTTTGGTTTCCAGGAAACCGTGAGGAAAAAGGAAAAACCTTTAAGAATCCTCGAGACGGAAATAGGTCGGTCAGTTTGGATCTTCCCGACTGGTGAATGGCTATGGTTTAACCCAAACCCAACTCTTTTCAACGAACGAAACCGAACCAAACTAAACCAAACCAAAGACTATACTCAAGCATGAATCATGATGCTGGAGGCTTCTGTAGCTTGACTCAACTCACTAGTTTAGTGAACAAATTATTTTGGTATTGTGTGCCAGCAATGCATCCATGTAGGTTGGCTGCAGTTCGTATTAAACACACAACAATTTCACCTCCATAATTCCTCGAAGACGATGAAAGTGTGATAGCTTTCGGACTCCTATCTTTCTTTGGCTCGTTTTAATATTTTGCTTGCGTAAAATACAGATTGTATCAATTATTGAATTTTTTTTTCCGCAAGAATCGAATAATAAAGAAAGAGAAAATATAAAAGATAGACTGTCATAATTTGAACTATTTTTCTTCGACTCTTTCACAAGTCTTTGAGTAAAAGGCTGATGACCGGACGTACAATTGCTTCATAATCTTTCGAGTTAATTCACCTAATCATTTCAAAATGATTCTTAGAAGCAAACATATCTTGATAACCTATGGAAATTGTTTTTACTTCTTTTATAAAAAAGTCTATCCAAATCTATCTTTTTCTATCCAACAAAATTTAAAGTATTTTTTTGATCGAACAAAAAAATTAAATCCTAACAAAGTGGTTTTGAGAAATTAATCTACCAGAAACAAAAATTTTGAGCACTTCCCAAGGTGATCAGGTATCAAAGGATAGAGTTCATATATTCCTTAATCTATCGAATATAACAGGGAATACAATTACAAAATTGCCTTCAACCCAGAGGATAGAAGTTCATAGATTCCTGCTACATTCCCTACAGCAAAAGATGCACCCAATATACAACACGACAAGTATTCCAATTTCCTTCCCATCTATAACACTCAAATGTATATTTACTTGTGAAACCAGGAAGTTGCCCTGTTAAAATTAGGAGGACCAGTACACAAATGGGACATCAGTGAACTAAGGAACAATCACTTTCTAAAGACAGATTGCTTGTGCCGAAATTCCGATGTTTACCATCTGCAACATTTGAAAGCTGGAAACCTCTGCTAGGGAGCTGGTTGATGAGAAGTGTCTCAAGCTGGCAGGCAATGCTCTTTCCTGGTACTATCAAGTAAAGAAAAGAGGCATTCTGCAGTCCCTCCTTTCCACGATGGGCTCGGACTCTTCCTTCAAGATCATCTGTCTGTTTGGCAGAATCACCGGAGAAAAACTGATTAGGATTCTGCAGCATGAATATGAGAGTGAACGAAAAGAGCAACGGGGAGCTCAAAAACAAAATTACCACTCCAACGTATAGTTTCTTGTCCGGTCTCAACATTACGTATACTGCTGAAGCACCAATTGTAGATGGTGGTGGCTGTTGCCTAGCATCAATGGCTACACAATGCACCACTTGGACATCCAAAATGTCCCTCTGCTTGTACAGCTCAATCAGCCTCCTCTGGCATATTATCGTGACGGCACTCTCAACATCTTTGCGGTTTGATAATCTGTTTTTTCTAGTTGAATCAATATCATGATCAAGATTTCCTGTTTCAGATCCATTAGATGAAGGATTAGCTTC
Source organism: Linum usitatissimum (assembly GCA_030674075.2). Classification (NCBI taxonomy): domain Eukaryota; kingdom Viridiplantae; phylum Streptophyta; class Magnoliopsida; order Malpighiales; family Linaceae; genus Linum; species Linum usitatissimum. Next base: position 7,672,219 of record JAUJYP020000285.1, on the reverse strand, counting down.
ACCGGAATCGTTAGCTTCTCCACCGCACGAAAACTGTCCTGGCTTTGTATCCTCTGCTGAATGCCCACCTATAGGATAAGCTGACAAGTACAAGCTTTCTGCTCTTTGGAGTACGGAGTCGGGGATTCCTTCGATCTTGGCTGTTTCAAAAGCTAGGCTCTCCCGACATATGCCATCTATCAGCCTCCAGGTTGGTTTCGGTTGTCCATCAACGTATTCAGTTCCCATTGCTTTATGAACAGTGTTCTTGGTATTCAGTGGCAAATCAAATATTCCATGGAGATGAGTAGAAATAATACCCAAACAACCAATTTTATCAAGTCTCTCAATAATACTTCCAGCAATGCATGTTCCCTTGGCTGTTTCAGTCCCTCGGCATATTTCATCCACGAGGACAAGGCTTTTTGATGTCGATCCACTCAGAATAGAGCGGATTTCGGACATTTCTACCTGAAACAGTACAATCCAAGTCACACATTTTGGCTGGACTAACAAAATGATCACTGATTCAACAAGTATCGTATAGTATGTGTGGTATTTTAAAGACATGATCCAATCCAGCACACGGAATAGCATCCCAGCATACCTGAAATGAACTTTTCCCATCTGCAGGACTGTCGTATGATTTCATGTGCAGCATAATAGCATCAAACTGAGGAATCACTGCTGATTCTGCAGGCACCATAAATCCACATATACCAAGTAAAGCAGAAGCACAAATTGATCGAAGCAAGCTGGATTTACCACCACCATTTGGCCCTGTCAACAGAAACAACGACTGCATGTCTACTGTGTTGTATACAGCACCACCTTCTGCCACATCGAACCAGTATGGAGTTAAGCCAATCAACTTCATGTGATATGCTTGTGCACCTTCCGAAGAAATCAAAGCCTGTTTGCAAAAACAATATGGAATACCCCAAACAAATCATGATTGAACAATACCTGTGGGATGTAATAACATTGTATATCAAAGAAATTATCCCAAGAAAACATTGCATGCGATTGTGACAGAACAGAACATTTAGAAGAGAAGAGTAACATATCTGCAAAATCTAAATTTCAGAGCTTCATTACCGTAAATAATCTTACAGAAAGTCAGAACTAATTACGAGTACAGTTTCACAAGCAAGACGGTAATACAATAAAAAAATTGATGTGATTACCTTAGGATTATCAAACCTAACAAGAGACGGAAAGGCCCATTTCCTACGCCTCCCTTCACTGTAATTGACCAATGAAGAAGGAAATCGTTGGAGAAATAAAGCAATAAATATCAGACAATAGTTTAAATTCAGATACATTCAAAGAAATTAATATTCAATCATTTTCAAAACAAATGCTTAAAAACAAGGTCATTCTTCAAAGTCTCCAACCTCACATGAGCAAACAATGCCTTTGCGATAACAAGTAACATTGAAGCAAAGACAAGGACGTTGATCTTTGTTTGCAACTCGGCAGAAAGTCCCCTGAGCAACTCCAAGACCTTTGATTTAGCCTTCTCACCTGCTTCGTGGTACCTGAAGTGATGAATCATATGATTAACCAAACAGTTATTGTCGACGATGTGACCACATTCAAAGCAAACATATAGGTTCTAATACTGTCCACCAAAATAACATACTTTGCTAAAGCATCTTCCACGTTCATAGTAGTAAACCATTCATCACCAACTTTTCTGCCTTTCGAATCTATAGCACCTTTAAGCTGTTTAATCTGCTCTTCTCCTAGAGTACCAGCCCATACGGCTGGTGCAAACCTTTTTCCCTTAAACCAAACAGATCCATGTTCTCGAGCATATAGTATTTCACCCTTTGGTCCACCAAAGGGGGCAGTTGTTGCTTTAATTCTTGATATAATTGGAATGAAATCTTCATTGACCTACATGAATGTTGAGACTTAAATAGTATCTCATGAGGTGATGCAAACATAAAAGAGAAGGCGGCCAAATGACTTACTGCCAATGACAAGGCCTGGGCTGCCGTTTCTACTTCTGCAAATTCCTCATGCATGTGAACTCTCTTTACACGTCCTTTCCAACAAGATTCCATTTCTTCAAAGAATTCACGTGGAATGACAGAAGAGCTACTTATTTTGTTGTCATTCTCTCCATCAAGAGATATCATTTCGCAAATTCTACCAGAAACCAGTTTGCATTCATCAACCTGGACATAAACAGGCAAAGCAGATGTTTAGAAACAGCACATTCTAGTCACAAGAAACTTCAATTCAGTCATCGCAAAGTGATAAGTATGCTATCAGTTGAAGGAAAGGACATTGTTTCTCTGCAGAAAGTTATCTGGTGAAAGCATAGGGTGTATCATCACGGAAATAAAACGCCAAGAATTTGAATGTCTGGTTTTAAAGATGAAACTTTAAGAAATCCTTTGTCTGGAAGACTTAATGCATGTTGTTACTTACAAGCCTCTCAAAGTCAATTTTCAATCCAGTGGCTACCCATGTAGGATCCATCAGAGATTTCAAAATACCATTAAGCTCCGGGTTTCTGTACATCTGCAATACTTCGTCCACAACATTTCTTATTCTGCAAAATTCCAAATGATTGGCTTCCCTCTGTTCAAGCAGCTTCACCAGCTGAAGTATGTCAAGAGAGAACACAATAGTAAGATAGGTGAAGAAGAAGGGAGAAATGACACTAACAGATCACTTACGAAGAGAAATAATGAATAGAAATATCCCAGGCAGATCAGATAGACAATATTGAAAAACATAAGAAAACAAATCTAAATAAAGATTTGGCCGGTCAGTAATTACCAGATTCAATTCAGAAACTGAAAAAACATTTCCTAATTTAAAAGGATAACATCAAAGAGAGTACCTTTGCAGATGAAATACAAGTGAAGTCTGGGATTGAGCATGTGACATTGCTCATGAGTTTACATGTTGCTGCGAATAAACGATGTTTATAAGCATAAGACAGAATCTAAGGGGTATAATTAGTCTATACGAGACAGATATGTCTAAAGACCACCAATTAAGTATAAACTATATTGCATACCATACTATGAAAGCTTAGTCCAAGTGCCACCTCAGACCAAATTCAATTGACTTCCACATTATTTGTAATCGATGTAAATTTTGGGCTGGACATAAAAAGATCAGCAAAATTCTACCCATTTCTCAAATTAGTTCATCTAATTTCCCTACATTTTTAATCTCCATCCATTATATTTTGTATAGACAGGAAAAAAGAAACTATTTTAGAGGCCTATCCATAACTGACCTTGAATTGTTGAAGCAATTTCATAAGCTGGAGGGTTTAGAAGAAGATCCCTGACATACCTGCATTCACAATTTATCAGATAAAAGAAACCGGGGGGGGGGGGGGGGGGGGGGGTGGGAGTGCGAATGAAGCAGACATTAAATGAAGCAATGAAGCATACAAGCATACTCACAATGCAGGAAGACCTGTACAACTTGACGGTAGTAACACCTTCAACAGAGAAGGTATTCCTTCTGTAGGTATAGCACCTGTGATACAGATACACGCCATCTTAATGCATAAATAGCAACCTTGGATCAATAGCAAAACCTGAATATAAAGATTTGCTCTTATACTGACCAATTTGAGTGGCTGTTCCAAGATGTAGAGACCGAGGCCTGCTGTCCGACAACACAGTGACATTTCGGAATGCAACTTCATCACCGAGTCCATAAAGCTCACTGACCTGACATATGAAAAATGAGATGATAAATTTCCAAAGCAACAAAGAGACAATGAGTATCACACATCAATGAATTGTGGACATCCATTAGCATGGTCATCGAACTTCAGCTTCAGCATGAAAAGTTATCATAGAGAGTAACAGATCTTAAACAGTGATGTCACACCTTAAGCAATAACTCGGACACAGGATCACCTTCAAGCCACTCAAAGTGTCGAGAGCTACATTCCCCCCACACCAAGCCACCCTTACCAAATTCTCCCCAGCGAGAAGTTCCTAGGAAGTATTGCCATGAAGAGTTACAATACTGAATGAATAATGAACAAAAGACAACATCATTGAGATCTAATTTAGAGAATGTAGCGATAATGAAAAGAAGGAAAGAAAAAAAAAGTGTAGACAGAGGAACTAGTCAGACAAGCTTATAAGTTAGACCAAAATTTATATTTCGAAAAGTGGAGCGAAAAAACAGATTAAAACTTCATTATAACGTACAGGCAAACAGGACATATAGTGCAAACCTGAGGGGTTGTGTTTCAATGATTTGTGAAGGAACAGATGATGGTACTGACATGTGCGCAGTTTGGCAACCAATGCTTCTTCTGTTAAACCATCCTCTAAGGAATATGTTTTCATAGTTTCTAAGACAGATGTCATGCAATAACCCCTAGCTGAATGTGATATACCTACACGTTTCAAAGAAAATATTGAGAAACAGTGATCCCCTTGTGGAAGGCTAAAATAACCATAATTTGCAGTTACACAAACCAACTACAGGCATTGGTTCAGGAAAGTCCAGATCATGATCAGCACCAACAAGTCCAAATACATATGGACTACCAGGATGGGCATGCCTGAATTCATAGAGGAAACAAGGTCAAGCTGGTAGAACAAGGATGGCCATGACCAGGCAAGGATAACTACAAATGTACTAAGTTAGCCTGAAGTTCTTAATGCCGATAACACAGGGGCATATGTCAACTTTCACGCAGAGCATTGACTGCCCATAGCCCTTACCCAGATATAAAACGATCTTTCCGAGAACGAGCTGTCGTTGGACCTTGAACTTCTTCCACTATGCACTGCAAAGAAGAGGAAACCCATCATCGCAACACCGATGAGTTGGATACCATTAGCAATAGTTGATTGCTACACAAAATAAAGTATACACTTACTACTGAGTACCCGTTCCTTGTCAAGTCATCTAAAGTTTGCCGAAGGTTCTGCAGAAGATCAGTTACCAGGACTAAGAAAACTATTGACCCAAATGATAAACCAAGTGGTCAATCTACCGCTTTACCAACAAAAACAGGAAAACAATAACAAATAAGATGGCATCAGAAACCTCTAATCCTGAAGAAAATATGGCAATCCATGGGACTTGAATTGAATACATAAATAGACCGAGCAAGAAAATGAACATGAAACAATACCACAACTGGGCAGCCAGCTTTAGGAATGCTATCAGAACGCAATCCTCCAAACGGGTTTAACCCAGCGTATTCCACAAGAATGCAAGCATCTACCCCAACAGATTCATAAAAATCTCCAACCTGAAAAGATAACTTGTTAGGCACATTTGCGAGTTTGCATATTATGAAAACACAGAACTAAAGGAAGTAAATCGATTGCTACTGAATTAGTAACATACTCTGCATAGCAAAACCTCACGCGGAAATCTGGACTTGAACTGTAACATTTCCCAATTTAGATTTCCTTCCTTCAAACTGCATCCAGAAAATGGCTGTCATTTAGATTTTGTTCTAAAAGGTTCACATCGGCAGACATAAATCTCACAAAAGGAGTTAACACCATTCCAGCCCTATATTACCTACTGTGTGCACAAGTTTAATCAATAAAAGTATGCATTAAGATCATAAAATCAGAGCTAACCTCCCATTTCTTAGGTTTGCATCCACGCCCAACAAATTGGTGTACACAAGCCTATTGATAAGATGAAGAGTAGAAGGCTTCCTGCAGTTCTCCAGCTTCTGTAACATCACCGAGGATGAGTCAAAACTCAAAGCACACTCAACTCAAACAGAAATGCGGCACTTACAAATGAAACAGCTAGCTAGCTACCACACCTCCTTCCACCACAATAAGTGGGTTAGGTCCTTCTCAGCCAAAGCATCATCCAATGCCTTAAGTTTCCTGGTTGGTCTTGAATTCCCCTTGGATACCTTAACATCTTTAAAGCACTGAACCCCTTCTCCAACCCTCCTTCTATGGCTGATGAATACAAACTATCAGTGCCAAAACCTAATATCCAAATTAATCGTTCCTTTTTCCCCCAATATCAAAGGCAGCAGATATATTCAAATTTCATTCTGAACATCAGCTATGGAAGGAGCCAATGCACATTACAGTGGGTGTACAACAACATAGCTCGTTGCAGCATTGCATGATATAACTGGATTCCATATCGTTTATAACAAAAAGAGCAGTTCCTTAAAATGGCATACTAGTATAAAATGAAATGAGAGCAGGGGGGAGAGTAAAGAAGGAAATTACAGAGTGGGAAGGGAGTGACTGAAGGAGCAGTAGGTGGAAGAAGGGGAGCGGAGGATGGAGAAGAGGGAGAAGGGCGAACGACACTTGGGTAGAGAAACCACAAAGTTTCTACTGGCTAGCCAGTACATGATATTAGTTACTGCGCAGAAGAGCAGAAAGAGCGAGCTTTTCTTTTCGTCTTACTGTAAGAACATGACAGTGGCTTGCTCTCGTCGGAAAGGACAATTTTGCCTTTGGGAAAGTTGAAGTGTATCAATGAGAAGAAAGGTTGGTTCAGTAAGGATTTCCAGCACCTTTCTTTTCTTCCCCCCTCAAATTTTAGGGTTTTTGGGGATCCTAAGCGTCTGTTCGTAGTGTCATCTGTGCTTCTGATGTGTGCTCTTCCCGCCACGAGAAATTAACAAACGGAAGCTCCCATTTCTTTCTCTTCTTTGTTAATATTTTTTTAACTCCAAAATATGTTTTATGTCACATTCAACCAAATGACACTCGTACTTAACAGAATTGGTGCACTTTTTAGAAATAAGGTTAGAATTTAGGTTTCTTTTTAATCAAGATATCCTACTCTTTTTTCTCTATCCGAGTATTTCAATTAAGTAGAAATAAATAATGAAATACAAAACAAATTAAAAAATAAAAACTAGAAGCAAAAAACAAAGTAAGAAAATCAAAAACTAACACGAAACTAACAAAACCAAACAAAGAAAGACAATCTACCTAGCTTGGGTGTTGATGTACCGCCCTTATTCAGACTGCTGAGAAAGAGTATTAGGACCTGAGCAGTTCCAGCCTATTGAATTCATGGTTCCGAACAGGTCACTCCCGGCTCGAGGAAACCAATGGAGTCCCAAAGAGCTTTACCCACAATCGGCGAGAAGAAATCAATCAGTTCTTATTTTTTGGTGATGACCTCTCGCTCAAGATGCCACAGATTGGCCATCCTTACCTCGAACCCGGTGAAGTTGTAGGGCCAGCTAGTAAAGAGGGTTTCGACCCGACCTAAGGTGTAATCCGATGTGGAGGCTCGGGAGCGTCGAATTCTACGTTCACGTCATCGTCAATCAGGGAGAGATTCATGGTTGTTGTTGTTGTTGTCATGATGGTGGGAGGCAGAAGGCTGAAAGCGATGGAGAAAATTGGGAGGGAAAGTTTGGAAATCGGCTCCCAAATCACATGTCCAAATCACTTATCCAAACCATGTGTCGTCAATGTAGTAAGAATCCAACCAGAGATCGAACCGGTCCACCTAGAAGTTACAAATCAGTGATATTGAGAATGTGGGGTGGTTAAGCATGATAACTATACGGGTTTAACAACTGAGCTTGGACGTTCAAAGAAGTAGTTATTCTCTAATTTGAAATAGATGGTCTGAAATAAGCTTAAGGGGGTGGAAGGAGAAAACTGTGTCAATAGTAGCAAGAGAGGTTTTAAATTAAGTCAATAGCCCAAGCTCAACTTTTTATGGGATCATTAATGATGTCCACAACTTGATCATGACTTTATGGTACCAGAGAGGAATCGAAAGGCGGATTCATTGGCTCCAACGAGAAGAGTTATTGTGTTTGAAGTCAAAAGGTACGATGAGTTTTCGAGATTTAAGGGGTTTTAATAATGCTTTACTTGTGAAACTGTTGTGGAGCTTGCATTAGCGATTGACCTCTCTCATTGCTCGGATTATGAAAGCTAATAAGTATTTTAAACATTCTTCCATTTTTAAGGCGGAGTAAGGTTATGAGTTGAAGTCCAAGTTTTATGTAGTGCAGCCTGTTAAGTGTTCAACATTTTCTTTGGAGTGGTGTTCGATGGCGGGTCGGAAACGACTCTATTTGTATATGGGTCACCGATGGCTTCCATCCGTGCCACGATAATTTTGTCTCTTCAGTGCCGAATGGCCTTGTTGTTGATGCAACAGTTCAAGTGTTGGTTGATCCAACGACCGATTAATGGAATATTGCTCTTATTGAAAGTTACTTTCTGTCAACCATAGGCCAGCCAAGCTATTTTGCAAATTCCTCTTTGAGATGTTGGCGAACCTGATTGTCTCATTTGGAAATCTAGGAGTACATGCAATTAATCGATGTAGGAGGCTGACTAGATTCAAAGTTCAGAAAGGTATTACTCTGACTGGTCCGTCGGAAGTTTAGAAATGTGTTTCGTCGTTATAGCTTTCGTCGAAGGTGAAGCAGTTCCTATCTTGCGAAATATCCTTCCTATAGGGGATAACATGTTGATATTGCTAGGACTTATAATAATTATCTCTCCCTATCTGCATGCTTTTTGAGTGAATACTAGCTCATTTGTGTTTCAATTCCTTAAGGTTTTGCATCTTGGCATTATATGCCTAGACCCGTTCACTTGGACCGTTTCGGTCCATTTGATATGTTTCTTTGTAGCATTTGTTATCCACATGTACTTTTGAGACATGTGGTCTGGCTATGAGGCTATGGACGCGAATTAGGGCACGGTTGGAGTTTTAATTGAAGGACGATGCAAGAATTGGTGAAGAACAAGGGCTGCAAGTCGTGCACCTATGCACGTCGTGCATGCCCTAACATGGAATTACCTCACAGCGGAAAAGGGATGCACGGCGTACATACATGTGTGTCGTACACCTCCCAGTTCCGAAAATTTCCATATAAAAGGAGCGGTTTAAGGGAAGAGAAAAGGGATTCTTCTTCAACAATTCCCATGAGTTTTTCCCCGATTTTCCTCTGCAAAAACCTCCATATTTCCATCCCAAGAAGTTCGATTGAAGATCAGAAGAAGTTTCCATTGAAGATTGAAGCTAAGATTGAAACTAGAAGGCTAAAAGCGAAGATTGGAGCGAGATCGATTTATTATCTCTTCATTCAAGATGGTGGTTAGGTCTTTTTCTGTTTTCTCTTCTTCTAGAGTTATGAGTAGTTAAATCCTTAGAGTTTTTTATTGGGATGTAGGAATTGAGCCATGATACTCTCCTTAAAAGTATAGAGTCAGAGATTGTTGGATATTTGGATTTGAATGAAAGATTGCTTTGATTGTTGGTTTTTCAACCATGTTCTTGTTATAACTTGAATTAGGTCAAATCTATGAAATCTTTTGTTTGATCGACTCTAGAATTCATATGATTAACAATGTAAGATAGAAGGAAGTTATCAGTGGATTAAGCCAATAGCTCGATTATACCTTTCGTGTTTCTTTTGGTTTTAAAGGTTGTTCATCGAGTTATTGGCAGGCGCTTTGGTTTGCATCCAATGGACCAAGTTGGATGTAGGTATCAGTAGTTTAGGTGTTGATGGACCAAGTTAACACTATTTTCAATTGATTGTGATTTTTTTTTATTCAAAGAGAGCATTTTATCACTTTGTAGAACTTCTCCGTGTTTATTACTTGTTAGCCTAGTTGAGGGGATATTAGTCTTGATTGGGAAACTAGTAGTGGTAATCCGCGTGCATGATCGTACCGCGGATTCATACGAGTAATAAGAGGAGTTATATTATTCAATCTAAGTCGAAAATTTGTCTGATTCGACTACTATAGGAAGTTGAGCTTAATGAACCATCCCTTCCAAGAACTTGTTTTCTCCTTCAGTTCAAACCTTAATTGTTAGTATTAATTAAATTAGTAGTATAATTAGAAACCCCTCCCAATTTATTCAGTCTAGACCATGCCCGTCCCAATTTATTCAGTTTAGACCGTGTTGATAAGTTTGAGTAAAAGCATAACGAGAGGAATCCTTGGACACATACAACACTTGTGTTTTCGAGATAACTTCACATTTATTTTGGCGATCAAGTTTTTGGCGTCGTTGTCGTGGTGAGGTTCCTATGTTGCAAGTAATGGAGATGAAGGTTGGAGTTCATATCCTAACCAACACCAAGATTATGAGCATCAAGGTCCACTAAACTACTACTGACCTAGCTATGATGGAGAGCAACAACAATGGAATAACTTTGGGCAAGAGCAATGCGAATTTGGGGTGCACACCAATCGCCAACACCTTTCTACCCAAACTCACCTTCAACTTACTATCACCAACGCTCACATTTAACCTACTTTAACCAAGGCTACAATCAAGATCATCCACCTTTTGAAGATCAATTCTCAAGACCCGATTATTCATATCAATCCCCTCCTTCTGTGCATGAGCAACTCCTTGGGCAAATTGAGGAGAGTCGCTGCCAACTAGAGATATTAAACGAACAAACTTACCTTTTGACACGACTTATGGAGGAACTTCCTCTCCTACCACAATTGGAAGAGGTTGAGATGAATGATTATGAGTTGGGTGTGTCATTCGAGGAAATGGATGAGGAAGTGGAAGCATCTTCAATCACCAAAGACCAACCAACAATGCATGATGACAAAGTAGAGGGGTTGGAAGAGGAGGAAGCTTCCTCCTATGAAGACCACCTACTTGAATGATATTTAGGATTGGAGATATATACATGAGTCGATGGGGAAGAAGGTGAGTCAACAATATACCTTGAAGACTTCTCAATCCCAAAGGACAAATACACGATCATGATGGTGAGCGGAGGAGTTAGAAAAGGAAGAAGTCCTTCCCTTGAAGACTATCTACTTCGATTGTTTTCAGGATTGGAAGTGTACGGAAGATGGTGTGAAGAAGAAGTGAAGGCATTTACCTTCCTTGAAGATAAGCTACCTCTTTTTGATGTTGGGGTAGAATCGTAGAAGAGTCGGAAAGGGAGGATAGTTGAGAGTGGAAGGAAGAAGTACATGAAGATATGAGGCCTCCCAAATTTGAAAATGCACTTCCCATTGAACAACCCATCATTTGGCATTTTCTCGAATCGTGGTTCCAATGACACCAAACGAGAACCTTCAAGACTCATGTTTGGTTTTGAAGTACCTATGTGAGGAAACTCACAAGAAGTACTTCCCACATTGGTCTAGAACATACTCCTCCATCACGGGACCACCCTTGGATGATCTCACCGACTGCCCGAGTACCACCATTAGCTTTTGGAGCATTGTAGAGCTTGATGTTCACTCACCAACCTACCTCTACCCTCCTCAAGCATGCACATTCACAAGGAGGAAGCTGCAATGAGGAAAGAGTTGGCACTCACCACCGCTTCCGCTCATCCATCTCTCTCTAAGGATGCTACTTGGCATTCAACTCTAATCCTTGAAGAAGCTAATGGAATTCAAGGAGGTTAAATCCAGGTACCGTCTAGCTCAAAGACGAAAAAGAAAGAGCACTATTGGGAAGCAACCCTTGCGTATCCATTGTTAGAATAGAGAATAATAGAACAAGTATTGTTGGTTTGTGTGTCTTGTGGTATGTCTTTTGTGTCAGTCTTGTGATTGAGTCGAGTTTTGAGTCCGTTGATAGTGTCCTAAATAAATTTTGATGCCTTCCACATTATATATTTTGCAAGGACGTGAAAATTCTAAGTGTGGGGGAAATTGGTTCTGATTGATTGATTGGTTAACCCTCGTGGTTTAATTGGACTCTTGTTAACATATGATAACACTTGTTACATCTATCACTAGTACATGTGTCTATGTTATGATTGGTAGGTTTCAAAATGGTTCTTCTATTACATCTCGCCACCCGACTCCATTTCATCAACTCACCTCGGTATCAATTTCTCTCTTCTCTTCTGTGACCTCTTTGGAGGTAATATTGTGGGGTTTTTGATGAATTATGGTGCGAGTTAACTCACTTGATTTCTTTAATTGAACCCTTGTCGCTAAATATTTAAAATTTCCTCTTACACTTGAATACTTTGGATGTCTTGGATGCATGTTTAGAGTAGTATTGCTACTTGAGGGTGAATAAGATGCATGATAGATCATTTTGGGACAGCCACCCGTTTTTCTCGAAACGAGTTTAGAAGAGATTTATACACTTGGTTATTCCGTCTTGATGTCTACCGACTTTATGAATAATTAATTCCCCTATCGAGTTTTCTCTAGTTGTTTAAATTCATGTGTGACTAGATGGTCGTAATAAGGTTTAAAAGAGCCCAATGTGCCCAAAATTTTCGTGGGGGTTTAGATGCGATTCAACACGCATGGCGACCTTGAGTCCGACGCCTGTAAGCTCCTCTCTTTAGGCTTCTCTTCTCACCTCTTCCTAGTCGTGGGTCATGGTGTTTCGAGTGAACTCGGTCTATGTGGATGAGAGTCTTAGCCCTACCAGGATCTCAACTACCCCCATTTGGAAATATATCTCAAAGCTATACAACTTTTTGAAAGATGGGTCTGCAAGTATTGAGTAATTTAATTAACCCAAAGTGCTTAGCATAACATGTATAGAAAAATTATAAAATAAGAGGGGAGTGCTTTGAATGGGATACTTTTTAAAGTAAGCACTCCCTCCCTTAGGACAGGAAAAATACCCGGTCAAGACCATCTGTTTTGAAACTATGTGATAGGGGGAATGTCTTTTTGTCAATAAGAGTTGAGTGGTACTAACTATATGCATAAGTTTGTTCTTTATTTGGATTAGAAGATTCTGTAAATGTAACTGTGTGGTGTGGTGATATAAAGTTTATTTTTGGCACCGTGAAGTAGGCTTGAAATGCAAAGCATGTTATTTTCCTTTCACCATGTTTCGAGTTTATTTAGAGTTTGACTAGTAGAGTTGCTTGAGGACAAGCAATGTTCAAGTGTGGCGAGATTTGGTAGTGCTAGGATTTGTAGTGATTATCTCTCCCTATCTGCATGCTTTTTGAGTGAATACTATCTCATTTGTGTTTCAATTCCGTGTGGTTTTGCGTCTTGGCATTGTATGCCTAGACCCGTTCACTTGGACTGTTTCAGTTCATTTGATGTGTTTCTTTGTAGTATTTGTTATCCACGTGTACTTTAAAGACATATGGTCTGGCTATGAGGCTATGGACGTAGATTGGAGCACGCTTAGAGCTAAAACGGAAGGATGATGCAAGAATTGGTGAAGAAAAAGGGTTGCACGCGCGTGCACCTATGCACGTCGTGCATGCCCTAACATGGAATTACTTCATGGTGAAAAATGTTGCACGTCGTGCATACATTCGACACTTGCGTTGTCGAGATAATTTCACAATTATTTTGGCGATTACATGTGTAAATGTAATAATCGCCATTGGGATTTTTGTCCTTTTTGTGGCCTCCTGGAGTTGTGAATCCATTTCTTTCGTTATTGCCAGTGGACTAGGTAGATATGGGGTAACTCGGAGATTGCACAGTGTTTTGACTTTGGCAATTTAGTTGATTGTATGGAATGGATGAATGGTTCTCCTCGACAAGGTGTAAAGTCTCTACATTGTAACTGAAAAGTTGGGTTATGCTCTTATGGTTATTGTGGAAAAAGAGGAACCATATGTTTAATGGGTATTGGCTGCAAGAGTGTGACATTGTGATGTGAGCAGCTCAATCCTTACAAAGGTTTAAGGAAAATCAGGTTCAAAGTGGGAGGTCGATGATGGGGCAGCTGGTGCTTGATGGGAGTGCCATCGACCGGTTTTTCCAAGAATAACACGTACGCGACTGTATGTGTTCGATAATTTTGGAGATTGGTGTTTGTGTGGTTATCATAAATGAAGTTGGACGATTTATGATGGCGACAGTGATGACACTTGGGCTTTGCTTGTTGAGAGCCGACAATGGCCAAGGTTGTTGCGATAGAGTGTGGGTTGCATATGGGTTGGCATCATAAGTTCTCCCATGTTGTTCTGGAACGTGAAAGATTGATTGTGATGTCGCGGTTGAATTTTGTGGAAGATAATAAAACTGAAATTAGGATCTTATAAATTCAGGACCTTCTTACTATGTTTGGCCTTGGAAGTTGGCACCATTGTCGAAGAGAAGTTAATAAGATGGCCTATATTATGACTCATAGTAATAATAAGTATTAGAATTCTTTTACCAATTTTCTTGATTGACCCGCTAAAGCTAGATGGTGTATATTACTCACTAGAATTCTCCGACTATTTGGATGGATAGACTACCAATTTTCTTGATTGACCTGCTAAAACTAGATGGTGTAATTGTTACGTGCGAGGACTCTTCATGAAATGTGGCTACTGTTTTACGTTTGGGTTAGGATTATAATTGTTATGGCCATACGTTGAGGCTCCACCAATTCTACTCTTTCTCTCTCAACTGGTTCACCATCTTCCGTACACCTCCAATCCCAAAAACACATCTTATTCTTCTCTATTGTTTCCCACAACAAAGAGAAGGAGCCGGTGCATTGCCTGGTTCGTCTGGCGAGGGGACTTTTTCCCTCATCCTACTGGTTATAGCCTGGCCATATACAAGATTTTTGGGGTTTTACCCTAAATGTGTCCTTGTGGTAATAGATTTGTTACTGTATCTTTGATTTTGGATCCTAATCCCTAATTTCAAAATAGGTTGTGGAGATGAGATCTTGATCGTATTTACCCAGATCTAGGGTTTGGAGAGCTCCGTGGAGGTTGATTACCGTCGGGACAACACACGACTTGTAGAATGAATCCCTAACGAAAGCTTCGTTTGCCGATGGTAATGTATTTCACCTGCGCGTCGGTGTAGAAGAGTCGGATGTTTCTTATTCCGTTGGCTTGCAGGAGTCCCACCACCGTTGTTGGGAGTGGCAGGTTGTTGGCTACTCTACCGTAGTACACTCCCACTGGTACATCATCTGTTGGAAAACAAAGGCCTACAAAATCAAGCTCTTCAACACTTAATCAAAGATCTTTGAATTAGTATAATGGCTGAAGGTCGTAAACAACATGGTGTTGGCAAATATGTGTTCGTTTAGATAAGGAGTCAATACATCAGTGAATTGTGCTAGAATCATGAAGGGCTCAAATCATTGGGTAATGAGCTGTTTCTTTTTATGGTGAACGAGGCTAAAAGCTTCCCCACATCTTATTACTGGCTATGAATTGTTCATATACTAGATTACAGATTTATATGTGTGATTGTGTCCTTTTCGTAACTACATTATGATTATCTTTTTTTAATGGAGGTTTTTCCTAAATTACTGATTTATTAGTTTTGACTTTTGTTTCTTACACACGCCTTAAGGGGGTTTTCTGCGGCTCCCACCTCCTTGTTCCCGACCAAAACCCACTGGCGATGGTATAACCACCGTACGGTGGGTGGTGACTGACGTGGTTTTGTGAAGATGATGGTTAATACCAACGAGTTGTTAGTGTAGTGCTGTTAGGGGGTTGCACTTGGAAGGGTGAATTAAGGTTCAATCTCTTACAACAACATTGGGAGAGGAGCAAAAACTAACCCCCGAGATAATTTCTCGACTTAATCAGTCACTTAGTGGGTCGAGTACAAAGTTTACACCAAAAAATGAAGAAGGGAATTAATTCCATGTTAAATGGTGTTAATTATGGTAGTTTATGATAATTTTATAAAAATTAATTAGAGGAATTAGTCTTTATAGCATGAATCAATTTGTGGTAGTTAATTCACAAATTCTAGTTATCATTTCAAATATTTAGTTCTCATTATTGTATGAATAAATGGTCATTTCCATAAATTTGTTAATTTTGGTAAGGAATTTGTTCATTAGCAAGCTTGCATGTGTTACCACCCAAACTTCTTTTCACCACATCCTAATTTCGTTTCTTTTGTTTTAGTTTACTTTAGATTGTTACACTATTTTGATAATTCCTTTATGGAGCTCTTTCATCCAAAAAAAAGAATGGATATTAATTACTATATAAACACTACAGTCGACGTGAGGTTTATAAGAAGTACAATAATCAATTATATTTCAATATTTGCCCTTGCCTTACTTTCGTGTCCTTACTCTTTAGTAAATTTCAATTCCAGCGTACATTACCAAAGCTATCACGATTATTCGATAATTACGCGCTCTGAATCAACACATAACACTAACACTTATTTAAGATTAATATTATGTTACAGGTTCCGATAAAAAAACACGAAGTTACTACATTGACTATCCTGCAATAAAATAACAACTAAAATCTCAGCTAGGATGTTGACAATGGATACCACATGCATAAATTTATAATAAGTAGACTGAGTAACGAAAAGAAGTAATCGAAAGTCTTTTTTTAAAGCATTGCATGGGATAAAATTGTAATCTTTTAACTGAAAAAAGATGCATGGGCAATTTCGTCTTTCAAAATTTATTTTAAAAAATTATTATTATTTTATATATTTTTTAAAGAGGTCCTCTCCCACCTACCCGCCACGGCGAGTTTCCGATGACCGTGTGATGACTCTCCGACGCGTTTTTACAGACATCCCGATGACTTTTCCGCGATAGTTGTAAACAGGTTATAATTGTTGTAACATGTTATAATCATTAGTAACAGATTACACAAATTAGTAACATGTTATACAGCTTGATAACATATCATAATTGTTGTAACAAGTTACAAGAGTAATAAATTATGATCATTAGAAACCAATTACCCAATTTATAATCTGTTACATGGCTTGCTAACAAGTTATACTGTTTGTAATAGGTTACACCTAGAACACAGTGATGACAAGGAAAAAAACGGAAGTTGTACGACAGAAACACATATCACTCCTCCCCTTTCAAGCTTGTTGGCCGCGACTCCTTTCTTTCTTAAACCCACCACTCTCTTCGTGTGCAACAACTTAATTGGAATATGAGGTTTAATTTTTGACAGGAGGCGATTTCACATTCTTCATATGTTTCTAACAATGGAAGGCAACAAATTTTTGGAGAAGATAACAAGATGGCGACAAAAGGTATTGATTTCAAGGAAGAGAGATGTGGCCTTATGAGTTTTAAACGGTGCCCTTCATTAAGGATTTTTTAGGTGGAGTAAGACGTCGGTATTGGAAACGATGACGGCGATAGATGATGAAAACGAGACGAAGAAGATGAAGAGTTGAAAGGGAGCGGTTATGGTTCAAAGTTAGAATTTGAATTTTTTTTATGATTTTTGCCCTCATATTTTTTCTAGCCACCAGATCAGATCTAATATTTTTAATGACTGTAATTAACAATTGAAATTATTCAAACTTAAATGTTTGATTTAAACTGGGAGTATGAGAAAACCAACTTAATCCCGGCTTTCCCTAACATAATGGTCATGTAAGATTACATATAATCAAATGTTATGGTAATAAACCTGACAATTTGTTATACCCACTAAGGTTAGTTTTCTCTCCTTAATTATAGGAGCCTCCCCTCAACCGTAGGGTTTTTCACAAATCACCGCCTCCATCGAACGACAATCATCACAATAACCGCCTCCATCGAACGGCAATCATCACAATCACCACAATTCATCATCCTCGATTGTCATCACCATCATCTATCATCACCTACACAACCATCCATATTCGCATAACACCCATTTCGCTTCGAACCCAATACATTGTCGATGCCACCACTATTTCAACCAAATCCTCATCAACGACCGCCGCCAAGATTACTACATAAGACTCCTTGGCTCAATCAAAAATGCCTGCGAAGAATCAACAGCAACTCGGTGCCTACAAGGCCGTTGCCGGTGGAACACACCGGAACCGGATGCCGACTGGGAGCACGACCGCGCAACAATTTGAGATCACAAAGGAGACCCTTCCTCTCGACGCCGACCCAAACCTCGTTACAGTACATGTCCAAGTTCTTTCACTGTGGGATAGCAACGACGAGGAACTACCACTAAAGGAAATTGCTTCGCCACCACAGTCACACAAATTTCTTCTTTGCTTGGTGGGTCATTTCATGGGAGAGAAAAAAATCAATTTTCAAGGTATGAAACGAACTCTAGCACTTTTGTAGAAATCGAGACGAAAGATGGTGATCTCTAGCCTAGGTGAAGGCCGATATCTGTTTCGTTTCATATGACACTCGATTTGTCGTGTTTATCATCCTTATTTAAGCGACATTTCATACATAATGGTATTGCTTTAGGTAGAAGTTTAGAATGTTTTATGCATTTTAATCTTTTATCTTGATTTAGTGTCTTGGACCTGGTCAGGGTCCATTTGAGGTCGTTTTGGAGTGTTTTTTATAGATTTCAAGTATATAATGACACGAGGTGTAACATGTCGGCCAGATGGTACCGAAAATACCCATTAAATTAAATTTGTACATGGTAATGTACCGATTCATGATAAAATGTAATATTAACCAATACATGATGTTGTTCTCATGGAACAACACAAGTCTTATATAATGTTAAAAACATGAGTTAGCAAGTAGTGGAAGCAATTGAGTCTAGCCTAGAAGATAAGGATAATTATCATGGAAAGAAGAACTCACGTGCATGCATGCATATACTACCTCACTTCATGACAACAATTTCATTTGTCTTGTTTCCCACCTCTTCATCCCTACTTATCCTTTTCTTTCACTCTTAGAGAAATGAGCCGTAGCATATTGTAGGATAAGGCTAAATATGTATACTTTATGAATGAAAGAACATAATGCAAGAGTATAAAAGGGGTCATACCCCCATTTAGTTAAAGGCACATACACAGCGTAGCTTATAGCCTTGACACTTGAAATATAGCACTAGTACTCACTTCGTAGCACCAAAGATCTTTGAAATTTCATCTCGACTCGGAAGCTGATATAAGGGTTGTTAAGGATTATTTCTGATGAGTGTCTCCTGCGTATCCGACCGGGTTCGACGTTGCATTATGAGTTTATTATTATTAAGGTTATATGCATGATAGGGTAATGTCCATTTAATCTTAGGATTATATATGCTTCTTTACCATATTTATTACTTAATATGATACATGTTCTGTTACTTTGCTGATATATATGATTTAATATATGTGTTAATATGAGCAGTAACTATTACTGATTATTGAATAAATTATGTAATTGATTGATCACCTAGTTAGGGCTCGTATGCTGGCGATTGTGCTTATTGCACTTCTATTACGCGGTGGGCCTTGGTAAGCGCCACAACTAACTATTGTCGTGGGCTTTAATAAGCGCCACACTAACTCTAAGTGGGCCATTTTAGTGCTACTAACTCTACGTGGATCGTTAGCATATGTGAGCCGGAATCCCAAAATAAAATATGGATATGAATTAGATGATAGAATTAGCCTTATGTGTAATATGCTATATGCTTTTTATGTGATTTTTTGTACTGTAGAGTGACCAGGAAAGAGATCCTCACTCAGTGATTAGCACTGACCCTTACTTTCCATTTCAGAGCGACAGTAGGCTTTACTGGTTCACATACTGCAAATCTGCAAAATGGTATCATTCAGCTCCGGGGTTGGCCGTCCTGGTGACGATGCCAGGTAGATATCGAAGTTTTTGTCTTGATCCTCATTTTGTGTTTTAAAACTGGTTTGAAAACTCTTACTCTCATCATGTGCATATGTTATGAGTGCTTGTGTACTAGTATAATGGGATATGGTTTTGTAAACTATAGTGGCCATAAGGGCAAGTATAAGTTCTCCGGTCCGAGCCTATGAAGCTCGTGACTCCTGTTCTATATGTATATGTGTCCTTCTGGACTTTTGGTATGGTGTATTGTACTGTGTAAAATAAATAAGTCATATATGACATTGTGAGCAATTTTGTGTGGACTGATGAATTATATGAGTACGTATAAACGCAATCCTAGATTACGATGAAGAAATTAATTGGATGAGTTTAAAACATTAAATGATATATACGGTATAAGTAGTGTAGCACCCCTATTACTACCTCGCTGTTTTATTTTTAAAATGAACCTGTTAGTGGAAGGGTGTTACACGAGGCATTAATCAGAGTGATACAATGTGTGTGGATGGTCTAGGACAAGAAATAGGAAGTATTTTGACATCTTTAAGGAGTTTGGATCGGGATTTGATCGGAAAACGTTGCAGTTTCATATTTTGGACATATCTCCTAGCTTAGAAGTCTGATTGATGCAAGGTCGGCGGTGTTGGAAAGCTCGTTCCATTTCCTAAAACTTTGGTCAGGGAGTTATATCAAGATTACCACTATGAATCTTTCAAATTTGCCGCTATGTGCATAGCGCCAAGATTGACATTTCATAGCGGCAAAGTTGACAATCCATTCAGGAAATTTCGTTAGTCTTTGCATTGTAGTCACTATTTTGGGCATAAGTCCTTGCGCCGAAGTCTGATTGATGCAAGGCCCACGAAATTGGAAAGATAGTTCGATTTCCTAAAATTTGATGATATTAACTTTGGCCAGAACTGTCGAGATTTGAGTCTAAAACTGTCGACAACAAACTAGCGTGACGGTGAAACTCAAACTCCTTACCCAACAAGGAACTCTTTTCCTATTTAAAACCCGGTCCTCCCTCATTCGAAAGGAGACCCTTTTGGAAGAAAATTAAATGAGAGTTTGGAGAGTTTGGATTAACGAGAAGGCTTCCACTTCAAGGATCTCGGATCGGAAGACATAATCAAGATTGGCGGATCGATTTCCTCGACGGTTCTCGGCGAAATTAGGTTTTTCGGATTTCTTCTTGTAAACCTAATTCCAATGTGTTCCTTTATTGATTTTGATTTGTTCTTCATGATTATGAGTAGCTGAACTCCTCATGCTTAGATTAGATGAACCCTAGGTTATTCCTTATGAACAGATGATTGTTCGAGTTTGGCGATTTATGTGAGTTGGCTGAATTTTGGTTTATGTCTAATTTTGTTTCCGTTCTTATTCTTGCTTGGCCGTATTCAATAGAACATTGTTAGATTTTTCTTCGTCTCAGAAGAGCTTGGATATTTAGAACACCAAAATTGATCAACTAGGTTAGGCGTTAACCCTCACCCGGGAGCGAATAAACGAGTCCGTCGTGTGAGCAATTCTCGTTTGTTTTGTCGCCGAGCGAATTTCAGATCTTTGTCTCGAAAGAGCGGACTGGGATAGTAGATAGGTAGCAGATTAGCAGACTCAAAAGGGTGTGATTTGATTAGAGAAGAACTACGACGGTGAACTGAATCAGTATTGTTAGTTTAAATCATGGAATTTGTTTGTCATTAGTGAATTTGAATAGTCTAGGGGGATTCGAAGTCTAAACAGTTTTCTCCAGTTTGGTTTAACCCTTTTATCGTGTAGTCTTGCAACTTTTATTTTAACTTTTAGTTTATAGCAATTACATTTTCTTTTTGATTGATTGATTCTCGTGGCATCTAAACCAAAAATTTGTTAGCCGATTAACACTTTTCATAACTTTGAGTAGTCACGATAAAGAGACCCTAGGGATATTCGACCCTGATTACTTAGGTAATTAGGTTTATTTTGAGATGAGTAAAATCCATTCATTAGTTTTCAACACGAAATCGATCTCCAACGCATCATTACAAATGGACCATGGAGTTATGATGGCAGTCTCATAACTCTGCATGAACTAAGCATCGGGGAAGATCCAAAATCGGTCCTCTTCATCATGTGCCATTCTGGGTACAGGTACACAAACTGCCATTAGATTATTTCCTGGAAGCTGTGGTAAAGGTGCTCGATGACTATGTGGTACCTAGTTTATGACCAAAAAAACGACGAGCGGGAAGGTGAAGGGCATTACATGCGGGTCCGAGTTTAGCTTGATACTCGAAAACCACTGCGACGAGGTAAACTAGTCCGTCTTCATGGAGATGCTGGAGTTAAATGTCAATTTAGATATGAAAGGCTGGATAAGTTCTGTTATATTTGTGGATTACTGGGCCTCTCAGACAAATTTGTGAGCTTCTAATCCAGATTCCAGCAGATCAAATTGTTAGTGAATGGGATGATTCCATCCGGGTGAAACCGAGGAATGCCATGGACACTGTAATAGCCAAGTACCTGCAAGAGAAGAATCCAAGCAAGACCAACACGACCAGACAAGTAAAGTCCGGGAGAAATTCGCATGCTTCGCCGAGTGCCTCTATCCCAGTCTCGTCAATGGGCCGAAAAGAGGTAAGCTTAATACTTGCGACTAGCTCTTTTATCAAATAATCAAATATCTCTACAGAGGTTCTGGATGAAGATGAAGACATGGTGGATGTAATGACAGATTGTAAAAGACGTCGGGAGGAGATCTCATCCAGAGAAGATAGGGCAGCGGAACATCAAGGCCTAAAGCCAGCCAAATCACCAAAAAAATGTTTCCAATAACACATAAATCAACCAAGCGGGTCACAGTATTGTGATCCGCCAACCGACATAAGACAATATCGGAGTTGCGGAGCAGCCTTGCACTCCGACGACATCCTCAACCCGCAAATGATTGGCAATCCACTTTGATTTCTAGTTTCTAATTTCGTTTCTTCTTGTTTTTGGACTCCCGACTTTGGCTCTGTTTGTTTTATTTTTCATCGGTCAGCGCGTCAAGGTCTATACGGTCGGCATTAAAGTCTTCTTCCTCTCGTTACCTAAGCTGTCAATTTTAGTTTTTATTTTCCTGAGTCTAGTATCTTGAGATCTGTTTGGCTTGGTATTGATGAGAGATTGGACGTGGTGCATATGATTTTAATCATTACAACCCTTTGTAATCCGTTTGAGTTGCATCTCCCGATTTACCTCTGATAGTGTTTGTTGGAGATTTTAATTAAAGTAATCATATAATACATTTGCGGGTTGAGGAAGTTTGAGTTTGAATATTGAAGGTTACATTTGATTTCATGTCAACTTGAGCTATACCTCTAACAATTCTTTATTTCAGCTTAATTTCAGTTTGGCTAATTAACACCATCGATTAAATAGCAAGGGAAAATATAGCAACCTAGCAGCACAATACTTAATACAACTTTTTTCTTTGTCCCCTCCGTAACATATTTTACTTTTGTTAACAATTTCTCTCATATTAAACCCCTATGAGTTGTTGTAAGATGGTTGGACAATTTCATCGCTCCGTATTAAAAATAATATAAAAAATATTATTTATACGATTAATTATAGTTCAATCTGAGTTATGCAGTTTAAAATTTATTAACCACTTCAATCTTAACCGAATAACTGATCATAAAATCTATTATGAGTCATTTTTAATTTTTTCATTTAGAGTTTTCTTTTTAAATTTTATTTTATAACACTTTGTTCATTTGACATTATTAATAATTATTTATATCTGAATAAGCTCGCTAAGAAACCAAAATTCGAACTCGCTAGTCGATACTCCGAGTCACCACTAAACTCGTTGATTGCATTAACGAATCCTAAAGGCAGGCAGTCTGCAATGCATGCACACTTCCTCTAAGCCGCCGCCGCCGCCGCCGCCATAACTTTATTTGTCACAAGTCATAACCAGATCATCACCCTATACTCGTTTTCTCCCTGTATCTCTTCACTCCGGCAAGTTCCAATCTTTCCTTGTCATGGCTTCTTCTACCATTGCCTCTCCTTCCACATCCTTCCTTCCCGGCAAGGTATTTAATCTTCGATGCTACTCCGCTCTATCTACGATTCAAATTTCCATTCTTGTTTTTTTTTTTAATTAATGGGTTCGGGTTCTCCATTTACCAAAAGGAACTGGGTCGCTCAGTTTTCGCCCAACCACCCTCCTCTATCTCGGTTCCCAAATGCAGGAATTCGATCTCCAAGAAAATTGTTTCCGTCATGGCTCCACATCAATCAGAGCGCAAGCCTTCAACTACTGGCACGGTTAGTGATCTAATTTTTTGTTTCATTTTTGGTATGCTTGCTCTTCATTTCTTGCTGATAGTTTGAATTTTTGTGTTAAATTTCATTTTGGTAACGAGGGAGCTTCTTGTGGAACTTTGTGCAGGTGAAGACTGCTATGACAATGACAGAAAAAATCTTGGCTATGGCTGCAGAGAAGTCCCAGTTGAGCCCCGGTGAAAATGTTTGGGTCAATGTTGATGTCTTGATGACCCATGATGTTTGCGGCCCTGGTTCTTTTGATATCTTCAAGAAAGAGTTTGGGCAGAATGCTAAGGTGTGTATCGTTGCAGCTTTTATGTGTTCAATGTTGTCGATTACTTTGCGAAGTATTGTGTAAAATTAGTTGAGGATTTTCTCTGAACAAATGTATTATTCTTAAGATTTGACTCTGCAAGTTAAAATTAGATTTCTGGGTTGGAAATATGTGTTTCAAGTACGTAATTGTCTCTGTCATTCTATGTGTTGAAGGTTTGGGATCGTGAGAAGATTGTGGTGATACCTGAACATTACATATTCACCAACGACAAACGTGCGAATAGGAATGTGGATATCTTGAGAGAATTCTGCACGGAGCAAAACATTAAGTACTTCTATGACATTCAGGACCGTGCTAATTTTAAGGTTTGTATAAGTTCATGCAGAGCTTCGATTTTTTTCTCTTAGTATGTGCTTTCATAACAGAGTTTAAATATGGTTTCTTGGTTGCTTTCCAGGCTAACCCTGATTACAAGGGTGTCTGCCATATTGCCCTTGCACAAGAGGGTCACTGCCGACCTGGCGAGGTACTAAAACACTAGGCAGGAGTTATACCATTCATTACTGAATGATAAATAAGGCTTCATTAGAGCTTTAGAGAGCAGGAGTTACAACAACATTGTCAAATCCCTTCAGTTTACTACTTAGTAAAGATGCCGATCCATTGCTTTCAGGTCTTGTTGGGTACAGACTCACACACCTGTACTGCTGGGGCATTTGGGCAATTTGCCACTGGAATTGGCAACACTGACGCTGGATTTGTCTTAGGCACTGGGAAGGCCTTGCTTAAGGTTGGTGAAATGAGCTTTTCCTGAAACCAACTTTCCAAACTGCATTACTATTTGTAATTTACATTCTGCATTGACTGTGAAGCTTTTACTAGTAGTATCGGATAATTGTGGAATGTAAATGTATTTCTGTTGCTTCGTAAATTACAGGTCCCCCCAACATTAAGGTTCGTAATGGATGGTGAAATGCCTGACTGTATACTTGCTAAGGATTTGATTTTGCAAGTAAGTTTTAGATGTAGCTTTGGCATTCGTTTTTCATGTAAGCGATTGGTTAAAGTGCTTCTATATGAGTTATAAACTCACTATGTTTTGTTATTATGCTCACCCTCTGAATGGGGTTTATATACACATAAAACTTACTAGGTTAGTGTATGAAGATCCCTCTGATTAAGGGATTTGATCTGTCTACCTGCTAACTACTGATCTGTCTACACGCTAACAGCTGTATGTTAGTCACTAAATTAGCTAGCAGTCTACAGCTATTGGGAATACAAAAGGTAACTAACTAATAGGTAAAATCAAAGAAATATCAACTGAAACCAACACTCCTCCTCAAGCTGGTGCAAATATGTCTTCCATCGCCAGCTTGCTCACTAGATAATTGAATTGTCCTTTGTTTAGCCCCTTTGTAAGGATGTCTTCAATCTGATATGTAGTTGAGATGTACGGCATACAGGCTTCTCCACTGTCAAGCTTTTCTTTGATGAAATGCTTATCAATCTCCATATGCTTAGTTCTGTCGTGAAGGACAGGATTATGAGCTATTGCTACAGCAGATTTACTGTCACTATAGAGCCGAATAGGTGTAGAAACATTTAGTTTCAACTCTGTAAGAAACCTTTTAATCCAAATAACTTCACATATTCCAAGGGCAATTGCTCGGAATTCAGCTTCTGCACTACTCCTTGAAACCACCTCCTGTTTTTTACTCCTCCAAGTTACCAAATTACCGTCAACAAATGTGCGATATGCTGATGTAGATCTTCTGTCATTAACATCCCCTGCCCAGTCAACCTCAGTATAAGCTTCAATACTTAAATTCTGATGTGTTTTTGTTCATAATTCCCTTTCCTGGAGTACCTTTCAAGTAATGAATTATCCTGTAGACTGCGTCGAAGTGTGCCGCTCCATGAGCATGCATAAACTGGCTCACCATACTAACTGCAAATGTGATATCTGGTCTGGTATGAGTTAGATAGATTAACCTTCCTACCAGCCTTTAGTACCTTCCTTGATCCTTAACTTCTTCCTTCGAGCTTGGCCTCAACTTCAGATTTGAGTCAATTGGTGTATCAGCCGGTTTGCAGCCAGTCAAGCCCATCTCTTCCAGTAGGTCCAACATGTATTTCCTTTGATTTACAAAAAGACCATCATTGGACCCAGAAAATTCGATTCCCAAGAAGTGCTTCAAATAGCTGAGGTCCTTTATCTCAAATTTTGCTGCTAAGTTCTCCTTGACAGCTTGAATTTTTGCTGGATCATTCCCTGTAATTATAATATCATCAACGTACACAATCATCACAACTAATCTGCCATTATTCAAATGTTTAATAAACATGGTATGGTCAGCTTGTGATTGGTGAAACCAAACTTCTTTGTCGTCGCTCCAAACTTTTCAAACCAGGCCCTTGGTGACTGCTTCAGTCCATACAAGGACTTTTTGAGCTTGCAAACCTTTCCTCTACCAAGTTCATCTTCAAATCCATTTGGGAGTGACATATAAACCTCCTCCCCAACGTACCATTCCAGAACGCATTTTTAACATCTAACCGGTATAAGGGCCAGTTTAGATTTACTGCAACCGAAAGAAGAAATCGAATGGATTTAATCTTAGCAATGCAAAGGTTTCTGTGTAGTCTATGACATAGGTTTGGATGAATCCCTGGGCCACAAGCCTTGCCTCTTGTATCGCTCCACACTCCCATCGGCTCTACACTTAACCGTGAACACCCAACGGCTTCCAACTTCCTTAATTCCTCCAGGTTTATCAACAATTTCCCATGTCATTTGTTTGACAAGAGCACGCATCTCCTCCTTAACTGCTGAATTCCATTCCTTAATTTCTAGGGCTTCCTCAACTGTTCTTGGCACACGTAGGTCAGAAACATTAGATACAAAGCCTTGATGTGAATTGATCAGTTTTCTTAATATAGATAATTTGACATTGGATATCTATTAGACCACTGAGTACAAGACCTAGTTCCCTTTCGGAGGGCAATCGGAAAAACATATATCTGGATCATCAGATGGATTAGCTATTTGAGAAGAATCAGAAGGCATTTCAGTAGGTATACCTGATTGAGTAAGGGAGGATGAGGCAGGAACATTGCGCTGTAGACCATCACTGCTCTCAATAATTGGCTGTGCTGGGCTAGAGGTTGATGCTTCTATCACCGGGCAGCGATTCTTTCTGGTATAGAGCTGAAGATCAGGTTTCAACCATTTAGATCGATTATTCTGTAACTCTCCTCCTGCATCTGATTGCTCGTGTAGAGGATTCGGGCTAGGTTGTCCAGTTTCTATTACATTCGGACGACTATGTTCCAAATTTTTCCTAGCTCCAAAAATAGGTTCAGAATCGATAGGCATAGGAAGAATTTCCCAAAAATTGTCTTCTAATGCTTCTAAAGTAGTCACAGTCTCCTCCTGAAGAGAGTTTTGGGAAAAATAAGTCTGGTCTTTCCAAAAAACAACGTCCATAGATACAAAAATCTTGCATGTACTAGGTTGAAAACACTTGTACCCTTTCTGGTTTTGAGCATAGCCCACAAAAACACATTTGGTGGAATGAGGATCAAGCTTAGTTCTGTGTTTTCTAGAATTAAGAACATAACAAGTACACCCAAAGACCTTTAAAGGAGCAGTGTTTTGAAGACGATTTGCTGGAAAACACAGATTAAAACAAGATAGGGGAGTGACAAATTTCAAAACCTTGCTTGGAACATGGTTAATCAAATAGGCAGTTGTTAAAAGTGCCTCTCCCCATAAATATTTAGGCATTTTTCCAGAAGACATAAGGGCACGAGTGACTTCAAGTAAATGGCGATTTTTTCGCTCAACCACCCCATTCTGTTGGGGTGTCTCTCTACAGGAGGACTGGTGAACAATACCATGGCTGTCCAAAAACTTTCCAAGGTTCTGATTGAAAAATTCAGTTCCATTGTCAGACCTTAAAATACTAATGTGAGCGTCAAATTGGTTCTGGATCATTGAGTGAAAACCAGAAAATACGGAAGCAACCTCAGATTTTTGTTTTAAAAGGTAAATCCAAGTAAGAAGAGTATGATCATCAATAAACTCACAAACATCAGTTTGTATTAAATAAAAAGGTTTCGAAGGAACATCAGGTCTACTGCTGAAAATTTGACGATGGTTTTTAGCCAACTAACAAAACTCACATTGAATGTTGGCTAAATTTATTCCAGAAAACAATCTGGGAAAAGATTTCCGAAGATAATAAAAACTAGGGTGGCCTAATCTCTTATGCTCTAGCATGATCTCTCTTTGAACACTAGGAGAACTTTTACAGATCCAGCTTTGTTCTTTTCCAATACCAAGAGTTGGTGTGTCCAAGTGGTAGAGATCATTCTTTAGCCTAGCACTGTCAATCACCATCCCCAGCTACGGTCTTGAATAACACAATGGGAGGGATGGAAAAGAACAAGACAATTGGAATCATTAGTAAGACGTCGAATGGACAGAAGATTATAGCTGAGTTTAGGCACATGAAGAACTGATTTAAGAATGAATTCTTTGGACAAAGGAATGCGGCCTTTTCCTGCTATAGCCACAGAATTGCCATCGGCAACAGTTATTTTTTAGGAACCAGATAATGGACAATGTTGAAAAATAATGTGAAGAATGAGTCATATGATCAGAGGCACCAGAATCAAGAATCCATGTGGTGTGATTAGTTTTAACCGATAGTGCCACTAGGCTCTTACCCATGTCTGCCAAGGTAGCTGTAGGAGTACCAGAACTTGAGGAATGAGATCTCAGTGCTGCGAGGATTTGATTGAGTTGCTTTTGACTCAGAAGACCTCCCAATTGTTGTCCCATTGCTGCATTGGCATGTCTTGGAGTTGCCTGATCAGTGCGGGAATTCTTCAGATGAGCAGGTTTTCCATGCAGTTTCCAGCAGATCTCTCGGGTGTGACGCGCCTTTCCAAGAAACCACACCTGAGATGTGCCTTTGGATCTGCTCCGTTCTGTTTGGCAGCCAACACTTCACTAGTCACTTGCAATCCAGCACCTTCAGTGGTGACTTCAAGACATTTGCCCAACATAACTCTCCTCCTTGTCTCCTCTCTACGAACCTCAGCGAACACTTCTCCAATCAGTGGTAGCGGATTCCTCCCAACGAACATCATCAAGATCAACATTCAAACCGGACAGAAACTTGAAAATCCAGTTAGTATCAACAATTTGCGATATTGGTTACCATCCTCAGTTGACTTCCATTCATAGCCACTTAACAGGTCAAGGTCTTGCCAAATACGCTTAACTTATTATAATAACATGTGACAGAGTCATCACCTTGAAGAATATCAGCAAGTTTCAGGGTGATCTCATATACCTGAGATTGGTTGCCAAGGTCAGAATATGTCTCTGACATATCGTCCCAAAGTTCTTTCGTCGTGGAATAGCCGAGATAGCTGTTGCTGATCTCTTCATTCATTGAGCTGACCAGCCATGTCATCACCATGGAATTCTCAGCATCCCACACATGAAAGGCCTTGTCATCATCTTCAGGCTTCTCAGTTTTGCCGGTGAGATACCCGATGTTGCCATGTCCACGAATGTACATCCGGATCGCCAGGGACCAGCGAAGGAAGTTGTTGCCATTCAACTTCACTGTCAAGATCTGGACAGGAGAATTATCTGTGTATAGCCTCATGACTGATGGTGCTGCGACGGTTGCGGGAGTCTCGGAATCGGTGAGATCCGACATGATGATGATGATCAAGAAGAATTTTTTATGCCGTATAGGCTCTGATACCATATACGAGTTATAAACTCAGTATGTTGTGTTATTATTCTCACCCTCTGAATGGGATTTATATACACATAAAACTTACTAGGTTAGCGTATGAAGATCTCTCTGATTAAGGGATCTGATCTGTCTACCTTCTAACTACTGATCTGTCTACACGCTAATAGCTGTATGTTAGTCACTAAATTAGCTAGCAGTCTACAGGTATTGGGAATACAAAAGGTAACTAAATAATAGGTAAAATCAAAGAAATATCAACTGAAACCAACAGCTTCTGTTCTAAACTTCTAAATATCCTACAGATCATTGGTGAAATATCTGTGGCGGGTGCAACATATAAATCAATGGAGTTTGTCGGTACAACTGTTGAGGGTTTAAGTGTAAGTGATTCTTGTATCTACCAGCAGTTGTATATGGTCAGTTGAGTATTGATAACAATGCATATGGATCATCTTTTTTGAGCAGATGGAAGAGCGTATGACTTTGTGTAACATGGTTATCGAAGCTGGAGGAAAGAATGGTGTTGTGCCTGCTGACAACACTACTTTTAATTATCTTGAGGTTAGTTATATTCATTTCCAGATAGATTGTGTAGGATATGCTTTTCTCAAATAAATTTTTGTCACCCTATGTCCTTCGTTATCTTGTGTATAGGACAAGGTATCTGTTCCCTATGAGCCAGTTTACAGTGACCAACAAGCAAGGTAAACTGATGTAGTTAGTTTTTTGGGGTGTCAGTGATGTTGTTGTATTGACTTCATGTCTTCATCATCTGATGTTCGCTCCTCACTATTCCGTTCTTTTACTTCCTTCAATGGCTCCAGATATTTATCAGAGTATAGATTTGATGTTTCAAAATTGGAGCCACTAGTTGCTAAGGTGAGTTACTTTGCTACTAGTTGTTAGCTCTTGGAAGACCCCTTTTTTTACTGTTTGAACCTTGATATGTTTGATGAATTTTTGCAGCCCCATTCTCCTGATAACCGAGCTTTAGCAAGAGAGTGCAAAGATGTCAAGATTGACAGAGTATATATTGGATCTTGTACTGGAGGAAAAACTGAGGATTTTATGGCTGCGGCAAAAGTTTTTTTAGCTTCTGTAAGATCCTCATTCTTAATATACATTTGGGCTCGTTTATTTGCTTATGATTGGGAATTTCTTGTTCTAGTAGATTGGCCTTTTTCAATTGGAAGGACAGAGGTTTCTGAATGTTGGCAAGGAGCTAGTTTGCCCGATGTTTTCTCATCATGTTTGTGTAGTTCATCAACCATCAAACGACTATATTTTCTGTCTGGCTGTAGTTCTTTCTTGCCAAGTTCACTCTCTCTTGTTTCTATATTGAAGATGTGTATGCGAGGCTTTACAGTTGTTTGCACTATGTATGGCCATTTAGGGTATCCCCAAATGACGCTCGGCGTGTGAATGTTCTAGCAGTTGTTGTTTTATATAGCTATGCTTTCTTTATACAAGCAGGCTATGCTTCTAGCATATAAATATTGAAGCAATATGGTAGCAACTAGAAGTTACGTTCTCGGTTCTTCTGACATGGACAAAAGTAGATAATTCATCCTATAGATACAGGTCTATTTTTCTCCAAGTTGTGGAATGATCAATTCTTCTGGGACTTCTCTTTTTAAACCACGATGTAACTGAGTCAACATGGTGAAGACTAAGTTTGTTATACACAATGTTTTCTAGAACTGTACCAATTGATATTCTACTTGCCATTTATCTTGCTTCCATTTATAAGTTATTATTGTTACCTCCAGGGATATAAGAAGGTCAAAGCACCCACTTTCCTTGTCCCTGCTACTCAAAAGGTACTGTGATTCAATATGCCAAATTCTGGAACTTTTACAAGGAAGAAAATGTTCTATGAATTATTTTTTTTCCAGGTATGGATGGACGTTTACAGTCTCCCAGTACCGGGGTCTGGTGGTAAGACATGCTCCCAGATTTTCGAGGAAGTCGGTTGTGACACACCTGCAAGTCCCAGCTGCGGGGCTTGTTTGGGCGGCCCTAAAGATACTTATGGACGTTTGAACGAGCCTAAGGCAAGTGAACCTTTCTCCTTATCCTTAGCATCCTCCCCATGCATGCTTAGTGCTACAAAGACTAATAATGACATGCAAACCTAGTCCATTCCAAATTTTCGGCCTGATTTTGTATGTTGTGCTCAACCCGTTCAATTGAATAAAAATGCAGGTCTGTGTCTCGACAACAAACAGGAATTTCCCCGGACGAATGGGACACAAAGAAGGAGAGATATATCTTGCCTCACCTTATACAGCAGCAGCTTCTGCTTTGACTGGCTATGTTACCGATCCAAGAGAGTTCTTGCATTAGGATGTCTATATGAGATCTTGTTTGGAGCTCTTACTCAAGTAAATCGGTGTACTAGTAACTTGAACTTCTTCAAAGGTTATTTCCAGCATATGTTGTATCAAATAAGTTGCAGAAAATTTCACTCAGTTGAGTATGAATATTGAAGTTTGGTTGCCAGATACAAGTGGTTATGAGTGAACAAGAAGATTGATATACACTTGAGTAGCTAGAAGCATGCTGTTGGTTGGTTCCTTTACATCATAGTGTCTACAGTATCTTTTCTCTTTTCATGATTCCTTGAGCATCAGATATGAGACTAGCGAGATTCACGGTTTTAGTGTCAAATTAGCAAAATAAGAAAAAGCTGCATGATGGCTTATTAAGGGGCGTTGTTAACAGGAGCAGATGTTGATTTGATAAATAGTATGCAGAAAGTTGAAATGAGGAGCAGAGGGAAAAAAGGGCAACAGAAATCATGGACAGAGACAGAGACAGAGAGAGTGGAAATGGAAATGGAAGAAAAGCAGTTGCAGAAGCCATGCTAGTCCCTCGCCGTTCATTTTTGTGGATAACAGAAGAACAAGAAGAAAAAGGGCACTGAGTGAAATGAATTGACTACATTTGAATATCACAAGATCTGGGTTGTCCCCACATGAAATGGTACGGCATCACCTCGTTATGATACGAAATGGTGGCCAGCAATTATGGAAAATGGGGCACAAAGGGAAGGAGAAGAAGGAGGAAGAAAACGACATCCTCAAAACCAACAAACAAACAAAGAGACAAAAATGACAAGTGACCCAGCAGCAGCAGATCCACGCCCTTTCTTTTTACTCGATTGATTGAGATGGTGAAATCTTTTTCTGTTGTTTTGTTGCTGTTGGTGTAGTAGTTGTCGCCTCAGCTCTCAAGTAGATATACATGATCGTTGATCATTTTTAAAAAGGGTCCCTTCTTTTTCCCCTTTTCCAGGATTTCCACAATTTTCGTGCTAGTTGCTCAATTCGCGCCGGGTACAGATGATCCAATCATCTGTATGTGCAGATGATACCATCCTACGGCCGATGTTTCCCAAAACAAACCTGACGGTCGAAGAAAAGCGGTACCAAAAATGCAAGCTGTGAGAGGAGAGATAGAAAATTAAATTAACCTTTTATTTTTCCTCTCTTTTTTGCCTTTATCCGTTTCATCTTCTCGATTCTTCTTTCACCTTCTGTCTTTCGCCGGCGTCTGAGCTTCTCGCCGGTGGCCTCCTTTCTCCTCACTTACCATCAGAAAGAAAACAAGAGATGATTGATCAGATCTCGAAATGGGAGACTCCGCAGGTGGCGATCACGTTCGTGGCGGAGGCGGCTGTCATCAACTAGGAGACTACGTAGTAGATGCTGGTGTTTGTCTGCTCGTCGAGGAGCACGTTACAGGAACTGAAGTTTCTGTGGATTATGTTATCTCTTGTGTGGATATGGTACAAAGGGGAAAATAGATACTTGAATTCATAATAATAATAATAATAATAATAATAATAAAGTAAAAGAAGCTAGCTTTCTCTTCTTTAATATTTTGTCTCTATTTCCTGCAACGTATTTGATATTTCTTTTGACCATCCTTTCTTTATTGTTTGATGTCAAAAACCTTAACCCTATCGATGATGTTAATTTTCTTCAAAGGCCCAAATGGCCAACTGTGAAACTGAAGGAGATACAACAACAAAGAGCTCCTCCTCATCAAACAGCAAAGCAAGCAGCAGCAAAAATCCAAGTAAGAAAAAAGAAAGAAAAATCGAGTAGAAGATGGATGAATTGGAAAATGTTCATTTTAATTCTCTCTTTTCTATTACCGCTTGCATCTTTTCGTACCATTTTTCGCCAACCGCCAGATGTGTTTTGGGAGACATTGGCCGTCCGATTGTATTATATGCACGTGCAGATGGTTGGATCATCTGTACCCAGCGCGACTGCTAGTTGCTACAACAATAACATTATTATGTTGCTTCCCCTGAAGCTTTCCAGTTCATTGTTTACTTACTGCACATTAAATGGAACAAGAAAGAAGCGCTAGCTGCAGCTTGCAGGACAAGTAAAAGCTACGCATGCCCAAAGAGTTTTTATTATTCAGCCTCTTGTTTTCCCACCAAATCATACAGTGGTTTGATCCTCTGCTGTCGTGTTTCATCATTCTCATCTGCACTCCAACATGAAAATCACTGCTGCATCTTCACCAAGGATAGTGGAGGAATTTGTTGTTGGGTTATGGAACCTGATGGACTATTCCTGTTGGGTCTTTTGTGTGTGGCTATTTTGTGGTCTTAGTCAATGTCTCGGCCCTTATCTGTTTGTCAGTATTCAGTAGAAAATTAGGGATAATTCGGTATCTCGTCTATAACTTGTTCTTGGTCATTGTAATCGGAATCATCAAAACACAATAAGACGATATCCCCCATCTCGGCAATACCACAGACGTACTGTTCTTGCAAAGGATATCTCGGCAATACCACAGACGATATCCCCGATGAACGGAAATAACAGAGGTTACATAGATCAGACAGTTGTGTAACGATGAACACACAAAAGGCTTTCAAACTGAGATTCCACTCTCACTCTTAAAGATCAACTAAGTACTCCCATATTTACAGACTAAAGTATCATGATAGAGAGAAAAGAATAGTAATAATTTAGAATAATAAAACAGCAGTGGTAGCCTATATGGCTTGGCATTGGCAACACCTCCCCGGATAGAA
This sequence comes from Linum usitatissimum, assembly GCA_030674075.2. Lineage (NCBI taxonomy): Eukaryota > Viridiplantae > Streptophyta > Magnoliopsida > Malpighiales > Linaceae > Linum > Linum usitatissimum. The sequence goes on along the minus strand of JAUJYP020000285.1, from coordinate 7,637,385 downwards.
GAAAGTGACCCTTTTCAAGGCTACAGGGGAAGGAGTGGCAAAACAGCAATAAAAGAACAGCTAAAGATCGAACAAAGACTACAAGCTACTACCAGAAACCAATAAACCCAAAAAAATTACTGAGAATCACATCACATTTCCTGGAAATCCATGGGGGAAGGGGGGCTGTAACATAAAAACAAGGCGTTTCGTAACCATATTCTTGACTCATCTTCATCATCATCGGCTTCTTGCTTTCATTTGTATCTATGTTGTTTGCTTTTAAAGATGATCAGTAAAGGCGGCAGTTGGTTTTCGGCCTAAGAAGGCTTGCTTCTTTGTCTGTCGCTCCTTTCTTCGAACCTAGGAGGAGCTGCTGCTGCTGCTGCTGCAATTTAGCAGTTGAAAAAACCGGTCTCGTGAAAGTTTGAAATGCAGATAATATAAGTAACGGAACAGTAGATGGTAATGATGACTTTGCATACCAAGTCCATTAGCTTCAGATGTTCTCATGATCCGAAGCCTCTTCACAGAGCTGAGGAACATCCTGTAAACAACAGGAAGAATTAGTTGGTTGTGTTTTCATCCATAAACCATCAAACGGCCTCCTGGACATAATTCTCAAAAAAATTAATATATGGGGAGTTTGGGATGCATACTGCCAGGGGACGTCTCCAACCAGCATCCAATCTCCATCTTTATCCTCATAAGTCAGCACAAATTCAGAGGATCCATCCAAAAGCATATAAGGTTTCAAAGCTTGTTGCTGCTTCTCGCCACCTGATCATATATAAACACAGCCAACATCAACAAAACTGTCCCAAATTCGAAATCATACAAAGTATAAAGGTCATGAGGGAGAAATGCAAGACAGACCTATGGAATTGAGAGCAGGGTTGGACCTGAAGAACATGTCCTCCAATGTTTGAGCCAGAGTCTCATAACAGCCATGAGCATTCAAATCTATCTTCCTTCCGATTGGGACACCATCCATGTTCACCTTCACAAACCCAAGATGATGACCCTTTTCACAAGTAGCAGTCTTTTCACCATTGCAAAAAATTTTCTTCAAATTGGAATCCTTTGATGATGATTTCTCATTTTCACCATTACCACCACCACCAGCAGCTGACTTGCTGTTGTTGCTGTCATCTTCAGCACCTCTAGCCGCTTTAGCCAGGTTGACCAAGCTGTTCATCCTGTAAGCTCTAATGGGTGGCCAACCAACAACCTGACTGCTGCCCGCAAAAACAAAACAAATACCCAATTTAACACGAAAACCCATGAAGTCAGGGCTCCAATCTTGACCTTTGCGAAATTTTCAACCTTTTTAGAATTTTCTCAGTAGCCAAAATACAAGTGGACAAAAGGAAAACCAAAATACAAAAAATAAAAGAAGAGGAGTGAGGAAATTGAGAGAGAGAGACCTGGCAGAGGTAGGGGATGCTCCTCCGCCTTCATGGGAGACAGAGTCAGCAGCTCTCTTCTTAGTAGCAGCACCACTACCAAAAGGGGAATTAGAGGAACAAGAGATAGAAGTATTAGGGTTGGGCTTCTTGTTGCTTCCATGAGAAGGAAAATCCTTGGCAGTGAGGATTCTCCCACACTCGCCCCATCCATTTGTTAATTTGCCCTTTCCAGCGCTGCCGCCGCCACCACCCAGGCTGAGACCAAGACCCAGCTCCAAGTGGTCATCGGTCTGATCAGCATCCACCGCCGTGGAGACATTGGTGGAATTATTAGATAACCCACCACAACCGCCGCCGCCGCCGCCGAGTAAAGAAAGACCTCCGCCGTCCATTTGGGTATCACAAGATTTGGGTGTTTGTTGGATTTTGCAGAGAGGAGAAAGAAAGGAAAGGGAGAAGTCGTGATTGGGGAAGAAGAGAAGAGGAGAAGTAGGAGGAGGAAGAAGAAGAAGGGTGGTGGTGGAAGGAGTGATGACGGTGGGGCCAATATGTCCGGTAGTGCGCCAAGCACTGATCTTCTTCCTGCAGGAGTAGAGTAGCTGAGTAGGGAGAGAGATAGCAGGGAGGCCCCACCACCAACAGCAGCAACACGCACCACTGCCATCTTTTGGTCGACAACATCATCATCCTGTCTCCCTCTTTTCACAATTCCCCGCCTCTTTTAATCAACTCTGAAACTCGACTAATAAATTACCTAATAAACAACTTTCTCCTTGCGTCAATTTTTGTATTTCATTTATAACAAATACTTCAATAATTAATGAAAATATTGAGATTTTAAGTAAAGGACTTATGCGCTTCCTACGCTAGGGTTTACTCCACCCTTTAAATTAGGTTCACGCGGATGGTGCATTGTTAAAATAATGTGATGATTGAAATGTAAAGAACGGAAGTTTGATGATTGATATGTGAAAAGATAAAATTGGGTGATTGTTTTGTAAAGTGAAAAAAAATGTTGAGAGAAGCCGAGGAAGTAATCTGCTTCTTGTCTTTGTTTTTGGAATGGAGTTGCTTGGATTGATACACAATAGATGTAAGACTTTATATAGCCTTTACAAACTTAATAAGACAAAGTACATTTATTTTATCATCTTATCACAACTAACTTTATTTAATTTTGGTGACTTGATGATGGAGATTTGTTAGTGGCTTGTTGGTGGTTTGTTGGTGGATTGTGTTGGTGGCTTGTTGTCTATGAAGTGAGTGAAAGATCCATATTTTAACACTCCTCCTTGGATCTTTGACTCATCATTCCGAGTGCAGTTCGAAAGTGTTGAAATTTTTCCCTTGGAAGAGGCTTCGTGAAAATGTCAGCAACTTGTTCGTTGGATCCGCAATGAATTAATGAAACTTGATGTGTTCCTTCAGCTTCTCTGACGAAATGATATTTCACCTTGATGTGCTTTGTTCTTCCGTGATCGACCGGGTTTTTTGCAATAGCAACCGTTGACTTGCTATCACAATAAATTGTTGTAGTTCCATAGGTAAGACAACCTAAATCAGAGAGAATTTTCCTAATCCAGATTACCTGACTAACGGCTGATGATGCAGCGATGTATTCGGCTTCTGCTGTTGATTGAGCTACTATTTCTTGCTCTCTAGAGTTCCAGGAGATGGCTCCTGAACCAATGAAAAATGTGTATCCGAAAGTGCTTTTCATGTCGTCGACACTACCGACCCAGTCGCTGTCGGTGTAGCCTTTGAGATCTTCGGTTGAGTTGGACTTGTAGAAGATTCCATAATCTACCGTGCCTCGAAGGTATCGCAAGATTCTTTTGCCAACACCAAAGTGAGCTTCGCTTGGTGATTGCATGAATCTTGAAAGTAGACTTGTAGCATACATCAGGCCTGGTCTAGTGGCTGTGAGATAGAGTAAGCTTCCCACCAAACTTTTGAACTGCTTCTCATTGGTTGATGTGTAGCCGTCTTCTTTTGATAATTTTAGGTTTGCCTCCAATGGTGTAGCGATCGGCTTGCACTTTTCCATCTTGAATTTCTTTAGAATATCTTCAACATATTTTTCTCGACGGATGAAAGATCCCGTCATTTGATTGATGAATCTCCATCCCTAAAAAATAGTTCATTTCTCCGAGATCGGACATTTCGAACTCTTTTTTCATGTCGGCCTTGAACTTCTGCACTTCTTTGGGATTGCTGCCTGTAACTAATAGATCATCCACGTAAAGTGAGACAATTAGAAAATCTTCCGAGTCTACCTTCTGCACATAGAGTGTAGGCTCGCTTGGACTCCTTCTAAATCCACTTTCGGTGAAGTAGTTGTCAATTCTGCTATACCATGCTCGCGGAGCTTGTTTGAGGCCGTATAGTGCTTTCTTCAATTTGTAAGCATAATCTTCTTTCTCCCGGATGGCATAGCCGTCAGGTTGCTCGATGTAGACTTCTTCTTCAAGATAGCAATTGAGAAATGTTGATTTGACGTGGAGTTGGAAGATTTTCCACCCCTTTTATGCTGAGAGTGCTAAAAGTATTCGGATGGTATCGTGTCAGGCGACGGGTGCAAATGTTTCGGAGTAATCGACTCTTGCTTCCTGTGAATATCCCTTGGCTACGAGTCTTGCTTTGTGTTTATTGATTGTGCCATCAGGATTCATCTTCGTTCTGTAGATCCACTTGACACCGATGACTTTTTTTTGAAAAGGTCGTTTGGTTAGCTCCCAAGTTTGGTTTTTCTCGATCATCTTCAGCTCCTCCTCCATGGCAACATTCCATTCTTCATATTGAGATGCTTCTTCATAGCAGTGAGGTTCAACCACAGTTCTATTGCAATCGTATATCTCTGTCAATGATCGCATCTTCTTTGGTGGCGATTCAGACGAATTGGTTGAGCTTTCTCCATCTGAGTCTGAGTTGGTCGGATCTGATGGTTGAGATGGTTCTGGATCCGGTAGCGTGTGAGTTGTCACTGTTTGTCTTCTCTCTGACTTTCCTTCAACCCAGTTCCAGGTAGCATCTTCATCAACTTTTATGTCTCGACTGATGATGACCTTTTCTGTTTCAATGTTATACACCTTGAACCCTTTGGACTGAGAGTTGTAGCCGACGAAAATTCCTCGTTCTGCCTTATCTTCTAGCTTGTGTCTCTTCTGGTCTGGAACATGTGTGTAGCACATTGAGCCAAATACCTTCAGGTGCTTCACTGTTGGTTTGTGTCCGCTCCAGGCTTCTATTGGAATTTTATCTTTGAGGGCTCGTGTTGGAAGTCTATTTAACAAGTAGACAGCTATGTTGACCGCTTCCGCCCAAAAAGATTTGGGTAGATTCTTCTCAGCTAGCGTGCACCTCGCCATCTCCATCACGGTTATGTTCTTTCTTTCTGAGACGTCGTTTTGTTATGGAGTGTAGCGTACGGTGGTCTGCTGCTCTATGCCTGTAACTGCACAAAACTTTTCAAATTCATTAGAGTTATACTCTGTTCCTCTGTCGGATCGTAGAATTTTGATTTTCTCATCGCTTTGGTTCTCGACCATGGCTTTGAATCTTTTGAAGATTGAAGAGACCTCAGATTTGTGCCTCATGAAATACACCCATGTCATCCTAGTAAAGTCATCGATGAACAATATGAAGTATCTGTTGTTGTTGAGACTTGGGTCTTGCATCGGTCCACATACATCATTGTGGATCAACTCCAGCTTTTTCTTTGCTCGCCACAAACTTTGGGATGGGAATGATTCTCTGTGTTGCTTTCCGAGTTGACATGGCTCGCACACATCTTCACAGCTTTGTAATGTTGGTAAGTCTTTGATGAGATTCTTCTTTTGGAGATATTTGAGTTCCTCCATGTTATAGTGGCCGAATCTCCTATGCCACAGTCTCGACTCGTCGACTTGAGCTTGCAATCCAACGTGTCCATGCGCCAAACTAAGTGGAAAACTCCTATTTTTCATGGGAACTTGGAGCATTTTTCCGTAATCTGGAAAATGGATCTGACACCAACTATTATCAAAGGTTAGTGAAAAACCATTTTCCATTAGGTGACCGACACTGAGTAGACTCATTTTAAGGGCTGGTACAAGTAGGACGTCTCGAATAGTTATTGTACCTCCTGGGGATTGTAGTGAGACGATGCCTTTGCCCTAAGCTTCTACCAATGCTCCATTTCCCATCCTGACGGAGGTCTTTATGTTGCGGTTGATTTCAGAGAAGAGTTTTTCGTCATATGTCATGTGATTGGTGCATCCACTATCGACTAGCCATTCTAGCTTCTCTGTTTCACATAGATGGCAGGCAATTAGTGAAAAAATATTTATTGTTGAGTCTTCGGTGTTCTTATTGTGTTGTTGACGAGTAGGTTGATCCGATCCTTGACTTTCTTGCTTGAATTTGCAGACTTTCTCGATGTGCCCGAATTTCTTGCGAAAGGTGCATTGAGCTTTGTTTTTTATCCAACAATCTTTTTGAAGATCGTTGGTTCTTTTGCAAGTTCCGCAAGATGGGTATTTTCCAGTTGAAGACTTCGTGCTCTATTGCTTTCCCCATTTGTTCTTGGAAGATGTTTGTTTGTGATTTGTTTGGAGTGCTCCCTCGAGTTTCCTTCACACTTCTGTTCATTCTTTGCTCGTGTGCCTCTAGAGAGTTTGAAAGTTCTGCTATGGTGAGTTTTGACAAGTCTTTTGATTCTTCGATGACAGCGACAATTGGGTCGAACTTTTCTGTCAAACTTCTGAGCATCTTCTCCACGATTCTCTGATCTGTAAAGTTTTCACTGTAGAGCTTCATTTGATTTGTTACCTCGGCTACTCTGGTTGAGTAGTCTTTCACCATCTTGCTATTCTTCATGTTAAGATTCTCGAAATCTCTCCTCAACGTTTGTAGTTTGATGATTCTCGCCTTCTCCGTGCCCTTGAACTCCTTTTCACGAATTATCCAAACTTCTTTTGCGGTGGTGGCGGCGACGATTCTTGGAAAAATATTTTCCGAGAGGATGCGTGTATGAAAGTGATGGCTTTCATATTCTTCATGGCGACTTCTTTACTTTGCTTCTCTTGGCCTTTCGATGATTTTTCTTCCGATGATTTTTCTTCTGATTTGGGAGGCTCGATGCCGTCTTCGGTAATCTCCCAAAGATCGTTGGCCATGAAAAAAGCTTTCATTCGGACCACCCAATAATCGTAATTTTCACCTTTGAAGATTGTAGGTGAAGGTAAGGAAATATTTGTGGATGACATTTTGGTAATTTTGGGCTAAAGGTACTTTTTGGTAAATAGTAAAAAAGGTAAGGTAATTTTTGCGGAAGTGATTTTTGGCCCGTAAGAACAATTAGGGCTCTGATACCATGTTGAAATAATGTGGTGATTGAAATGTAAAGAATGGAAGTTTGATGATTGATATGTGAAAAGATGAAATTGGGTGATTGTTTTGTAAAGTGAAAAAAATTGTTGAGAGAAGCAGAGGAAGAAATCTGCTTCTTGTCTTTGTTTTTGGAATGGAGTTGCTTGGATTGATACACAATAGATGTAAGGCTTTATATAGCCTTTATAAACTTAACAAGACAAAGTACATTTATTTTATCATGTTATCACAACTAACTTTATTTAATTTTGGTGGCTTGATGATGGAGATTTGTTGGTGGCTTGTTGGTGGATTCTGTTGGTGGCTTGTTGTCTATGAAGTGAGTGAAAGATCCATATTTTAACATGCATCAACCCCGCCGTCGTTACACACCAAACACCAGCCGTCGCCTTCATCTTTACAACCCATATCGCCACCTCCCTCGATTCCACCCAATCTCGCCACCATGCCACCAAAGTACAATCGCCAACGCCCTACACCAGAATCAGAGAGTTTCACCGCCGCAGCTCCCACAATGCTCGTCATCGGGAGGAACCGTGTCGGTCCCAATCCTGCATCCATCCAGATCAGCAGCGTCTCTGTCTACATGTATGGGCAATGAAGAACTGTCTTCGTCCGAACTGGTTAGAAGTACGAGATCTATCACTTGCGGATAGTTATGATAAAGAAATCTCGGTGAAGCATGTCATTCCTTCACCACCCACCCATCGCTACCCGATGACCCTAGTCGGCAAATTCGGTGGCGTCACGAACTTCAAGGAACTTCAGCGAACGCTGACTCTAGCCTGGAAATCGGGTCTATCCATGGACATCGAGGAGCTCAAAAAAGGCCGGTACATGTTCCGCTTTCATCATGAGGTGGATCTCCGGAGGATTGTCAACGATGGTCTATGGAATTATGATGGCTCCTTGCTAATTCTACACGAGCTTGAGATTGGAGAAGACCCGCGAATAGTGCACCTTCACAAAGTCCCCTTTTGGATTCAAGTTCATAAACTGCCCTTCGATCACTTCTTTGAGGAAGTAGGCTGCATCCTCGGAGACTACACCGACAGGTTCAAGGCTTATGACCCTGCCAACAACGTGAAATCCTGGACGGATCAATACATGTGTATCCGTGTAGAACTAGATGTGCGTAAACCTTTACGCTGAGGAAAGCTTTAAGGGCTCCATGATGACAAGAGCGTCAACGGGTAGAACTAGATGTGCGTAAACCTTTATGCCGAGGAAAGCTTTTAGGGCTCCAAGATGACAAGAGCGACAACTGCAACTTCAAGTACAAGCGTTTGGAGAAATTTTGTTACATTTGTGGGATTATGGGCTACACTGACAAATTTTGCGAGCTTTTATTCCAGATACCAACTGCACTCGTTGTCAGGAAATGGGATGACTCCAACCAAGTTACCCCGCAGAATGCTAAATACAAACTAGTGGCTAAGTACCGTACCAAGAAGAAGGAAGCGCGCACAAAGCCAGATACCGACAAGTTGACTACCGCGCAAGGATGGTCAACATTCCATCACAATCAATCCACAATGTTCGTTGTGCTGAAGAAGATGACATAATGGTGGACATCCATGATGATAGGAAGCGTAGCCGTTAGGATGAACCGAGCTCCAAGTCACTGGTGGAAGAGCAGAGTGGTAAAAAAACTGTAACCCTCCGATTTTCGGTTCGGTTTAAATTTTGATTTGTTTTAAATCTTACTCATGGAGTGGTTGGTTTGGATTTCATACAAGGAAGACTCAGTCGCATGAAATTATGTATTTCCATGATTAATGGAATTGTGGTGATTATTTAAGGAGTTGAGAATTGAATGAAACTAAGTTACATAGAGAATTGCATGAGCCATAATGTATGGAGGTGGAAGATTTGTGTGTGCATGACTGAATTAATTGGGAGGAAGAATCAGATAATAGGCGTGGCCATTTAGTTGGAATGGTCGTGGGAATTTGGTGACCACGATCGTGGGTGTTTGTTGACCACGACCGTGATTGGCAACATTGCAACGAGCGTGGTTGGCTTTCCATTACGGGCAAGATATGTGTAGTATTTTAGGATTACTAGGGTTATTTTGCATACAGTATCCAAAGGAGAGAGTTAAATCAGAGCGAGAGGGAGTTAGGAACCGCAGCTGCGATCGCAATCTAGGAAGGAGATCGAGCTCCATCGATCGAAGAGTTTTAGGAGATGGCGATCAATGGAGGAAGTCAGTCACTGAGGTCGTCGACGACGGAGCAACATCGATAGGAGGATGTGACACAGATCCAGAGACGGCAGCCGCCAGGACCATGTTCCAAGAAAGTTGGAGGTTGACGGCGGTGAGCCCTTCGTCGGAGAAGACGAGTGATTAGATGGTCATGGCCAAGAGTTTAGTGACCACACTGCAAAGTCAGAAAGATAAATGGTTGTTTGTAATTGGTTATTCTTAAGTCTTGCTTCCGTAGCTCTGAACTTGTGGATGGTTTACAGTTAAGGACTTGAAAGTTCTAGATAGTGATAGTAATAGAGGCAGCTAGAGGACTAGCAAGTTTCAGAATTGCTGCAAAGTAGTAAATAGAGTTTAACTCGATCATTTGAGCTCCAAAGGACGCATAGTCAGAAGCTACAGACTCGTGGCAGCGAGAGGAATCATGTCAAATCAGAATCAAAGATGTCAGATCTTCATACCAGGTGAGGTTAGGATAACTTTATGCTTTAAAGCATAGAACTGCAATTAGGTTGTCAGGAATTTAGGGATTGGATTTCATGAGAAAGAGAGAGTGTTCTACTGTACATGCATTGATGTAATGATTACAGAGTAGGGCTCTAGGGTCATACAGTAGCTCGTGGTCTACTGTATAGGCATTGATGTGATGATCACAGAACAAGACTCTGGGACCGTATAGTAGCTAGTGTTCTACTATACATGCATTGATGTGATGATTAAAGAGCTGGGCTCTTTGACTATGCAGTAGCGATGATTCTACTGTACATGTAGTTGTACAAGTTCGAGCATAATGTCATGTCGTTTGAACTGTGATCCACAATTCATGATTAGGTCAGGATTCAGGATTAGCTAGATTAGCCCGTGGCGTTGGTCACCCATTTTAGATTGCAAAATCCCAAGGATATTCATGCTGGCAGGACGTGTTGAGTATGCCTATAGATGGTACTCATGGTTTCATGATGTACAGAGTATGCCTATAGATGCTGCTCGTACGGATGCATAGTGGTTTCATGGTCTGATCCACCATGATGTTATCTACTAATAGCTAGGGGTGACTAATAATAGGAAGTTGAAACAATTAATGCGATCATGTGATCCTTCTCAAGTCATCCTATCGTCAACCACCCCTAACTAAGAGCGGATAGTCTCATGGTGGATCAGACCATGAATCCACTCTATAATATCGTGAGAGCAGTGTAAGGCTTACTCGTCATGTCTGTCTGAAATCTGATTGTAACCTGGGGGATCACGCAATCCATGGGTGGGTGATCGACATACCATATCCATGTACTAACATAGTAGGTCTATCCTTTCTGAACTGTAAGGAACTGTGGACCACACGTCACAGTTCATCTGTGAGAACTAACCTTAAGAAACATCTATCTGTATAGTAGATGACACGCTGCACAACTAGAGATCCTGGTGTTAAATAACAATACAAGTATGCATGCTGCTGTATAGTTCTGAAAATCGGTTCAAAGATTCCTGACAACTAAATTACAGTTCTTCGCATAAAGGAAAAAATTAATCCTAACCCCTACCTCTGAAATAGCTTTCCCTAAAGACTCTGATTTTAAGTCGCCTGCCCGAAGCTCGGTTCTTCTATCCTATTACATCGAAAGGGTCCAATCGATGATTGGATCTCCAAACCCTGTCTGTCAGGTTTACTTACGCGAATCCCAAACTAAAAGATTGAGAGAGAAAAGGACGATTGCTTACCGTCCCATGAATCTCCTAGCCTTTGTAATCTCCTACCCCTGATCCTAGACAGATAGACTCTGATTTTTCCTCATGATAATATTCTTCATCTTCTGGAGAGAACGCCGTCGAGTCTCTATTTTCTTCTCCCAAATTTCTGAGTTACTGATCCCGATACTGACTTATATAATAAGTCCACCACACTCGTGGGGGACATACACCACGTTCATGGTTGCTTGGTACCCACACTCTGATGGTCACGCATGTGGCCTACTGACTGCCATGCTCGTGGTTTGTTGTTGACCACGATAGTGATTGTTCTCTTCGTCACGCCCGTGGTTGTCCAATTATCAACCCATCACTCTCTTGGTTGATCTCTAAAACTTGAACCCACGGTTGACTCTAAATGGGGTGTCACAACTCTGCCCTCCTACTAAAGGTTTCGTCCCAAAACCTGAATCATGTCCTACTGAGCGGAACGATCTGGCGCCACGGTGTCTCAGCTCTCGGTGCTAACATCCTTGTTGTAATATCAAGTGGTCTTGTGAACCCGCTCCTTCCGAGGACACATTTGGCCAACCCTCTGATTAAGGACTTGCTGGTCTTTCCTCCACTTGATCCCATAGGATATGCGACAAACCCTACTTCATTTCATCAAACTTCGTTCCATCTCCCTAAGGGGGGAACCCCAAAGTGACCCCTCTTTAATCGTGTTGATTCATGCTCGCCCTTCGTAACTTGCTTGTGACTGAGTCCGATTTCCTAGACTAAACTGAGCCTATTCCGTGTCGACTTAAGCCTATACTTCTAGCCTTAGACTAGGCTTGATCCAGCTCGTCACGAGTCGTCCTCCTAACAACGGAGTCCCTCGAGTTTAATACTTTACACTTCCGAGAAGTTGTTCTATGAACAAGATCGAGGTCTTACTTTCCATGTTACCTGCTGGTTCTAGTTCCTTCGCTATGCCTGTAATCCCTTTTTCGACTTCAAATCAAGTCATGAGCAGGCACTAATTGCCTGCTCTTATAGGCCGTCCTCTTACCGTTCGAAATTTTCATAAACTTCTACTCTCTCCTTTATTCGATAAAGGAACCCCATCCTTAAATTTCAATTTGATCTAAATCTTACTCGTTGAGTGGTTGGTTTGGATTTCATACAATGAAGACTCAGTCCCATGGAATTATATATTTCCATGATTAATGGAATTGTGGTGATTAATTGTATGAGCCATCATGTATGGAGGTGGAAGATTTGTGTGTGCATGACTGAATTAATTGGGAGGAAGAATCAAACAACGGGTGTGGGCATTTAGTTGCAACAGTCGTGGTAGTTTGGTTATCACAACCATGGGTGTTTGTTGATCATGGCCGTGATGGGCAGCACTGCAACGGGCGTGGTTGGCTTTCCACACCGGTGTGATATGTGCAGTATTTAATGATTTCTAGGGTTATTTTGCGTATAGTATCTAGAGGAAAGAATCAAATCAGAGCGAGAGAGAGTTAGGAACCGCGGCTACGATTGCAATCTAGGATGGACATCGAGCTCTATCGGTCTAAGATATTTAGGAGATGGCGATCGATGGAGGAAGTGAGTCAGTGACGACGTCAAGGACGGAGCAACATCGAGAGGAGAAGGAGGTGACGCAGATCCGAAGACGGCAACGGCGGCAGGACCACGTTCGAAGAAAGTTGGAGGTCGTCGGCTGCGAGCCCTTCACCTGAGAAGACGAGTGATCAGATGGTCATGGTCAGGATTTCAGTGACCACACAACAAAGTCAAAAACATAAGTGGTTGTTTGTAATTGGTTATTCTGAAGTCTTGCTTCCATAGTTCTGAACTTATGGATGGTTTACAGTTATTGACTTGGGTCTGTTTTGCCAGCGATCAGAAGTTTTGGATCAGTTAGAGTAACGAGGGTAGTTAGAGAACTAGCAAGTTTAAGAATTACTGTAAAAAAGTAAATAGAGCATAACTCGATCGTTTGAGCTCCAAACAACGCACGGTCAGAAGCTACAAACTCGTGTCAGCGAGTGGAATCTTGTCAAATAAAAATCAGAGGTATCAGATCTTCATACCAGGTGGGGCTGTAGGATTACTTTATGCTTTAAAGTGTAGGACTGTAATTAGGTTGTCAAGAATCTATAGATTGGATTTCATAAGAAATAGAGCAGGGCTTTGGGGCCATGCAGTAGCTTGTGTTCTACTGTACATGCATTGATGTGATGATCACAGAGCAGGGCTCTGGGGCCGTACATTAGCTCGTGTTCTGCTGTACATGCGTTGATGTGATGATTACATAGTAGGGCTCTGGGGCCGTACAGTAGCTCGTGTTCTACTATACAAGCATTGATGTGATTATTACAGAGCTGGGCTCTTTGACTGTGCAGTAGTGATGATTCTAGTTACATGTAGTTGTGCAAATTTGAGCATAATCTCATGTCATTTGAACTGTGATCCACAGTTCATGATTAGGTGAGGATTCATGATTAGCTAGATTAGCTCCCGTTGTGCTGGTCACCCATTTTGGATTGCGCAATCCCCCAGAATATTCATGCATGCATGACATGTTGAGTATGCCTATAGATGCTACTCCCACGGTTTCAGGACATACAAAGTATGCCTACAAATGCTGCTCGTACGGGTGTAGGGTGGTTTCATGGGTTGATCCACCATGAGGCTATCTACTACTAGTTAGGGGTGACTAATGATAGGATGATACCTACCGGACCACATGGTCACATTGTTAGTTCAGATAGTCCGAATTTCTTTCTCTATCTCCTTTAAAGAGCCACAATTCTACGCGAGTCTAGTTAGGCCACTCAGTGCTTATCACTAACCCCATTATATTTTGTTTTCCCTATTGTATATGTGTGTTCAGTCACAATACTGGAGCTGAGAGTGGAGGGAGAGCTGGTGGATGTTTTAATATCTGTTGATATCGTTTTTATGTATTTCAAAACTGGAGTTGCTTCTCCATTTTTATCCGTTCAGTTTTGGGATCTAGGATCCTAGTTCGTCAATTGTACTTAAGTGTTCAGTTTTCAGCTTTTATTGCTTGATTTAATGCTTTGTTTAGTGGATTAGGGTTGAGTCGTGATTTAGGTTGAAACCCGAGTAGGAATCTTCGGTTGAACTAGTGGTTCGGCCGGGACTTCTAGGATGGGGTTTCACAAAACCCTCAAAATCCCCACGGAAGGAAGGCCTTGACACAATAATGTCTGAAGCGGTCAACGCGGTTTGACCCTCCCAGCTGCATAAACGGAGGACGAGGCTGCAAATGTTACGACTTTGACAACACCTCGCCCTCCTCGACCCCATCAATCCCCCCCGATGGTTCTTTTAGTATTTAATTGTATTGGTCGAATTTTCTGGTTCTGAAATTGGTTTGTTTCCCTGATTTATTTGCTTTTTGTTGGTCATGTTTGTTAGGGGTAGAACTTTTGATTATTTTTAGCTAGGGTTCGATGAGATTAAGCGAACTGGCGGTCGACCCGGTTGGGTGGAGTGTAAGGACGTGATGGACTTAACCAACCTGTGATTAGGTGCATCTCGTGATGTAATTCCGTGAGTTGCAACTCCCCAATAAACCGATCATATTATATTAGTGTGTATTGACTGATGATGAAATGAAAGCGTGTATGTGACTTGTTTGTCGAAAATATTGAGATTTTTTTTTACCACAAATATAATTGTAGAAACATATATTGATGCAAAAATTTGAGTTTATTTTATGAATATAGTTAAGATTTTCTTTCATCGGAGAAAAAAAATCACCGTACAAAGAAAACACACTAAAACAGAGGCACACAAGAGAGATCAACCCCTTGATGTGCCATTATGTCTGATTGTCTTGTTCTTATACAAACGATTATGGGGCCTATGCAGCTTTGGCCTTGGGAGTGTTACGGTATCCTTGGTTGCCTGGATGTGATTAAGTTGACGAACCCCTTGATGACATTTAATTCCCTACCTCGTTCCTCTAATGTAAAGGCAGACTTGGTTGCGAAATCAGCTCAGTTAGGCTGCCTCCTTTCGGGGTGAATCACCCTGCTATAACCTTTGATGTTGTGGAATGGAATGGTTTTCTTTGTAAAACAAAAAGAGAGATCAACCCCGCCTATATTATAACAAGAACAAACAACAACAATCAATCTAACCAATCTATCAAATTGTACATTAGATCTACATCTCAACTCCAATTGCAGCCTCTGCGCAAGCACATTTGCGGAAAAAGGGGATTCACCCATAGCTCTCATGCATCTCTTGTACCATACATGAGCAATGCAAACACAAAAAAGTCATAAAAAAGCACGAAAATTCATCTTACTCGCGAATCGCGTAAGGAACTGTGCTCTTCCACTTCCTTCCTACTGCAACCATCAGACCATCCCAGGAAGCATAGTCGGACATCAACCTCCTACTAAATCTGATCATAGAAGTCACGAGTGTACTCACAATAACATAAAATATGACCATAGCAGTCGATGCAAGTTTAGTGGTCTTATAAAAGTACTTACTATTAAAATATAAAATGTTAAAGTTGACTTATAAAAGTCATTAATTCTGCTTAAATTTAATTGAATGTTGATTTTGTCATTTTTTCAAAAATAATTTATTTATTATTTTATATAGGTAGTGTTAATTAAAACATGCACTTTGATGCGATTTTTTTAAATATTAGAGAAATTACATAATAACTTAAATACTTGTTGTAAGTCTTAAGAGATAAAACCTTGATGATTTGACCCTACTTGATATCCTTTATGATTTTATAAAATCACCCATTTGTTAAAAACATTATAAAAAAGTTTAAAACATCATTTTCCCAATAGTAAACAAGCAACATAACAAAAACATAAAGTTACATACAAATATTAAAAAAATTTTAACCTTAATTCATTCTCATTCATTAAATATTAGGAGATGCCATTTATGTTTGTCAGAGTAGGCTGAAATTCTCGGCTAATATAAGATAGACAATAATAAATAAATATTAGATTAGTTTCAATTTCATTGAGTGTGTTGGATTTGAATCCAAAACCTCCCGCGTCACAAGACACACAGCTCTATCACCAAAATAATTTAAGAATAATAAAAAACCCTTCAATAAAATAACTTGTAAGAGTTGATAAATTGTTTAAAGGAGAAACATCTCGAGCCTTTAATTAGTTTGGTGTTTTTTTTCCGAAATTAATCTACTTATATAATTAACCTCTTGACCAAATGATATTCAATTTGTCAAACGATCCTCAGGGAGGAATACCACTCGTAACGAGTGAAGCCCGCACCGAAAAATGAGTAGTATGAGCTACCACATTTGTATTTCCAATCATCCCTATATTAGAAATCCTTGAACACATGTTAACATCCTAGGCTCTAAGCACTACCCGACACCAAACGTAAATAAGAAATAAATGTTCAAACAGAAAGAAACATTCGAAACTAAGAAAGCATTAAATGGCCAGTAGAGCCCGAATTGGGGACACCCAAAACATCAAACACTCGAAGAGGCCGATACCTCGAGCGAGTTCTTGTCGGCAGATCACTCCTTGGGGCATGACCTGTTGTTCAGGCCTGTCGTTGCAAGGTTTTTTGGGTTTCTCTGGATACCTTTCATTTGTTTCATGGCACTGTTTGCCCCACTCCTTGGCTCTCAAAATTTTGCACCACACCTTCCATGGCACTGTTTGCCCCAACCTCCTCTTCAGTCCTTCTACGCTTCCTTTTCATTTCTTGTAACGTAAGCTCTATTGCTTCGAGAGCCTTGGCTGCAGCTGCATCATCGGCTGGAGTTTTTGGAGAGAACAGATGAGCCGCATAGTTATGCTGAAAAATCCTCAGGTTAGGCGGCAAGTATGGTTGTGATGTAGGCGGGAAGGGGGGGGGGACTGGTGCCTAATGCATCATCTTCATTTTCGGTGGCCTCCACCAGCCAGTATTCGGCTCCCATAGTGCTATGCTCCTTGCCCGCTGCTCAGATATCATCACTCCATAATCGAGGGGGTTCACCTCCTGGATTGAGGAATCGGATGCTGCAGAGACTTTCAATGTGGTCGATCCTACCACATATGAAGCAGAAGGTTGTTAACTTCTCATACTTGAAGTGACATGTCTGATTAGGTTTTTCAGGATGGCAAATCACCTTCTCTCACTTCAAAGGTTTTGAGGTATCCAAGGTGATTCTGATGCGCATGTATGACAAGTTGGATCGATAGATGTTCTTTTCGTCATACTTGACAAAATTTTCCAGCTCTCGACCAACCGTTTTGGCAAAGAAACTCTTGGGATCATGGATTCGCAGCCAAAAATCGGCCATATGCAAAGGGACAGTTGTCGAGTCCTCTCCAGGCTGCAGTTCATGAAGAACAAGGAGAAATTGATCGAAGAGCCACAGTCCTATATCAATAACCTAACGGAGATCGATATTGTTGTAGAATCTGAAGAGGTTCCAAGGTCTTCTGCCCCCATGCCCATTCCAAGTTGCCAGATCTTCACCATCGTCCTCTTCATGGCATTAAAGTGATACGACCTGGTGGTCAGCAATGAACCGACTACACAGAGTGTGTAGTTTGTTGTCCGGATCGGAGCGGTGGGAGGGTCGAACTGGAGTGCCTCCTTCTCCGCTTCTGTTTGTTGTAGCGCATCAAGCTGTCGGTGCATTGCTGTCTCCGCAACAGACGTTGGAGTGCTTGCCATGATGATTGAGAGGAGGAGTGGGGATCGGCGATGTTGATGATGGTGGAAGAAGGAAAGCCGCAGGCGGCGTCAAACAAAAGAAAAGGGTTATAAAACCCTAAAATCGCCCATCAACAGGAACAAGACTTCTGAATTAGCTTGCTGTTGGAAATTTATAATTTATAGTTCTGCATTCTATTTAATTAAAACTTTTTTATTAGTGATTTAATAGTGTTGCATATTAAGAATAGGATTCTCTACGATGAGTTATATATATGCTTTTCTTATCAATTCATTTTTTATTATTTTTTAAGAGCCTCCAATGAGTTTTGATGTGTTGTTTGGAATAGTTGGAGTCATTTGTCTTCAATTGTGATGGTAATAAGGTACTTTACAATACAATTTATAATCCAATTATCATAAGTCAATGAATCTATATATAACTTCCTTCACTTGTAATCCAAACTACGACCTCCCACCCACAATTGTATGCAATCGTAAGAAAATGATGACTATATGTGATTTTTGGTACTTTTTTATATTTTTAGACTTTGCATATCGATTCTTTAATTATTTGATTGGCTTGGACTTTAGTTTTTGGCCGAATACCCAAATCTAATTCGAATTGTTTTGATGGGCACTATTTGCCCAATAGTTTCGGTCTTTCGACAATTCTAGCCCGTTGATTAAATTTTTCGTTAATGATGAGACAGGCAAAACTAATATAACATTTGTTTGACCGATCAAATAAATGACAGATCAATCACCATATCAGCATTTTCTGAGGCAAAATGCAAACTAATACTATGAATATATGAAGTCACATCATATCAGACCCAGAGTGTGTTTTATGTGGGAAGAGTTCTTTTAATTGGTTGGTTGACGAACTAGTAGTGGTTTAGAGAATGTATTAATTAAACTTTAGTGGTCTTGAATGTAGAGGTTAATGAATACGCTTAGCGCTTGCTTTGCTGCCCATCGTCATGAATCTGAATTGGAAAAGAAACGCAGAGAAAAGTGACCGAAGTCAGAAGTCAGAAGAAAATTTCCTCTCCCAGTCCACTGTGGCTGTCTGTCTACTATTTGAAGGACGAACCCCTCCTTGTTTGTTTGTAACTTAGTAAGTGGATGGTGGAAAACGGCTAAATAATTAAGAGAAGGATGTTGGTTGGTGGATCCCCTTAATTCCCTCATTCCCCACCAATACCAATACTAATAACAATACCACCCCATTTATATTGGGATGGGTATTTTCCCCCTTTCTCAATGAGAATTGAAAATTTGTAATCCTCAAAAACTTATTCTTTTTATCCCGTCTTTCCTTAATTGCGATTGTTTTTATTTGTTATTAGGGTTTTGTTTTCTATTTTTCAGTAGGGTTCGTTTTCCTTTTGACTAGGATTTTGTTTCTACCTTCGAGTAAGGTTTTTTAGCTTCTTCTTTCACGATGACAGTCCTACTTTCCCGACAACTCTCCACGATCCAACCAATGAAACGGAAGGAAGTCTACGGTGAGAAATCGTTGAAACGAAGAATGGAGGTCATGCTCTAACAACCATGGTACAGGCGGGTAAGCTTGAGGTGACCCGCTCAACAATGTGAGGAATTTCATGTCGATGAAGTCTCCGACGCCCGTCATCGCAATGGATCAAGAAACCGGCTACCCCTTTGTTGCTTCGTTGTTTTTATTTCTCTGCTATTTTGATTATAGTGGTGATTCTTCATTTCATGTTTTGCTTGTGTCGGTTGTGTTATATTATGTTATGCAGTCGGGGTAGTGCTAGTCGAGTATCATTTCTTCTTTCGTAGAGTCTAGAGTCGATCTTTGTCGAGGAGATTGATGACGTAAAACAAAGTATCTACAATAGTAAATAGTTACATGCTTTTTGTTAAATATATCGGGTTAGACCTGTTTATGGTTATGTGTTAACCGAAATCCTTATGTATATAAAGAGCGTTAGTCTTCTTCTCTATAATTAAGTCGTCATTCTCACCCAAACCCCTAATAATATTCCCCTTTCTCTCTGTGAACTAGTGATTTAAAGTCGAAAATCACGTTAATTTTCAATGTTACTCCGCTCTTATTCCTTTTTTATTTTTCCTTTATTCTTACTTTATTTAACTTTTATTCTTTTCTTTTACAATCTATCTTAAGAAACACCTCCAAATAATATTAATATTATTATACTCCCTAAAACCTATGCTCTATCTATGAAATATCTCAAAAAAATACCACCCGCTCATTATCAGTTATTAATCTAAAGATTAGCACCAGGAAGAAATAATTTATTAACCAAAATCAATCATGATCACAAGCCAACCCAACCCAACCCGACTTTGGACCATATAAATAAATAAAATACACTTTTGTTCTTGTTCCATTAAATGGTCTAGCACTTCTGCACTTGATTGTTTTACCAAATTGCTGAGCAACCTTTATACAAAGCAAGTTTTATTCTGTTTTTTTTTTATTCATTTATCTCTTTCTTCCATGTATGTCTCAACTACAACTTTATGAGTTATGTTAAAAAGACAAAGGAAAATACACTTTCAACATATTTAAAAAAACATTAAATGAAACATTTTTATTATTTTAATGGGAAAGATTAGGATAGAGAAAGTAATTATACAGGATAAAATATATTGTCTAGGGAACCTCCTTTTGCTTTTCTGCTGTCAGATTACTGTTGCTTACTAACTCTTCCACGGCCATTTCTCCTGCTTATGACTAATGTTTTAAATATTAACAAAAAAAACTTACTGTTGAGGATAAACACAAGAGTTAATGAAAAAGTCGATTGTGTTTTATTAAATTCTTTAAGTAAGTAAAATTTAATTTAATAAGATTCCCTGGCGCTAGGGTTTGCTCTCTCCCTGCCCTGGGACTGTTCTCGCCGCGAGTCGGCCGATTATCTCTCTTCTTCTCTACTCCGTTTTAGTTTGCTCCGGCGAACTCCCCTCTTGGGTGATTTCATCATGAGAATTCTCTGTTGGAATTGCTGCGGAATCAACTCACTGCAAACGCCGTACGTGATTAAAGATCTGGTCAACACTCATCGACCGAATATAGTTTTTTGCTCAGCGAAATTATAGCGACCCAGGAAACCATCGATGACGTCCGGACTGAGATCGGTTTTGACAGCTGCTTTGCTACCAGTGCAATAGGACAGAGTGGAGGTATGGTGGCACTGTGGCGTCACCAATCCAGTTGCTCCATAATAAACTCACATCGAAATTATATTAATCTTCACGTGGATGAAGGAGGAGGGGACTTACCGACTTACAAACTTTTATGGACTGCCGCATCGAACAAAACATCAGGAATCGTGGGAATTTCTCCGCTCAGTTGCTCAATGGAATGCTACGGCGTCGAGGATCTGTATGGGGGATTTCAACGACCTCCTTCACGGAGGAGAAAAACGGGGCTTGCACCCACACCCGCCGTAACTTATTTCCGGTAACCGATCAGGTATCGAGGATTGCGCTCTCCACGATTTATTACCGCTCCAAGGCCACCCTTTTACTTGGTTCAAATCACTAGGGACACCGGAGGCTGTGGAGGAACACCTCGATCGAGCGTTGGCGACGACAGACTTCCTAAATATGTTCATGCGCCTGGACTTATCTACCATCGCGGCTTCGCGTTCTGATCACTTCCCATTATTATTGATAGCGGATATGGGACCGCCTCCTCAATCGAAATTCAAGTTCCGCTTCGAAACATTCTTCAAGCATGGGAGGACTCAAAATTAAAAACTCTCCCGCAGAGACTGCATAGCTGCGCAAAATCCTAACAGGCTCGGGAGAGAAACAACCTACCTAAGTTCAGGTCTGCAATCAAGGAAGTAAAGGAAAAACTCGAATTATATCAACGGGATCTAAAGCAGGCGAATGCGTTTCTGAGCGAAAGAGTACGGCTTCTAAATTTTCTTCGCGATGAAGATGATTATTGGCAGCAACGCGCGAAACAGGAATAGGTGAAAGGAGGGGACCGGAATACACGTTTTTTCCATTCAGTGGCATCTGGTCGTCGGAAATATAATCGAGTTCTGGGTTTAAAGGATGAGCAAGGGGTGCTGATGGAGGAAGCCGCTAGTATGGGTAATATTTCCACTTCATACTTTACTGATCTCTTTACTTCTAGGGGATGCCATTTGGAGGCGGTTATTGAGTGCATCTCCACGACGGTCACTGATGCGCAAAATGCATCCCTTACAGCTCCGTTCTCTGACCTTGAGTTTCGAAAAGCAGTGTTTTCAATGGGTCCAAACAATACATCAGGACCGAATGGATTCAATCCAGCTTTCTACCAAGAGTTTTGGGACGAGATTGGACCAACAGTGATAGAAGACTACAAATGGCTTGTGTCGAATCAAATCCCTTTGGAGGATCAGCGTACAAATATTACTCTCTTGCCGAAAGTCGAGAAGCCAGATCGAATGCAGGATCTTCGACCTATTTCCTTATACAATGTTCGATATAGGATTCTGGTAAAGGTCTTGGCTAACCGCTTCCGCCGACTTATGTCGTCCGTTATAACTCAGGAGCAGTCAGCTTTCGTCCAAGGCAAATCAATTGTGGATAACATCCTTATTGCTTTCGAGTCCCTACATAGCATCACCATGAAAGCTTCTACGAAGATCGCTAGTGCGGCTCTAAAAGTGGACATCTCAAAGGCATATGACCGGGTAGAATGCAGGTACGTTGAGGAGATTATGACAAAAATGGGCTTTCGGAATCAATGGATGCTTCTGTGTATGCGATCGGTTCAGTACTCAGTGATGTCGAGTTTCATTCGGGGCAGGGTCTCCGTCAAGGATGCCCGATATCTCCCATTTTGTTTATCTTGTGTACTGAAGGCGTATCGGCCATGATCCGCTGCGCGGCATCTAATGGTCATATCCATGGTAATCGAGTTTGCTCCCGTGCACCAACTATTTCCCACCTTCGTTTCGCGGATGACTCGATTTTCTTCTTTCAATCAGAGATAAGTGAAGCCAGATATATGAAACATATTGTCACTGAATACGCGGAGGCTTCGGGGCAAGTCCTCAACTTCCATAAATATGGATTGTTGTTTAGTAAGGATACAGATTCAATGCTGCGTGAAGCAGTTTCCGTGATCTTGGAGGTGCGAACAAAATTTGATACTGACAGATATTTGGGGGTCCCGGCTCTAGTTGGAAGAAATAAAAGTCATGCTTTTAAGTCAGTACAAAAAAAGGTGTGGAATCGCTTACAGTCATGGAATGGAAAGAAGCTGTCGAAAGGAGGAAAAGAGGTGTTGATTAAATCAGTGATTCAAGCGCTTCCATCCTACAGTATGAATGTCTTCCTTCTACCCGACACCCTTACAGAAGAGCTTGAACGGATGATGAATGCTTTCTGGTGGGGTTCTGGCCGAAGTATAGGAAAGGGTATCAGATGGATGAAATGGCGGATCAGTAAAGCTCAAGGGTGTATGGGTTTCAGGGACCTTAGGAGCTTCAATTTATCACTTCTCAGCAAGCAAGCGAGGCAGTTAATATCAAAACCTCAGTCACTAGTCGCGAGACTATATCGTGCAAAATACTACCACAGAAAGGATTTTTCGAGGCTGAGCTAGGTCACCACCCCAGTTTTGTGTGGTGCAGCATCCTCCAGGCTCGACCTCTCCTCCATACAGGTGTTCGCTGGAAGCTTGGAAATGACTCCACGGTGCAGGTTTGGAGAGATCCCTGGCTTAAATCGGACATCAACAGGTATATTACAACACCGAAGCCAAACGACATCACAGATATGCCGGTCCAAGATTTATGGCTCCCAGGTATGAAGGAATGGAATTCTCCTTTAATCTATTCCATTTTTTCGGCCGTGGACAGAGATCTCATCCTAGCGCTCAACCCATCACAATATTTTGGGACGGATAAGAGGGTATGGCAACTGAACCCCAAGGGGATGTTCACAGTTCGATCTGCATACTGAGTTTACATGGAGAAAATCGTCGACCGATCAGCTCAATTTGTTCCGGGAGCCTGGCAGGAAATTTGGTCGGTATGCTTACCTCCGAAAATGCTCCATTTCTTTTGGAGGTGTATATGCAGAGTCATACCTACTAGGGCACGATTGAGGAGAAAGGGTATTGACGTAGGCGGTCTGTGTCACTTGTGGCATCCACTACGAGAAAGATTGGCATCTCTACCTGGAATGCAGTTGGGCGCGTGAACTATGGAGAGATACGAATCTCCAGCACACTCTACCGTCCCAAACCGACCCTCATTTGGAGTTGCATGAGCACCTATGGCATACATGGGGTCGGCTGTCGTCCGCAGCACGGGAAGTATGGATAGTCTACCTATGGGGTATCTGGCGGGAGCGAAATAACAGGGTGTGGAATACCAAGCAACGATCACCGGCTCAGATATTTGCGAAGGGATGCAAGAGTTACATGATTGGAAGAAGTGGAATACGATCAGCACTGCTCCGGGCAACACTTCTCGTAGTCCGCGTTGTAACAAATGGCATAATCCCCCGGTAAACTTCGTTAGATGCAACTTTGATGTGGGTTTGTTCAATTTGCAAAAAGTTACAGGTGTTGGAATGTGCGTGCGAGACAATAACGGGACTCTCCTTCATTATCGTATGCAAACAAGACTTGGTATCTTGACAGTTAAGGAGGGAGAGGCACTGGCGTTGCATGAGGCCATGCATTGGATCAAGGAGTTGGGCTATACGAACATGATCTTCGAGGGAGATTCATAGGTTCTGGAACGAGCTTTACAGGATACAGATGAAGATGACTCTAAATTCAGCGATTTGGTCCGAGCGTGTTCAACTTTGTTAAATAGTTCGCGGAACTTTCTTTTTGTGTGTCATGAGAGATCGGAATATGGTTTCTCATATATTGGCTCGACAATTTATTTTCTCCCCGTATGTGGAGAGTGTACCTCCCACTTTGTTCGACGATATTTTAGGCACTAGTTCACGCTCGTTAGAGCACAGAGTTTTAATGAGATCTTTAAGATTAACGTAAAAAAAAGTTAGATTGTTTGGAAATTAGTTAAATAAGCTTCAATTAACACAGCACAATAATTGCCAACAGTACGACGTGGAGTTCATCTTCTTCCTCATACCCAAACAGCTGATTTAAGTAAAACCTTTTTTATTAGATTTTTTTTTATATTTCCTTTATTGAATAATCTCACTTTTAAATTTTGATCTCAATCGTTAAATATGAGATTAAATCTTAACCTTCCCTTTTATTTTTTTCCACTTTTTCTATTTAATGAAATTAAATTTCTGTTTCTTTACCTATTTTTATCCAATTAATATAAGGTTCTTAAATTCTTTTTTCATATATTTTAATATTCAATTTTTATAAATTTATCTCTGAATACCCTAACATTAACATTGCGCTTATCAATTAACTTTTTTTACCTTTCATACTTTTTACACTTTGATTTTAACGCCATCCATTCTTTATAATCAATAAATGGTTAATCATTTTTTGTAGGAATTCATCATTGACATTGCTATAATACGTTGCAACTTATAAACCCCACCTAAAAAAATATTACATTGTTAAACTTAAAAACTCCTCAACAACACACCACATGATCTTCTTCATTTTAATTTTCTAGTTGCTCATCAATTCAATTATGCAAACTGAGTTGATGCTATTTATTAATGCTACATGAATTAAACTTAACAATAAACTAGACATATTGTATCAAAAGCCAATGTCAATGCAGCGGATCTAACATCACAATGCATGTTTAGAACCATGTTTGTCATTTCAAGAGATTATTTGTCCACTGAAGGAGAAACATATGTTTTATGTATGAAATATCAAACAGGATGAGGTTGTTCATCGACAAACAATATAAGTATATGATAATATACTTTGATGTACCATGGCACAACTTGGAAGACATCAATAAAGCTTAGTTGCTTGATAATTCAAAATTGCTTCTATAATTGTTGCAGTTCGTTGTCCTTCAATTTCCAAGTGTTGGGAGTTGAGTAGTAAAAAAACTTTTATGAAATTCATCATGTATGAGCCGGATGTAGAATTTGACATCGTCGGCGGTCCGATTTCTTCTGTTTCGAGTGATGTTCGATCTTCGAGAAATATTATTTCGTTTGTTTTCTACTCATAGAAAAGAATGATATCATAGTCCAATTTTTATGTACAAAGTATCCAACAGTTTCAGTGAAGAAGTCGCTCATTTTCATTTAATTATCTAAATTTGGTTAAATTTCATTTCTTGTCCATGTACAAGACGGGTACCCTAGTGATGAAGAGTTCGGATGCATGAACTCAGTCCAGTCGGAAGTCCAACGTGTTGAAGATTCTGCAAGTGACAGTAATGAAGTTTCGGTGCGTCGGGTTTAGGGTTTTTGGCGTTGGGTTACTGATCCTAGAAAAGAACCAAACAAATATCTTGAGGTATAACCTCGGAGTTGATTTCTCACAGGTCTACTTGGCCTTCACTACTCAGTCTCGGTTCACTTGTCAATCAATCGTAATTTGAGAAGTTTGTACTAGACTACAATGAAACAAAACAACAAACTAAAAGAAACAGAAAATCTAGAATGCAAACAGATCACACAATGGCAATGGATAAACTAAGGTCAGAACGGCTATGGGAAAAAAGCCTTACTTGGGTTTTGAATCATCCTAAGGACTATGGGAAATTGTACAACAACATAATAGACAGGAACATGGGTAACGATATGTTTCGGGTCTTACGATCAAGTCTATCAACTCAATGACCTAAAACCACCTGCAACGCCCACAAACATCCGCTCAACAAACAACTCAGTAATCAATCTCATAAGAAAACCCAAATTAGGAAAACTGAGAAAACTGCGAATCAAATGGAAACAGACAATCGAGGCAACAAGATAGCAAACTACATCATCAATCATCGTGCATCCACAATCCTATCACTACATACAAGAACAATCTCATTAATCCAAAGGAATCCAAAAAATCCAAATAAGAGGAAAACCTAGCTCTCCATGAGAGGTGTAGAGAATGCTTCAAACCGCCAATCCATCGAAGTAGGAAGTAAATCCTTCCTTAGGGTTCGAATCCTTGACTATTTGGTTTCAAATCTTCACTCTCATGGTGCTTCTAGGCTCCCTAACAACTTTCGTCAATTTGTGTTTTAGTTCATCTCCATGGCTCTCCTCTTCCAAAAATCTCGAATTGTGGATAAAATAAGGTTTATGTCTAGACTTGGCATGGCCGTGACTGTTCAACAGCAGCAACACCCGACTTCTTTTGACCATAATTTCTTCATTTGGACTTCGATTTCGCTTCGGAAAATACCGTCGGATTCGTAGTCAAAACCTCTATCTAACGGATACCTGCACTCAAGGAAAGCACTCCAAGAAAAAATTGAAACGGACCGAGATGGTCCGTTCAGAGGAAAAGAGTATGAAATGCAATTATGATTATACCGGATTCCTCTAACAATCAAATATCGTCGAAACCAGAGCGAAAGCTATTCAAAGTTGGGTCAAAACGGTAACCAATAATCATGCTATCAGTTACAATCCACAACACTCCTTCCGGTATTGAAGTTGACCAATAGAACGGATCAGATTCCGACGACGAAGAAGGCACCTCCTCTACTCCGAGGAAAATGCGCACATGTGGGATTTGCGCAAAGTCGGGTCACAACCGGCGCACCTGTTCGGATCAGTAGATCGTCTACCATTGCCTATCTTGAACGGTAACTAACCTTGTCGTATTATTTATTATAATCGTCTACCGACTGATTTAGATGAATCGATAAATTTTTCGGCGACGATCGAACTTTTGTGACTTAGTTTGACCCTTTTTGTATAGTGCACTAGGTATGGCAGTGAATTTTTGTTCGAACTAAGTCTTCTATGTTTGTAAACAAATATTTTCTATATGTATTTTAACTAGTTGTAACCCATCTTAATCAATGCTTGCATAGTTACGAAATCGTGTATGTTGCGATGTTGGTTTGTAATGGAGTTTCCTTTTGAATCGACAGTTGCATGGTCACTTTCATTATGAAACCTAATAAGACACTTTCTTTTTCAATGAGTATTTTCAGACTAAGCCTTACGATGTAATGGTATCAAATGAGTTCCACTGATAGTATATCATTTTCTCTTCACTTGGACAAAGTGAACTAACTATATTGTGTTGTAAAAAGTTAAAAATAATTTGCCTACTTACGAAGCGGTTGATGTGGATGGTTATCGATCGTTATCGTTTTTAATTGACTCCCATTATCATCCTATTAATCCCAATATTTACTAATGATTAGGACATCGCTTCCCGCGATTTTTATCCAAATAACTAGCCATCCCAATAAATACTTCATTAACAATACATGTCGATAACCTACCGGGTTTAAAGTACCACTTGTTAATTGCAACCTTAAAGTCGTGTAAAATTACATAATTACGGCTGGTGAAATTCTTTTTCGCAAGGATTACAACCAATTATTGGGTGTATGTTTTGTAAATCTCCAACATTTCTTTGCCCATTCATGGTATGAAATAAATAAGATGAAGTATTTTTTTCAGTTTGATTCAAAATTTTTTTGTCGGGATATCTCTTGGAGGAGAGGGAGGAGGGGGCAGAGGGCAACTGATTTGAAATTGAATTAAATTGGATAGAAATCAATCAAGCAAAATGGGGTAAAAATCCACTTAATGATGTAATATAATAAGGAATAAAAAATTGTTTTAACTAATCATCATAATTATGAATGCTAATGAAAATGGAAAGAAGGAAATTACATAGATTGTTAAATTAAGTTATCATATAATACAATGATAAAGATTGTTTCATCAACGAAACAAATTATGACATCGAAGATATTGCTTTATTAACGAGATATCAAAATCATGGCGTCGGAGACATTGCTCCATTAATAAAACACTAAAACCACAATATCATAGACATTACTCTATTAACGAGATATTGAAACTATACCATTAAAGAAGACATGGCTCCATTAACAAGAAACTAAAGCCAACTCAACTTAAAGTGACAATTTTATAAAATTAATTAAAAAAAGAAAAACTCATTAAAATAAAAAATTAATGAGCAATAAAAAAGAAAAAACTCATTAAAATAAAATAAAAAAGAATGTAACCCACATTCATTAGAAGCAACTTAAAGCTAGAGGGGAAATCACTATTGCATTATCTTTCCTTTGATTATTGTTATCATATGGATGGATGGATGGACGGTTGATATTTTTTCGTGGATATTTGACGGTTATAAGTTGCTATGTGAGATTTAGAACGGACGGTTGAGATCTACATCCAAAATTTGACGGTCAGTAAATCATTTTCACCAGAGCCTTCATAAGAGGCCACCACTTGCAACCAGTTTTAAATAATGTTATTCCCTAATTTTTTTATTTAATTAATATTTTTTACATATAAACTAAAATTGGATAATTTTTTAGTCAAAATCCTAGTATTATAAAGATGATTAAAACAAGCATAATTATTATATGATTTTGACAAAAAAAATTCCCTAAGGTTTAAACTAGACTTCATAGATATCACCAACTTAGAGGTTATTCCAAATATCACCAACTTATAGGTTATTCCAAATATCACCAACTTAGAGTCTTCAACAAACTTGTCCCGATGTCAAACGCGTAATTTTTTGCGTCAAAACTAAACTTCATAGGTATCGCCAACTTAGAGGTTGTTTCAAACGAGCTGGGTTGCTTGGTTTGGCGAGCCAGCTCATTGGAGACTAAGCCTCGAGAGTTTGTTGAAGTTCGGTTACATTTTCTTTTACAAAATGTCTATGTTTTCTATAAAGAGAGCAATCTGTAATCTATATACGATGACAACTTTGGAGAACTCTATCATTTAGTGTTACATTGAACTCGATTAAGTAATAATGGTTAGGTTTACTAACCAATGCGTTTAATGAATTCTCCGATTATATATAACGTTAAAGAAATCAACATGTAATCCTTCTTGATATATAAAAGAGAACAAGTAAACAGAACACACGGGTCGCTATGTCACAATCAGTTCCGGAGCTTCGCTAAGGACAAGCCAACCTAGTTACAATTTACAACAGAATAAAAAAAAGTAGGGAAATTAAATTATAATAATAATTACATAGAGAAAAGTTTATTAATCACCAATTAATGGAAAATTAAAGTGAAACCAACGTTACAATTAAACGACTAACTATTTTTGGCGTTTACTTCGAGAGGTGCTCCCAACCAGGGGTCGTCTTCGTTGTAAGGGGGCCAATGTGAGTGGAAACTGTGATGTTTGCGGCAATAATTACGAGGAGGATTGGCACTTGTTCGTCTCCTGTCCATGGACACAAGATTATTGGAAGCAAATGGATTGGTCTATGACCATTGAGCTGCAAGCTGAAAACCACATTGAACTTCAGGACCTGTTATGGTCCATTTGGGAGAAACTGGATGCCACTCAAAGATGTAGGTGGGTTACGTACTTATGGGGGATCTGGCGTGAGCGAATAAAAGTCGTCCGACAAATATGGTCCTCGATGATAGTTTGCAAGAGCTCACGAATTGGTGTAAATGGAACACACAGCCAGCCCCCATTCAGAGACGAATCTCCATGTATTGCAGCAAATGGCATTCTCCGCAACCGACTTCATCAAATGCAATCTGGATACTGTTGTCTTCGAGCACCAACAGCTTATGGGCTTCGGCTTAGCTATCAGGGATCATAAGGGCGAGCTACTTTGATACCGTACCTTCGTGAAGAATGATGTAATGCCTGTCAGAGAAGGTGAGGTTGTAGCTTTGCTTGAAGCTCTCTGATGGGTGTCGGATCTTGGCTGCCAACGGGTCATAATTGAAGGAGACTCCCAACTATTAGCAAGGGCAGTTGAAGATCTGTGTACTGACAACTCTGAGTTTGGAATTCTTACCTGTATGTGCAAATAAAGTATTCATTCTATAGAGACGTATTCTTTCATTTTTGTAAGGAGAGAAAGGAACTTGGTTGCTCACACTCTTGCCAGACAATTTATTTTCCTCGTTTCCCCGACTATGGGACAAGTACCTCCCGGATGGCTTAACAATGTACTTGGCACTCCATGCCGCTCGATTGAGCATCGATAAATGAAATCTTGAGTTTCTTCGTAAAAGAAAACGACTACATATCAATAAATTAAGTAACGTATCGTGCTAACAGTGATGATTACGGTGGTAATTGATAGGAGTGGCCGCGGTGGGGACGCGAGTAGAAGACCTGGGATTCCGCCGAGCACCAAGGGAAGCAAGGTGGCAATTAGCGCTGCGGCCTTTGATCACCGGTGTAGCGTCCTCGCACGCCTTGTTCACTGCTTCTACTTCTTTCAATGTCACGAAGCTGTAGCCTTTGGATCTACCGGAGAGCTTAGCGGAGACGATGACAGCCTCCAAGATTTCGCTATACTTGTTCAAGGGTTCCCGCAAGGCCCTCTTAGGAGTCTCCCATGACAAACCTCCGACGAAGACTTTGGTCAGCGTGGTGTCTCCAAACTGCCCAACGGCGGTTGAGCTTTTCCAGAGAAGCCAATGGAAGCAACCATCGTCTCTAATCTATTGGCTTTTGGATTTCAGGACTCTCTGCTTCTTGGCTTCCGATCAATTTGATGTGTTGTAATTTTGAAACATTTTTCTCGTTATAAACTATATTTTTTGTGTCGAAATATATTCAAATTCAGGTTTTTGAGTACATGTTTGGTTTTCTTGCCCCTAGTGGCCGTGTTATGGTGTTTGGTATGTTTTTGGTACATTTCAGATGTCATATGGTGTTTAGAGATGAACGAAGACATGACAGGAAGGCGGGAACAACTCAAAACGTTCGACTTGGGAAGAAAACATCACTGTTTAGTATTTTGAGCATAACTCATTGCTCGGAAGTCCAATTGATGCAAGGTAAGTGGCGTTCGATTGTCTACAACTTTTGTGTTGACGCCATGGTCAAATTTTGTATGCTTAAGGAACAAGGTGTGTTCTTAAAGAACACGGCTATGTCCTTTTCTTTTTAAAGCAACCCAAGAGCATCTGTTGGGAGGAACACGCTCGTGTCCTTTAGGAACACGGTGTGTCCTTCTAGGACACGGCGAGTTCCTCTTTCAGACGGGTTTGTTTAGGCTTGTCCTTCTCCAACTTGGCCTAGAAGTCTCTAAATACCCATGAGACCCCCTACGGACGAGATATACTTCATTATAAATACCCCCTAAGGATTTAGCTACTCGTCATTCTAGAAGAAAGCAATTGAAAAGAAACCCTATCCATCATCTTACAAAGAAATATCGGCTTGTTCTTCTTCCAATCGATGCTTTTGGCCTTCTATCTTCAATCCTAGCTTCAATCCTTAAGGGGGACTCCTTTGGATCTTCAATTGAGCTTCTAATGGAGGTTTTGTGCTGGTTTTTGCAGGAGGAACTCGGGAAAAATCGTGAAAAATGAAGTTGGGGAAGATCCCTTTCTCTTTCCTCAAACTTCCTATTTTATAGTAGCAGCCGGATTTGGAAGGTGCACGCCGTGCACCTTCCTATAATGTCTGTTCCGCGTACCACAAACAAGGGAACGGCGTGCAGGGGTGCACGCCATGCATCTTCCATTCTTCAAAATCCTGCGACGCAAAAAGGGAGGAACGACATGCAGTGGTGCACGTCGTGCCTTTGTTTTGAAGCCGAGCTCTTGAGGTTTTTCATGGACTGCACGGCGTGCAGTCCCTCTGCTGCGCCATTTTCATTCTTGACTTCACATTCGAACGCCAATCACTCTCCACACCACGTCCTTGGCTTCATAGTCAGATCACCTATCTGCATAGTACCTGTAGGTGACAAATACTACAAAGAAAACATCAAATGGACCGAAACGGTCCAAATGAACATATCTATACACATGATGCCAACACGAAATCGTAGAGAAATGAAGTGCGAACATACTAATAACCACTCAAATGCATGTATAAAAAGGATAGATAACTGCTACAAATTCTATCCCTATCAAATCCCCCACACTTGACCCTTGCTTGTCCTCAAGCAACTTTAATTTTCACACTCTATACAAACTCTAAACATGGTGAAAGTGATACAACATGCTAACAGTTCAAACCTACTTCACGATGCCAAGAATGCAGTTTAGATCACCAAACCACACAGTTGTAATTACCGAGTTCTCTAATCCAAATAAAGAGCAAACTTATGCATATAGTTAGTACAACTCAACACCCACCGAAAAAAATATTTCCCCTATCACCTATGCTCAAAACAGATGGTCATGGCCGGGTATTTTTCCCGTCCTAAGGGAGGGAGTGCGTACTTTAAATAATGTGTTCAATTAAAAGTACTCCCCTCTTCTTTTACAATTTAACTATACATGATATACTAAACACATGTGAGTCAATTGAATTACTCAATTAATTGCAACTCACTTTTCAAATTTTTGGTATAGTTTTAGAGGGTATCTTTCTGAATGGGGGTAGTTGCGATCCTGATCGGGCTAAGGCTCTCATCCACATAGACCGAGTTTACCCGAAAACCCTCGACCCACAACTAGGAAGAGGTGAGAAGAGAAGCCTGAAGGGACTAGCTTACAGGCGGCAGACTTAAAGTGGCCGGTGTGTTGAATCGCAACCGAACCCCCATGACAATTTGGGCACATTGGCCTCTTTTTCACCTTATTCGGACCATCTAGTCTTATATGACTTTAAACAACTAGAGCGAATCGATAGGGGAATTAATTGCTAATAAGTCGGTAAATATCAAGATCGAGTAACCAAGTGCATAAATCTATTCTAAACTCGTTTCGAGAAAAATGGGAGGTGGCCCGAAAATAATCTATCATGCATCCTATTCACCCCTCAAATAGCATTACTATGCTAAACATGCGTCCAATTCATCCAAAATTTCAAGTTTAAGAGGGAATTTCAAATATTTGAACGACAAAGATTCAATGAAGCAATCAAGTGAAATACTAGCGTCCTAATTCATCCTATAATTTTCAACACTTTTCTCAAAAGATGTCACACTAGAGAACCAAAAAGAAGGTGATACCGATGAAACGAAGACTGATGGTGAGACGTGATAGAATCTTTGTTCGAGACTTGCCAACCATAACATAAACAAAGTACTACTGATAGATGCAACCGAAGTTGTCATCCGTTATACAGGCCAAAGAGAAAAAATTAAGAAAAAGAAAGAAAAATGACATAGTCTCGAAATTAAAAGAAACACACAAAAGTCCGAGTCATGATATGTCCCAAGCAATCACTGATCCGACGGAGGGTATGGATACCCCGGGAACTGAGGGTAAGGATCGTACTCCGGTCACTATGGTGATGGTGGATAGGCTGGCCACAAAGGTGGGTAGGTAGCTCCCGTGAAGTAACTGTCCTGGTGGTAGGACATGTGTCCACTCTGCCAATGCTGCTGCTCGTTGATGTAAGTGATCTGTTGTCCCTGCTATTGGATCCACTGGTCTTCCTGACAAGTCCTCGCCTCCCTGCTCTTGGTGACATAATCCTGGAAGTCCTGGCGGAGTCCTCACACCTTGCTCTCAATCCTCTCGGTCCTCTGGTCCAGGTTATCTCAAGCAGCTCTACTACGACCGTCAAACTGATGAAAATCCTGGTTGAGGAAGATCTGACTGTCGAGAAGATCCAATATGTGCTGCAAGCATCTCCACAGTATCTGGGGGAAAGTCTGCTCCTTCCCCCTCTCTGACATCTAGCCATTCGTCCACTATCTTAGCCAGCAAGTTCGGGACTCCATGCTCCTTAAGAGTCCGAACTGTGATGGGAAACCCGCGCTAAAACAGCGGATCCGCCCCAAAGGAGTCCATCACTCCAAGCCTTCGCACCAGCCGTGCGATGTAGCTTCCCCCAAACAGAACTCCAACTCCCTTCTGATCGGAGATGTGCCTGAACAAGTTTACGATCAAGTCCCCTAGATGGACATTCACTTCGTTCTCGAGGCAGTAGAAAAGCCATAAGTCTGTGGTGTTCACTATTCCTCCGTTGCTAGACTGCTTCCTAGCGGTGATGGTCCGACGGAAGATCAGGTGAAGAAGCCTCATCCTCGGTATCTTCATCCGCTTCGCCTTCGAGGACCGAGCAGAGTAAGGAGCATCGTCCCAAGCGATATTCTTCCAGAACTCCCTCGGGTTCGGAACCGGCCTCCTACAATGGTGGCCAACGACATAACATCTAGGTTGGCCACCTGCTCCGGGGTATAGAAACCCATGTTCTCTGCCAGCTCATCTACTGAAAACGAGAACGCCCGACCTCCAAGTCGGAACTTGATGCCTCCCGCCTCTTGAGTCGAGGTGTACCTCGATATCTTCAGTGTGGAGTAGAACTCCTTGGTGGCATGCGGAAGCTCCTGATAATCAAGTCGAACGACTGGCCAGATATTCGCTCTCTGGCAGTATGCCATTAGCCAGGTGTTGCACCCTTCCTCCATGAAACTCCGAAAGTGGATATATCCTTGTGGTGCAGTCGCCCAAGTCCGATACACTCCGTATCGGCGGGCAAACTCACTTCCTAGCTCAAAATCAAAGATCGTCTGCTCCACCTCTGGACTCGATAGAGCAGTAGCAGCAGCTGGAATAGGGTCTGACGGCGTCTCTTGCTGAGAAGCCCCCTGTGAACGGTGAGGGTTAGCCGAAGATGAAGCTCCACCCTGCTGTGGACGGGTGGAAACAGAAGCCCGTGGTGGAGATGATGGTGGACTAGTCCCAGCAGACGAAGGCTCTGTGGAAGGGGATGGTCGCGACCTTTACGCAGTGCCGGTAACTTTGCCTAGGCCTATGGCGGGATTCTTCTTTCTATACATCCTGCACCACTGTCATTAACAAACAAAAGTCGCACAACATTGCCTGTCGATTAATATCCCAACATCCCCAAATATGAGAATATACCCCCTCACACTTAAAATGTTCACGTCCTCGTGAAATGAAAAAAAATGCAAGGCACAAGGCATAGCACGAAGGTAAGCACAACGAGTATCCACAACTGAAATTATCCCACAATATGCAACAATAACATTCAACACTAGTGAGTGACACATTTCCAACACAAGATATACAGTATAATGAGCAATGGAATATAAGTGCACCTAGTGTAAGAACAATATCCAAGAACAACAACCATAGGAACACAAAGGGGGGAAATCGGGCATGGCATAGGCATAAGAAGTCCTCAACAAGGTACAGTAAACACAATGAAAACAGCAACCCCTTGAAATTTCAGAATTTCAAAATTGGGGTCGAACTCGAAAATTCAACCGTTATTGAAAATCCGAAATTTCAAACGAAGCACAAGTAACATGGCATAAACATCATTCTAAGCAGTCAAGTTCACTACCTACAGCACACTGTTCACATGGCATCTTCCCAATTGACCCAATTTCAGAAAAACCACAATTTGACCTAAAAATTGGACACTAACCGAAATTGGGGGAAATCGAAATTAAGTGTCGGAGAACGAAATTGGGCAGCAACTGAGTTGAGGAAGACCAACGAGAACCCATAAATTGGATTTCAAACAGGGTGCACGCCGTTCCCTGTTTTGGTACCCGCGGGTCTCGGGCAAATGTGAGCAGCACGGTGTGCATGTGCGAACGCCATTCCTTTCTTTGGGGAACGAGGGTCATGGCTGGTTTTAAGGAGCACGACGTGCAAGTGCGCACGCCGTTCCATTCTTTGGGGTACGCTGATCTCGGCTGGTTTTTGGATGCACGGCGTGCATGTCTGCACGCCATTCCTGGCTTTGGTGGACGCTGGTTACGGGCTGATTTTCAATGCACGGCGTGAAGGGGCGCATGCCGTTCCTCAACTTTTAGGCCGTGGTTTTGGAAAATTATTGCCTTGCATGGAGTGCAGGCTGCTTTCTCAACAACAATTTCTTTCAATTTCCAACAATTTCAGCACTCAATATCCAACAAGTTTAGCTCTCCTAGAGTTCGATTAGCATCAAATAATCACCAAGGACAAGATCAATGACTCAAGACTCGACTCAAACATAAGATTCAAACCAAACACACATCAAACGACTCACTACTTATCAACAAAGGTCTTTCATTCACTATTCTATCAATGGATATGCACGGGGTGCCTCCCAAGAGCGCTTCTTTATCGTCGTTAGCTAGACGGCCTCCAATGCACAATTCAAAGTGGGAAACAATCCACCTTGTCGATAACACCTACGGTGTCACCACCTTGGTAGAGTTTCAAACGATGATCGTTCACTTTTGAAAGGTTCGGAGGAGGGGGATGCGGTTACCTCTATAGTCCTATAAGGGAAGACCTTCGTCACGGTGAATGGTCCACTCCATCGGGATTGTAGCTTCCAGGGAAATAACTTGAGCCTCAAGTTGAAAAGGAGGACGAGATCGCCTTCCTTGAACTCCTTGATAGTCTGTAAGCGGGAATCGTGATACTTTTTGGTCCGCTCCTTGTATAACCTAGAGCTCTCATAGGCATGATGACGGAGTTCCTCCAGCTCGTGTATCTGAAAAGTACAATATTCACCTACAACACTAGCATCCATGTTGAGAAACTTTAAAGCCCAGTAAGCTCGATGCTCAAGTTCGACCGGTAGATGGCAAGATTTACCATAGACGAGCCTATAGGGAGTGGTCCCTATAGGTGTCTTATACGCAATACGATAGGCCCAGAGAGCGTCATCAAGCTTACTCGGCCAATCTTTATTCGATTGGTCGATGGACTTTTGGAGAATATGTATGAGCTCTCGGTTCGTAACCTCGGCTTGCCCACTAGTCTGAGGGTGATAGGCAGTAGACAACCGGTGTGTGACACCAAAACGGTGGCACACTCGGTCGAACTGACCCTGAAAGTGGGTGCCCCTATCACTAATGATCGCACGAGGTGTTCCAAACCGAGAAAACAACTTAATCAAACATTTCCCTACAGTTCTAGCATCATTAGTGGGAAGAGCCACGGCCTCTGCCCACTTAGAAACATAGTCAACTGCGACAAGGATATACTTGAGGCCATTAAATGGCGGAAATGGCCCCATGAAGTCTATCCCCCAAACATCAAAGATTTCACATACAAGGTTATTATTTTGGGGCATCTCATCTCGATTATAAATATTCGCAGTTCTCTAACATTGATCACATGCTTTCACATAGTCAAAATTGTCCTTATAAACATTAGGCCAATAGAAACCAGAGTCAAATACCTTCCGTGCGGTGCGGTCTGCACGGAGATGTCCTTCGGCTGGCCCAGCGTGGCAGTGCTTGAGGATGGAGGGAGTCTTGTCGTATGGCACACATTGTCGAATCATCCGATCTGCACCCCTACGGAAAAGATATGGATCATCCCAGAAGTAGTTCTTCATGTCTGTCAAAATCTTCCTCTTTCCCTGTGGTGTGACGTCCTTTGGGAAGGATCCAGTGGCAAGGTAGTTTGCTATGTCAGCAAACCATGGTCCTTCTACAACCTGGGCAATGACCATGAAGAGTCTCTCATCTGGGAAGCATTCATGAATGGAAATCCCATCCGGCTTTCGTACCTCTTCTTCCATCAAACGGGAGAGGTGGTCTGTAGCAACATTCTCGGAGCCCTTCTTGTCCTTAATCTCTAAGTCAAACTCTTGCAACAATAAGATCCATCGGAGAAGGCGTGGCTTAGCATCTGGCTTGCTTATCAAGTACCTGATAGCTGCATCGTTGGTGAAAACCACAGAGTGAGAGAGCACCAGGTGGGATTGGAACTTGTCGACCGCGAATACCACAACTAGCAGTTCCTTCTCTGTGGTGGTGTAGTTCTTCTGAGCTTCATTCAAAGATTTGCTGGCATAGTAGATAGGGTGGAAGCGGTTACCCTTTCTTTGTCCCAAAACAGCTCCTAGAGCAAAATCACTGGCGTCGCACATAAGCTCAAACGGGAGAGACCAATCAGATGAAGTGAGGATCAGCGCACTTGTGAGCTTTTCTTTGAGTAGCTCGAATGAACGTCTGCACTCCTCAGTGATGGTGAATGCAGCATCCTTCTCCAGAAGGCGGTTCAAGGGTGTTGCTATCTTGGAGAAGTCCTTGATAAATCGGCGGTAGAATCACGCATGGCCCAAGAAACTCCGCACCCCTTTGACAGAAGAAGTAAGTGGAAGACCTGCTATCGTCTTGAGTTTTTCTTTATCCTTTTTAATCCCTTTACCTGATACCTTATGCCCAAGTACAATTCCCTCACGTACCAAAAAGTGGCATTTTTCCCAACTCAAGGCTAAGTTGGTTTATTCGCATCGCTGTAACACTCGTTTCAGGTTCTGCAAGCAATGGTCAAAAGAATCCCCATACACTGAGAAATCATCCATATAGACCTCCATAATGTCTTCCACCAAATCAGCAAATATTGTCAGCATACATCGCTGAAAAGTGGTGGGGGCGTTACACAATCCAAACGGCATTCTTCTATATGCAAAGGTGTTGGAAGGTCAAGTGAACGTCGTGTTTTCCTGATCCTCTGGAGCTATTGGTATCTGAAAGTATCCCTACATCCCATCCAAGAACAGAAATACTCGTGGCCAGTGAGACGTTTGAGCATCTGATCCATGAACGGGAGCGGAAAATGATCCTTTCTGGTGGTGTCATTCAATCTCCTGTAATCAATACAAACTCTCCATCCAGTAACAGTACGGGTGGAGATGAGTTCCATCTTCTCATTCTCAACCACTGTGAAGTCTCCTTTCTTCCGGACCACGTGAACCGGACTAACCCATTCACTGTCTGAATGGGGTAGATAATGCTACCATCCATCAGTTTCACAACTTCCTTCTTTACTACCTCTTGCAACTTTGGATTCTGTCTCCGTTGAGGCTGAACCACCGGACGGAAGTTCTCTTCCATCAAAATCTTATGCGTGCAAAAGGTGGGGCTGATGCCCTTGATATCTGAAATCTGCCACGCAATCGCTTCCTTATGATGTCGGAGAAGATTCACAAATCTCTCTTTTTGATCCGGTGTGAGAGATGAGTTGATGATGACCGGAAGTTTGGAGCCTTCTACGAGGAATGCTACTCCAAATGAGCTGGAAGCGGTTGAGCTCGAGCTCGGGCGGCTCCTTGTACGATGTCCTCTTTATTGTAGATACTCCCTTGAGCGGAGTAACTTTGGTTTGATCTTCAGGCTGTTCTATGTCGAAACCATGTTCGTCGTGTGATTCCTGCATCAATTGATTACTCAAGTACGAATCCAAGGCATCTAGATCAAACAAACCATTAACCTGAAAAATCGAAGCAATGGCATCTACATCCTCAAATTCAACCTCATCAAAATCAATATCATCTTGAGCATGAGTAAATTGCATACGCTTAGTCAAATTGAAAGTGGCATGTTCCTTGTCAACACGCAAGGTGAGAGTTCCCTCAAATACA
This sequence comes from Linum usitatissimum, assembly GCA_030674075.2. Taxonomy (NCBI): domain Eukaryota; kingdom Viridiplantae; phylum Streptophyta; class Magnoliopsida; order Malpighiales; family Linaceae; genus Linum; species Linum usitatissimum. Next base: position 7,597,662 of record JAUJYP020000285.1, on the reverse strand, counting down.
TCTATAATTGCCTTAGATGTATTAAGGAAAGGTCAACCTAAAATAAGAGATAAGTCTGTATCTCCGGTATCGACCACCAAAACGTCAACTAAGCACATAAAATTTCCAATTCGAACATAGACATCTTCTCCCACTCCCCTAGGATATTTCAATAATTTATCAGCTAACTAAATTCTCATCCTAGTCGGTTTTAGTTTATTTAGGTCTAGTGCTCTATACACAGAATATGGCATTACATTAATGCTAGCACCTAAATCAGCTAAACCTTTCTCAATGTCTAATTCACCAATTATACAAGGGATATGGAAACTACCCGGATCCTTTAGTTTGGTCGGAATGAATGTGGAGACTATTGCTGAACATTGCTCGTTGAGGGTGACATTGGCCGCTTCCATGAGCTTCCTCTTGTTGGTGAAAATCTCCTTCAAAAATCTCGCATACATTAGCATCTTGGCAATGGCTTCAGTGAAGGGAAGGGTGAGTCGTACTCCCCTTAGCATCTCAAAAAACTAGGCAAAACTCTTGGCTCGAGAATCCTCATCAAGCCTGTTGGGATATGGGGCATTTGGCTTGTAAGGCGCCAAAATTGGTTTTGAGCTAGAGCTAGCTCCATTAGTCTTTGCTAGCCTCTTTCCCATGGAATGCGAGAGCATTTCTTCTTCAGCCCCTTTTGCTCCATCTTCACCATCATTAGTTGTATTCTCGTCCGCTAACTCATCCCCAACGACTCCTTCATCTTCAACAACCAACTTTGGGGGAACCGCTATGGGAGGCTTCACTAATGTGGGAATAGGATTTATTTGTTTCCCACTCCTAGTAGAGATGGTCTTCAATTCCGCATAATCACCCTTGGGATTCTCTTTAGTATTTCCAAGTAAGGTACCTGGTTGTCGAATGGAGAGGAGGCGTTCCATTTGAGCTTCCAACTTGTTGATTGAAGTTTGTTGATTCTGGATGAGCGTTTGTTGGTTCTGAAGGAGTTGAAGTAGCATGGTGTTATTGTCCGTCGGAGGTGCTGCTGAGGAAGAAGATCCAACTTGAGGTGCAGCTGCTGGTGAAAACCCGGGAGGAGATGCTTGAAACCCTTGCTGCTTGAAACCCTGTTGTTGTCCCTGTGGTGGGTAACCCCTCTGATTTTCCTATTGGTAGCTTTGATTTCCTTGGAACCCTTGGTTGTACCCAGAATTTGATTGTCGTGGAGGTCTTTGTCCTCGAGGAGCTGTCTGTGGCGGGTTAGAAACTTGCCCTTGAGGTCCCGGACCTTGTTGGTAATTCTGGTAGCCTTGATTGTTCCGTGGATAGTTGTAGTATCCACCTTGGTTGGGTCGGAAGTTATTTTGATAACCACCTGCATTGTACCCAACCTGTTGATTCTGACCCCCTTGGACATAATCTACCAGCTCAAAATTCTCCACATCTTCTTCAGGAGCAGCTTCTTCCAAAAAGGGAGATGTGTCCTTCATGTCCACAACCCTCAAGATAATACACCATCACTGCCTTCCGAGGTTGAGGTTTGGGAGGTGGTGCTGCCTCTTTGACCAGTGCCTTGGACAAGGCCATGTTGTTCATCTGATGTACCAATGCATCAACTTTGGAATGGAGGAGATGTAGAGATTGGTCGGAGTTGTCCTCGAGGGCTTGCTGGGGCGTGCTTGACGATGGTGGAGCAACTGGTGCCTGTAAGCTCCTTGGTGCTTGTTGGCGCGCCCAACTCTTAGTCTTGACAGCCATTTCCCTGAATAGCTGCAAACACCTTGTTGGAGTAAGCGACTTTAGATCACCATCAGCAGCTTGGTTGATCATTCGCGTGTTCTCATAATCAAGAGCACGTGCGAAAATATATGCTAGAGTCCACTCCTCCATGTTGTGATGAGGGCAAGAGTACAACAATGCTTGGAAACGGTCCCAAGTCTCGTGATAGAGCTCCTCATATCCCTGCTGAAAATTACTGATTTGCGCCCTGATTGCATCTGTCTTGCAGGGCAGAAAGAAATCCTAGAGGAATGCTTTAGCCAAAGCATCCCACGTCCTGAACGAGTTAATCGGTTGGTTGTCCAACCAAGCTTTGGCCTTCCCTTGGAGCGAGAAGGAGAAAAGCCTCATGGGAACCACATCCGCATGGACCGCGTTGAACTTCATTAGCTCAACGATCTCGGTGAAGTGTCTCAGATGCTGACTCGGGCACTCATGATCGTTGCCTGAACAAGGTCGCTGCTGCACCATCTGGACATATGGGGTCTTTACCTCCAAATTCCGGTGGTCAACCGGCGGAGGAACTATGCTCGAGCCGGTGCCTGCGAGTGTAGGTTTAGCATAGTCCCCAAGTGTGCGTGCTGCGTCCCCCATTATGATGGGTTCCTCGAAATTCGCTTCTTCGCTTGAAGAGTTGTAATGAGAAGAAACCGATGGTGATGAGGAGGCCGATGAGAGTGGTGAATGAGGTGGTGAAGGTGCTGGTAGCATAATCTCTAAGTTGAGGATGGGTTGATGTGGAGGAGAAAACACAAGTCGAGGCGGTGTGAGATTGCTTTGCAGATTCCGAAGTCGTCGCTCACGGATTCGGCTAGACTGTCTCATAAACTCCACCTAAACTCATGCACATCCAAAAACAACACACCAAAGTGAAACCCAAACAAACAACAAAAAGACGGGAAAACAAAACTAAAATGGAGTCGAATGCCTAAATCGGCGCCGACTAAGTCCTTTCGAAGGAATGAGAGAGTTCCCCGGCAACGGCGCCAAAAACTAGATCGCCCGAATAAATGTGAAGTTATTCCGACAACACAAGTGTCGTTTGTGTCCAAAGGTTCCTCTCGTTATACCTCTACTCGAATTCGTCAACATGGTTTAGACTAAAATAATTGGTTTTGGATTCTAATTATTCTAATGATTAAATTAAACTAAGAGATTAAGAGTTGATTCAAATGGAGAACTTGAGTTCTTGGAAGAGAAGAGTCATTAAGCTCAACCGCCTAAATGCATTCAAAACGAGCGAATGTGGACTTGAATTGAATAAAACGAATCCTCCTATCACTCGTATTAATCCGTGGCACGATCATGCACGCGGATTACCACTACTAGCTTCCCAACTAAGGCAGAAATCCCCTTAATCAGGCTAGCTAGTAACGAACACCTAGAAGTTCTACAAAGTGATAGGGTGTTCTACCTGAATTAAGAGAAATCACGAGTAATTGAAAATAGCGTTAACTTGGTCCATCAACGCCTAAGCTACTGATAACTACACCCAAATTGGTCCATTTGGTGCAAACCAGAGCGCCCGCCAATTACAAGATGGCTTTCGCTTAAAACCGGGAAAAACATAAAAGGTAGAATTAGGTTATCGGTTTACCCCACCAATAACCTAATTCTATCCTCGATTGTCAATCTAATGAACTCCTAAGTCATTCACGAGCAAAGGATTTCATGAATTTGACCTAATTCTAGCCATAACAAGAATTAGGTTGAACATCCAAACAATCAAGACAAACTTTCATTGCAATTCAATCATCCACAAACGTCGATCTTACACATTCAAGACAGGTTTCATAGCTTAATTCCTACATCTCAACGAAGAATCCCTAAGGATTTAGCTACTCGTCATTCTAGAAGAAAGCAATTGAAAAGAAACCCTATCCATCATCTTGCAAAGAAATATCGGCTTGTTCTTCTTCCAATCGATGCTTTTGGTCTTCTATCTTCAATCCTAGCTTCAATCCTTAAGGGCGACTCCTTTGGACCACTCAAATGCATGTATAAAAAGGGTAGATAAGTGCTACAAATTCTAGCCCTATCAGTCGATTAGGAAGAAATCTAGGTTACTCGTTAGCTCGAGAGAGGAGCGTTTAATCTAGGCTTTTTGCATCGTTTATTGTTGTGGCATTTCCTCGAACACCCTTAATGTGTTATGCTGGGGTGTAGATTAGCTCGGGAGAGGAGTCTAGGGTCGAGTGGAATAGATCCGTAGAGGCGCGAGAGTGATCTAAGACTATCGTAGGAAATCGCCAAGCCATTACGACCTGAATAATTGAGATTCAATATTGTTCATCTATGCATTGCTAGCTATTGTGGGTTCGAGTCCGAACAGCGTTCATCCAATCTTTGAAACTCGATTTCTTGCATTTTGATTTTTTTTATTTCAGTTCTTAGTTGATAGTTTGATACACCAACATAAAAGTAACAAATCAATCATTGTTACGTGGTTTAGTTAGCATAATCAAGTTGAGTAATAGCGTTAGAATGACCCTAAGGAAATAAACGATTCCATTAGAGCAATCTAGGGGATATTTGAGTAGCGGGTGAAAATCCGTATGTCAATTCCCTTCATTCTTTAAAAACCTCACAAACACCACCAATAAGATTATGTGAGCTGACCGCCGCCGGAAAATCGAGCCCCTCAGCTCCACCGCCGCCACCGCTCCCTCGCTTTCCAACGTTAAAGAAAAACATAGGCCGTCGGAATTGAAAAACCATATGCTTTTTCTCTGTTTTGATTCTCGGTGTGACGGATTTGTTTTGTGATTTCGTTGTCGGATTGAAATTCAAGTTTTTTTTCTTTGAATAGAGGCTACTTATATTATTAAAACTCTTGATCAAATGTGTTCATCTTATCAATCAGACTCTTAGGAGGACTACCACCCAAAACGGGTAACGCATGGCGGCACAAAGCATTAGCAAAAGCTAGCACATTCCTATTACCAGTCGACCTAAATAAAGAAAACCTTGAACGGAGACTCACAACCCAAGCGCGAAGACCAACCCGACGACTAATGTTGGAAAACGAAAACTGTTCAAACTGAAAGAAACATCTGAAACTAAGAAAACAGTAAACGACCGGTGGAGCCCGAATTGGGGACACCCAAAACATTAAACGGTCGAAGAGGCCGATACCTCAAGTGAGTTCTTGCCGACGAATCACTCTTTGCGACATGACTTGTTGTTCAGGCCTGCCAGTGCCAGGCTGGATACCCTCAAAAGCCGCTAGCTATCCTTCTTCGTCCAGCTGCAGCCCGACCGCTCCTCGTTCTAGCGCATGATCTTCTCGTCTTGGCGACTCCCCATCGTCGGTCCGCCTCTGAGAGAAGGAAGCAAAAACCTAGTCGTCACCGTTGTGAACCCTAACGTATAGGGACGTCCTCTCAAAAGGAGTAATACTAAAACGTGAACCATAACTTCAACGTCACTATCGTTGTTTAGATCCCGTCGTCGTTGTCGCCTAACTCGTGAAGCGCGTCAGCTACCGCCGGTTAGAGCCGCCGCTGCTCAAAACTCCTTAATGTCGCCGCTCAAGTTATAGGATTTTTTTGCTCTCACATCTTTTTTTCATACCTTGAATTCAAATTCTTTAAGTTAAAAGAATTCATTAGAGTGTTTTTATAAAATATGATTTTTAAGGTATTACGATGTATAGATAATATTATTCGAACGGGGACTTTGTAACAGTATGTAAAGTTTAGAATTATATTGACATGTATAACTAAGTTTTAAAATAACATGAAAAAAAGTTTGACAAACAAAATGGAAAATTTAATATTCTTGTATGTAGTTTTCAAGCGAAAAGTCCGAGAAGAAGTATGCATCCTTTATAAACTTGCAATCACAAACATTTTGGCACCATCATTTCCAGCTGATTGATCTCTTCACGATTCCACAATTAATGCTCATTTTCGTATTAACATTTCTAGGGCGGTTGACGAATTGAGTTTTGCTCAGCTCGAATTTGGCTCGTTCATTTGAAATAGCGGCTCTAATCACTTCCAGCTAATTAATCTCTTGACGAGTCCGCAATGAATGCTCATTTCGCACAATCATTTCCAGTTGATTGATCTCTGGATGATTCCGCAAATGTTTAATGCTCATCACTTAGTAAATGAATTTAACCCGGAGAATTTTGAGTTCCGAGTAAAAAATTTTGAAATAATTAATGGATCACAGTCCAAAATAGTGAACAAGATAAAATTTGAAAAAAGATGACAAAAATAGGAAGAAAAAAACAATAAACAAAGAGTGGGAGTGAAGACTAAAAACAATCTAACGAATGCCGACTCCCCACCACGTCATATACTTGAATAACTGTAATTGTTTCCTTGGCTGACCGGACCTATGTACAACCCCTGATAATTTGGGCTCAAATGGATATTGAGCTGGCATTGTCTGATCTTTGTTTCTTCGTCTTCACTCCTCTCTTCCTCTTTGCTGCGGCTGCCCCACCGCATACTATTGTGAACTGCAATCCACAAATGTTGGTCAAACATGTGAATCCGTCTCCTCTCTTACCATCCTTCACCAACGTTCCTTTTTTGTGACCATAACCCGACCCGCTCACCATGCTGCTACCGCTACTAGTAGGGTCGCTCCTTAGCTCACTACCTGCATACACCGCCGGGTCTTCTGTCTGCCACCGTTCTAATTTTGACTGCAACCCTTCTATGCTGCTCTCCAAGCTCCATGACCCCATCACATCACTCGCTGACTCTGACGACTCCTCGGATTTATAATTCAACCGACGCATCTTAGCCACTGTCACGGCAGCAACCTCCGACGCCGATGGACCCAGCTCTGAGTCGGTTATCGGAAGACGACCCATCGGTTTCTTTACCACGGAAGGGGAAAATCCATCAACAGATGAGCTCGTGTCTGACCCATTGAGGAATCTGGCCCCCGGTGGTAGGGGAATCCGATTATTTGGCTTCTTCTTCGTCAAACCTCCGATCTCTGATAGGCTGCATCGAGAATTGGCTTGTTTGGGTAATTTGTTAAAGTCACCATTCCGATAACTCTCTAACCCAGTCAACATGGAGCTGGCTTTTGATTTTCCCCTACGGTATGCAGGTCCGCCTACTAAGGAACCCCCGCCGGTGATTCTCTTACCTTTGGTCATCGGTGGAAGATCCATCATAGAGCTGGAATCGCTTTTCGTCCGCCTCAATTCTGGAGTAGGGATCCAAGAAAGAAGGAATTGCTTATCGTTAGGAATGGAGTACATGTCACTGCTTTCCGCATCGCTACTATTGCTGCTCAGATCGCCTTTTCGATTATTGTTTTTCTGTCCCATCAAATCGCGATAACCAACGGCGGAGGATCCAGAATATAGCGGCATACTTCTCATGGAACTATCGAGGATGGCGACACCAACGTTGATGATGCCCTGAGGACGGCCCGATGCGCGCCGAACTTGGAGAGCCAAGAACCGATTGCCAAGGGATAGGACATTGCTGTTCTGGTGGGTTTGTCGCGACGGAGGGTTGACGCTGCCGATGAGAACGCGGACGCTACCGAGGAGTACGTCGCGAAACCAGTGGACAGCGTAGATCTCAATAGTGATTGCAGAGGTATCGCTATAAAGAAATTCCTCGTCTACACGAAAGACAAACTTGTCGTTCCATGTGGGTCGGTTGTGGCCCAAGGAGTCGACCCTGGTGGAGAGCTTGCGGTTTGGGTGGATCCAGGCTACAGCATAGGTTTTCATCTTACTGGAGGCCTGGTGGAGGTCCTGAGCCGACATGACAGTGAGCTCAAGGAGCTGGAATGGGTTCAAAATTCGAGACATAATGATTTCCAGTCGAAGGAGGAGGTATATTGATTATGAAATTGGAGAATGTACGGTTGTCACCCTGCTCTCGCCGTCCGAAGTGAGGACGACGAGGGGAAAGGGGGCCGATAGCACAAACTGGAGAGGAGACGAATGAGAAGGGAAGGAAATGGGAAGGCATTATTTGATGCTTTTTTGTTCCTCACCATGACTGCTATTTTTGGTGTGCTCTTTCTCTTCCTTCAAAGCGAATGGACAGTATCCAATTCCAATATGCGAAATTTGAGAAGGTTGCAGATTAGTTTTCTTTAATTAGTTTCCCCTACTACTTATTTTTTGCAGAAAATATGACCAGGTAAAAATAGTTTAGTGCATGCCTAAAGTTTTACCCTCCATGTGTTTCGGTCCAATGTAATTTAAAAGTAAGGTAAATTCTTTGGTAAACCATCCCCACCCGTAGACCCCCTGTCACATCAATACATTGTTGATTACGTATTGGTAAATAGTTGGTTTAGCCCTTCAAAGATTGAGTTCGTCGAAAATTCAACTTCTTATATTGGTTTCAATTTTACAAAAGGGTAATTTAGTAATTCATTCTAGGGCGTCATTTACATATTTAGTTTAAATGGCGGAGATTGAAAATCATCGCATGTGGTCTCATGGTAATTCAGAATGTGATTTGAAATCGCCATGAGTTTGGTGTGATTTGAAGATCACTCTTAGACACAAAATGATATATTGGTTTAGTTAAAACTTAGAAATAACAGCAAATGCCTCTAGAAGTATGAAAAATTTTAAAGACTAATATTAGAACTAGAGACCAATCTAGTCTTTTTAAAAATAAGTTAATTTGACTTTTTTGTTTGAAATACTAGAATTACTCTCAAGCCTTGTTTGTGTAGGTTAAGTAATGAGAGATTTTGAGTGATTTTAATCTTAAAATCTCTAAGGTAGAGATTTCGCCAAATAGATTGTTTGGATTACAATTAATTGTGGGAGAATATTAAAGAATTAAATTCTTAGTGTGGGCCCTTAAAGATTCTGAGCTCAAATTGAAATCACTAATTTGAAGAGGGGATTTTGGGATAATTCATTCCATTTTATTTTATTCTTGAATTCCCTAGTTCTAACATCACATCCAAACATTTTATTTCTCAAAATAGCATGACCCTCATATTCTCTCGCTATTTGAATTCTCTTCCTACAAATTCACCCATACAAATGACCTCTCAAGTTAAAAAAATAAAAAATATAGTTATCAAACTATTTGAAATCACCTCTTTTCCAATCTCAAATTCAAACGAGCTTTATATTTTAGGAAGGTTTAGTTAAGTTCATTGTGGGGGCTTAAACCTATCTAATAAGTTGGCTATACGGATCCCAAATCAAATTGATCGGGTTGTGTATTTGGGAAGTCAGAAATTTATCAGATTATGAGTCATCGAGTCACATGTTTATTGGGTTGCATATTTTTCGGATTGCAGGTTCATCAGTTAGATAGACTTTGAGGGAATGAAATGAGTGAGCCAAGGTCCACACATTACTGGCCCAGCGTATAAACGGGCCATGAATTTAAGTAACTCGGATCAGACCATTGAAGTGAGCTGGCCCGATCCGATCCATCTTACAAACCGAAACTGGACAAAGCTTCCCAACGGATAAGGAAGATTTTCCTTTCATCCCCCTTTTCTCCTTCCTAATCATCTTCACCAGTTAGAGTTCCAGTGGTGGCAAAACCATGGCATCCAAAATTCTCCCTCAAGCGCTACTTACCATCCCCGTCAACCCTTCCCCTGCTAGGAGGCTTACCTTCTCAACCTATCGCTCCGCCAAATTCCCCTCTTCCACTTCAGTATCTCGAGTTCCCAGCTATGGGTTTTCCTCCACCTTAACGCCTCTCCCTGAACTCGTCGCCGCCTTCTCCAGACACAGTCTTGTGGCCAGAGCGGAGGCGGAGGGTAGCGATGGTGCAGCTGTGGGAGACGAGTCTCCGGAGGTATCCGCGGAAGCTGCTGAGAGTGCCGAAGAAACCGCCGTGGAGGGCGAAGGAGGAGACGCCGAAGCAGAAGTAGAGAGGAAGCCGAGGGAGCAAAGAGTCAAGCTTGGTGACGTAATGGGGGTAATTCATCTGCCTACGCCCTACTTTTTCTGTATTAGTAGTTTTGGAATGTTGATACCATTTTAATTTTTGGTGTTTGGGGGCAGATATTGAACAAGCGAGCAGTTGAGGCATCTGTGGAAGTAAGGCCCCTTCCAGATATCAGAACTGGCGATGTAGTGGAGATCAAACTGGTAATTTGATTCTGTGGCTCATTCTTTTGGGTAGGAGATATCTCATAATTTTTTGGGGGGCTTTAAATTTGATGTTTGTAAAGTACGGATGGATTGCAGGAAGTTCCAACAAATAGACGTAGGCTCTCCATTTACAAAGGAATCGTCATATCCAGGCAAAATGCTGGTATCCACACCACTATTCGCATCCGCAGGATCATTGCCGGCATAGGCGTTGAGATTGTCTTCCCTCTGTGAGTACCCTCTGTGCACTTTTTTGAATCACAGCACTTCATTCTGCAATTGTTCTACTTGTGTGTTTGATCCTCACCTTGCCGTTACTATCCTTGAATTTTGTCTTCTGTTGGATTGGTCCCAATTTAATTTAAGTTCTGCTGTCTGCCATTGTTCGCCAACATACCTTGTGAATCTGAGAAAATTCACAGAGTTAGAACGAACTGGGTTTAGCTGAACCAAAGGAAATATGCCTATTTCTCGGGCTCTCTCTGAAATAGTTCTTGTCGAATGTCGACTGTAACATCGTGCAGTATTATTACAGTAGTGATAAATAAAATGGTATCTCGACTGCTGATGATGTCAATAAAAAATGAAGGGATATCGCAATTGTTAATGAGCTATGAACTATTATTTTGCTTTTTTTATTAGTACTTTACTTGAGGATATGGATACCTATATCTTTCCTAAGCCAACTCAGGAGCTTAGACTCGTTGTTCACCACTTAATTGATAGCTCAAGCTTGTGGAGTTGGGGAATTCTGATTCCAGTGCCTATAATATTACATAGGAGATCGAAAGATTACATTACTGATTTGAGATTGAATCAAGTATAACTGTGGACAAACCATGATATCCAGTGATAGAACTGTGTATATAGAATCATGCCTTCTTGTTATCTGGTTTTGTTAGGTTTCTTTTTTTAGTAGGGGAAAACAAGCTAAGCGAGGTTGATAACTCTGATAAAGGTTGTTGATTTTTTCTTGCGGTCTTATCGATCTTGCTTCTGTTTTTGTGTTGTTTATAAAACGTGCTTACTGTTGTTAATGACAGCTACTCACCGAGTATCAGGGAGATCAGAGTACTGAGTCACAGAAAGGTGAGGAGAGCAAGGTTGTATTATCTGAGAGACAAACTTCCCAGGCTCTCAACCTTCAAATGAAGACCCAGTTATTCTTCTGGTTCTTTGAACCTCCAAGGATTCCTGGCGGGTGGTTGTCGTAGGAATTGAATTGTGAATAACCAACTTATTTCCAATTCATTCTTCTGCTTACAAACACTTCCTTTGTAGTCTGGTTGATTTATCTCACTTACTGCATAAGGCGATTATCATAATGCTGAATCCTCAGGCCCAACCGAGCATTTTAATCCCACGTTTCCTTGCTTTTAATTCTTCATGCGTTGGATTTGTGTTCCATTACCTGGGTTAGAATGTGAGAGTACCAGTTGAGGTGCAGCCTCAGCTTTTTCAAGCCATGAAGGTGAAGACTGCAGTAGGTCCCAACTCGTGCTTCATCAAATTGGCTCATAATTTCAAGCTATGAAGGTATAATAAAAGAACCGTGCATATTTGGTTTATGATTTTAAAATTATATTTTGACATAAGAATTACAAAAGTTGATCAGGATTAATCACTAATTATGTTCAAATAAGTTTATTTTTTATATATAAAATTATCGGGTTTAAGTGATATATCAACCATATTTGAAAATTATTAAATGATATAAAATAACATGGTTGTTGGATTAATCGCTAATTATATTTTAGCAAAGTTATTAATTATATTTAGTTTTCAGGACTATTGAATCTAGGTGTTACATCAACTTAACATTTTTCTAAATCTTGATCTGTTGAGTAAAAGTAGATTGTTACGCGTTATTTAATTCGACTCAGTTTACACGATTTATAATCAGATCTGCCTAATGAATTAAATTATTTAAGATGTAAATGAATCAAATTCTTTTCGTTCGAATTGAAAAGATATAGGATCGAATCTTAATGAATCATAACAATAAGACCATTCTACCACTTACAAGACGGTCTGACGAACCCTTCCGCCAAACAAACTAAGCCAACAAGCACGTCATTTTGAGACCAGATGACGCGTACTGCTAGTCCGCAATCGGAGAGCCCCGCCTAAATTGTGACTTTGTAAATGAATCAAACTAGTTAACCAAGTAATGGTCAAAGAAAACTGTTGCTGGTAGGTTGACACGTAAAGTTGAGAGAGTGACTCATGTGAGAAAAATACACGTGTCGTGATACGGCTGCACTGGTATTATCCAATGTTATCGTGCAGCAAGTTACATCGAGAAAAAAACAGAGAGTCAAAATAAAATGGCGGGTAATGGGCATCCATTCCCAGTGACCAGTCCCAGAAGAACCATTCAAATACCCTTTTTTGAAGTGTTACCCAATTGGTCAGCAATACCTCGTTCGGTCCCATGATCATGTCCTTTCTTTGAACAACCCAAGTAAAGTATATTTCTCCTTTCTCTTCAATTTTTTCTGTTTAATTATAGTGGTAATTTGGGCATTTTTTGTTGGAGTGGGAAGCCAGTATTTCCAAACACCAACGTGGTGCAGATCCAATATCCATGGCGCTGAAAATGGAATGATGAACCAGATACATCTCCTCCAACGAAAAATGTAGCCAACAGTCTTTACTTTCTTTCCATTTTCAATCCCAGAAAGAAAGAGCCTTTTTTCCCTCCCCAAAGTTTTCATGTGATCATCCATTGATTCATTCAAGGGTCATATGCATCCTGCTTCCTTCACTACCTTTGCTTAAACATATCAGTCAAACCAATTTTAACAAAATTCCAAATCATTCCCCATCACCATTTACTGGACCTAAATACTTTAGAGGCCCTTCACAATTCTTAAATCTGATGATCCATTTCCAGCCAGGGAGGCATTAGCTGGAATAATATCAGCAGCAAATCATATATAGCACGTAACCAAATATGCTGCTGAGGACCTCCTCAAGCTCAGGGATAAAAGGTTCTGTCTTTTCTGTTGTTTCAGAAAGCCCACTTGACAATCCCACTAGTAATTTCAGGCACTCCCCTTCTCACCTCAGCTTCCCACCACCGCAGCTTAACCAAGACAGTACTGGTGGTGAAAGAAGAAGAAGAAGAGGAGGGTTTAGAAGGGCTTGGTCTGAAAGTAACATTGATAGATTCACTGCTCCTTCTTGTGATTATTCTAAACAGCTACAGTCTCTAACTCCTAGGCGATATCCAACCAGAAAGAGGATGCTTCACTCAGCTCCTTCCTTCTCCATCTTCACTGCCGATGAAGAAGAAGAGGGTGAACAAAAAGATGAGGGTTTGGTCAGAACTGTGACGATTGGGGAGAATATTGAGGAAGGTGGAGATTTCAGCTTTGGGAAGAGCATGGGGTTAATTGTTGAGGAAGGGGAAGAGACTGAACAACAACCAGAGGGAGATGAAAAAGATGATGGAGTGGGGAAGCTGGGTTTGATCTTCACTGGAGTTGTGACGACGAATCTTGGTGGAGTTGGAGATGAGGACGAACCTGCTAGCCCTCCCATGTATCTTGCTGCTGGGCTAGGGTTTGACAGTATTGATTTCCAGTCAGCTACTGGTGGAGATGTTGCTTCTTTGCTTGACTTTGATGAGAGTGGTGATTTGGAAGAGTATTACAGGAAGATGCTTGATCAATTCCCCAGCCACACTTTATTCCTCAGGAATTATGCTCATCTCTTGCAGGTTGGACTCATCTCTTTTATTTTAAATTAACTTGCTTCTGTAGCGAAGTTTGTGGTTCATTTGCTTAGATCTGCTGCTTCTTTCCAAATCTGGTTTTTGGATTTGTTGATGACATGTTAGTTCTGTATCCGGTATGCGAGAGTAAAGATCGATCCTTTGCTTGATTATGAATGCCAATCCGTCGGTTTCTGGATTGCAGTCGAAGGGTGACTTCCATGGCGCTGAAGAATATTACCACAGGGCAATTTTGGTGGAGCCTGAAGATGGTGAGATTTTGATGCAGTATGGCAAACTGGTGTGGGAAGTCCACCATGACAGAGATAGAGCAAAGCATTTCTTTGAGCGTGCAGCTGAAGCAGCACCTCAAGACAGGTATTGATCTATAGCAACTTTGCAACTATTTTGCTTCAGATTTAACTTGTTGTTGATTCATCCACAAACCGAGCCTGAGGTTTCCAATAACTTGAATTTCAGCAACGTACTTGCGGCATATGCTAGTTTTCTCTGGGAAATAAGTGATGAAGATGAAGATGATAATAAATTCCAGATGGAACAATTGAAGGTGCTGATTTCTCTGCCCTGATATAGAAACAGATTTATATGATATGCTCCACTTCAGACATTGGAAGATTTATATTCCTCTGTAAAATTTCCTTTGCAGGTTACAAACCCCATTATCAGTGGCAAAGAGGAACACATCATCACTGGAAAAAACAATGAGGTGAATGTGGAGGAGTATTACAAGAGAATGGTGGATGAGAACCCGAACAATGCTCTAGTTCTCAGAAACTACGCTCAGTTTCTATCTCAGGTTGAATCCTGCTAAATTTCTTGTTCAACCCTGTAGTCACTCATGAGTGGATAATATTGAACAGGATGGTGTTGATTACTGACATTTGCAGCCTAAAGGAAACCTGCAAGGAGCGGAGGAGTACTACTCACGAGCGATACTGGCCGATCCTAATGATGGAGAGATCTTATCTCAGTATGCAAGACTTGTGTGGGAAGTCCACCACGACCAGAAGAAGGCCTCATCTTACTTTGAAAGGTCAGCTCAAGCCTCCCCTGCAGATAGGTAAAAGTCTGCGAAAATGCCTGCTTTCCTGTGGTTTACCCCCCTGTTTCAAAATGGTGGCTTAAGCTTTAGCAATAATGATTTCGCAGCCAAGTTCTGGCAGCATATGCTAGTTTCCTGTGGGAGACGGAGGAAGAAGAGGACGAAGAAACCGAGCCATCGAGTCAGTTTCTTGGTCGTGAAGGGGCAATGGTCACAGCAGCTAACTGAAAGATTAGTGAGCTTGTCAGTGCCAGGAAAAGGGCAAGTTATGTCGTCACTTGTCACTCTTACATCATCCTAATAAATGTTGCTCAACTATTAAATAGTGGATTCAGCACGCCAGCCATAACAGTGGGTCTAACAGAAGGAGATCATCAATCAACCGAATTCAGCTAGAACAGAGGTGTATTTAGATCTAGATGCATAGCCAATTGGATCTGAATGAAGAGTTGGACCAGAAGAGTAATCATCATCATGGCCCTCATTTTCAAGCTAAAAGTGCAAATCTATCTGAATGGAATATGAATGGATCGGGAAAATATGAATACATCAAGCCATCGGAAATAATGTGATTGCACTAAATTGCTCTCAAGGCTTGACAACCTAAAATTTGTGACTAAGATGTATAGTCGGACTCATTTTGTCCACTCTCCATTGATGCCATGTCTTGGCGATTAATTGGCCTGTAATATCCATTTCCTCTGCCTCTGTTGTACTCCCCGTCGTAGCTGCCGCCCCTACCGAAACTTCGTGAACCAAAACGACCACGAGTAGCGTCTGCTTGGTAGTAGCTGCCCCTTCCCCTGCCTCTCCCCCCTGTTCCATTATGTCAACAAAAGCCCACACTTCAGATGATTCGTCAAGTGAATAGAAGCTACCATAATAGCAGTTGCATTAAAGTAATAAAACAGGTATATTTTTAACATGTTCTTCAACGATAGACATGGAAGGGAACAAGAGGCATGAACAAGAGGTAGATAACTCCAATCAGTAAGTCCATAGGTTTCACATTTAATCGTAGTAGGTATCCAATCAATGCTAGAGTGACTATGGGAGCAGCCACAATACATACTTCCAAATCGAGATGGAATGTAACTGTTTGGTCTCCGTTCCTCAATGTATACTGGCCTGCCGGCAACCTGTGCACTGCCCGCCTAAGGAAGCACAAAGGAAACATTTTAGTTTATGAGGAACCATAAAGCATGATAATGCCTACAAAATCAAAATATGATATCTGCAACACTGACTTTCACAGCATTGAGAACACCATTCATGTCTTCGAATTCAACAAATGCATAACATACACCAACGTCCTGCATAGAATTTAGCAGTTAGAATATATCAGTATATAAAGGAGAAAAGATGAAATGAAACAAGTGGAAATGGAGAAAATACAAATTAAGTGTAATACGATGGGAAGAGAAATTGAATGGCATAAAGGGGCAGAGCGGGACAGAACCTGGCGACTCCTAATGACAACACCTTCAGGTGCTACTTTCCCAAACTTGGTGAATTCCTCCTCAATCTCTTCTTCAGAGGCAGTAGGTGCCAAGTTCCTAACGTATACGGATCTTATTTCATCTGCGATTAAAAAATTAATTGGAAATCAGACTAGCAGACAGAGACCATATAAAGATTGACAGCTTACACAGTTCAGCCAAGTCGGTACTAAATGATGTCCATCAAAACTTGTTTACATACTTCAACATTTCATATTTGTTAAGGAACTATGGTAAACAAACCTTCATCTTCTGCACCTAAAGGCTCATCTACATTGTCAGTAGTGTAGTTATCAACGGAATTTGATGTCACAATCGTCGTTTGAGAAGTAGCTGGAGAGTTGTGGTTCCGTTCTGATGTTGCTGGAGGTGCAGGTTGCTCCTTAGCAACCCGTAACTGTCAGCACAGTAACCAGATTAGCAGCCATATCAATGAAGTCCATAAACATACAAGGCGCATCACTGGGCGTGTTACATACAATTGAAGCATAAGTGTGTCTTTGTGGTTCTACAGCAGCTCCTTCAAGACTAGGAGGAAGGTGGTCTTGACGGGCATTTGCTGAAAAATTAAATGACCCATTAGATTCTTCCACTCTATCTTGCTCTGCAATGTGTTCCGGCTCTAGGACCTGCTGAAACGCCTTTTGAGGAGGCAAACCATAGTTATCAACTTGGCCATTTTCCACAGTATCAGTAGGAGCTAGGAACTCCTTCGACTGACTTTCTCCATCGAACAAATAATTTGACACTGCAAAAGGTCACTTTCTCCATCAAACACTGCAGAATCGCAACATAAAGCAAAGTAATGATAACATTTATGACACTACTGATGGCCACAAGAACATGTACAGATTATCAACAACAATGCTCAGTCGATTGTCCTAGTGAAACCAAAAATCGATATGCTTGTTTGTTTCAAACTTCAAACAAATCATGACACCTGGTTCAGAAATAGTGGTAGAATGAGCATTAAGATTGGAATCATGATTCCTTTGTGCTAACAATACACCCGGATGGTGGTGAAGTTGTTCCTCTTCAATGAAGTGGAACACGTCGTTGAGAACAAAATACCCTTTGTCTTGGGGTGCTAAGAAAAAAGTCTCAACAAACTTCTTGGTTCCACCAAAGTTCATCGACCGCAAATGACCAGACACCATCACAAGAACCCCACAGTTCCATGATTCCAAGGCATGTGCCGTCTTGATTTCAATCGCGGTGTAGTTGAGGCACATGATGAGTGAATGGATATCCTGTCAAAATAGCAAATTTGTATCAATTGGTGAATGAATCCATTCAATTCCCGGTGGTTTGAAAACAGAGAGTCACTATAGCTAATCAGAAAAAGACAGCAAACGTTACTCCATGACAACTCGATAATAAAATTGAAGGAAGATTAGGAGAAGTACAAGTATCGTGGTGTAGGATTCTCGAGTAGAGCCATCAATGCGAAGCATGGTGCTGAAATCACTATAGAACTGGTGGACAAGGGCCGGTTGAGACTGCAGCACTTCATAGTATTGTCTCACAAAATACGTCCCTACCTAACTCAGGAAACAACAATCACTATCAGAAAAAGAACCCAACTCTGAAACAAACAGCGGTACCCGCAGAACCACGAAGGAAAGATTGGTTGTCCACCTGAGCAGCAGTAACCGGCATAGCATAAGGAGAAGCCATCGTTTTGTTTCCTCTCCTTCCCAAAACTAACACAGACAAAAATAAACAGAAAGAACCCTAAATATCTCAAAAGAGGCCGCTTTACCCTTCCGTAGATGGAAAGTAGCAAAATGCCGCCTCTCTCACTCCTTCCTTTGGATATCTACAGCATCATTTTTACAGAATCACCGCCATCACAAAAGGACGCGAGAAACAGCAATGTGGGTATGGGAAAAAGGAGAAGTTAAATAGATAAGATAGATAAACGTAGATGGAGGGACGGGATTACAGCTACCTTCTATCAATGATGTTAGGCTCCTACATTATTTGCCGATGAACAAAGGCGGTTCCCAAAAATGCTTTATCTTCTTCCTCCCTGTGGAGTTGAGAGCAGAAACTGGTTTCTGCTACTATGCTGCCGCCGCCATCATCCCCAAATCCTTTTCAGTTTTCGCGTTTTCCACTGCCTTGCTGGACTTTCCCGTTTCCTTTCTACTATTTTGATTATCCCTTATTCTACCCCGGCCCGGTAAGGACCCAAAATCCATTTTATTGGATCAATGAGGAATTGTGACCATTGGATCTCCCCACATAGACTAAAGTTTAGATTAAATGATTAATTTTATATAAAAAAAAAGACCACGTCGAATTGCATTTTAAAATAATTATTAATTGGCACAAACCAATGGAGTGAAATACTAATATTGTAGTAATTCAATTAATGGGACAGTCCCTAATCCGAAGAATCAAAAACAGGCGCACCATTAAAAAATAGTAACCTAGAATAGCCAAGAAATCAGTAGCACATTAGCTTCACGATAAATATGAGAGATCTCAATTTCCCAATGGAGACTCAAGAGTTCATTAACTACAGAACAAGATAAGTGTGTTGATTGTCAAAAGAGGATGTATTGGAGGGGACAACAATCGCAACCCTTGAATCAGATTGGCTCTTGATCTTTATGATACCCAGCGACAAGGCTAGTTGTAAACCATCAACAATACTCCTCATTTCCGGCCTAGTAATGGAGCAGCATCCAAGGTTGGCAGTGAAGGCTTTTACAAATGAAACTCTACTATTACGAATGATACCACCAACTATCGCATTGTAAGAATGGAAACGGAATGGCCCATCAGTGTTAAGAGTAAGCCAACCTTTATTACCCGGCTGCCATCTGATCATTTGGGTTTGTTGAGCCGTACTTGGCGCTTCTCGGCTCAATTAAATGGCCTTCCAGCTGAAAGTAATAAGGGGGACCCAATAATCACACTAATTGGACAAATCTCGAGGAGAATCGCGAGATTGTTCAAAACGTCGCTCGCCAACTCCCAAACTGAGAGAGTGGCTAGAATGTCGAATATGATCATCTATCCCTCGCCTTCACTTGAGGGAGGACGATTGTGAAACCCGCCCCTAGACGAACCGATTGAACCACGCGGTTTGATCCATGCAATGCTCGCGGGTTCATTAAAACACATAAACATGATAACTGGCATACAAAAACTGAACTAAAACATCCTCAAAACATAAGTAAAACGACATCAAAAATAAACAGATCATCCAAGGCTCAAAAAACTCAACTAAACATCACTAAAAACATCCCAAACATGGGAATCAACTACTGGAAATAAGTCTGTAAAAAACTAGAAACATGGAAAACTGTCTGAAAATGTGAAAACAATGAAAGGGATAACTGAGGTCCTCCAAGGTACCTCTCTCTGCTAGTCCAAGAGTCACTCCAAGGTGGCGTCGCTGCTCGTGCTCCCTTCTTAGGCGGCAGTGATTCCTGAAGTCCCAAAGTTGACCATACATGAAGAAACGAGAGGCGGTCAACGATAAGCACTGAGTAATTAAGTTTGAGCATGAAGAACTAAACTAATATATATTAATGTGACCCGGTGGTCCTTTAGGCATCTTCCCAACGCCAGCCATCCTAGCTATGAGCGGACAGCCTCATGGTGGATCAGACCATGAAACCATCCTGAAAGCCGTGAGAGCAACATTAAAGGTTAACTCATCACGTCATGTATGAACCTGAAAAAACCTGAGAGATTGCACAATCCAAAACGCGGGCGACCAATGTATAATGGGAGCTAATCTATATGGTCCTGATTCTTATCCTAAACATGAAATGTGAATCACACGCACAGTTAATCGCTCTGAGCTTATGCTCAAAAATAACAACCGTCTGTGCTATAGATCACACGCTACTGCACAGGCTGAAATACTCATCTACAATCACAACCACATGTACAGTAGATCGCACACTAATATACAGCCCTCAATATCCAAACAAGGATTCCTGACAACTAATTACAATTCTTCGCATAAATCAGAAAAGTAATCCTAACCCCTAACTCTGAATAGCTTTCCTCGACGAGTCTGACCTGATGTCCTTTCCCTAGAGCTTGATTTCCTAATCCGTATAACCTGTAGAGATCAGTGGTAGGATTGAAATCCCAAAACCCAAAATCCCCAACCTGTCAGGATTTTCCTACGAAGGATTCAACAAGGATTGAGAAAGGATGAAGAAGATAGATTACCTTCTAAAGCGACCTCAACTATCTCTAAGCCCATCCTATCGGTCTGGGATCGATCAACAAGACTCTCTCCTCTGCCTGGAATTAATAGCCGATCATCAGAGACATTGGAACTAGGTTTGTGAAATTGTGAGTTCTGGAAATCGCGACTCTATTTATATAAACTGTTCACCACGCTCGTGGCCTACTTACCACCACACTTGTTGCTCACTAACGACCACCGTTGTGATTCACCTACCAGTCACAATCGTGACTGCACTGTCCACGGTCATGATCTCCCTGACGACCACGCCCCTGACGAACAATTGGCCAGACCCGTGATGGTCCTCATCACAACCGATTTCTAAAGAACACAAAAAAAACCAAAACCAAAGCCAACTATTAACCCGAAATCAGGATGTCACAACGATGCTCCAACCTATCTAACACAACACACAATCTCTCAAGACTCTGTGTGGGTAGAACAAAATGAACAAAGCACTTGATTAATGAGGTGACGATGATCACATTCCTCATTAGCAAGGAGACGGTTGTGCTTAGCCGCCACTAATTCTAAACCCCCTTTCAACGAGATATTTTCGAAACCTCATGCAATTCCTTCAAAAGCATATATGTTGACCGAATAGTAAAGCTAAAGGACGGTTTGAGACCCCAAAATCATCAAACCCTTAGCAGGACAAAGAGTAGATGACAGATCTCGCCAACAATGGAACCCCTAACCGTCAAACTGTTTGAAACCAGATCTCGGACAAGGATGCGAACATTGATCTTGAACGAGGGGTCAGTAGGGACCCAAAAAAGTGTGTCCCTGTCGGACATCGGACAACACCAACCCAACATCACCTTTAAAATTGACCTGGTGCTCTAATTGGTCAACGGAAGACCTCCCGTACGGAACCAACTCCTTCCCACACCGGTGTCAACAATGTTGGTATCCCCCAGTATGAGGGTTACTAAATGACGCCCTAGTTTTTGAATTAGACAACGCCCTACATTACATAAAGACTTAAACATCCATCACGAAAAAACGGAAAACTTACAACTTCAACTCAAAAAACTCTCTTCTAATATGTTTTAGTTGCTCGAAAACGCTCCCGACGAACCATGGTCCAAGCTTTTGATGTACGAAAATTAAAGTATTACAGGTAAAGAAAAATTGCACGATTCGGTTTTCAATCTGGTCATACCACCCGGACTAAAATCATTCCGTCCGATTTAGTCCATCTGTTTTTTAAATTTTATATCAAGTTTAATTAAATCACTTACTTTCGTTTAGGTCGGTTCGTTAATTTGAATACTTGAAGTATCAGTTGGATTGAGTACTACGGTAAGTGTTCGACCAGTGTCTAGAAAGGCTCAACGAATACGTTATATGTATATAAATAATTAATTTAGTTTGTTTTTTGGTGTTCATATTTTGTAGGGAGTTGATGCCGGTGACAGAATTGATTACTCCGATTGGTTCTCATCCAACGATGTGTACGACATTGTGAAAGAAACGGTGCAAGCTGCAAAACATATTCCTATAACGCTCAATTTCCATATGATCAATGGGTCTAACAAAAGCAATGACTCAAAAAAGGAGTGTCGGGTGTATCTGTATTGTTCATGTGGACCTGTTCGCAAGTCTGAGGGTTCAGATCCACCAAAACGGGTGACGAAGTCAAAGAAGTGTAATTGTCCATTCATACTTGTCGTGCGGTCAAGGGTGATAGATTGAAGTGAAAGTTTTTTATTGACGGAGTTGGAGACATCAAGAATCCTGATAAATCAAAGGGGTACCACAATCATCCTTTGATTCTTTTTACTGAAGTCAAGCACAGAAAGCAATCTGTTATCAGATGAGGCAAAAAAGGATATTCGTGATATGGTGGCGGTTCACATACAACCGAATAAGATCAGGTATTCTATGAATAAGAAGTTCAACACTCGTCACAATATGAATTAGATTTATAACGAGTCATACAAGATTAGAAAGGAGAAATTAGATATATTGGATCCGATGGAGTGGACTTTGAGTAAAGCTACAGAACTAGGTTATTTTGTTCAGTACTTAAAGGATGATGACGACAATCTTGTTCATTTGTTTCTTAGGCACCCAAAATGTGTCCAGATGGTTAGCTCATGGTGTTTTGTGATTATGATTTACTTGACTTTTAACACCAACGCCTATAGGAAGCCAGTGATCCAGTTAATTGGTGTGACTCCGGTGCGGAAGAACTTTAGCATCGGGTTCGCATTCGTAAAGAATGAAAAAACAGAGTCTTATATTGGGTGTTCAAATGTTTGACTTTGATGCTGGATAGGCAAGAACCTACTGCATTTGTGACTGACAATGAGCGAGGTTTGGCTGTGGCACTCCGCACTGTCTTTTCAAAGACTCCTCATTTAATGTGCATTTGGCACATGAAGAGGAATATCGACGCGAAGATTAAGTACATCACGACTAATCAAAAATGGTTGAGGCTTTCGTGCATGGTAGGTGGAATAAGGTGTTGTATGCACATATAGATGCGGAGTTGTACATGGAGTGGGGAAGATATGATCATGAGTGATTGAGCTCATGTCGGAGGATTGAAGGAGTACTTAGAAAGCGAGTGTTTACTGTAGAAGACTTAGTGGGCCCATTGCAATACCAACGAGGTTTTTCATATTGGGTGTACGAGTACGAATAGGGTGGAGTCCCAACACTCGTCTCTCAAAACATGGTAGAACTCCTCCAATCAAGGACTTGACACACTATTTGAAGGATATCATGCTTCAATCGAGGGTCGGTTCATAAAAGTGCAACGGAATATAGATTCGTTCGGGCAGCGGCGGCGGACGGCGCCACCGTCCGCTCGGCCCCAAATTATTTTTTTAATTTGGACTTATTCTCGAATTACAACTTAGATTTTTTCGGGTTACCTGATCGAAAAGTCATCAATCTTCAAGTTCAGATCTTTGATTCCTCGTCGAATCTTCGAGTTAGGATCTTCAAGTTCTTCTCGACTTCCAAATTTCGAGTTTGAGAATAATTGAATTTGTCGAAAATTAAACTTTTTATAAGTTTTCGAAATTTACTAAAGGACATTTCAGTAATTCACTCAACCTAAAATGTTGTCTAATTCGAATATTAGGGCGTGGACGGTTAATGCATTATGTAGGGGTTGGTAATCTGTTAAATCGGTCAAAAGTCAAAACCTTCACCAGAGATATTGTATACCTTACCTTCACTCAGAGCTGCATGGAGGACAGTTGCGCTTAATAAATTAGAACTCGATATTATAGTGAAAACATAAAAATTCGCTAGCAACGAAGAACGGAACAAAATTATGTTGAAGAAATGAAACTTCAACCCCAACTTTGTATATCTACTCAGTTTCCCACCTTTCTCAGCCAATTCTGGCAAACATGAACAAACACAATAACCCATGGTTTGTTTGCCCGATGTATGCCATCTATGGAGTTGGTTCCAGCTGAAGAAAACTTGCTTCAGTTTGGTGTTGCTGCTGCTGCCATGCATTCGATTGGGACTCAACTCTCTTTTCAAGCGATCCGCTCAAACTACCTTCTGAAATTCATCTTTATAGTCAATGCTCATTCATAATTTCTTCCCTCCTTCCAGGCTGACCCTTAGGGACTTGCCCTCTAGCTCATACAAGAAAAAAATGAACCACATTGCCAATGAAGCCATTCATTGACAATCCCAACACACAAAATAGCAGTTTCGTTGATCGTTTTGTTTTTGCTTACCAATCCATCAACAGCTTGGAGAGCTGCGTCCATGTCTGATGCAGTGTTGAAGCAAATGAATCCGTACCCATGAGACTTTCCAGTCTCACCATCAAACAAAACTCTTGCATAAGCCACTTCCCCATAAGGTCTAAATGCTTATGTTAAGCTCTCGGATGTGACTGGCCATGATACGTTCCCAACAAAGAGCTTGTGTTCTGTATCCGGGTACATACGGTCTCTTGCTAGGGGCATGTCTGCCATGTTCACCCTCAGTATTTGACCCTGATATTCTTGCATACACATGAGACCAAACCACACACCGGAATGAACATCATTCCATCATTCGAAGAGTTCTTCATTACACAACATATTCATCACCGTGTATATTGCTATAACAAAAATCTGATGTTACAAACTAGAATAATAATTAAACTTGGAACACATGGTCGAATTGATCTTGTGTTGTTAGAGATTGTGGATAGTTATAAAGAGGTCTCAAAGAGAACGATTAGGCGAACTGTCCTCTACGATCTTAACTGTAGTTTCAAATTGACCCGAGTGTTGTCATAGATTGTGAATAATTTGTAAAAACTAAAGAGGTCTCAAATAGATTGTTGATAGTATACTGTCTGAGGTTACAAGACACTAAGACAGTGTCGTGAGCGTTTTTAAGAGAGCTACATAGTTCGCGACTCTTCCGTTCAGTTTCTAACAAGTGCAGGCTACAAGTCATACTGAGAGTTGAACATGTGAAAATGGTATAGGGATTGGCTTCCCACTTACTTTGCCGTCCAAATTTTGAATCACCGAATCGCAATCCTCAATGCTGCTCATTGTGACGAAGGAAAATCCTCTGCTTTTCCCAGTTACCCTGTTGTACAGAACTTGTGTAAAACAATTTTAAACTCATCAAAACCACATATTCAAACCCCAAGTAGCAGAATGTGAAGTTTTAAAATATGAACGGAAATCGGATAAATAACCTCAATAAGTTCAGGCTGACATGGTCCCGAATGACCCCAGCAAGCTCCGCACTATCCACATTAAAGGGCAAATTCCCATTGTACAGCTTCGTACTAACACCACTGATGGCTTCTTCAACCTTTTGCTCTCCCTCAGCTAGAGTAGTAGTTGCAGCCGTCTCTTCTACTTCAACCATTTCCGTCTCTGTCTCTGCTACTTCCACCGTCGTCTCCGTCTCCGTCTCTGCTGCTTCCACGGTCTCCGTCTCCGTCTCCGCAACTCCAACCTTCTCCGTCTCTGTCTGGTCCTGAGTAACAGCGGGGGCGTACACCTTTGCAGGGCGCCATGTGGCAGTAGCAATCGGGATATGGTCTAGGCTTCCTAGAGATAAAGGAGCTGAAATTGGAATTCAAGAGGAAGAGTCTGAGGATGGAAATAAAGGATTGTGCAAAATCAACCTATTATTTTGGGTGCATTTGAGGCTATTGTTGATGGATGGGGAGAAAGATGAACTAATGGCAGCTGCACCAAGTGTTGCCATGGTTTCAGTTTTTTTTGTGAAGGAATCGGAAGGATGATGAGGTTGGAGGAGGGATGGTTTTGAAAGGAGGAGGAGGTGGTGGAGGAGAGAACATATTGTAATGGGTTAGTGCTGTTTGTAGTAATGATGTGGCAAGATTGTGTCTAGTTACATGGATAAGGTGATTTCATTTCACCCTAGATTGAAATCTAAGTTTCAGATCAAACTCCATGGGCTATTTTTTGGGTTTTCCAGTAATATATGGTGATGCAATTTGGTAAGTTTAGCAGTTTAACATTGAGGGTTATTATTTGAGGACCTAATTTTTTAATAAAACGATGCCTTGTATTTGTTTGACGAAATTATTTAAATTTATTTATTCGAAATTTGTTTTTATGATACATTTTTTTTCTAAAATTTGGTAATTTTTTGCCGACCGATCGAAATTATGGCCAATAACACTACCCGCCCGAAGCCGGCCGGATTCCGGCCGCCGCATAGGCCCAGCTGGCCGACAGTTCCGGCCAGCACTTATTAGCAGCCAGAATTGCTGGCCGGCTGGCCCTATACAGCGGGCTGGAATCTGGCTCCGGCCAGGTAGTGTTATTGGCCAGAATTTCGGCCCGGCCAACAATATTTTTAATTTTTGTTTTTAATTTTTTAATAGTATTCATTAATTATTAATTAGGTATTATTATTCGTCACAAAAATGTAACGCCCTTAATAACATTTCGGTTCACACTATATTTATATCTGTCGATTTTCGGTTACAACCTTTATCAATAAAGTCTTAAATTTGAAGGCATGAAATCAAAAAATAATATCATTTTTTCATACACTTAACTTGGTAAATCACTAATATATTAATACCAAATTATATAACTCAAAAATTTAATTGTTTTATACATAAGTATGAAAAAGAATTAATTATTCATGAATAAAAATCTTATTACGGAAATATTTTAATAAACGATTAATTCGCCAGTTCAAATTCGGTTCAGATATTTTAATTTTTAACTAACGATTTTAGGGTTAAATCATAGGTTAAAAGTATCCGGCTAACTCATATTTCATTGTATTGACCAAATCGAATAATGTCGGGCGGTGGTTATAAACTTATAATTGTCATGCTAAAAGAATTCCTAGTATTTTTATGACGTAGTGAGCTAGTGGCTAGTGTGTCATGTTTTAGGTGACTCGTCGTTACTATAAGAGTTTGGGTTGTTCTTTTGTCTTATACTGATTATTGTAAAAATCTTACTACCAATTATTATAACAACTTTATGGTTAGTCTGTAAACTAATGTTTATAATCTATTGTTTCTAAAAGTTTGGTATCGGTTTCATCTTTAATAAGAAATAAATAATAATAGGGTTAATATAAACATTAGAACCCGAAACTGTAAACCCTAAACCCTAAACTCTAGAACCTTAAAACTCTAAACTCTAAACACTAAATCCTAAACCCTTAACTCTAAAACTCTAAATCATAAACCTTTAACCCTTAACCCTAAAATCTGACAATGGTTATAAAAGGCTTGTGGAAATTTTGAATTAGCGGTGTAAGCAAAAAACGACAATCATACAACGAAAGGGAACCCTAAATTCTAAACTCTAAAACCCTAAACCCCAAAGTCTAAACCCTAAACCTTAAACCCCAACCCCTAAACTCTAAAATCCTAAACCCTAAACCCTAAACCCTAAACCTTAAACCCTTAAACAACAATCATATTTGCACTCCTTGAGAACGAAAAGGCTGAGACTTATGTTTGAGTGTTAAATCAGTTGAGGATGTTGATGGGTGAGCGGCAACTGAAGGCATTTGTGACTGACTCGGTTGGGTTGGCTCCATCTGTTGGGTTGGCTCCATCTGTTGGGTTGGCTATGGGAGACTCAATGTAATGAACCGTGGTGGTTCTAGTATGCTACTATATACCATTGGACTTCCGTTGTTTTTGTACCCGAAGGACGTGGGGTACCTTATGGGGAGATATACTTATTGTTGACGGTACATGATGGGACAGTGACCGGAAATCATTGGGTTGTGCTCATATTGGATGACGACATTGGAGTATTACCCATCCCGGGAAATTCTTTGATGTGGACGTGGTGGGCCGATAACAGGGCCAAAGAGCTGTGAGAAAATAGTCTATACAAGGTAGAATGCAAGTATTACGACAGGATGGTCCATCCATCCCTATAGATGTTATGCTTGTATTTAGGGTGTCATTATCTTATGTTATGAAATTATGTTATTATATTTTCAGATTATGGATTATGTTGTCAGTTTCTATGTCATGTACATGATTGTACGAAATTTGTTAAGTTGTTGGATTATGGTCTATTATTGTTCAATTAACCTCGCCGAAATTCAAAAAAAAAACCTAAGGGGCCTGCCGGCCACCCGTTTTGGCCAGCATTAGGGCCCGACCGGACACCCGTTTCAGCCGGCATTAGGTCCTGAAAGGCCACCGATTTCGGCTGGCCCAAGGAGCCGGCGGGCCGGTCGTTCGGGCTGGGTTTGGTGTCAGCCGAAACGACTAGCCGGCCGGCTCCTTAGGCCAGTCAAAACAGGTGGCCGGCCAGGCCCTATTGTTGGCAACGGATGTCCGCCCAGCCCCTTAGTTTTGTTTCAATTTTTTCGAAGTTAATAACGTAATGTACTCAATCTAGGGTGTTGTTTAATTTGAAAACTAGGACGTCAGAGATTCAATTAAGATTTAATGAAGGGAACTCTGTTACCGTATTCATATCAGTTACAGAAGCATATGATATAATAGGCTCATCTTAGGCTCCAATGATGCATAAATGCAGGCAGCAGAAAGCATGTGTTGTCTACTCTGGTTCATGAAATTTCCTCTCTTTTCAACTGATAGCAGAAGACCATTGCCGCAAAGGCAGTGGAAATATTAGAGCAGCCAAAACAAAGCAAGGTCTAACTATCAGTTTATCCACTCCACTACATGTCTTCTACGACTAGAAATGGCTGCTGATGATGACCCTTTCTTCCCTTTCTGATCACTCTTGTCAGCAGGAAGCTGATCTTTCGACTTTCTACTCCGTACTACAGTGTCATCAACGGCTGTTTTCGGAGTGACTTTACAGTGTTGGATATTTCTCTCTTGAATCGAATTCTTATTCCTCAGAGCAGAAGGCCGTAAGGCTGGTTTGGACACCCGGTTCTTGTTCCTAATCATTGCATCATTTTCTGAAGAACAATCAACAAAGGGGCAATAAGAAACAAGGCAAGGGGGTAAAAGGATCCGAATTTCAAACAGCACAGATAGATGAAAGTGACAGATAGGAGGAGCTTACGAGGACTAGATAATACAGCTCTCGGTGGCGGAATTGAACCGGCTCGAATAAGTGGTCTATCATCTCCTTCATCAGGATTGCTTTTGGTGTCTGTTCCTGAACTTTCTGTAGAAACTGAGACTGGAGTTGTTGGTGTTACAGGCAGCTGTGGCAGGATCAAGCTGGGCACGTAATACTTGGGAATTTTGGCCTTGGGACTGGGAGATGGTGAAGCATCTTGCCGGCGTTTAACTGCAAGCTCTTGTAGCTGTTTAACTGCATATCACAATAATCAATTAACCAAAACCATGCAGCTAAACATTTCAGCAGCCTTGTTCTGGAATTCATAAGAAGTACTTCCTACTGCTACAGTTGGCAAGAATCCACCTTTTTACAAGGGACGGAAAACTGTGAAGAGGTTCAAAGAGAAAAATATCTATCACAAAGACGAGAGAGTAAGAAAACGTTCAAATTTGTGCTGTCCAGGAAAGTGATCTGAATTCAAATAGTACTGATAAATAATGGTCAACGCGTTCTGAAATGAAGAGCAAAGGAAAGGGGATGGATACCTGGGAAACGGGTTTCCTGAATGGTGAGGAACTGGATATCCTTCAAAGAAAGCAAGGAACCCCAGTGTCGATCATCTTCACCTTCATGTTCCCTCCTAACCTTCACCTTCGGATACACTAGGAACAGAACAAGAGAAACAAATCATGTCAGATAACAAAGCAAACTTACAAATCTACTCTGGGAAAAAGAATCCATTGACCAACAGAAGTTTGTATGCAGAAACCCACTTGATTACAACACTGAAACCAGATAACCTTGCTGCTGAAGATGATGATCAACCGAGAACGTGGTTGTTCCTTTTGATCCAACGGGGATTCAAAACAAGAAACCCAACACGGAAGTCTCAGAAAATAGACAAAAGAAGGCAACTTTCTGTGATGGGTAATGGAGACAAAACTTTGGTTATGAAATGTCTCGAAGTGGGGGAAAGAAGATTGGCTTCCTCACTAATCAATCCCCTCCTGCGTTTCTCCGCCTGGACAGCAGAAGGACTAAGATTCTAGGGAGAGAGAGAGAGAGAGAGACGCAGGCCAACCATCAAATATTCAAATGTTGAGGTCAAACTCCCAATTGTACCAGATTGAGGAATTCATTCATTTCATATAGCGTGCTGCATCTACGCAGAAATGGGGCCTACCGAGCATTTTTTTGAATAAAAAGGAGAAATTGATCTTCGGATCGCATACGACTCCTCCGGTAAAAGGATCTCTCTAGTGGGAGGGACTCGCCTCCCTTCTTTTCCCCCTCCAATCTACCTTGCCGTCTTCTCTTTTCTATATCGTCCTTTGTGGACTTTTGACGAACACTTAGGCTTACAATCCCATTATTTTATTATTCTGAAATGCTATAAAACGCCTTACTGTAAAACACTCTATTATTTAAATTTGATAAATAAAATTACGCGAATATCCTTCGAACTTCCTCTTTAAATACACATGACGGCGAACGAATCAAACACACCTTCTAATTTTCGGAAACATTTCTCCTCTCGAAATACTCTCTAAAATCAATTCTCGAAACCGGTCACCCACCGCCACCGCCGCCCCCACGCCACCGGAAGCCCCGCCGCTGCCGCCGTCCAGGTACCTTGATAATTGAATAATTAATCGATTAGTTATTCAAAATTAGTAATTAAGGTTAATTTACTAATTAATAAATATTGTAACAATTAACTTGGAAATTACCAAATTAATTTGGTAATAAATATAAGTAATTAATAATTACTTATTATAATTTAAGTTAATTAGTCTATATATGAAATATATTTGAAAATTAGAGATTAATCATTATAATTCATAATTAAATATTTATTTTACTAATAATTGAAAATTAGATATTAGTTATTACAATTAAGGTGAAATAGAAATCTCCCAATATTATTAATGTGAAGTAGTGAATACAAGTTTAACATTTGTAATTATTAGTTCAGATTTAAAGTGTTAGTTTTGTAATTAATAGTTACGATTTCAATTGCATATATAGTTAGAAGCGATGTCGATGGGAGATGATGACTTGTCGCGGTTTATCGATCGTCCTATTTCTGCATCAAATAGAAAATTGGTGGAGGAGAAATGGAAGGGAAAGAAATCTAGGCTAGGGGATGATGGGCAGTCTAGTGCGCAGTTTCAGATTCCTGTACCGATATACGTGGACCCCGATTCGCACTTTACTGGGAGAGAGCTTACTGTTGATGATAGTTTTGATAGCTAGCCTCCGGATTTGGGTGATGACATCCATACCATTCGGGATGACTCTGACGACGACGATGAGCAGATCCCGTCGGACGGTGACGGAGATGAGGATGACGATTGTGATGCCTCGTTTCACCCTTTCTTGAAAGATAGTGCACGCTCGCGGAAGAGACTTACTAGGAGAGGTACAACCGCTCCATCTGGATCTGAAGCGGGTACTAGATCATCTAGTGGGTCGCACGGCTCGTGTACTGTGGGCCCTAGACGTGGCAGAGGAGCGCGTTATGCAGGGGTCCAGTCTAGCAGCACCGGTGGGCAGTGGTTGCTTACTGATCCAGCTCCTGGTGGACCCCGGATCCATATTGTGCTCCCTAGTTTCGGCGGTCACGTACCCCACCACCTCTGGACGCACGGTTTGGACTCTAGGTCGGCATCACGGTTCAAGCTCCGCCTTGCGAAGGCTAGGGTTCTGAGGCTGGAGAGATTCCGGTGGCCTTCCCCTGTGGCTCAGCAGTTAGTCGATGCCTCTGGGGTGTCATGTTCATTACTCATGTTAATTAAGGTTAAACTATAATTTGAGTTCTAAAAGTGACAATTAAGGTTTAGAGAGAAGGTTTAGGGTTTCACGATTTAGGGTTCGGAATTTAGAGCCAAGGTTTAGAGTTTAGAATTTAGGGTTTAGGATTTAGTGTTTAGGGTTTTTTAGTTTACAATTTAAAGATAAGGTTTAGAGATTAGGGTTTAGGGTTTATTGTTTAGAATTAAAGATAAGATTTAGGGTTTATTGCTTACATATTAAATATAAGGGTTAGGGATTAGGGGTTAGAGTTTAGGATTTAGGGTTTAGGGTTTATTGTTTAGAGATTAAAGATAAGGTTTAGAGTTTAGGGTTTAGTGTTTATTGTTTAGAGATTAAAGATAGTTTAGGGTTTAGGGTTTATTGTTTAGAGTTTAGGGATAGGGTTTAGGGTTCAGCGATAGGGTTTACGGTTTACGGTTTTTTACGGTTTCGCGGTTAGGGTTTTGGTCCTTGATTTTAATTAATTTTTGGAAATTAGGAGTTGGTCATGGTAATTATGGGGGACTAGTAAATATAAGTACTTATAGTAACATTTGTGTGATAGTGTCATACTTGAATATTTATCAGTAATATTTAAAAATTATTAATTATTCATGTTAGGATTTAAATAAATTTGTAAATATTAGTAATTAAAGTGAATTTGTAAATATTAGGGTGTATTAGCAATTATGTAAATTCCGAATTAACTGATAGTATATCTACTAAATATTATTTTTCAAGTATTAATTCAATAAATATTCAATTATCATATCTAAAATTATCAAATTAATTGTTACTTATATTTACTAATTTACCTTAATTAGTATAATTAGTGTGACTAATTATTAATTTACAACCGTTAATGAAATACATACTTAATTATGAAATAATTAATCACGACATATATTTAATTATTAGTTTATTAAACTAAATAATACTAATTTAAATATAAAAATTACAAATATAATTAAAATTTAAATTAAAGAAAACGACGGCATGCCGACCGCCCGACTACGGCGTCGGCAGTCAACGCCGACTGCCGTTCTTGATCTTCGGCGGCCAATGCCAACTTTCTTGAACGGGTGTCGGGGTTGACTGCCGACGCCGTAGTCGGGCAGTCGGCATGACGTCCGTTTTTTATAATACCTCGTCGACTGCGGCGGCGGCGTGACGGCTGCGGTACGTCGGGGCGGTGGTGAGGCGGCAGAGGTGTCCGGCGATGGCGGTGGTACGCCGGTTTTTAATGATTGTTTGAAAGAGGTGTGAAAAATTTTCGAATTTTCACGTCTTATAAAGAATTTCATTTTACTGATTAAGGGGCATTTACGTTATTTTAATTACGAAACTCAAATATTACAATGATGTTAGAACATTTTACAGTAAAATGTAGGACGGCGTATAGCAACCTTGATTATTTTATCATCCTTTAGCCTTTGACTCGTCCAGTTTTTGCCTTTCCTCGACTTAAAACGGCCTTTGACTCGTCCAGTTTTTGCCTTTCCTCGACTTAAAACGGCATGGGGCCCAATTACGAGACGCTAGGGTTTAAGGGTTTTGCCCTATGATTTCCAGGAGTGGGTTGTCTGTTTTGTGATGTTGTGGCGCAGAGCTGGCCTAAGCTTTGGACCGAATATTGTTCACAACCGGCGACGGTTCTGCACTGCAACCCGTCGTCAGATTGAGGACGAGGGTGATTGGTTCTATTCCTCAGAATGGTGGGGGACGGACTCCGATGGCCACACCGTTCTGCGCGCCGATTCCAGTCATGGGAATGGCGTCGTTTCAGTGCTAGCTTACCCCTCTTCTAGACCTGTAAGTCTCTTTCTTCTGTGAGCATTATTGCCCTCCAAGTGTTCGACTGTTTTACTGCTCTTTTCCCCCATCTTTAAGTTTTAACATTTCTTAGTGGAGCCAAATATTTGGTATGATTTTGTGATCACAAATAGTGGGCAATGATAACGATTGCTAGCATGTTTAGAGGCTACGATCGCATCTGGCTCTTTTGATTAGAGGTGCTAAAAGTAAAAAAAAAAAGTTGGCTTCTCAATAACTTAATGGAATGTCTAGTCGGTTGTCTGTTTAGTGCTTTAGATCCAACAAAGTTTTCAGTCTGCGATACGGAACCTTTGTCAATTATCTTTGGCCCTTCTTCTAGCTACGCTGTCGACTCCTCGCTGCAGGTTCAGGCTGAATGGCCAAAAATTGAGAAATGGCTGCAGGAAAGATACGCATTTGTCCATCCAAGTCATACTCAACACAAGGGTCGTTTCAAGATACTTGGATATCAATGGCGGACGCTTCATTTTAATGATACTACACGCCAGAGCACTGCTAAAGTAATGACTGCTTACCACCAGTCACAGCCTGGCTCTCTGTTCTTGTTCCAGCAGCCACATTGTTTAGCAGTTCCATGTAATTCAACTCATTATCTTCTTACTTTTCAAATTGAAAGCATTGTGTGCTGTTCAAATTATTCAACTTAGAGGCTCATTGTATATTCAAAGTCTGCTATTCTTCCTTCCTTGATGACGTGCTTGGTTTGATTATGCAGATTTAAAGAGTATGGCAGCCGCAGGTTTAACTGCTATTGCGAGCTGTGGTTTCGACCTTGCTGGTGTTGCCTATGGAAAGAAGAAAATGCGTGTTCTATGCATAGGTCATGGCGGAGGGAGCTTGCCCTTGTTCTTAGCAAGCAAACTGCAAGGTTGGAGTCTGTTTATTTATTTGCTCAAGCATTGAATTCATTTATATCTTTTATAACAGAAGCGTTACCTTGCTGTGCTACTCAGGTGCCATAATCGATATAGTCGAGATCGATCCTGTCGTTATATCCACATCTATCCAAGCAATGGGGTTCCCAGCTTTCTCTCTAAT
The DNA here is from genome assembly GCA_030674075.2 of Linum usitatissimum. Lineage (NCBI taxonomy): Eukaryota > Viridiplantae > Streptophyta > Magnoliopsida > Malpighiales > Linaceae > Linum > Linum usitatissimum. The sequence continues at coordinate 7,563,175 of JAUJYP020000285.1, read as the reverse complement.
GAACCCATCTGGACAACGTGCGATGCCAAACCCCACTGGCATGGATCTTGTTATGTGGAAAGGCATCCACGAAAGGGTCCACCTTTACGAAGCAGATGCAGAGAAGTTCATCCTGAACACCAGCAAAACCACTTACGACTTGGTCTTTATTGATGCTTATGATGGCGACGACATCTTTCCTCGCAAGCTATGGGATCCAGACTTGCCGTTTCTGAAAGCTCTCAGTCAACACCTGCACTGGGACCATGGCACTGTGGTGGTGAACCTTCACTCTTCTGACCCTTGCGATTCAAATTTGTCTTCCAACTCGTATTTCGTAGACCAACTTCTGCCGATGACCAGGCATGTGTCAAGTGCTTGCAGAGCATACAGAGACGTCATAGTAGGGAATGGTGAAGGTGCAGCTTTAACTGTCACAGTTCCGTGGGTTTGTAATATGAGTCTTGTTGTTTCCAGAGGTCTCAAGACTGATGCTAATAGCTGCAGCAGTAAAGATGGAGTCTTAGAAACTCTGCTGTCAAGATCGTTTGAAGTTGAGAAGGCTGTAAACCTTCCCTTTTCATGTGTGGAGTATATAAAGAGAGACTTTGAGCTCATTAGTTGATTTCGACATAGTGTGTAACAACATCTTTCATTCACTTTTTGATTGGAGAACGATTTTAAGATTGGGTTAGGATTTCATAGTTGATTTGCTAGATGACAGTGAGAATGGAATTAGCCAGTGTATTTTGGACCTGGGAGTTGAACGGCTGGCTGACTGACTGTGTCTGACATCAGCAGTTGACTGCTGTGTATGTAACCCTTGAGTTGTTGACTGGTGGACTGTAGTGCCTAACAGAAAAGTTGGATGAAAAGTTTACAGAATGTGTAGTACGTTACGACGCCATTGGAGTACTAGACAAGTGATATTTACCCACAAATAATAGGCAAGTTCTCAATTCGTAGTATGACTGAGAATTACCAAACTAGATATTTACCCACAAATAATATACCTGCTTAATGATCCAAGTACCCGTTCAACCCCTCCGCAAGTTGCTATATCCAAGAAAATAAGAGAGGGGACGGTAAAATTGACATTCACAGCCAGCACATTTGTATACTAGGTACTACGTATCATACTAGTATAGTACTTACGTATTGCACTTTGTACAACTCTCCATACAAAATTGTACGGGCAGTCATCGGAAACATAAAGCCGACGACGAAAATCACGTCGGTGAAAGAATGTTTCGTCAACGGCGGTCGGAGTCGTCGAAAAATTGATCGAAAAACTCTTCGGTGAGCTGAGCCACAACTTAAGCTCTTAGTTTCCATTTCTACCCTTGCAATATTAGCCATTAGATCTGGCCTGCTAATTTTGAACGATTCAGATGGTGTTAGAGTTTATTAAAACGGTACCAATAAAGGCTTTGGCATCATTTTTCATGGCGGATTTTAGATTAATTTATGACGCCCAACTAATCCGTTAGATACGCTTTATGCGGTCACAGAGCAATGTTTCTAATTTCGCCTCCCGATCTTCAAGATTCTTTTTGAGTGATCCAAATTTGTCAAATCCGATAAATTTATCCTTAAACCGACAACTTTAAAAAAATTAGCGGAATAAACATACTTTAGGCGGAAAACGATACTGTTATTAACACAAGATTCAGACTCATAATCAGTTTTTCTAAATGGCGGAAGCCCATTTATATCCGCTGGAGCGGATAGGCTGCAAAACCGTCTGATCAGCCATTACAATGATCTAACGGCTGGTCCGGTAAATATGGATGGTGGGCTATTTTGGACTTGATTGGGCGGCAATCTAAAAAAGTGGGAGGGAATGTGGAATATGTGATAATATGGGACGAAATTAGGAAAGCAATACTTTTTTTAGTTTCTTAATTATTTTGAATCATATTTTCTCTTTTTTTAAATATCTCTTCATTTTAATTTAATCTTCATAACTCTTTTAGAATCTATCAAAATATAATTCACATTCACAAATGTTATTTATTTTAATTTTTTAAGTTCATAACTGTTGCTTATTTTAATTTGTAAAACTCACATAATTAAGGTATATCAAATTCGTAAAGTGAACGTAATAATAATATAATTATAATATAAAATATTATATGAAAAGGTCTCATAGTATAGATATTACAATGATGTAACATATATGTTATAGCACTGTTACAAATTTGGTATACTTGAATTATGTTAGCTTTACAAATATGTTATGTCAATATTATATTTTACGAGTATGTTATATTCATCTTATGAATATGTTATATAATTATTATGTACTCTTTCTCTAAATTGATCACCGCTAGAAAATATAAATTAGAAATCCAATAACTTAGTTCTATTTGTTCTATATCATTTATCCAATGCAATGTTCTTCTCATACAGTTTCCCTAATAATTTATTATTTATTATTGTTATCAATATTCATATTACGAATTTATTATATCTTTATTATGTCAATTTTAAAAGTACATTATAAAATTTTTATATCAACTTTTATTATATAATAATTAATAACATCACAAAACATACGTTTATTCGTATAATATCACCAAAAAATAACCAATAAGTAAGATTTATATAGCATTCAAATATATACAACATAAAACGCTTTACAAGTAGAGAATTGAATTAAAATTAGGGGTAATTATAAAAAGATAAAAAGTTTGACAAAAAAGTAAATAAATTCGATATTGCCGGCTTATTGAATACTCTCACTTTTAGAATTTGATCTCAGCCGTTCATTATGAGATTAAATCTCTACCGTTCGGTATTTTTAATTTCGGAATTTAATTTATTTCCTAAAACAAATTCCTTAAGCACCATTTGACTTAATTCCAATTAATATTAGGGATCGTTAATTTTTTTTCTTATCACATTGGTATACAGACATGGTAAATTATTATATAAACATTCGATCATTTATATTTCACTTGTTGGTTACTATACTTTTTTAAATTGAAAATTATAGTTAAAATTGTACTTATACGGAATTGTGAAGTTATTATGCATTATATATCGCATGTCTTTTTCAATAGATTCCAATCCAGCCTCTTTACCTTTATAAGTCTTTTTTTTTTCTTTCTTTTTATGCCCTCCGAGTTTTTAGCATCCTGTTTGTCGAACAATATTTTGATCTGAGAGTTGTATCATATTACTAGACTGCTAAACTAAATTTTACTAACAAACGCCCTATACTTTATTATTATTAAAATAACAAACGTTAAATTACGCGAATACCCTTCTAATTTCGTCTTTAAATACAGGAGTTGAGTTCGAATAAAACAAACTTCCTATCTTTCGTAAACTTTCAGAGTTCAAATTCTCTGAAATCACTCTCCGAAACAGACAGCGTATTTTTCGTAAACCGCCGCCGCCCAGCCCCGCCCAATTGTATATATAGTTTTGTAATTAATACATATTATTTCAATTGTATATATAGTTAGGAGCGATGTCGACGGGAGATGATGACTTGCCGCGGTTTATTGGGCGTCCTATTTCTGCATCAAATAGAAAATTATTAGAGGAGAAATTGTGAGGAAAGAAATCTAGACTAGGGGATGATGAGGAGTCTAGTTCTCAGTTTCAGATTCCGGGTCCGATTTACTTCGACCCCGATATGGAGTCTGGTGAGAGGGAGCTTACCGTGGAGGAGATATTTGCTTCCCAGCCTCCAGATTTAGCTGATGACATCCACACGATTCGGGATGACTCCGGTGGCGACGATGAGCAGATCCCGTCGGACCGTGATGGTGATGATGATGAGGACTGTGATGCCTCCTTTAGCCCTTTCTTGTTGGACAGTGCACGCTCACGGAAGAGAGCAACAGGGAGAGTTTCAGCTCCTCCCTCTAGCTCTGGAGCGGGGGGTAGATCCTCCAGAGGGTCACAGGGCTCTTCCAGTGTAGGGCATAGGCGGGGCAGAGGAGGGCGTTTTGCAGGGGTTCACTCGAGCAGCACCGGTGGGGAGTGGCTGCTTACAGGTCCAGCTCCCGGTGGATCACGGATCCCTACTGTGATCCCTAGTTTCGGCGGTCACATAGCCCACCGCATATGGACGGAGGGTTTGGACTCGAGGCCGGCATCCAGGTTCAAACTCCGCCTAGCCAAGGCTAGGGTCATGAGGCTGGAGAGGTTCCGATGGCCTTCTGATGAGGCACGACAGCTCGTCGATGCCTCTGTGGTGTCGCACCTTGGTCGGGTGATGTCGTGGAACCTAGATCTCCCCTTGCTTATGGCATTCATTGAGAGATGGCAGCCAGACACTAATACCTTCCACATGCCATTCGGAGAGATCACGATTACCCTACATGACGTGTTGTACCTGCTGCGGCTCTCCATTCGAGGTACACAGCTCAGTTCAGAGGGTGATAGGGCGTATGTGAGCCAGCTCGCCTCTATGCTTAACGTTGATGGGGATGAGATCAGACGTAAGTGCTACAGAGCTGGTGGGTTTCATCTGGACCACCTAATAGAGGCTGCTGAGGCGGGAGACCTTGACGATGCGAGCACAACAGTTTGTTACTTGATGGCCTTGCTGGGTTCTACGGTATTCTGTGACAGGAGCCAGAACCGTGTCCGTATTGGGGTTCTCGAGGGGTTACGGGACGTGCGGATGACGAGAGAGTACAGCTAGGGTGCGGCTACACTTGCTTTCCTATACAGGCAGCTCGGGGTTGCCTCTAGAGCAGGGTCTACTTCCCTGTCAGGTTCCCTTACTCTGTTGCAGTCGTGGATATACGAGTACTTCCCCAGCTTGCGTTGCAGGCAGACCCCGGCCCCACGTGCACCAGGCGAGGCACTTGTAGGGAGGTGTGAGGGACCTCGGATCGTTGAGAGAGCAGCTGATTCGGATTTGAGGTTAGCGACACTGCGATCTGTTTTGGATGGGATGACGCATGCCCACGTCGATTGGATGCCATTCGGTCATCCAGACTTCGACGGTGAGGCTCGGTGGTCCATGTACAGTGGGGGCATACATGCATTTGACTACGTCGAGCCTCACGATCCGAGTCATGTGTTGCGTCAGTACGGCTACCGGCAGACGATCCCGGATTCCATTCTCACGCCAGAGTTAGCTTCTCGACCGGCAGATGGGACGCGAGACGTGGTCAGACACTCCAGGTTTGACTACAGCCGGTTTGCGCATTTGCTAGCCCCGATGTACCTCAGCACCCCTAGTTCAGTCGGATCGCCTGACGGTAACGCCGACCCGGAGTATATGGCGTGGTACCTCGACCGTACACACCCCCATATTGTCCCCACACGTGCACCTGATATGCCCCGACCACCTATGGTTCGTAACGTTCCATATCGGGCTATTTTTTTATTTTTTGATTACAATTGTCCTTATAATCGTCATTATGTCTTTGTATGTAGGCTCCAGAGCAGGATATGCAAGCTTACTGCGCTGGGATGGCCCCCCTTCACATGTCAGGTGGTAGGGCCCAGTTCATCGAGCGGGCGGGAGAGTACTACGATATCGTGGAGGGCATGCAGGGGTTGTGGTCTCAGTACGCCCCGTAGACGCTCGGTTTCTATTTTAGTATTGTTCTGTACTTTATTTTGGATATGGGATTGTATTTTCAGACTTATGTACGGATTTTATTTTCAGACTTTTGACATTATCGTTGCAGTTAATTAGTTATGTTGCATTCTGTTCTGGATTTATGTACCCGACTTTTATGTTATCCCCAACCTTGTGTCATGGTTCTTATACATCACTATTCAGGATGTAATTGAAAGACGTTAACAGTAGTTGATAGTGGTTATAAATCATTATTCTGCAGATAATTCAAAGACGTACACATTAACATATAGTTGATATCAATCATTATTCATGACGAAATTGGAAGACGTACACATAAACACATAAACCCTCAATCAGAAACATCGAAAACATTATCAACTCCCGCACTAGGGGAGTTGGGATTATGCCCCCCACGATCGAAATACAGCTGCAGTTCATCCCGATACATGTCACGCCACATTGCTGTGCGAGTCTCCCCCTCGACCCCTGCCCACATCGGATGGAACGGCGGCATTGTCCGCACCCCGTCCACCTCAGCCAACTGGATCTGTAACCAATGGTTGCTCGTGCAAACCAGCTCGACAACTCGATCTGGACGCTGAACGTGTCGGGCACGCAGCGGTAATTAAGTCGTCCCAAATGTGTGCTGACTAACCGGCGCCCGAGACGATGCGTACACCACGAATGCCCAATTATAGTGGGATGCGAGTCCGATAAGGTCGGCATCCCACATCCAGAATTCTGGTCCACAGAACTCAGTCGTACCCAACACCCTTCTCTTCACGTACTCTTGATCCTGACCCGATGCTTCATATACTTGCTAATACCCGACGTTCCACCCAGATGACAGAAGGCCCCAGAGCTCTTCCCTTATCTCAGAGTATCGCTCCTCATTTCCATAAACAAGATGCGCCATAATGCGAAAGCCACAGTTACCATCGACCCCGGGATTGTACCAGTCGATGAGTAGGTCTCTTAAACTTTGCGGAATATAATCAGAGTAAGTGAATTGACGGTGTCTACCTCCCGTAGGCGCACCTGCTATTTAGAGGAAAAATGGGCGAGGAGGCTAAATGGTGGAGTAACCATGTACAAATCACATGAATGAACAAGCACATAGTTTATACCAGTTTTCTTGTTGCGTGAGGTTCCAGATTTAACCTTCTCCCACCACGAAGGTTCCCTTGCATTTTGCCGCCGTGGTGGTCTGCCTTTCGGAGCGCCGGATGTCTTCGGATCCTGCAAACCCTCAGCTTCTGGATATAGCTGGGACTGGAGGAGTCTGGTTGCTGCGCGAACATGTGCCCCCCCAAACTTTCCACATCCTCGACTGTTTCGCGCCAAATATCGCGTTCAGCACGGGCTTCGTTTTCCCACTCTGCACGGTCGGGTGGGTCGTTGTAGTCCAGTGTGGCCCAAAAGCGATGGAGGTGCCTCCCGTACAAATCGATCCTCCTCCAAACACCGTTGAACTTCACATCTACAAGGCGGACCCTTTGTGATCCGAATGACGCACGTGCATGACCTAACCAAAGCCCGATCTTCAACTAATTGCTCGATCGCCCACAAGCTCACGACCCTGTTCAACTTCCCGTAAGGTTTCTCCCAAATGACGAAGGACTGCAAAGGGATAATATAAAGCCTATTAAAAGCGTGTATTGAAAGATACATGCACATAAATGTCGAACCACCGTACGTACCTTCATCCGTGAGTCTTCTAGGGACTTCCGTATCTCCAGTACTTGGCCGGCCATAAGGCGGTCGTATGCACGGAATAGCTGGTTAGCCTTGCTGATCGAGGTGTGCAGCCAAGCCTTGAAGGATGAGTGCGCCGATTCCACCCTATTCGTACTTGTGTTCCCGAGATGGAACACCTTGTTCGTGAAGCAACGCGCCCACTTGTGCTTGCAGGGGAGCCACTCCGAATCAAGATATTGAATTAGCTCTTCGCTCCACCCACCTTCTTGCAAATCACTCCATTTTTTGAAAAACATTTGTGTCGTTCTTGCATTTAGCACTTGCCCCCACGTACCCCGTACGAATTTCTCAGCTACATCTCTATCGTACAACCGCGTAACCCGGCCTTCAATGTTCCGCTTCATATGCCACAGCAAATGTGCCGAATTAGGAAATACATCTTGTAGTGCAACTGCGCCCCACGTTCCTTATCAGTGACGAAAGCATTCGGCACACGACCCCCAAGAACTAAACATAATTGGTTCAATGCCCATGTGTACGACTCGGTTGTCTCATCTTCAAGTAGTGCCAAACCTATATTGAAGTTTTTCTTCACCGGCGTCACGCCTACAAACTGCACAACCGCCTTCTTGTAAATGTTGGTTTTGTAGGTGGAATCGATGAGGATCACAAAATACCAAGCATGCAACATGCGATCTGACTCCGCATGTGACACATACAGATGACTGACATGGGCGGTGGAATCCTTTATGTACCTCGTAAAGTACCCTCGGTTGACCGCCTCTGTCACACCGCCCATTGCATGGGTTCATGGTTCCCAACCTACTCCGCCGTATTTTGGATCGTCTCGTTATAAATCGTCCGATGTTGATCCGCCGGCCGTACTCATTGTTCGAAATGCTCGCATCTGTCTTGGGGGCACATGGTTCTCCTCCAACTGTCTAATCTGATCTTTCATCTCGTCGGTAAGCTGATTCCGTTGGTGTGTACCTTCACGCCACAACTCAAACTGGTGGTTGTGAAGTGATCTAAAAATCCCGCGTTTAACATCATTTTAAACGGTATCAATCCTCCATTTCCACTCCCCGTCAACGGAGGTAGGCCGCACACACACCATGAACGTACAACCTGTAAAGGATGTTGTAGTCGTACGCGAAGACTCAGAAGTCGTAGTGGATTGCGATGAGCTCCTGCCACCATGAGAGCAGTATAGGTACAAACGCTTTTCTTCTTCACGCGGGTTCTTCTTATGCGAGCCACGCGTCAATTGAAACCCTAAGCCTAGGGCTATGTCCTTAGCCGCAGCACATCCGTCATCGACTGTGTCGTACAACACCCCGTTGACAAAATGAACACCGTAGTTCAACGGCTCCTCAACATCATCATCGTCACTATAGCTCTCCTGTTAATTATTATCCACAATGCTGTATGAGTCCACAATAAACCCTAAACCCTAATTCATACATTTAGTACAAAATCAAAAACTAACCGAGTTACTCATGAATGCACGTCAGTCTTCCGTGTAAAAAAAATAGTGATCTTCGGCTGCATAGATGAATAACAGTTTTGTCAGTAATTAAGAAGTATAAATAAGTTTAAACTAAAAATATATAGATTCAAATGAGAATTAAATTACATATAATTTTAATTAAAGGAGGGTTGAAATAAAAACAAATAAGTAAAATTACATTTAAATTAACAAACATATAAACGAAATTATATTTAATAGATAAATAATTATATGAAAATAAAAATTAAATTACATATAATTTTAATTAAGGGAGGGTTGAAATAAAAACAAATAAGTAAAATTACATTTAAATTAACAAACATATAAACGAAATTATATTTAATAGATAAATAATTATATGAAAATAAAAATTAAATTACATATAATTTTAATTAAGGGACGGTTGAAATAAAATCAAATAATTAAAATTACATTTAAATTAACAAACATATATAATTGATAATAGATTTTAAAAAAATATATTAATAAACTATATATATTAAACTACATTTAAATTATAAGTAATAATTAAAAGTTAACTTCGATAAAAAGAATCTAAATAAATTTAATTTAAATAAATAAAATTTAGATTAAATTATATGTAAATTAAAGAATTTTAAAACAATTTTTTTGTTATTTAAAAAAATTAAAAAAATCAAAAAAAAAAAATAGGCCGTCGGCGTCCGGTGCCGACCGCCGTGAAGGCTGGTCGGCGTTCAATGCCGTTCTAATGGTCGGCGGTCAACGCCGACCGTATAGTAAAATAATATTTTTTTTTCTAAAAATTAAATGAAATTAAGTAAATTAAATCCAATATTTGTATAAACAAAATTCAGTTTATGAATATTAATATTAATTAATTTATCATAATTATTGACAATTTTAAAATACTATTTACAAATTTAGGGTATATGATTTAGACTATAGGGTATAGGGTTTAGAATATAGGGTTTAGGATATAGGGTATATGGTGTAGGGTATAGGGTATAGGGGTTTAGGGTTTAGGCTATAAAGTATAGGGGTTAGGCTTTATGATTTATGGTTTAAGCTTTAGGGTTTAGGATTTAAGGTTTATGATTTATGATTTACGGTTTAGGCTTCAACTTTTAGGGTTTAGGGTTTAGGGTTTAGGCTTTAACATTTAGAATTTATGATTTAGGGTTTAAGGTTTAGGGTTTAGGGTTAATGATAACGGGTTTGGGAATTAGGGTTGAGGGTTGAGGGTTGAGGGTTTAGGGTTTAGGGTTTAGGCTTTAACTTTTAGGATTTAGGGTTTAAGGTTTAGGGTTTAGGGTTTAGTGTTAATGAGTTAGGGTTTAGGGTTTAGTGTTTATGATTTAGGGGTGAGGGTTTAGGGTTTAGGGTTAATGATTTAGGGTTTGGGAATTAGGGTTTATGCTTTAAGGTTGAGGGTTGAGGGTTTAGACTTTAACTTTTAGGATTTAGGGTTTAAGGTTTAGGGTTTAGGGTTTAGTGTTAATGAGTTGGGGTTTAGGGTTTATGATTTAGGGTTTAGGCTTTAACTTACGATAATTAAACCCTTAGTTACGTAATAATTAATATTAAGATATATGTGTAATTAACAATTACTAGAGTAATTAACCAAACTTTAAAATTATAACTATAACTAAAATTTAAATTTAAAACGACAAAAAAAAATTATTGGTAATTTCAAATTAATTATGATGATTGAATTACCTAAACCCTAATGAATGTTTCGTAATTAATAAAATAACATTATATTATTTCCATATATTAATTAATTCCTAATTTTACATTATTTTTTAATATTCACTAATTAAGTAAATTATTATTTCATTATTATTATTTCATTATTAATATTATAATGGTTTATTGCTAATTGATTCATTACTAATTAATTAAATTCACTAATTACAAATTAAGTAATCTAAATAATATTAATTAAATTAAAAATTAAAAAAAAAAAATTAAGTCGGCATGCCGACTAAAATTTTTTTTTTTTTTGAACCTGGGCAGAGGCGGCGGCGGCGGGGGACGTGCGTCGGCGGCGGGGGACGTGCGTCGGCGGCGGCGGCGGGGGACGTGCGTCGGCGGCGGGGGACGTGCGTCGGCGGCGGCGGCGGGGGACGTGCGTCGGCGGCGGGGGACGTGCGTCGGCGGCGGCGGCGGGGGACGTGCGTCGGCGGCGGCGGCGGGGGACGTGCGTCGGCGGCGGGGGGCGGCGTGCGGCGGCGGGGGCGGCGGCGTGCGGCGGCGGCGGCGGCGGCGACGGCGGCGGGGGAGGCGGCGACGGCGACGACGGGGAGCGGGGGCGACGGCGGGGGGCCGGAAAATTTCGACAGTGACGGAAAATTACCGGCGACAGGGGGACGAAATCGAGAGGGTTTTAAAGGGTCGTTTGGAATGAAGTATAGCTGTTCTTCCGAATTCCGCATTTTATAAAGAATTTCATATTACTATTTAAGGGGCGATGACGTCATTTTACATTTGAACACAAATAATTGAACGATATTAGGGCGTTGGTTCGTAAAAAGCAGGGCGTCGTTTAGTAATCCCCTTATATTATGTCATGACTTTGATTCAGATTGGTTGTCGACTCTTCGTATTTTACCCTTTTCGTAACTCAATTAGATCGTATGCATCTGTTGCTCGGGCGTGCAAGAAATAAACTTGTGGCCGTCTTTTACCCGCGGTATTGTTTGAGACCTGCAATGTAATCGATACAATTTTGGGCATCTTTTAAGAAAACCCTGATAACAATCCAGTTCAAAACCCTAGCGGAACCATATCGCAATTGGTGAAGAAAGTAAAAAAAGACCTGGAAAAGGGCCTTCGTTAATGGAGGGTTTCTGAATCAGTATCGCCCTCGCTTGCTGCTTGTTCTGCTGAATCAAGGTCTGCATTGCAAGAAAAGAAACAGTTTGAAAATCAAATCAACAGGAATGAACTCACTGGGAGAAAGATGAGAGAAGAGAAAAGAAGAGAAGAGAGGAGAAAGCAAGAGAAAAGGATGAATGGGGGACTTGCCTTCATCTGAGACATGATATCATAGAGCTGACTCTTTGTCATCCCGACGAAGTCCGCCGCCAGGACGTCGGCGGGGTCCGGCTTTCCCGCCATCGCTTTCTCCGATACGATTGGGACTCGACAGAGAAGGGAATTGACAAGGAAGTAATTGACGGGCCGCGATCCGGGTTTATTGACTCTATATATGCATATAAACCTCACAATTCCGTATTAAGTACAAATTGTTATATAAACCTCCGCTAGACCTTAGACACTAATCCACCAATTTCATATTCACAGTAAAAAATTATTCGGTTCAATCAAATAAATAATTGAATGACATTACGTTAGTGAATTTCCAATTTCAAAAATTATAGTGACGAGCAAGTGAAATATTAATGATATGATGTTTACATAAAAATTTATCATATTTGCATACCAACGTGACAATAAAAAAATTTAACGGTGCCTAATATTAATTGGAATTAAGCCAAGTTGTCCTTAAGAAATTTATTTTAGAAAATAAATTAAATTCATGAACTGAATGGCTGAGATTTAATCTCATAATAAACGGCTGAGAATATTCAATAATTGAGAGTACGGAAGACCTCATCATAAAATAATTCTCTGAATAAAATTAAAAAATTCAATTTTAATTGTATTCTAAAAAAAAAGTTGATATCATTTCATAATCAACCATTAAATTGAATTTTAGATGATCCAACGATCTAAAAATCTTTCTGCGGCAACAAATAGAAAGTGCTTCCGCTATTTAAAAAAGTTGGCAATGAATGACAGCTTGGTAATTTGGTTATGTATAGCTGTATAGAGGTTTGAATTGATGAAGTAGTACAAAATGAAGCAAGGATATGCAAGTGCTGCACCTCGCCCGCCATATTAAAATTATAGCCACACACACCATAAAAATCTCGAGGATAGATAAAAGAGTCGTAGATGAGATTTCCAGCCTCCAAAAGGACGCCCATACCCCCCATGTGCCCTCCCACTCCTTTTGTCTCCCTCCCGTTTCACTTCCCTTCTTCCTTTCAGCTAATCGAGTTGCAGCTTCGGAAGTGCCTAGATTATTTCCCTCCCCGGTATTAGATTACCATTGTTAAACACATTGCTCATCGAAGGTGACAGTTAACCGAACCTTGAATCATGAGCTTTGAAGCATGACAGGTATCTCCCTTTTGAAAAGTAAAAGAAACAGCCTAGGGCTAGCATCTCCAGTAACGTTGTAAGTAAACAAGGATCCATCCAGCAATTGGAATCAAAGAAACAGTTGATATTCTGTAGGAGTAGATTCAAGGAGTGGGGATTTTTAGTTACAACTTGCTCAAAGAAAAAGAAAAGGAAATAATAACAAAAAGAGCAGAAGAAGAAAAGGAAGAGCATCAGCCAATCTGTAGTAAAAAAGCAAGAGAAACAAGACAACCCACCACCCACATGGCTATCTCTCTCTCTCTCTCTCTCAAATTAACAGACATTCTTTCCCTTCCTTGATTTCCCAATTACAAAAAAGAAACTGTTCAATTGTTCATTAACAATTACTAATCATCAATAGCTTTCTTCTCTATTTTGCTTTCCTCCATTGATATATATATATATATATATGTAACCCTAGCTGAGCTTCTTCTTCCCTTTTCAAGTTCATCCCACCAAAAGCTTTTGCCTCCTCCTCCAAGCAAAATCAATCAATTCTCTCTACTCTCTTTTCCTCAGCTACCAAAATGGGAAATTTGTAGAAAGACAGTATCCCAACCCAACACTCAAAACAAAAGAATCTGCTGCAACAAGCCTTCTCCTTTTCAGTAATCTGCAGCAACAAGAACAACCATACAAATTCCCCCCACCATTTAATTAATTAAATTAAAGAAAGAAAGGTACTAGTCATTACTAGCCAATCAAGAAGAAGCAACCAAAGATAGAGATAGATCTCTCATTTTGACATTGAGAAAGTTCATCATTCATAACATAACATAACATACCATCATGTTTCTTCATCAGATTTCTTGCAAACATCAAGAATATCACCAGAAACCCCACTCCTGCTGCTCCTCCTACAATTATAGCCACTGTTTTCCCTGTGTTCTGCCCTCCTCCTGACCCTACACCCCCATCCATCCATCCATCATCCCAAATCACTCCACAAAATATCATTTGTTTATAATTAAAAACTATACATTAAACATTTCCTAATACAACATTGATATATCTGAAAGGGACACACAGCCCCACAACAGAATCCTTAATCTCTCTATCAACTCAAATCCCTTTCCATTCACAAATAAACCCAACAACTAATCATTAAACGGTAAACAAATGACCAAAGAATGAGACTTTTTGTTTTAAAGTATACCTCCTGATGAAGGGGAGGCATAAGATGAAGAAGAAGAAGACGATCTCTTGGGAGCTCCATTAGGGTAGTAACTGTAACTAATAAAGCACTTGTGGAGATATATTTGACCAGAGATGGCATTCCCACACTCAACCTGAGCTCTCTGGACGGCATTCTTGACACACTCTCCACAATCCGAATCCCCAACATCTCCCTCGCACTGTCCCAACACATACATGGACTGGTAGCTGGTGGTGTAGAATCCATGCCCGCTCGCCACTCCATTAGCTAGCACTGAGAAGGCAGTGTCCCTCTTCTCCTCAAACCCACTCCCGGCGGCGGTGGAGCGACCACAGCTCTTGAACAGCATCTCCATCCCGGAGACCTGAGTGAAACCGGCAACCTCGTACAAGATGTAGCATCCGAAGAGCTGGACACGAGCGGCAATCGCCTTGCCGCACATTTTGTCGGTGAGGACAGGGAGGCCGCTGACGCATTTGTAGCAGTCGCCGGGGGCGAGGTCTCCCCTGCACTGGAAGAGTCCGGTGATGGTGGTTTGGCCTGTTCCCGTTGTGGTCTTGAAGAACTTGGTTTTGGTGGACTGTTGGACTAAGGTGCCGAAAAGTGCTGAGAGGGCTTGTGAGTAGAGACCTGTTGGATCTTGGAATGCCTGCTTTGCGCAGCCTTTGTAGACCAGTGAGGAGTACTCCGGCGCCGATTGGATGGGATTTGTTAGGGAAATGAGGAGGAGGGTGATGAAGAGAAGAGTGATTGAGGGTGGTTTTGAAGGAAAACCCATCTGGGATTTTGAGTGTTCTTTTTGGGGGGTGGGAAATCAAATCATGACTGTTGAAAAGAGATGGAGGAAATGGTGGAACTGGGAAAAAAGATTGCAACTTTGAGATGGAGGAACTGAGCTGGGTTGGTAAATAGTAACAGATTTTTTGTTATTATGCTCTGAACTTCTCGAGAAGGGAAAAGAAAAGGTAGGGAAGAGGGTTTTCGATTTCTGGGTGTTTGGGGGACTTCACTTTTTTCCCCTCTGGAGATGTGCAGAAAGAAAGAGAGAAATGTGAAGGAGAAGAAAGATGCAGAGATAAGTCAGGGCAGCAGCACTGTTTTCAAATCACTGTGAAGAAAGAGTCGAGAGGTGTATAATAATAATAATAATAATAATAATAAAGGACTGTTTGCCAAATGATAAATAAATAAATGTTTTAAAAAGATGAAAACTTTCCTTGAGATTGTGAATTATTGATCTCCCTCCAATATGAAGAGAATGAAAACAAACAACACCAACTAAAATAATCTCTCTGGCAGTAGGGCCAAGCTACTTTTTAAGGCCCAAAGGACAAACTAATAAAGAAGAAATTACAAAAAACAAAGAACAAAAAACAAAAAAAAAAGAGTTGGTTGCAGTGTATGTGAATGTGGAAAGGAATCTAAGATAAAAGTTTGACTGAAGTAAAAAAGAAAAGCTTCAAAACACAAACTACTAGGCTAGGATTTGAGCAATTTTGAGACTTTTATTTTGCTACTAAATTATAGTTTTTCATGGTATCTTCTTTGTGTCATGTGATTGTTCATCAATATGTTGGAGAACCCTGTTGAATGAAAAGTAGTAGGCTGCGACTCTTTTGAAAATGTAGCAGTTTAGTTTAGCATTGCATTTACCAGTGCTATGATGCTCTCAGTAATTAGTTTTTGAAGAAGATGTATGGATACCTTGTGTTTTGTATTTTATTTGATGACATTCTATAATCCAAGCCAGGGTTATAGCTAACTAAAGGGTACAATGGCTTTGATTATGGAGGGAGTGGAGTGATAGCGTCTATAATTTGGTGAAAAAAGATGTTGTTGCTATTTCTTATTTTAGTGGTGGGTCTCTTTGTTTTTTGTCAGTGAACCAAATTCTCTAAATCAAGTTTACTTGTTTAATTCATAATTCTAACGGCTACATTGTTCTGTTTTTGGTAGTTTGTGTTACTATTATGTTTTAGATTATTAACAGAGTTAGATTAAATATATATTGAAAGATATGTTACTTGGAAAGGAGGTGATCAAGCTCAAACTACTTAAAACATCAAGTTGGACAGACAAAACACTCGTTAGGATGATGAATTTACACTAGACATTCGTAGGAAGTCGTGGAACGGCCATGCACACGAACTACTATCACTATATCATTCAATTGAAGATTGGTCCACTATCAATCAATGTATCTAGCAATGAACATCTAGTGTTCGACAAAACGCCTAGGTGGTTGGAAAACCTTAGAGAAACCACAAAGCAGTTGGTAAGGGTGCTAACATAGCCACATTAACAGCCAAACCCTCAAAACTTCACTCAACTCGACCCATCGAGTAAAAACTGATGTGCACACTAAGTGTTTGATGAAATCCCTATAAGAAAATCCTAACACAAATGGTTGAGTTAGAGTGTGACTTGGTCCATACACACCTTTCTTTAATCTTGGACTACAAACAAATACATTCCTCTCAAAGTCAATGCCCAACAGCTTCGAGGACACCCCAGAGCCCATCACCAAGAAAAGGAGAGTGGAGAATGAGGAAGACTGTCTCCAAGCTTTCAATCTCGGGACTAGTACCTTGCTTAGTCTGGGTCATCTCTCCATTTCACCGGTGACACAAAGAGCCAGAAGAAGGGTGGTGGTAAGGCGAAGAACAGGTGTCTCCCACGTTTTATGTGTCCAACTCCAACTCTGTATCCCCCAGACCGGAATCGACAGCTCAATCTAAAGAGGCGGTTGCCCAAGATCCACCACGCCAGGAATGGTCATCCTTCATTGGAACTGTCGAGGCATCAGACTGCCTCTAACAGTAGGTCACCTTCGTGATCTCAACCAATCCTACCATCCAGATATTATCATGCTATCTAAAACTAAAATCAACCGCGACACCCTCGAAGGGAACATATTTCCTTTAATTTTAGCAATGCTTTATACGTTGATCCTGTTGGTTTGGCCGGAGGACTAGCCTTGTGGTGGAATAGTAACGTTAATCTCAATGTGTTCACTTCTACTAAAAACTATATGCATCTATCTGTCAAATAAGGAAGTAGTTTCTTCTGTACTTGTGTTTACGGCCCTAGTAACTGATGTGATGTATTTTCGACACACCGTTTCTCGTTATAAACTATATTTTTGTGTGTCGAAATGTATTCAAATTCGGGTTTTGAGTACATGTTTGGTTCTCTTGCTCCTCGGGGCCGTATTATGGTGTTTGGTATATTTTTGGTACATTTCAGATGTCCTATGACCTTTACAGATAAACCAAGACATGACGGGGAGGCCGGAACAACTCAAAGCGTTTGACTTGGGAAGAAAGCGTCACTGTTTAGTATTTTGAGCATAACTCATCGCACCAAAGTCTAATTGATGAAAGGTCAGCGGCGTTGGAAAGATAATTTGATTTTCTACAACCTTTGTGTTGACACTATGGTCAAATTCCGTATAATGAAGGAACACGGTGTGTTGCTCCGCTGAAATTGCCCGAGAAATTACAGGGGCCGAACACGGCGTGTTCCTTATGGAGCACGCCGTGTCCCACCCTCAGACGGGTTTTCAAGTCCTTTTCCTTTTCCAACTTGGTACAGAAGCCTATAAATACCCCCTGAGACCCCTGTGGACGAGATATACTTCATTATACACATATTTTTCAAGCTCTTGGAGAGAGCGAGGGTTCCATATACTGAATAGACACATAATTTTTGAGCTCGTGGAGAGAGCTAGAGTTCCAGAGAGACGATTGAAGTGAGAGGATCAACCACGACTAGCGAAGGGCAAATCATCAAGTCAAAGATTGGGATTTTCACGAAGAACATGTCGTCTTCTCCGGTTTTTCTTCTCTTCTCTTGTGATTTATTTTCCGGAACCATGAGTAGCTAAACTTTCTGTGTTGTTCGGATGAGATGAAGCTTTAGCTAAGCTTTTGTATGGGTGATTTGATATGTTATCGAGGTTTATTCAGACTTATGATGCGTTCTTCCTAAAACCTAATTTCATATTCATTCTGGTCTGATCATCTTGATTGAGTCATCGACATTGATTTGTGGGTCCGAGAGGAACATAGATTGATAGGTCGCTTAGGAAGAACCCTAGATTATTTGTTAGATCGAGAGAGGAGCGAATTGTTTAGGCTTTTTGCATGTTTATCGTTGTGACATTTCATCGAACATAAGTAATGTGTTTTGTTTAGGTGTAGATGAGCTCAAGAGAGGAGTCTACGGTTAGACAAAATAGATCCTTAGAGGCGCGAGAGTGATCTAAGACTACATTAGGAAATTGCCAAGCCATTATAACCTAAATAACTTAGATAACTTGTCACTCATCCATGCATTGCTAGCTTTAGTGGATTTGAATATGAGCAATCTTCATCTTATCTTTGAAACTCGATTCCTTGCATTTTGATTTGTTTTATTTCAGTCATTAGGTCATAATTGGATACCGAAACAATCAAACAAACAATCATTACACTGTCACTTGGTCTAGTTACCAAATCAACTTGAGTAATAGAAGAAGAAAGACCCTAGGGAAATAAACGATTCCATTAGAGCAATCTAGTGGGTATTTGATAGCGGGGTAAAATCCGCACATCAGTAACCACTCTGTTTGCCATGGTTTTTGGACTAATGATTCAAACCTTCATCAGGATAACAGACCTTGGGTCCTCTTCGGGGACTTTAACCCCATTCTCAACATCCACGAAAGATCAGACGGAACTATCCCTACTAATGTCAAACTTGCACCTTTCAGGAACTTTGCTAATAACAATTCGTTAATGGACCTTGGTTTGAAGGCTTCCCTTTCACTTAGTCAAACCTAAAGGAAGGTGAGGATCTCATTAGATGCAGACTGGATAGGGCTTTGGCCAACATCAAGTGGTCTGTCCTGTTCGATCGCTACAAAGTGATCCATGAAAGAGCCATCCGATCTGATCACCACCCAATAATCCTCGACTTGGCAGCCCAAAAGAATCGACTTACCACCCTGTTTAGGTACGACCAGAGGTGGACTTCCAAGGACGCTTACAAAAACATCATTCTCCAAAGCTGGAATCCGGACTCCCCCTCGTCAGAAACTCTCAGACATTGCACTTCCAACCTCAAAGATATGGCTTCCAAGGATAATAAGAGTCGGGTCAAAAGATTTAATCAGATCAAAAGTAGGTTGGATGCTATCCAGTCGAGAACGAGAACAAAAACATCCATTACTGAAGAACAAACACTAAAGAATGAACTCCTGAAGAGCTGAAACACTGATAGTCTCCTCTGGAAGCAAACAACTCGCATCAAATATAGAGCCGGGGGAGATCGAAACACTTCTTATTTCCACGCCATGACTAAATTCAAGAAGAAAAGTAACACCATTTCCCTGTAGCAAACTGAGGAAGGAGTGTGGACACCTAGGAATATTGAAATCCCATGCTCGTGATTACTTCAAAACCTTTTCCAACGCTCTTCCTCTCGTATGTCCACTGCTAATCTTGTTGTGCTTCCAGGCCTCGTTACCAGTAACATGAACAGCAGCCTGGCTCAAATAATTACCCCCGAGGAGATTAAAAAGCGGTCTTCACCTTGGGACCTAGCCAAGCCCCCGGACCAGATGGTTTCAACGGCCACTTCTTCCAGAAATTTTGGGACACCGTCCAGCCTGTGCTTACCCAGGAAATCACCAACATCTTCAACACGGTCATGATGCCCCAAGGTTGGAACTCTTCCCACCTGGTTGTTATCCACAAGAACCCTAATCCTACAGCCATGACTAAGTTTAGACCTATTAGCTGCTGCAATTTCCGATAGGAAGTCATAGAAAAAATCTTGGCCTCTAGACTTAAGCCTTGGATGCCAATGCTTACCAACAAAATGTAAGCAGTTTTCATTGGAGGACGCTCGATACAGGACAACATCATTATCATCCATGAAGTCCTTCACAGCTTTAACATCAAGAAATTCTGGAGAAGCAAGGACATGTTCCTCAAAGTAGACATGAGGAAGGCGTGCGATCTTGTTGACCGGACTTGTCCCGAAGGTATCCTTGAAGCCTATGTTTTTAACCCATGATGCAGAGGATGGATCTCCATGTGCATAAGATTGGTCTCTTTCAATGTTCTGTTCAATGGCGAGGAAACCGGGGAGTTCATCCCTCAGAGAGGAATCCGACAAGGGTGCCAACTCTCCCCCTTTCTCTTCATCCTTCTCTCCAACACGCTTTTTGTTATGGTAGAAAATAATGTGGTCTCAAATCGCCTTTCAGGGATAAGGCTTTCCAGAAATGGCCCCAATCTGTCTCATTGTTTATTCGCTGATGACACGATTATCTTCGGGCAAGCTTCCCTCAACCAAGCAAGCACTATAATCGAGGTCCTAACTCGATATGACAACCTAACCGGCCAAGAGATTAATCTCGACAAATCCTCCATGTTTTTCAGTGTTAACATGGACCAGTCCACCAAGAAGAGCATTATCGTCAAAATCGGTTTCAAAGTTACCAACCAGCACAACATGTACCTCGAGTGCCAACTGAGTGAGGGAGATCCCAAAAAAAAAATGTTTGCCTTCCTCCTAGATAGGATGGCTTCCGCTACCCAAACTTGGAAATGTAAATTCCTTAACAGTGCAGGGAAGGAAACCGTTATAAAAGCCATCATCCAAGTAATCCCCTCTTTCATTAGGAGTTGTTTCCTCCTATCCAAAGGTACAACAAATAAAATGAATAAGATGCTCATGAATTTCTTTTGGTCAGGATATCCCACCAAACTCTCTATCCACTAGTGCGAAAAAACCACATTATCGAAGCCTAAGGGCCAATGAGGTCTCGAATTCAAAGAATTCAATGATTTCAACCTGACCTTGATCGAGAAACACGAATGACGCTTAGTAACGAACCCCTCAGCCCTTTCGGCGATGGTTCTTAAGGAAAAGTATTTCCGGAACACCGATTTCTTGAATGCTTCCAAGAGGCCCCGCCCTTCCTAGATTTGGAGTAGCTTGATCGAGGCTAGAAACTCCCTTGGCAATGGTCAATTATGGCGGTGCGGAATGGTTGTTGTATCAATATTACTCTCCATCCTTGGAACCTAGGAACTCAAGCTATCGACCCCCCTACGAACGGAGCCACTGATGACACTCGATTTGTCGTGTTCATCTCCCTCATGTAAGCGACATTTGATGCATATTCATATAGTTTTGGGTAGAAGTTTAACATGTTTCGTTCATTTCTAACATCTATCTCGACTTATTGTCTGGGACCCGTTTGGGTCTATTTGATGTTGTTTTGGAGTGTTTTTTATATATTTTAGGTACATGACGACATGGAGGCATTAATCGCAGTGATACAGTATGTGTGGATGGTCTATGACAAGCAATGCGAAGCATTTTGAATCTTCAAGGAGCTTAGATTTCGACTTGTTCGGAAAACGTTGCAGTTTCGTATTTTGAACATATCTTCTATCTCAGAAGTCCGAATGATGCAAGATTGGCGGAGTTGGAAAGATAATTCAATTTTCTACAACTTTCACATTTATAGGTTCCTGTAAATTAGAATTAACGTGTGCCGTAAATAGACCAAACGTGTGCGGCGCACTTTTGGTCCGTGTACAACGCATTTATGGTATCCGACAGGCTCAAAAAATCCTTCTCTATAAAAGTCCAGCTCTCCCTCATAATTCTCAGACCTTTTTGACGAAATTCAGAGGATAGTTGAGTGACTTCGGAGCGATGAGAAGGTATCGACTTCAAAGAGCTCGGATCGGAAGACATATGCAAGATCGGCGAATCAAGTTCTTCGACGGGAATCGAAGAAATTAGGTTTTTCGGATTTCTTCGTGTAAACCTAATTCCAATGTTGTTCTTCTTTGAATCTGATTGGTTCTTTGAGATTATGAGTAGCTAAACTCCTCGTTCGTAGATTAGATGAACCCTAGGTTAATTCCTATGAACGAATGATTTTATATGTTTGACGATTTATGTTAGTTGGATGGATTTCATTGCATATTTGATTTTGTTTTTGATTTTTTCTTTCCTGATCAACTCGAATTAAATCTATGTTAGATTTTTCTTAGACTCGCGAGAGATTGCATATTTAGAACGTCGAAATATAATACCTAGGTTAGACGTTAACCCTCATTTGGGAGAGAATGAACTAGCCTGTCGTGTGAGTAATTCTAAATCGGTAAATCGCCTAGCGAGGTTTAGATCTTTCTCTCAAAAGAGCGGACTAGAATACTAGATAGGTAGCAAATTAACATACCCGAAAGGGTGTGATTTGATTAGAGAAAAATTGTGACAGTGCAATGCATCTATCCCATTTTATTTAAATCGTGGAATTTGTCTGTCTTTGTGAATTCAAATTCCTTAGGGGGATTCGACATCTAAGCAGTTCATCTTTGACTGTATAAACTCTTATCGTGCAGTCTTGCAACCCATTTACTTTAAAGTAATTTCATTTTCTTTTTGATTGATTGATTCTCATGGCACCTAAACCACATTCATTGATATTTTAATTAGTACTAATTACAACTTTGAGTAAGATACTTAAAGAGACTCTAGGGAAATTCAACTCAATTAATTCATTAACCGGTTTATTTTGAGAACGAGTAAAATACGTACATCAGCCACCCATGTCGAGGAGTGGATCCTTCAAACGGAGAGGAGTTGGGACCTCCCTAGAATCCTTCGATCTTACTCCATATACATAGCTACCACCATCAGGTGTATTTCGATTGGAGATCACAACATTGAGGACAAGTGGATTTCGTCGAAAACCATAAACAGTCTCTTTATCGTCCGATCAGCTTATCATAACCTCCGCCAGTGGCAAGGTCAACCACCTCCCCCCCCCCATATTCGGTTTTCAGTTTTTCTTGTGGAAGTGTACAACCAGCGGTCTGGCAATCACCAGAAATCTGTTTCAAAGGAACTGTGCACTGTGCCCCTTCCCCTACTTGCCCCATTTGACATACCGCCGATGAAACCCTTATGCACTGCCTAGTTAATTGCAGCAACGCCGTTAGAATCTAGAACTTGCCCTGCTTGGAAGACACCGCCCCTTACAAACCAATCCTTCCACTCTTAGTGTACGTCTCTTCTCACCAACGGCTCCGACCACGAGGTTTCCATTACCACTGCTTCTTGCTGGAATATATGGAAGGGACGGAACGAATACATCTTCATGCAAGTGTCCATCCCCACTTATGTGGTCCTTGATTGATGTGTCAACGATGCCGACTACTGGCAGAGAACTATAACCCCATCCAACCAGTCAGGTAATCCCGTGAGCACCGCCCCCCATACCGACCCTACCACTGACTCAAACAACCTCCATACTCCCCCCAAGAGCCAACCACCCCATTGCCCTCAAATAAACAACCCACCGCCTCGATTGGGAATTTCCCTAATCTACTATGATGTATCCATTCATGAGGATTCCAGGACAGAGGGCTACAGAGTTATTGCTACTAACTTCGACAGGACGATTATTACAGGGAAGGCTGACTCTTCATGCTGTCGAGATCGCCTTCAACCTCCATACTAGTCTACCATCTTCTCTTATTGCCTCCAAATTGTTCACGCTACCTAAAACCCTAAGAACCAATGGTCGTGGCAATGCTACGGGTACCTTTGCCGGATTATGGTAAGCGTCCTCCCCCACCCCCGCATCTCAGTGGCCTTTCTGTCAAGGAATCTCAACACCTTGTCTGACCACGTCTCAAAACTGGCTCGTTCTGGTGGATTGGGTCATGACTGGCTCGGCACGATCTCATCATAGGCTTGCATGAGCATGTACAAAAAATCATGCATAGTGATCTATTGGTTTGACCTAATTTATGTCATAGCGCAAAAGAGATTGTAAGTACCATAATTTTGGGTTTAACCCAAGCATAACATTCATCATAAATGCCATTAAAGTATGTCCAACACTATAATTTTACGAAGGAATTATGTTAAGATCATACATCCAATCCAAATAACAACAATGATCTAGTTACACATAATCAACAAAGAAGAAGAGAAAGCATGGCAAGAAAGTACATCCAATCCGTCACTTTTAGATAGATCGAGCTCGATATACCTTCCTTTAGAAAAACATTGTCTCTCTATTTGTGATTCTCATTTGTGACTTGCTTAGTTTCAAGTATCTTTTTGGATGCTAGTTTTAGACTTAATATTCAGAAAACCAATCAAACTTTTTGAAGCATTATACCGTGATCCAAGGATGAAGTAAGAACATATTGAGAGGGACCCTAAGGATACAGTGGTAGCAACCCTCAAAGGTTATCATCTTATAACCTCGATATATTGTTGGTATGGAGAAGTTATTGAATGTATTAAATTAGTGTCTCATGCATGAGCCTTTTGTAGTGTCAGAGTCAGAGTGTCATGGCTTCAGCCTCCACACGTCACTCTATGAGTGGATGGAGGTCAGATCTTGATTGTTGAGGGCGAAGGATCAGGATTCACCTAGGCATGCAGAATTATGGGCGAGCGACCTGCTTTAAGTGCAGTGTGTCCATGTCGACCCCTGTTAGAGTGGACTGGCTAAATCCATCACATCATAGCCCCGGGTCCGTATCAACTTGCAGTTTGCAGGGCTGGTCGGACCGCATATTTCAACAGCTAGACTCGCTGGGCTGGGCCCAATAAGGTTGTGGCTCTGGGCCTAGTTACAAGGCCTGGCTGGTAAGCCGCTGGGATGTGGCCCGTCAGAAAAGCTATTGCCGTTGAGAATGGAACCGAAATGCTGGCACTTGGAATTTCTCCTGGAAACGTAATTGACAATAATCAATAGATTTACCATCTGAATCTCTATTTGAAGCCCTAACATTCGAATTAAACGACGCCCTAATTTGAGTAAATTACAATATTATCTTTTCGTAAAATCGAAATCCATATAAGAAGTTGTGTATATTGACTAACTCAAACACTCACAAACACTCCCAAATACACACAAACACCCACAAACGTTGATCCGAAGAAGAAATCGAAGATCGGAAGTGTCGTTTGAGGTACGAAATCGAAAAAAGGCCATCAGAGGCCTCGGCCAGAAGCTCACGTAATTTTGGCCTGCCCTTGTGATGGTTTTTGGCCGAATTTTCGATGCCGCCGGGTGGTCCTCCGGTCGAAATTTCGGTCCGACCTAATTTTGTATAATCCCTAAACCCTAAATTATAAACCGCTAAACCCTAAAATCCTAAACCCTAAATCCTAAACTCTAAAACCCTATAACCCTAAACCCTCAAACCCTAAATTCTAAAACCCTAAACCCTTAACCCTAGAATACTAAACCATCAAACCCGAAACCCTAAACTCTAAAATGTTAAACCCTAACTTAGAACCCTAAATCATCAAACCCTAAACCCTTGACCCTAGAATCTTAAACCATCAAACCCTAAATTCTAACTTCTAAATCCCTTTACCTTAGAATCCTAAACGATCAAACCCTAAACACTAAATTTTAAAACCCTTAACCCTAGAACTCTCAAACATAAAACCCTAAATCCTAAATTTTAAAACCCTAAATCCTTAACCCTAAACTCTAAATTCTAAACCCTAACCTTAGAACCTTAAATCATCAAACCCTAAATGCTAAATTCTAAAACCCTAAACCCTTGACCCTAGAATCCTAAACCATTAGACCCTAAACACTAAATTCTAAAACCCTTTAACCTGGAATCCTATACCATCAAACCCTAAATCCTAAATTCTAAAACCTAAACCCTTAGGATTCTAGAGTAAAGGGATTTAGAAGTTAGAGTTTAGGGTGTGATGGTTTAGGACTCTAGGGTCAAGGGTTTAGGGTTTGATGATTTAGGGTTCTAAGGTTAGGGTTTATCGTTTTAGAATTTAGGGTTTAAGGTTGATGGTTTAGTATTCTAGAGTTAAGGGTTTTAGAATTTAGGGTTTGAAGGTTTAGGGTTATAGGGTTTTAGAGTTTAGGATTTAGGGTTTAGCATTTTATGATTTAGGGTTTAGGGATTATACGAAATTCGGTCGGACTGAAATTTCGACTGGAGGACCTCCCGGCGGCATCGAAAAATTGGCCGAAAACCACCACAAGGGCCGGCCGAAACGATCTTCCGGCCGGCACTAGCCCCGGCCGGGATCCCTTGCGGCCGATTTTTTCGATCGAGTCTGATTTGTGTTCACCGAATTGTAAGGAAAAACGTACCGTGAGAGGTTTTCGAAATAAAAATTTTGATAGTTTCGTCGGTACAAAGTTTTTCGAATTATAAATTTTGATAGTTTCGTCGATATAAAATTTTTTGAATTAGTAAATTTGTATAGTTTCGTCTTTACAAAGTTTAGAGACTCATATAATTCAAAAATTAAGGCATTAAATAGTAGTACTCTTTCCCATTTATGTACAAGGAAGGAAGGAAGGAAGGAAGGACAAGTATGGAAGGAGAAAAGCGATCGTGTAACCACAAGCAAAACCCACCGACCAAAAGGTAAAACGTTTCCCCTTCATAAGAAGTTCTAACCATGAAACAGCAAATGGAATCCTTGTCGTAGGATCTAATTCGCCGCCCCCCTCCCCGCGTTCTTCCTTTACCAACATTGCGGAGCAGCTCAGATATAGCATTCGTCGCTAAAAGACCCAAACTTTTACGCTGCTGTTAGGCTTTTATCAAGGAGCTGCTTCTTCTATCATTCTGGGGGTTGTATTGATCTCCCAATTTCCCTACTACCTTGAGAAATCCGGATGATTTTTACGGTCTAACTCCAATCAATTGTTGGGGGAGGAACCCACGAAGATGATCGCATTGAAGGACAAGGTTTCTAATCAGCTGTCTCGTTTATTTGCCGATTCACCCAAATCGCCTTCTTCTGATTCACTCCCCTCGCGTCCTTCTCATAATTCTCAGGTTAGTCTGTTCTACCCCATATCTCTTTATTTCAGCTCTTGTGGAATGTTGCATAGATCTATTAGTTTTTTGTCGGCAAAATGTTGTTCCTTTTGCGCATTTGTAGTTGGAAGCATTAATAGCTCTACACTTTGGAAGATGGCAATCTGATAGGGATGAATAAGAAAGTTCATTTAGCTAGCTGTATTGATACAAAGGGTTGTCTTCTTCCGCCTTGCTTGTTTGAAATGCCCTGATTTAGAATTTGGGGAGGAATGTTTCTGATGAAATTGGACTTCTTGGAATTGTTTTAAGATTTTGGCTGTGGGTTTTTTATTTATCAAGGCATCTCTATATTTCTTGTGTTATGTGTAGAACCATTCAGTTCTTATATAGTGTGACTAGCAGCTGAGGCATTCGAATGTGTAGGGCAGGACAGGTACTCAAGGCGAGAGGTCATATTCGTCATATTTCTCATTCGTGGCTCCTACATTGGGCTTTGGTAAGTCTGACTCACAAAATGGCAAGGACCAGAGAATTGAGTTAGCACCAGCTCCATCCCTTCCACTAAGATGGAGAGGTAGAGAGTTTGACCAGGAAGAGGAATTGAGATACCATGAATGCGAGAATCAGGTACGCCAGAGAGCTGGTGAAGGTGCAAAAGTATCTAGAGAAGCTTTTGATAAGAATCAAACAGGCATATCTCCTGATGACAATGTCGATTGTTATTCTCAAACCAGCAGCAGCGACAGTGATATTTTTGAAGAAGCATCAGAGAAACAGACAACCAGAATACCGTTTCTCAAAGACGAGTCGACTTTCATATCATCTGTCTTGTTTGAGTTCCTGATGTCATCCCTCCCTAACAGGGTCAAGGGGAATGAATGGGTTTTGCTATATAGGTAAGTTAGTCTGATTAACCTGTCACATGCATTGCCTCTGAAGATCCTCTTGCTAATGCACTTCTTTTGTTCACTGTATGGTTCTTCCTGTGAAGGACAGTACATTGAAGCATGGCATATCTCTCCGTACGCTTATTCGCAAGAGCGCTGACCTTTCTGGCCCGTGTTTACTGGTACATAATTATCTATTGAGTACTACCCCGCTTCTTTCATTACTGGAGTTCATTCGTTGTTGTTCATGGAAATGTTAGATTGCTGGAGACAGACAAGGTGCTATTTTCGGGGGACTTCTAGATTGTCCATTGAGAGCCACTTCCAAGAGGAAATATCAAGTAAATTTATATATTTTGTGTATGTTTACAAAGTTTTCTTTTGTACGAACTTAAGTGACTTAAAAGTGTTGCTCATTCTCTACTTACACAGGGGACAAACCAGTCGTTTGTATTTACGACAATATATGGTGCTCCAAGACTATTTCGGCCAACAGGTAATGTGTATTTGGTCCTTCAGCTCTACCTTATTCCAAATAGCCTGTCACTTTTTTAATCACATTGTGGTGGTGCACGCGAAAGCAGGATGTTGTTATGTTAACATAAATAAAAGCAGCCATGTTCTTCACCCATGGAGATGTTTTAAATCTTTTATCGTCAAAGGATCCTCCGAGCAGTGGAATTGTATACTAGAGACGGTGTAGGATTTACCTATTGTGATATAATCTCAACAAAAGACGTTAAGAATCAGCATGTCATATTTTGCTCTCATAAAATTTAATGCTTCTAAGGTAACACGAGTAGAGAGTATTATTAATTTTTGGTTGTGCTTACGTATACACAGGTGCCAACCGATATTACTACTTGTGTTTGGAGGACTTATTAGCACTTGGTGGTGGTGAAAACTTTGCTTTACGCTTGGATGAGGACCTGTAAGCAAGCTGCTTTTGTGTTTGCTATCATCTTCTATGAAGGTTTACTTCATTAATTTGTCACTCTGCTGTGAAACAGGTTGCATGGAACTAGTGGTCCCTGCGAAACATTTGGGAATTTATGTCTAGCGCACAACTCAGAGTTCGAGTTACGACATGTGGAGGTAATTTAGCTTTCAGAATTTTCCTTTTGACAGTCTGATACTGGGCAACGTGCTTGTAAATTGAATGGCTGGCATACCTAAACTGGAGATGACAAGTTTCCTGCTAAACTGCTGCTTCCAAGAGAGTTTGAAGGAGGAGAACCTACTGACGGGGTTTCTTTTCTAAACTAAGGGTGAGTATGTTTGTTTGTTTGTTGATGCAGCTTTGGGGCTTTACGTATTCATCAAAATACTGAATTATTAGACGCAGGGAGAGGGACCATTGATTGATTGAATACTTGTGGTTTGAAGATGGTGGATGGAATCCTGCAATTCTTTATTCTTCGAGAGTTGATGATGATGTCTAATTAAATATTGGATAAAGTGAAATCACATATTCTTGCCTTTTAGTCTTGAAGCTGTTTAAACATTGGATTTCTCCTTCTGGTTCAGTGTAAGGGAGGGAAAGACCATTTCTTGTTACTCCCCACGTAATAGTTTTAGTATCCGCATACACAGTAGCAAGAATCAGGCAGAGATTGGCCACCATTACTGATAGAATTTCAGAATTGAGTGAATTTGGGTTGTTAAGAAATGTTAATTATGATTGTATTATAAACATCGGATGTCTAGAGAAGAATTCTTATCCAAGACATATGTCCCCGATTTATAATGTTTGTCTCGGATTGAACATATTCTGTATACTTGCAATTTTATCCAAGCTGTTCGAACACTGCTCTAAGAGGACATACGTACTGCAGTCTATGTGGTTGCAATAGCTAATTCGTGTAGTCATTGTTTCTCTGTTTCATAGTGCATAGCAATTGAGGATGATGAAGATTCTGGAATGAGAAGAGAAGGCACAGAGCATCTCCTTAGTTCTTAAGCAAAAAAAAAGTACACGTCCATAGTTAAATACAAATCTTAGATAAGACTCGACTCTCCTTAAGCTGTCTCTCCCACAGACGCTATGAATTCGTCGCAAGTAGGCTTTATCTAGTAGGTGTGGCTCCAACAAAGTCAACTAAAACTTGTCTGAATCCACACTTATCCCCTTACTCACATCACATTGGAATTCTACCCCATTTGCTTTTGCTGCTTCATCGGCCAAAATTTTCTCCAGCCCAGTGTTAGCAAATAATAGAACATGACATGCTTCTCAAGTAGGTCAACGTCTTTTTGATATAAGACCAGTCTCGACACTTCTATGAATCTTCCATTGATGTATCATCCTCAGCAGGCAGCCCAAATATTCTCAGATTACGATCCATTGATCCCACAGCTAAATATTTTGCATCCATTCCAAATCTCACACAAGTTGCTTTCCCTGCAAAGTCAAAATTTTAACATTAAAAAGAAAAACAAACAATCCATGGACTTGCTCTTCTTTCATACAAAAACGTAGTCAACAATGCAAAGAGAGGCGATCACCTGTTCCGGATAAATCGGGAAGTGTTTTGATGCAGTTCCAGTCTGCTTTCACACTAGCCACTTGGAACACTCTGCAAAAACCAAGCAACGCTCAAATATATTAAGATGCACATCATATCTACAAGGATAATTCATTCATTCATTTGCCAACCCCACATCAATTGATGAAAATTACAAGCCCGGTATTGCATTAAAACCCTCCAAGAAAAAAAGACATCTACCTTATGTCTGAGCCTGCAACTCCCAAGTAAGAACCACTATGGTCGAACGCAACTGCAATAAAAAAAACAAGTTCCATCACTGAATTCCCTACATTACCCAAATTATACGCCATATGTATATCATGAAAAAGGAACCAATGTTGGCAAGAATTCATTTCCACAAGCATACCAGAGTTGGTTGGGGTATCCGCATCATAAAGATTAAGAGTCTTAAAGTTCCTCAATTTACGCAAATCCCAAAGCTTCACGCCATCACTGGCAGCAGTCTGTCCAATTCATGTAGACATCAGATCCTTGCCGCAAAGCTTCCATATCACCCACCATGACTTGCAATTTAACCAAGAAATACTTACAGCAAGGAAGTAACCATTTTCCGAGAAAGATATGGCAGTTACAGGCCCAACATGTCCTTCGAATTTGGCAACATTTTTCTTCAAACAAAAGCAGAAGAAAAACTTAGGCAAACTATAGTTCAACAATTAACTATAAAGAACGTTGATGGAAGTCATATTTTTGTTGCCAAGGTGTACCGTCTAATCAAGAACATACAGTATTGAGAAGGTCGATAGTACCTGGACTTTGACATCCCAGATATTGACCGAAGCTTCAGAGGTGCCAGTACCAAGGATGAGACCATCAGGATGGAAGGCAGCAGCCGTGTACCCTTCAGAACTGGATGTGTCTCCAACAGCATCAACCTGCAAAATTCAATTCATAATCTTATTGTTAACAACATACGTAATGTATGCCATTATAGATAAAATTATCCCCAAGACTTGAGTCGACCAAAAAACTGTGGAGTATTGAAACTTGAAAAGTAAGAACCAACTCAGCCAATAATTATAGGGTCCATGTTGTACACCTAAGCAATTGGAAGACCAACTTCGTAAGTTACCACATTCCACATATAGTTACTTTTTTCATGCACTACAAATACAGTACATACTGGTGAATGCGTACCAGAGTACAAGAATGGTTGGGCCAACCCTCACCTGTGCTAGGCATAAACCTGAGGAAAGATCATAGAAGCACCATGTATTATCGAGGGAAGCAGTCACAAAGTAATTATTCGTAGCATGCACAGTGACAGCTTGAACCTGCACCAAGCCATTACAAAAATTAGCCACGGATAACATATCATCCTGTGCTAAACACAGCCAGAAGCATAAAGTAAATCATAACATAAAATTTTAGATAGGTCAGGATCATCAACGAGATCAGAAGTATGTCCTAAACTACCACTATGAGCTCCAGCCTAAAAGACAATCACCTCAGCTTTATGATCCCGCAAAATCTGTTTGCAATAGTAGCTGCCTTCTTCAGATTCTTGCCAAACACGAACAGTCTGAAACATTGCCATATCAATCAGGAACATTGAAAAATAAAGTAGTGCAAAAAAAGGCTGTTATACATAGAATGACAATGATGTGCATCTCAGAATGAAATCAATTAGGTTAATCAATCATTCAAGATTCATGTGCACCAAGCCAAGCAAGCATACCTTATCAGCTGATCCTGACAAGAACAGGCCACCATCAGCCACAAATTTTACACTGGTAACCTGAAAGAAAAATATATGTAATATGACGAACATTAGTAAGGGTCAGGTAGCAGCAAAACGTCCCAACTAACCAAACAGCTAATACCTTCTTTGAGTGACCACTGAGTGTTGATCGGATTTGTCCTGATGCACGATCAAAAAGTACAGCTGTAGAATCAACCCCTCCAGTGGCAATAATGTCCTGGAGACAAGGAATAAATAGCAAGAAAAGCATCAGTGATCAGTGCAAGTAAACACATCCAGAGTGGCATAACAGATCACAGAGATAGAAGCAGCATGGTTCGCAGTTTAGATTTGAACTTCCTGCATCTTTTTAGATGACAACTTGGGGAGAGAACAGATAGTACTGCATCAAAACTACGAGCTCAATCAATTAACTAATATAATGGAAAGACTTTCTTGGTGAATCCTACAAACACGTGAACCCTATAATAACATATGGTACCCAACTCGCAACAAGGCCACAAAAAGAAACATTTGCTAATCCATATAGCCACTATACCTTGGAATACAGGATGTCAATGGATGAAATTCCTGGTTTGTTTGTCTTTTGAAGTGGATGACTTGACAGTTGGGTGTACCTCCCCAGCTCTTCAATAGATGCCAAGGTTGAAGGAATCTAGTCAAGAATTAGTGAGTGATAGTTAAGAACTTTGGAATAATGATGTAAAATAAAACACAGAGCACTAGTCCCGGTAACAGTGAACAGCTGAGAAGAAAAGGTAAAAATAGTCTTGAACAGTAAAACCATGCAGTACAAGCTTTCATAACCAGAAAAACAAATAAGGTATATGAGATAAACCTCACAAATATTACCTGTCTCTTTTTGCGTTGCTGTGAAAGAGCAGCATTGCACTCTGTTAACTCGGCAACTAAATCGAGTGAAATCCCTGGACGCATCTCCATCGCGGCAAGAGCCAAATCATTAACCTCAGCTTCTATTAGTATCAATAAAACATTATCAAAAAGAAGATTGTAGGAAATGTCATTCAATAAAGCAAGCAAAAAGACATAAAATAACCTCTATTCCCATTAGCATTAGCTGCAACAGTTACTGCAGTTGACATAGGTATCTGTCTCTCTGCCTGTGCAAGCAATGCTCTCGATTCGTCTCTTTCCTTTTTCAGTCTTGCAATTACGCGGCAAGCAGCATCATGCTGGCAAAACAAATTACATAGAACAAAATTTGACAGGGCTTGAACAGGACCATGGTGAAAGATAACTAATAGCCTACTATGCATTGAGTTCTATCAGTGAAATGAAAGGCCGGCCCAAGAGAAATGGTGTTCAGACACAAAATGGTAAACTCGCGGCAATAAGTGACACGCAACCAGCGATCTAAATTGATTTAACAATCTTGAAAAGTGACCAGCAAATACTTATGTTGACCTTCATCAACATTACCTTAACAGGTTTGATATAAATACAAATATGTATGCATAATGAGATTAACAATGGTCAAGATATGAGGGAGGTCACGTATCAACATATAGTGACATGAAATATACAAAAACCTTGACCAGGAAATATAAATAATCAGGAAAGAACCTGGTAAAGTGCATGACTGAGCTCCTGCCTTGCAGTATGTAGTTGTTGTTCCAAAGCAAAATTGGATAACATGAGACCATCCCATTCCTGCAATCAGATTAACGAAACTATTTTCAAGACAAGATAATAAGGAATACTGGATAACCAATAAATGAGCATATGGTAGTAGAAGGTGTCATTTGAAACAGAAAATGCAAGATTTAGATTATTTAATGTAGCTTTAGAAATATTTACATGCAGTAATTACATTACACAATGAGGTTATTTAGTACATGGAATGTGATATTAATACTTCAACAAATAAGAGAAAGATATGCACTACACCAGACAGCAGAGTAAAATGAATTATACAACATCTTTCATACATACATTCTGGAACATGCCAAGCATCCCAGGGATACTAGCTGTCTGAACAGTTCTTGGCTTCACAATCTACAGAAAAAGCAGCAGCAATCAGCATAGAGTCGGTGACGAACAATAAGGCATGGAAACTTGCACCTTTACAGCTAATCCACAGACACTGGCATCCATACCTTGCCCATTTTAATTGGAATTATGTCATCAGCAGTAAGAGGCTCACCAGTAACGGGGCATTTTCCAGAATCCTAGAGGTCAAGAGAGCAACACGAAATAAAGAATCAGGGACTGAAAATAGTAATCAGCACTCAGCAGGTGAACCAGATCAAACCATTGACATAAAAGTAGACAGAAAAGAGGCCACGGATTATATCTTTTTTTTTGGTAAAGATATTGGTGATTTCATAAATCAGCCGAGAACACCGGCACGAGTACAGACAGACGAAGACATTACATAACAATAGGAGAATTTGAGCACATTAAATCACTTAACCAATCTTCCCTCAAAGTTCCGTCTCTCGCCTGCTTAGCTAACCAAAGTGTATCTTATTACAACAATTAGGATACGTCCAGGATGGTTAGAACACTTGATTCAAACGCCGCATGAAGACAGGTTACGGCTTTCCTCTTTCCTGATCTATCTATCTAATTGTTTTAAGGACTTGAATTTATCTTTACCCAGGAGGAAGGAAAAATCCGACCAGAAAAAGAGTTAACTTGTATACTAAGCGCCGACACTTCTCGATAACCACCAAAGAGCAGAAAAGGAAGATGCGAGTGGGAAAGTTGTAAATTTGAAGCATACCAGAAACCCTAAAATAAGCAAACCGCTAAAAAAGAAGAAGGAAAAGCAAAGAAGCGAGATGACTCACATTTATGAACCTCTCGATTAGGCGTTTCTCGTAGATAAGGCCAGACTTGGAGTTAACGACGGGCTCTACTGGCACGTCGCCGGAGACTGGTAGAAGAAAGGAAGAAAGATACAAGGTGAGATCGGTTGAAAACTAGTCGAAAATTCTGGAAAGTAGAGAAGAGAGAGAAGTTTACTTGCGCACTGCATTACGAAGATAGGTAGGGTTTTTCCGGCGGGAAAACAGCAGCAGAAAGAGATGAGCAGAGGTCGAGAACAGCAAAGGGCAGGAACACGAGTAAATCAAGAGAGGAAAAGGCAGAGAGGACGCCGCGAAGAACTCAAATAGACATAGAAAGGCGGAACAAACCATCCCCGCCTTCCATTGTGGATTAGGGATGGTCAGGTCATCGGCCCAATTGAATAAGTGTGGGCTCTTAGGCCTATTAATGATGAGGCATGGCCCATATCGTGTCTGCTAGGCAAGTTACTTAATCCTCAAGTACAAATCTGGTTCATGGAGACCAGTAAGCGATCTTCACCCATAGATATATGTGAGGGAGGATCATGAACTGCAGAGACCAAAGATTGGCAGTCGGTTAAAATCTGAGTTGTGCCACATACCGAGGAGGCTAGTTGGGACGCCATAAACAGAGCCACAGCTTCAGAAACTATCGGCTCCTTACATAAAAGTCGTCCTTCTCTCCCATCAACAGCAACAACCATCCATCAGACTGATCTCTAGAGAATAAATAGAACTCTGTATCTGGCCTGCTGGATGCAGACTTAACTGAGCCATCATCACACAAGATGGCTTGTTGTTGAGTTGGTGGGAATCACCGGGGCACTGTTGAACCGCCGGTTGTGGCGGTTGAGAATAGGCATGCCAAACAACTATCTCACCCCCACACCTTCCGTTCCATTGCAAGACAATCTACAGGAACAGTGTCAACTGTCAAACACACAATCATTCCGGCCCTTAGCTTCCGTATCACAGCACAAGAAAAGGGCTGCCGCGACGTTTTTCAAGGACATAATAGACCAAATATCGTTATACCATGATGAATAATATAATTTATACGACTTTTGTCTCTAATGTCGCAATTATTTAACCACGAATGGCACTACATTCTTACCTATCTCTTCAAGCCTTCCTCGTTCACGAACTGTAGCTGGACGACGACTTTCCTTTCGCTCGAGCTAGCTAGTATGGGTCACACACTCACACTAGCGTCGTCGTTCAATATAGATGGAGAAATGACGATCTTGGCATATTGGAAAAAAAAGATCAAGATTAGGGTTCAAGAGATTTGGGTTCGCAATAGATTAGGATTCAACGGATATGGGTACAGAGAGACATTTGGGTGTCGATAGGGTGACACGCATTAGGGTTCATAGTGAAAGAATCGGGAGATAGAGGATAAGGGATACATAACATTTGTAACCTTTAATATTTTATTTGTTTGTTAACTGTAAAATTATTCCTCTTTATATGATCACGCGTAGCCATGTCAGCAGTTCGTTGAACAAGTTAATTAACTTTGGTTAGATGTCCGTCAAGTTGAAGTTAACGAAGTAGGTGAGATTTGAACATTGTGCCGTAATAGCAATAGATTGTGCCATTTTTTGAAATTTCTTAATAGGATGAGCCTCCTCTGAAAGTTAGGAAAAATTTAAAAATTATCAACTCTCGCGGACAAAAATGATAATGCATATTCCGTAAATCGTTTTAGATGATATATTCTAACAATGATCGAGCCTCTGATATTAGATTATATATTCTAACTATAAATAACCCGCACTTTATCACGGAAAATAATATGATGCTAATTGTTGTGAAAAATTCAAATATTAATCCAATGAGGTAGATTTATCGAGTTACAATTGATTGAATTATGAATTGAACGGTTGCGAGTTTATGACCGCAAAAGTACAACGGCTACTTCTCTAGAGAAGTCAGAAAAACCTTAGCCTATCGGACCAAATTCATTGTCAATTGGAGAGGCCCGCCTAAATCAAGAGTATTAAAAACTTAAATTATTTTATCAACCTAAAAAATCATGTGTATTGGAGAAATATGACTATTATGAGACCTACATGAACACCACATACCATTATTTAAAAAAGAGTACATGAGAAGTAGTGTGAAACCCTTTGGAGGGAATCTTACCTTCTTGAAGCTATAGTAACTCTCATTCAGTGTTTTTTTTGTAAAATTATAATTCTCATTCTACTATTATATACATACATTATATATCATTAATTAAAAAAAAAACAATAAGTAATGTGAAACTTTTTGTAGGAAATCCTACCTTCCTGAAGCAATAATAACTCTCATTTTACTATTATATAATAAAATAGTGGACGAAGATCAGATAACTATTAGTAGAATATAAATTTTAATAATAAATACCTAATTCATGTTAGACGTCGGCCATTAAATTGTCTGTTTCTAGATGAGCACAACATCAACCCAACGTTTTGAAAGATATGTGTTGTATACAGTAAGACACACATCCAACATGGACAAAATCAAGCAGATCAAGTTTGCTTTTAACTTTGGTTCTCTATAAAGTCATTTGATATTAAATATTTCAAATATTATGATATTTAAGATATTTTAATATTAAAAGTTATTAATATTTGATACACTGAAATAAAAATTTTGTTTGATATGGAACATTTAATTGTATCTAACATTATAAGTTCAATTACACCATTGCCCCTCCTTCTTGTTCTCCTTCAATTTCCCATTCCTAGAACTCAGAGGCAAGCATATTAAGCTTTATAGTGCATCATATGACAGCAGTACAACACCAATCACAATCAAGTGGGATTTGTATTAAACTCGAAGTGAGATTTCACGGTGTTGGTACCCCATGGAGATCTGAAGTTAGGAAGACTCAAGCACTCGACTTGAACTTCAACAGCGAAAAAAATGAAGTATGGAAGAATCGACGGACGAACTCGGAAGTAGAAACAAGGAAGGACGCTTACGAGCTGAAGCCGCGAAGGAACAAAATCCGACGGCAGGCCGGCAGCTGGCTCTATCATCATTGCCATCGATTTGTTCGATTCATCCTTGCTTGTAGTCTCCCGACGTTCCAACTTCTAGGCAGTACCCCCAACCCCCAAAATCCGACGTATACAATTGGGCCTCTCTTCTCCGATGCCGTCTACGTCGATTGGCGGAAGTGAATTTGTCAGATGGCGGTGGTGGATGTTTTGTATTGTTGTTAGGAAGAGGAAAATTGCAGGTGAAAGGAAAAACACTTGATTTGTCGATAAGGAGAAATTTGAAAATAAAAATGATATTCACATGGGTTTGAAGAACTTCACCTATTACTATAAATTTTCAATTGGTGATATGAAAGTAAAATATATCACTTAATATTATAATATTTAAATTATAATTATTAATATTTTTAATATTATAATATTAAATGATATAAATATCAATATCGTCCGTACTAAAACGAAACTATATTCTTTTTGTAAATGTCAAAGTTACGGAAGGTGTTGTAGCTCACTATTCAGAGCAAGACACGCAAGGGATAGCTATGGCTATAAAGGGTTATTCTGTCTGTGTGTATTGGACTCAGAGAAAGGGTAGCCCGACACAAAATCCCAACACAAATCCCACAAACACACAAATCAATCATTGTGTCTAATCATGATCGATCACTAGTACTGACATCCACATGCATGTGCATATAAACCAAACATAGTATGAATTGTCCTGTCAAACAGACAAGCATACTTTGATTCTCTCATCCTCCATCCAATCCACCCTACCAAGAATGCTATGCAATAATATTTAATTAACTCAGCTAGCTAGCTACATAGATCAAAAGTTCCCAGTTAAGTAATATCTAGCTTACGGGCTAAGCACTTTGATTTTCTTCTTCTTGTCGGTAGCCTCCCTCCAAGGGTTATCCAAATAACATATAGATCTAGATCTAATTATTGATCCGAATTTTAATTAACTGTGTAATAAGGAACTACCTATATATATAACTGATAATCAGAAGCTGTGACAGAATTAGGACGGGGTAAATTCGGGTCACCTTTCATTGTTCCTCACTCTTAGACCTCTGAATCCTTATATAAAATTAACAAGTCTTTAAATTTCTCGTCTAGTGTGTTTCTGAATATGACCCAGTGTATCTCCAAACTAGCATTGAGAGTATCCTAATTACTTTATTATTGCCTGGTCTATTTCAAGTACTAAAATATATGTAAAGTTTTAATGATTTCTCAATTTAGCTAATCGTATTTGAAGTCGAGCTCTTGTATAAATTAAATAATCAATCAAATTTAAACTTACAACTAACCTATTAGTAAGTAATACTCATAAATTTAATTCAAACACCGAAAGCAAGAGCAAAAATCGCCAGTGGCCCATTCAGTTTTGTTACGACTAAAACAGTGCAACTACGTTTTAAAAATGTAGTCGTTGCTACTAAAGAAAACAAATGTATTTGCAATTGGCTATTCGACACATCATTTGAAAATTTAGAGTTATTAATGAAAGACGTTGAAATAATTGATTTTTAGACTTTAAATTTCATTCAAGATCTCTAACCATCATAGTTCTGCCAAAATCATATGGCAACATTGATATAGTTACTAATATATACATGAGATGATTAATAAAAAAATAAAATGAGTTGGATAAAGAAAAGTAAAAATAAAAGTTAATAACTTGTAGACAACCCACACATTAGCGTCCGTGTAATCGCTCGAAAATAATATACACAAAAATCTGCAGTTAAATATTTAGTTTAATATAATTTTGGGGGCGAAAAAGCACCTGATGACCATGATGGAGATTGAATGAATTCACCCAAAATTAAAGTTGGTCATGGAAGGGTTGGCGTTGAATATATGCGCTTTGGAGTCTGAATTGAAAGGGCATTGATCCAATATTCCCAAAGCTAATTAGTGATCAACCTCTACTACGTACATAATATATACCATTAGACCCTCTCTGGCTGTTCGTTTTGTCATTTCACCCAAAAGCTCTCTGCGTATCACAACAGGACACAACCACCACACGACACTATCAAGTCTATATGTAATTCCCCTTCATCTCTCTCTCTCTCTCTCTCTCTCTCTCTCTCTCTCTCTCTTCGTTCCTTTGTTATATATTCTTCTACTTTTGTTAGTACGTACGTAATGTAGAATATTATTTCCACATAACAAGGGAAAGGAAAACACCCCACTCCGGCCCATCTCCTTTACATTTCTAACGAATCTTTCCAAAATGGGAAACATGGATCGCCAATTTTTTACTTGTGCCCTGCGCCTCTCTTATACTCCTTGCCATTAGTTTGTTTGGATCCAATTAGTTGATAACCATTTATGCGTTAGTTAAACAATAATACTTCAGATAAGAAAGATTAATTAATCCATGGAAAAAGAAAATTACTCTTATTATATTCAAGAAAAAGGGTGAAGGAGAGAAGATCCAAAAGAAGGCATCAGCCACTATAAATACGAGTTTAGACATTTAAGAGATTTACTAAACTATCCTAAACTAATCAGGGTCTACCATTCCTATCTGTTTGTAATTTTGGATTTAAGTGATAGTTGTCATAGTCAAACGGTTTTCAAACAATAAAGTTCATATTGTACCTACACCCGTAAGGTTTTAGATGAAAACTGAAAATGACCGGTTGATGATATGAATTTGGTGAATATAACATGTGGATGCCGAGAGCAATTAATGAAGAAGACACCTAGTATTCTAACACCATACATACATATATGGTGCTTAAATATGAAGCTTCGATCAGTGTCTTCTTTCTTTCTTTCTTTCTTTCTTTCTTTCTTTCTTTCCAACAGAAGAGAATATGAATAGTGGATTAGTCTAATCTTTACATATCTAACAATAATCTTCTTCCACTCCGTGATGATCTTAGCCGTATCATCAAGTATATTTTTATGTTGGGGAACCTAATTGGCTACCTATGTACCTTAGCTACTCCCTAATTATTAACTTTATGGTGTTTCACTTCTGCATCAAAACTTAGATAACTATCATGGTTGATGGATTCCACTACTTTTCAATGCTTTATACGACTAGTGTTATTATTGATTTTTTTACATTCGGTTAAATTTTGATGACTTTGTACAGAGACATGCCTCACACAAGATGATTGAATACTTTTCTTTCGAAAGCGGCCTGCTACTTTATCCTCCAGTTTGACCCTTCAAAGTTGGCCATTCACCACTTGAGCTACCCCGCCAAACTCAATATCGCCTAGACCTAAGTCAACTCCTTGTTTGGGCAAGCAATGAGCCTATTTTAGTCACATAATTTTGTCCAAAGGGGTGCCTTCCATGATATAAAAAAATCAACTATATAATAAAAAAGTCAACTATCAACAAAATATAGAGTTAACATCATAATATTGAAGATTCGTATAATTACAATATAGTAGTTCAAAGAATATCATCTACAACCAATCACGATATAATTTTATATTCCAAAAGTATTATAAAACATATTCTTTTTCAATCAAACTAACATACAAATCTTATTTGAAAAATATGATAAATTAAAAAAACAACTAATTTGATTTAGAATTTGGAAGTTACAGTTAGTCAAATACCTAAGTTGTTAGATTCTCTACTGTGGTTGTTCTACTTGTAATGGGCTGTGAGTTTTAGAACGATTTGATACTTCATATTTTTTTGTACATCTTTACGTCTAGATGACAATAAGTTATTAAAGTCGAGATGGTAAGTAAGTTGCCTTTATTGCTGCTGATTAAAGTGTTTGACATTTAGCTCTAGCTCCTATTTACTTTGGCAATATTTTGGACAATGCCCCGAATCTCTTATTTTCTCATAGTTCCGTCACTAACT
This sequence comes from Linum usitatissimum, assembly GCA_030674075.2. NCBI lineage: Eukaryota > Viridiplantae > Streptophyta > Magnoliopsida > Malpighiales > Linaceae > Linum > Linum usitatissimum. Next base: position 7,521,431 of record JAUJYP020000285.1, on the reverse strand, counting down.
TTAGCCTTTATTTTAAATTTAATTTCCCGCTTTCTTTCATACGGAAAAGTTAGAATTCAAACTAGAACCTTTGAGTATCCGTATAACTACATTAGTTCACAACCTTAACAAGTTGAGCTAGGAATATTTGAATATCGGTAGTCGGATTATGTTGTTTGTATCGGTAGCTCGCTCTCTAGATTGACACGTTTTTTTAATTTTATTAAACATGTGATGTAAATCATTATGATGAATCCAAAAATCAAAACTCGTATCACGCACCAGAATTTAAATTGCAGCGCAAATTTAGTTTATATTATTAGATTACTAAAAATCTATTTACCAATCTAAGCATCGAAGCAAAATAAAAGCCACGTGTCTTATAAATATTAATTAACTATGTTGAATTTTTCCATTGACCGGTCAACCCTTTTATTCTGGGGAAAGAAATGGCCAGATCTAAATGGAGAAAGATCCACATCCAAGAGCCCGGTATCGAAAGTGAACTTGCAAGTCGACTCTTCGGGTATTACTGCTCCCGGCGGTATTTGCAATTATACTTGCATGCAGGAGCTGCGACAGCTTATGGCTCGAGATTGGACGGTTCTTGTTTGTTTTATATTTATCGCGAGGAAAACCGTATTATCAATCTTCTTTCGCTCATCATAGTCATTTTTTACCTTTCTCTAAGGAAATCATTGATTGTATTAAAATAGATGTAATTAACACCCTGAGTCCACATTTTCTACCAAAAAAAATAAATATTGACATTTTATTTCACCGATTGTTAGATCTCCTTTGTCAGATTTTGACTGCCAGATCACATCTTCTGCATGTACGGATGATTCCACCGTATGTACCCAACACGATATGGGTACGGAGACCTGTACGAAACGTTAACTAACTTTAGAAACCCCAAACTTTCGTCCTTATGCCTCTCGCTTCCTGTTTTCATGGGCTCAACGAATTTAACATTTACCTCGTTTTTTTAACCTTTACAAAAGCTACCGAAATGCTTCTTTTCCTTCCAACAAGTTTTACCGTAACATAAAACGTTACACACACTCTTTCTCTCGCCATAACTTATTCAACGACAATTTGTTCATCACCTTCAATCCATATTGTCAAAACAAACAAAATTATACAAGAAGGAGAAACACACAACTACATAGTTATCTTGTCTTTTGGTTTTGTTATTTTTTTCAACATAATCTTAATTTTTGGAGGACAAAGGTGTCAAACGGATGATTCATCGTTCGTGTTATACCATACGCAGTATTCGTGAATTGTTTATCATTTATACTATATTAAGCCGAGGAAGAGACTGAAGAGAAAAGTTGTTTCAAAGGTCAAATTTGAGGAAATACAGAAGACAAAGACAATCGGTCTTTTCATAACACGGAGAAGAAAAAGAATGTTACAAAACGTTATCCATCCGACTCCAGAGCAACTCTCACTGGTAATTAATTAATGCATGTGTTCATCTCAATTATGTAGGATGTATTTCATATATTGAATTAGGGTTTCCTCAATTTTGATTATGCATGGCCATGCATGTCGATACCACCAGCCATCTTTCATAAATAATTTCTTACTTGTTTTCATAAAGAGTTTTCATCCCGTCGCATGCTTTAGGGAAATTAAACTCCAATTTTCCACCCTTGTCATCTTTCGATTTTGAAAATCGGGGGGAAATGTTTTGTTTTCCGTAATTAATTTGTTATAAGCCAAAATTTCGATTTTGAATGTAGAGTCACAAATAGAAACTAACCATTGAATTAATTTGCAAAGGGACAAGTTAACAAAATCCAGTCGTTTTCGAAAATGGCATATGAAAAAATTCTTACTTTGCTTGAACCCTAAAAACTATCCCAACTTTCCCTCTCCCAGCTTTATACTATTTTATCAACAGTGGAATATAAGAGTTGTTCACTTCATCAGTTCTCCTTCTTTATGTTCTTTTTGGGAAGAAAGAGTGATTCTTTTTGTTGGGACTTTGAAGCTGGGTGGCAAATTACCCAAATGACAATAACCCACCGAAGCCAAAAGCCCATACTAGCTAGCTAACTAGCTAGTTTCATTTTCACATATATGGAGGATGCCTTTATATTACCTTTCTGCTTGGTTTCCATTCCTGGTCTGCAAACACAGACACGAACAACATATTGAAACTTGCTTCCTTTGTTTCTTAGTTTAGTTAACTTGCCCCTTTCTTTGGTGCAAATGTCACATGGGAGCATAGGTACACACTTGTTCTCTGTTTCGCCTACTTTAGAGAACATCCACTACCGATGTTTCTTTTCCTTGTCTGTAGAATTTGCTGTGTGTTCTTGGCCAAATTTGGGAAAATGTATGGGGGGGATTGGTGCTTTAGGAATCCATACAATACAATAAAACATTCCCCCTTTCACTTCCATTTCATCTCAACTACTCCTTTATAAACTGTTTATGATCTTCCCATTATGAACAATCATCATCAAGCTTGCTGTGTGACCATGGTATGATGATGCATGATAATACATGGAGATTTGGATTCATGTTGATGATAAATCTCTGACGAAGATGCTTTTTTTTCTGTAGGAGGAGGTTTCGAGCCCGATGAATGCTCAGATGTTGGAGTTTTGTGATTCTGATTTCTTCCAAGAAACAATGCAGAACAACAACTCAGAAGTCACATCTAGCTCCAACTGCTGCTACGACGACAACTCTCCTTACAACACAAACAACCTTCCATTTTCTAATGATTTGAACAACAACAGCACATGCCAGGATAACAACAATCATCCCAACACAAACACCGCCACTAACAGTACTAACAACAACAACAACAACAACCAGAACAATGCTCCAACGACCAGTAGCACAACCACAGCCACAGCAGCCAACCTAAGCAACACCAACAGCAGCAACTTGTCCTCGATTCTATTCGAGTCGCAGGATGAGCTAGATAACGACATCTCTGCCTCGATCGACTTCTCCTCTTCCCCTGCCTTCTCTGTTCCTCACCTCTTCAACCACCAATTCGACTTCACATCTATCCAGCAACACCTTCCATTCTCTGACCATCACGTTAATGGCGGATTCTCATCCAACTACTACTCAACATCACCAGCGATTGATCAGCAGGCTGCTCTAGTCCCACAATTCATGCTCCCTAATTCCTTACTGAACTCGGTCTTGGAAGAAGATTGCTTTTCCTCTATCCCTAACTCATCATCATCTTATGCTCCACACCTCAACCCTTCCTCCCCTTCTTGCTCGTACCTTGGCCCCGCCGCCCCTTCCATGACCACTTTCATGCCTATGAATGCTGTACTGTCGTCAGCAGATTGCTCCGCAGTTTTCGGTGGAGGGTTCTATACTACTACTACTACTACTACTACTACTGCTGCTGCTGATCAGTTCCAGCCTCAGGATCAGACGGATTACCAAGGTGACAATGGTGGAATTTTCTGCCCAGCTGACTCTCTACAGCGTGCTTTTAACCCATCAGACCTTGAGGTTAGAAACAACAAAAAGATGGCAACTTTCTGTACCAATAGGATGAGAAGTTTATTTTTGTTCAAGGGTTTTTCATTTTGTTGTTATGAAGGTGTTCAACAATGAGACAAAGCAAATAGTGGGTGGAGGAACAACGAGCTCTCCACCGTTGACAACAGAGTTGACCAATCTGGAAGATTCGAGTTTCAAAGTAGGGAAGCTATCAGTTGAGCAGAGGAAGGAGAAGATTCATAGGTACATGAAGAAGAGGAATGAAAGGAACTTCAGCAAGAAAATCAAGGTCGTCAAAGTTCTGGTCTCTTGAGCTTTCTTAATTAGTGAAAATATGTAACAGTTTCATTGAAGTACTAACTAACTAGTTTCTGTGTTTATGTTATAGCAGTATGCTTGCCGGAAGACACTTGCAGACAGCAGGCCTAGAGTGAGAGGAAGGTTTGCAAAGAACGATGATTTCGGAGAGAGCAATAGAGCTGCTAGCAGTAACCACGAGGAGGAAGACGATGGTGATCAGGTAATAATTTGACATTCTTCTTCTGTTTTCTTCTTTTCAATCATCTCATCAGCATCATCATCATCAAGTTGGTATAATGAAATTGGAAACAATACATTATATGGGCACAGGTAGCAGTGAAAGAAGAAGAACAGATGGTGAATTCTGCTGATATATTTGCACACATCAGTGGGGTGAACTCCTTCAAATGCAACTACTCCATTCAATCATGGATCTAACACAGCATATATGAGGGAGAAAACAGAAGAAAGAGAAGAAGTTATTCTAAAGTACCCTTTTCAAAGTAATTAACCAATAACTTTACTTAGCTAGCTAATACAAACATTTTTGAGGAGGGATGGAGGGAGCCAGGGGATCAAAGGAGGAAGGGGATTAATGTAATTAAGTGAAGTGAAGGATCCTCCACCTCTGGTTTTGAAACTGGGACGTTAAAAATTATATGAAGAGTATAGCAGAGTATGTACTGGAATAAGAACTGTAATTTTTGTAGATATCTCTTATTTATTCTCTTTTTTTCTTCCTTTGTCTGGGAATTTTCCTTTTTCAGTTTTCAGTTGAGTCAGCGGTTATGGCCTGATGTTGTCTGTGAAATGGCTGAAGAAGACAAATGTGTAATTATTATGGTTTTTTGTTTAAAGTATATACGATAATAAAACAGTAGAAGACAATATTTTTAGCATATTATATTTAATTATCTCATTCTCTAACACTTCGATCATTATTCCCCCCCTACGTTTACTTGTTTGGTTAATAAAAAAGTCGACGAATATATGAATGTAAAATGGTGTATTCATCCCACCAACCCAAAATAAAGTTGCATAATTTGGAAAATGGGAGGTAGGCAGCTGAGCTGTGAAATGTTTTTTGGGTGCAAACTGGTAACACAGACGAAACTCGAGATGTTAGGGTTCCCTAAATTTAAATACAACAAATACCATTATATTCACTTATATTTATCAAATATTACTAAATTATATTTATATTTTCTTAGTAAGGCCATAGACATATAATGATTCATAATTATCGATCACTACGATTCAAACATAATGATACTGAAAGAATCGAAAGTAATTGGTAAGCGGGGATTTAAAATAATTAGTCAGTAGTTGACACATTCCCTAAATGCATATTAAATTGGGCCACGCTAACATTCCGTCCAAAGAACTGAAAGAAACGGAACTATAATTTGGTGGTATTTGGTGAACATAAATTAATTTAATAATTAATGTAATTGTAAACTAAAGTTTAGTGGTATTCGGTGTATTTAATCGATTTTGTTTTTTTATCGATGTGGGCCTTCGGGAAGTGGACCAAACTTGAATTGACACTATTTGGGCCAACTATGCTCATTGGGCTTTTGCTAGTTGACAATCATTTTTGTGTATACGCGACTTTTTTTCCTTGGATCATAAACAATAGTTATCGTATTTCTTATTTTATGTCATTAGTAAATTTAAATTGTTATATATATATATATATATATATATATTATATGGAAGTGTTTTAAATTTATAGTATTTGGATATTTATTTGTTAACCTGTTAATGTATATCGGGTTAGATCCGATATTTTTAATAATGAATATTAAGGTTTTATTCATAAAAAGGTATTGGTTGTCAAACTGCAATAAGTCCTCAATACAAAGTCTGCTCACTTTCAATCAACAAAAAGCTACATAACCTATTATACGAAAGAAACAAACTATCTATTTTCTATGACTGAGCAAGTAATGGGTGTCTCTACAAATCGTATGAGCAAGGCTGCAAGCAGAAGTAGCAATTTCTCCACCAAAATGCTTACAACGTTCATACCACACATAAGCAAACATAGCTCTCCACATCAATCTGTAAGAGCAGGCATTCAAAATTTTCCCCGCAACCTTTGATGCAGCCTCAATCTCTTCCTTCCATCATCCAACATGATTACAACCAGCACCAAAACAAAACCTTCTAATCTCCAGGACAAAGCAGCAATTATGGAGCATATGCTCAATTGTGTCAACTCCATTATCACACAGCAAGCAAGAGATGTTCAAACTAATACCCCAATTTTCCATTTGAACTTTAGTAGTTAATCTATTATGAAGAGCCAACCAGAGAATGAAATAATGCTTGTTGATTCAAAGAACTTTCTAAATGAGCTCATGCCAACTAACCTTCTCTCCCTTAACACGAATAGTTTCCTAGACATTTGAGACGGAGTACTTGGGCATACATTTACCATCCCAAAGAGGTTTCCCCCCAAAGTCAAAAGTGATGAATTGAGCAGCCACATCCCTAGCCTTAAGCATTCTCCTCCAAATCCAAGAATGATAAGGTAAATCAGTACATGCCAGTACAAAGCCACTTTTAAGTCTAAAACTTTCAATCCTAACAATCCAAAGAGAGCCAGATTTGAGGAGGATATTTCAAATGTGCCTTATAACACATGTAATTTTTCCAAGCATAAAGTCCTGAATCCCAAGCGCTCCTTCAATCTTGAGGAGAGCTACCAACTTCCAGGCCATTTTTGCTTTCTTCTTCCCACCATCCCCAACATTTCACAAAAAATCACTACAAATCTTTTTCACAACACTAATAATAGTCGTAGGCAGAAGAAACACAAAAAACCAATACTCGCTCATAGAAAGCAACACATAATTCACCAATTGGAGTCTACTAGCATAACTTAAAAGTCTCACTTTTCATCCTTTGACACGAGCAGTGATTTTTTCAATCAGTAATCACAGTCCTTCGTAGAAAGTTTGCTAAAACTAAGAGGGACACCAAGGTATCTGACAGGAAGTTTACCTTCATAGAAACCCGTTGCTGTCAGAGCAGACTCCCGAATATGAGGAGCAATAGAGCGGGAAAAGAATATCTCCGTCTTATCAGGGTTAAGCTGAAGGCTTGAAATCTTATAGAAGCGATTTAGGACATTTTAGATATCAACCACACCGTTCAAAGTACCATTAGTAAAAACTAACAGATCATTAGCAAACACAAAGCTGAGTGATATCCATCCTTTTGCACTTCGGGTGAAAGGGAATAAACCCCTACTAAGGTGCTTGCAACAAAAGGCAACGAAGCAATTCCATTGCAATAACAAAAGTGCAGGAGATAAGGGGTCTCCCTGACTCAAACCCTTCTTCCCTTCAAAATAGCCCATAATTCCACCATTAATTCCAACACTAATCATCCCAGAAGAAAAACATCCCTTGATCCAGCTAACAAATTTTGCAGGGACATTCATTGCACTCAGAACAGTAAGCAGATAATCAATATCCACTGAGTCAAAGGCCTTTCTAAGATCAACCTTAAGGGCACATCAAGGGAAAATATGACTAAGATGGTAAGAACTAAAAAGTTCACGAGCGAGCAGAATGTTAGCACCAATAATCCCGCCTTTCACAAAAGCAGACTGAGAGTTGCTAATCACATGAGGAAAACAATCAACCATTCTTCCAGCAATCACCTTTGCAATGATCTTATAAAGAACATTACAACATGCAATTGGCCTGAAGTCCCAAGTATTAGTGGCACTACCTTTCTTGGGAATAAGGGCAAGCAGAGTGAAATTCATAACTCTTGGCAATTTTCCTGTATCAAAGAAAAGCTTATCTGCTTCAACAATATCAGAACCCTCCAGCTTCTAGGAGTTCTTAAAAAAATAGGCAGAGAAGCCGTCATGGCCTGGACTTTTACTATCAGGAATTGAAAACAACCCCTTCCGGATCTCTTCACTTGTCACCACAACACAAAGATCTGTAGCTTTATCACTTGGCAGCTTGTTAATAAGAAGAGAAGCCAATGTTGCCTTAGAAATGTATTCAACCTCTCCATTAACAATTTCAAATAGAGATTTATAATAATCAATCACAATATCAGCAATCCCATTGACATAAGTGACCATTTCTCCCAAAGACTTTTCAAGTTGAAGAATCTAACTCCTAGCCTGTTTAATCTTAATAAAGCGATGAAAGAAGCCTGTGTTAGAATCCCTCAATCTCAGCCAATCTTCCTTTGCTTTTTGGGTATAAAAACTTTCTTTAGCACATTTCAGCTTCATCCACTCAACATAACTCTCCTTAGCGTTAGAGATAGTTTGAGAGCTATGACTATTTAAAACATTATTCTGATCACTCCTCATACAATGCTCAACTTCCACAACTCTCTTGCTCAGATCAGAGAACTTATTCTTGTTAAACAATCAAAGACTACTCTTAACATTTCTCAATTTAGCATAAATCCTTTTAAACTCGACCCTATGAGATAAGACATCTCTCTTACTCCATGTTTCTTTCACAGACTCGTTATAACCATGCCATTCAGTCCATAAATTAAAAAACTTAAACGGCTTAGGAAGGGAACCCAGTCTAACTTCAGTATCAAGAAAAATACCAGAATGATCTAAAACCCCTGGCTCCAACAATTGCACCATACTTTGAGAAAACTGAGAATTCCAATTATTCTGGCAATATGATCATCAATCCTATTATTCTGCCAAGCAAATAACAGACCAAAGACTTGATGATCCACCAGCTCATTACTAGCAATTCAATCATTAAACTGAATCATACTATTAGTAATGCCAACCAATTTTGAAGCTTCTGAAGGTGAAGTAATTGCATTAAAATCGCAATCACATCAAGAGGGATATTACTAAGAAGCTGACCATGAAGTAGATCACACATCATTTTCCTTTCCTCCGTCGTATTTGCTCCATAAATCACACAAACTTGAAAAGGCTAAGACCCAGAAACATGAGCCAGAATAAATTGCTCTGAATGCCTATGAACTGTCAGATGAGTGCTACCTCTCCACAACAACTAAACCTTTCCAAGAGGGCTTGATAGGGCTAGAATTTGTAGCAGTTATCTACCCTTTTTATGCATGCCTTTGAGTGATTATTAGTATGTTTGCACTTCATTTCTCTACGATTTCGTGTTTTGGCATCATGTGTATAGATCCGTTCATTTGGACCGTTTTGGTCCATTTGATGTTCTCTTTGTAGTATTTGTAACCTACAGGTACTATGGAGATATGTAATCTGACTATGAAGCCAAGGACATGGTGTGAAGAACGATTGGAGTTTGAATGGGAAGTTGAGAACGAAATTGGCGCAGCAGAGGGACCGCACGCCGTGCAGTCCATGAAAAAACCTCAAGAGCTCGGCCTCAAAACAAGGGCACGACATGCACCTCTGCACGCCGTTCCTCCCTTTTTGCAATGCGGGATCTTGAAGAATAGAAGATGCACGACGTGTACCCCTGCACGTCGTTCCCTGGTTTGTGGTACACGGAACGGAGAGTATAGGAAGTTGCACGGCGTGCACCCTCCAAATCCGGCTGCAACTATAAAAGGGGAAGTTTTGAGGAAAGAGAAGGAGAACTTCCCCAACTTCTTTTTCCATGATTTTTCCCGAGTTCCTTCTGCAAAAATCAGCACCAAACCTCCATTAGAAGCTCAATTGAAGATCCAAGTGAGTTTCCCTCAAGGATTGAACCTAGAATTGAAGATAGAAGACCGAAAGCATCGATTGGAAGAAGAACAAGCCGATATTTCTTTGCAAGATGATGGTTAGGGTTTCTTTTCAATTGCTTTCTTCTATAACTATGAGTAGCTAAATCCTTAGGGATTCTTGGTTGAGATGTAGGAATTAAGCTATGTAACCTGTTTTGAATGTGTAAGATCGACGTTTGTGGATGATTGAATTGCAATGAAAGTTTGTCTTGATTGTTTGGTGTTCAACCTAATTCTTGTTATGGCTAGGATTAGGTCAAATTCATGAAATCCTTTGTTCGTGAAAGACTTAGGAATTCATTTGATTGACAATCGAGGATAGAATTAAGTTATCGGTGGGGTAAACCGATAACCTAGTTCTACCTTTTGTGTTTCTTCTGGTTTTAACATTAGTCATCTTGTAATTGGCGGGCGCTCTGGTTTGCACCCAATGGACCAAGTTGGGTGTAGTTATCAGTAGCTTAGGCGTTGATGGACCAAGTTAACACTATTTTCAATTACTCGTGATTTCTTTTAATTCCGGTAGAACACCCTATCACTTTGTAGAACTTCTTGGTGTTCATTACCGGCTAGCCTGATTAAGGGGATTTCTACCTTAGTTGGGAAGCTAGTAGTGGTAATCCGCATGCATGGTCGTGCCGCAGATTCATACGAGTGATAGGAGGATTCATTTTATTCAATTCAAGTCCACATTCGCTCGTTTTGAATGCATTTAGGCGGTTGAGCTTGGTGACTCTTCTCTTCCAAGAACTCAATTTCTCCATTTGAATCAACTCTTAATTTCTTAGTTTAATTTAATCATTAGAGTAATTAAAATCCAAAACTAATTAGCTTAGTCTAAACCGTGTTAACGAATTCGAGTAGAGGCATAACGAGAGGACCCTTTGGACACAAATGACACTTGTGTTGTCGGAATACGTTCACAGTTATTTCGGCGATCAAGTTTTTGGCGCCGTTGCCGGGGAGCTATCTCGTTCCTTCGAAAGGACTTAGTCGGCGCCGATTTAGACATTCGACTCCATTTTAGTTTTGTTTTCCCGTCTTTTTGTTGTTTGTTTGGGTTTCACTTTGGTGTGTTGTTTTTGGATGTGCAGGAGTTTAGGTGTAGTTTATGAGACAGTCTAGCCGAATCCATGAGCGACGACTTCAGAATCTGCAAAGCAATCTCATACCGCCTCGACTCGTGTTCTTTCCTCCACATCAACCCATCCTCAACTTAGAGATTGTGCTACCAGCACCTTCACCACCTCATTCACCACTCTCACCGGCCTCCTCATCGCCAACGGTTTCTTCTCACTATAATTCTTCAAGTGAAGAATCATATTTCGAGGAACCCATCATATTGGGAGACGCAACATGCACACTTGGGGACTATGCTAAGCCCACACTCGCAGGCACTGGCTCGAGCATAGTTCTTATGCCAGTTGACAACCGGAATTTTGAGGTGAAGAACCCATATGTCCAGATGGTGCAGCATCGACCTTATTCGGGCAACATTCACGAGTGCCCGAGTTAGCATCTGAGACACTTCACCGAGATGGTGGAGCTAATGAAGTTCAATGGGGTCCATGCGGATGTGGTTCCCATGAGGCTTTTCTTCTTCTCGCTCCAAGGGAAGGCCAAAGCTTGGTTGGACAACCAACCGATCAACTCGTTCAGGACATGGGATGCTTTGGCTAAAGCATTCCTAGAGGAGTTCTTTCCGCCCTACAAGACAGATGAAATCAGGGCACAAATCAGTAATTTCCAGCAGAGATATGGGGAGCTCTAGCACGAGACTTGGGACCGTTTCCAAGCCTTGTTGTACTCCTCCCCCCATCATAACATGGAGGGGTGGAATCTAGCAGATATTTTCACTTGTGCTCTTGACTATGAGAACACGCGAATGATCAATCAAGCTGCTGATGGTGATCTAAAGTCGCTTACTCCAACAAGGTGTCTGCAGCTATTTAGGGAAATGGGTGTCAAGACTAAGAGTTGGCCACGCCAACAAGCACCGAGGAGCCTACAGGCACCAGTTGCTCCACAATCATCAAGCACGCCCCATCAAGCCCTTGACGACAACTCCGACCAATCTCTACATCTCCTCCATTCCAAGGTTGATGCATTGGTGCATCAGATGAACAACATGGCCTTGTCCAAGGCATCAGTCAAAGAAGCAGCACCACCTCCCAAACCTCAACCTCGGAAGGCAGTGATGGTGTATTATTGCGAGGGTTGTGGACATGAAGGACATGATGTGTCCACATGTCAACTCTTTTCGGAAGAAGCTGCTCCTGAAGAAGATGTGGAGAATTTTGAGCAGGTGGATTATGTCCAAGGGGGCCAGAATCAACAGGTTGGGTACAATGCAGGTGGTTATCAAAATAACTTCCGACCCAACCAAGGTGGATACTACAACTATCCACGGAACAATCAAGGCTACCGGAATTACCAACAAGGTCCGGGACCTCAAGGGCAAGTTCCTAACCCACCACAGACAGCTCCTCAAGGACAAAGACCTCCACGACAACCAAATTCTGGGTACAACCAAGGGTTCCAAAGAAATCAAGGCTATCGTCAGGAAAATCAGAGGGGTTACCCACCCCATGGACAACAACAGGGTTTCAAGCAGCAGGGGTTTCAAGCATCTCCTCCTGGGTTTCCACCAGTAGCTGCACCTCAAGTTGGATCTTCTTCCTCACCAGCACCTCCAACGGACAACAACGCCACGCTACTTCAACTCCTTCAGAACCAAAAAACTTTCATCCAGAATCAACAAACTTCAATCAACAAGTTGGAAGCTCAAATGGAACCCCTCCACTCCATTCGACAACCAGGTACCTTACCTGGAAATACTAAGGAAAATCCCAAGGTTGATTATGCTGAATTGAAGACAATCACTAATAGGCGTGGGAAACAAATAAATCCTATTCCCATAGTAGTGAAGCCTCCCACAGCGGTTCCTCCAAAGTTGGTTTTTGAAGATGGAGGAGTCATTGAGGATGAGTTAGCGAATTAGAATGCAACTAATGATGGTGAAGACGGAGACAAAGGGGCTGAAGAAGAAATGCTCTCGCATCCCGTGGGAAAGAGGCCAGCAAAGAGTAATGGAGCTAGCTCTAGCTCAAAACCAATTTTGGCACCTTACAAGCCAAAGGCCCCGTATCCCAACAGGCTTGATGAGGATTCTCGAGCCAGGACTTTTGCCCAGTTTGTGCAGATGCTAAGGGGAGTACGACTCACCCTTCCCTTCACTGAAGCCATTGCCAAGATGCCGATGTATGCGAGATTTTTGAAGGAGATCTTCACCAACAAGAGGAAGCTCACGGAAGCGGCCAATGTCACCCTCAACGAGCAATGTTCAGCAATACTCTCCACATTCATTCCGACCAAACTCAAAGATCCGGGTAGTTTCCATATCCCTTGTAGAATTAGTGAATTAGACATTGAGAAAGGTTTAGGTGATTTAGGTGCTAGCATTAATGTAATGCCATATTCTGTGTACACTAGACCTAAATGAACAGAAACCGACTAGGATGAGAATTCAGTTAGCAGATAAGTCATTGAAATATCCTAGGGGAGTGGTAGAAGATGTCTATGTTCGAATTGAAAATTTTGTGTTCTTAGTTGACTTTGTGGTGGTCGTACCGGAGATACAGACTTCTCTCTTATTTTAGGTAGACCTTTCCTTAATACATCTAAGGCAATCATAGATGTATTCGAGGAAATCTCACCTTGGGTGTTGACAAGGAACATGCCACCTTCAATTTGACTAAGAGTATGAAATTTACTCATGCTCAAGATGATATCAATTTTGATGAGGTTGAATTTGAGGATGTAGATGTCATTGCTTCGATTTTTCAGGTTAATGGTTTGTTTGATCTAGATGCCTTGGATTCATCCTTGAGTAATCAATTGCTGCAGGAATCACATGACGAACAGGGTTTCGACATAGAACAACCTGAAGGTCAAGCAGAAGTTACTCCGCTCAAGGGAGTATGTACGGTAAAGAGGACATCGTACGAGGAGCCGCCCGAGCTCGAGCTGAAACCGCTTCCAGCTCATTTGGAGTACGCGTTCCTCGTGGAAGGCTTCAAACTGCCGGTCATCATCAACTCATCTCTTACACCGAATCAAAAAGAGAGATTGGTGAATCTTCTCCGACATCATAAGAAAGCGATTGCGTGGCAAATTTCTGATATCAAGGGCATCAACCCCATATTTTGCACACATAAGCTTTTGATGGAAGAGAACTTCCGTCCGATGGTTCAGGCTCAACGGAGATAGAATCCAAAGTTGCAAGAGGTAGTAAAGAAGGAAGCTGTGAAACTGATGGATGCTGGCATCATCAACCCCATTTCAGACAGTGAATGGGTTAGTCCGGTTCACGTGGTCCCCAAGAAACGAGGCTTCACAGTGGTTGAGAATGAGAAGAAGGAACTCATCTCCACCCGTACTGTTACCGGGTGGAGAGTCTATATTGATTACATGAGATTGAATGATGCCACCAGAAAGGATCTTTTTCGCTCCCGTTCATGGATCAGATGCTCGAACGTTTCGCTGGCCACGAGTATTTCTGTTTCTTGGATGGGATGTCAGGATACTTTGAGATCCCAATAGCTTTGGAGGATCAGAAAAAGACGAAGTTCACTTGTCCTTTCGACACCTTTGCATACAGAAGGATGCCGTTTGGATTGTGTAACGCCCCCGCCACTTTTCATAGATGTATGCTGGCAATATTTGTTGATTTGGTGAAAGACATTATGGTGGTCTATATGGATGATTTCTCAGTGTATGGGGATTCTTTTGATCATTACTTGCAGAACTTGAAACGAGTGTTACAACAATGCGAAGAAACCAACTTAGCCTTGAGTTGGGAAAATGCCACTTTATGGTGCGTGAGGGAATCGTACTTGGGGACAAGGTATCAGGTAAAGGGATTGAAGTGGATAAAGCAAAGCTCGAGATGATTGCAGGTCTTCCACTTCCTTCTTCTGTCAAAGGGATTCTACTGCCGATTTATCAAGGACTTCTCCAAGATAGCAATACCTTTGAACCGCCTTCTGGAGAAGGATGCTGCGTTCACCATCACTGATGAGTGCAGACGTTCTTTTGAGCTACTCAAAGAAAAGCTCACAAGTGCGCCGATCCTCACTTCCCCTGATTGGTCTCTCCCGTTTGAGCTGATGTGCGAAACCAGTGATTTTTCATTAGGAGCTGCTTTAGGACAAAGAAAGGGTAACCGCTTCCACCCTATCTACTATGCAAGAAAATCTCTGAATGATGCTCAGAAGAACTACACCACCACAGAGAAAGAGCTGCTAGCTGTGGTATTTGCGGTCGACAAGTTTCGATCCTACCTGGTGCTCTCTCTCACTGTGGTTTTCACTGACCATGCGGCTATAAGGTACTTGATGAGCAAGCCAGATGCTAAGCCACGCCTTCTCCGATGGATCTTGTTGTTGCAAGAGTTTGACCTAGAGATTGAGGACAAGAAGGGCTCTGAGAATGTTGCTGCAGACCACCTCTCCCGATTGATGGAAGAAGAGGTACGAAAGCCGGATGGGATTTCCATTCAGGAATGCTTCCTAGATGAGAGACTCTTCATGGTCGTTGCCCAGGTTATGGAAGCACCATGGTTTGCTGACATAGCCAACTACCTTGCCACTGGATCCTTCCCAAAGGACGTCACACCACATGGAAAGAGGAAGATTTTGACAGACATGAAGAACTACTTCTGGGACGATCCGTATCTCTTTCGTAGGGGTGTGGATTAGATGATTCGACTATATGTGCCATACAACGAGACTCCCTCCATCCTCAAGCACTGTCACGCCGGGCCAGCTGGAGGACATCTCGTGCAGACTGCACCGCTCGGAAGGTACTTGACTCTGGTTTCTATTGGCCTGATGTTTATAAGGATAGCTTTGACTATGTGAAATCATGTGATCAATGTCAGAGAACTAGGAATATTTCTAACCGAGATGAGATGCCCCAAAATAATAACCTTGTATGTGAAATCTTTGATGTTTGGGGGATAGACTTCATGGGGCCATTTCCTCCGTTTAATGGCCTTAAGTATATCCGTGTCGCAGTTGATTCTGTTTCTAAGTGGGCAGAGGTCATGGCTCTTCCCACTAATGATGCTAGAACTGTAGGGAAATTTTTGATTAAGTTGTTTTCTCGGTTTGGAACACCTCGTGCGATCATTAGTGATAGGGGCACCCACTTTCAGGGTCAGTTCGACCGGGTGTGCCACCGTTTTGGTGTCACACACCGGTTGTCTACTGCCTATCACCCTCAGACTAGTGGGCAAGCTGAGGTTACGAACCGAGAGCTCAAACGTATTCTCCAAAAGTCCGTCGACCGATCAAATAAAGATTGGGCGAGTAAGCTTGATGACGCTCTCTGGGCTTACCGTACCGCGTATAAGACACCTATAGGGACCACCCCCTATAGGTTCGTCTATGGTAAATCTTGCCATCTACTAGTCGAACTTGAGCATCGAGCTTACTGGGCTTTAAAGTTTCTCAACATGGATGCTAGTGCTGCAGGTGAACATCGTACTTTTCAGATACACGAGTTGGAGGAGCTCTGCCATCATGCCTATGAGAGCTCTCGGATATACAAGGAGCAGAACAAAAAGTATCACGACTCCCGCTTACAGACTATCAAGGAGTTCAAGGAAGGAGACCTCGTACTTCTTTCCAACTCGAGGCTCAGGTTATTTCCTAGAAAGTTGCAATCCCGATGGAGTGGACCATTCACCGTGACGAAGGTCTTCCCTTATGGGACGATTGAGGTAACCGCATCCCCCTCCTCTGAACCTTGCAAAGTGAACGGTCATCATTTGAAACTCTACCGAGTTGGTGACACCGTAGGTGTTGTCGACGAGGTGGATTGTTTCCCACTTTGAATTGTTCAATGGAGGCCGTCTAGCTAACGACGATAAAGAAGCGCTCTTGGAAGGCACCCCTTGCGTATCCATTGATAGAATAGTGAATGAAAGACCTTAGTTGATAATTAGTGATTCGTTTGATGTGTGTTTGGTTTGAATCTTGTGTTTGAGTCGAGTCTTGAGTCATTGATCGTGTCCTTGGTGATTATTTGATGCTAATCGAACTCTACAAGAGCTATGCTTGTATGTTGTTGAATGCTGAAAATCCTGAAAATTGAAACAAAATGGTGTTGAGAGAACAGCCTGCACGCCGTGCAAGGCTATATTGGTTCAAAGCCGCGGCCTAGAAGTTGAGGAATGACGTGCGCACCTGCACGCCGTGCTAAGAAAACCAGCCCGTAACCATCGTCCATCAAAGTAGCGAACGGCGTGCAGGCCAGCACGCCGTGATAGTAAAAACCAGCAGAGACCTGCGTACCGCAAAACTAGGAACGGCGTGCGCACCTGCACGCCGTGCTTCTCACAATTGCTCGTGACTTGCGTGTACCAAAACGAGGAACGGTGTGCACCCTGTTTGAAATCCGAAAACTCCCCCTTTCTCTCTCCACGAGTTTTCCTCCTTTTCTTCCCTTTCTCCCCGCCGCCCCCTCCTTCCCTTATCTTTTTCCTCTCGTCCTTCCCCACCCCTTCCTCCCCTTCCCCCCACCTCCCCCCCCCCCCCGCCCGCCTCCAACGTTGCCGCCTCCTCCTCTTTCCCTTTCCCTGCCGCCGGCCGCCATCCTTTCTCTCCCCAACCGCTGCCCTCCCTCTTCCCCCTCCTCCACATTCCCCTACCCTCCCCTTCCTTTCTCCTTCCCCCACAACTCTCAACCTTCCACTCCACCCACAAATACCCAAAACCACCAAAACACAAAAACTTCAACTTCATTCCAATTCAGACAATTTAAGGTCTCTCGTTGGTCTTCCTCAATTCCGTGGCTGCCCAATTTCGTTCTCCAACACTTAATTTCGATTTCCCCCAAATTCGGTTAGTGTTCAAATTTTTAGGTCAAATTGTGGTTTTTCTGAAATTGGGTCAATTGGGTAGATGCCATGTGAACATTGTGTTGTAGGTAGTGAACTTGGTTGCTTAGAATGATGCTTATGCCATGTTACTTGTGCTTCGCTTGAAATTTTGGATTTTCAATAACGGTTGAATTTTCGAGTTCGACCCCAATTTTGAAATTCTGAAATTTCAAGAGGTTCATGTTTTCATTGTGTTTCATATGCCTTGTTGAGGACTTCTTATGCCTATGTCATGCCCGATTGCTCCCCTTTGTGTTGCTATGGTCTATGTTCTTTCACTAGGTGCACTTATTTTCCATTGCTCATTATATTGTATATCTTGTGTTGGAGATTGTGTCACTAGTGTTGAATGTTATGGTCGCCTATTGTGGGATAATTGCAGTTGGTGGATATTCGTTGTGCTTACCTTCATGCTATACCTTGTGCCTTGCATTGTTTTTCATTTCACGAGGATGTGACCACTTTAAGTGTGTGTGTGTGTGGGGGGGGGTATATTCTCATATTTGGGGATGTTGGGATATTAATCGACATGCAATTTTGTGCGACTTTTGTTTGTTAATGATAGTGGTGCATGATGCATAGAAAGAAGACTCCCGCCATAGGCCTAGGGAAAGTTACCGGCACTGTGAAACGGCCGTGACCATCCCCTTCTACAAAGCCTTCGTCTGCTGGGACTAGTCCATCATCATCTCCACCACAGACTTCTGGTTCCAGCCGTCCACAGCGGGGTGGAGCTTCATCTTCGGCTAACCCTCACCGTTCAAGGGGGGCTTCTCAGTGAGAGACGCCATCAGACCCTATTCCAGCTGCTGCTACTGCTCTACCGAGTCCAGAGGTGAAGCAGAAAATCTTTGACTTTGAGCCAGGAAGTGAGTTCGCCCACCAATACGGAGTGTACCGAACTTGGGCGACTACACCACAAGGATATCTCGACTTCCATAGTTTCATGGAGGAAGAGTGGAGCACCTGGCTGATGGCATACTACGAGAGAGTGGGTATTTGGACGCTGGTTCGACTCGATGATCGGGAGCTTCCACATGCCACCATGGAGTTCTACTCCACACTGAAGATATCGAGGTACACCTCGACTCAAGAGGTGGGAGGCATCAAATTCCGACTTGGAGGTCGGGCGTTCTCGTTTTCAGTAGGTGAGCTGGCAGAGAACATGGGTTTCTATACCCCGGAGCAGGTGGCCAACCTGGAGGTTATGTCGTTGGCCACCATTGATAGGAAGCCAGTTCTGAACCTGAGGGAGTTTTGGAAGGACATACTTGTGGCTTTTCTACTGCCTCGAGAATGAAGTGAAGGTCCATCTAGGGGACTTGGTCGTAAACTTGTTCAAGCACATCTCCAAGCAGAAGGGAGTTGGAGTTCTGTTTGGGGGAAGCTACATTACACGGCTGGTGCGAAGACTTGGAGTGATGGACTCCTTCGAGGCGGATCCGCTGTTTCAGCGCGGGTTTCCCATCACAGTTCGGACTCTCAAGGAGCATGGAGTCACGAACCTGCTAGCTAAGATAGTGAAAGAAGGGCCAGATTCAGAGAGGGGGAAGGAGCAGACTTTCCCCCAGATACTGTGGAGACGCTTGCAGCACATATTGGATCTTCTCGACAGTCAGAGCTCCTTGGGATAACCTGGACCAGAGGACCGAGAGGATTGAGAGCAAGGTGTGAGGATTCCGCCAGGACTTCCAGGATTATGTAGTCAAGAGCAGGGAGGCGAGGACTCGTCAGGAGGGATGAGACGAGCAGTTGCTGAGCCTGGCCAGTGGAGCCAGTAGCAGGGACACCAAATCACTTACATCCACGAGCAGCAGCATTGGCAGAGTGGACTCATGTCATACTACCAGGACAGTTACTTCACGGGAGCTACCTACCCACCTCCGTGGCCAGCCTATCCACCACCACCATAGTGGCCAGAGTACGATCCTTACCCTCAGTTCCCAGGGTATCCATACCCTCCGTCGGATCAGTGATCGCTTGGGACATATCATGACTCGGACTTTTGTGTGTTTCTTTTAATTTCGAGACTATGCCATTTTTCTTTCTTTTTCTTAATTTTTCTCTTTGGCCTGTATAACAGATGACAACTTCGGTTGCATCTATCACTAGTACTTTGTTTGTGTTATGGTTGGTAGGTCCCGAACAAAGATTCTATCACATCTCACCATCAATCTTCGTTTCATCGGTATCACCTTCTTTTTGGCTCTCTATTGTGACTTCTTTTGAGAAAAGTGTTGAACTTATGAGATGAATTAGGATGCTAGTATTTCACTTGATTGCTTCATTGAATCCTTGTCGTTCAACATTTGAAATTCCCTCTTAAACTCGAAATATTGGGTGAAATTGGACACATGTTTAGCGTAGTAATGCTGCTTGAGGGTGAATAGGATGCATGATAGATTATTTTCGGGCCACCTCCCGTTTTTCTCAAAACGAGTTTAGAATATATTTATGCACTTGGTTACTCGATCTTGATGTTTACCGACTTGTGAGCAATTAATTCCCCTATCGATTCGCTCTAGTTGTTTAAAGTCATATTTGACTAGATGGTCCGAATAAGGTACAAAAGAGGCCAATGTGCCCAAATTGTCATGGGGGTTCGGTTGTGATTCAACACACTGGCGACTTTAAGTTTGCCGCCTGTAAGCTAGTCCCTTCAGGCTTCTCTTCTCGCCTCTTCCTAGTTGTGGGTCGGGATTTTTCGGGTAAACTCGGTCTATGTGGATGAGAGCCTTAGCGCGATCAGTATCGCAACTACCCCCATTCGGAAATATACCCTCTAAAACTATACAAAAAATTTGAAAAGTGAGTTACAATTAATTGAGTAATTCAATTGACTCACATGTGTTTAGTATATCATGTATAGTTAAATTGTAAAAGAAGAGGGGAGTGCTTTTAATCGAACACATTATTTAAAGTAAGCACTCCCTCCCTTCGGACGGGAAAAATACCCGGTCAGGACCATCTTTTTTGAGCATAGGTGATAGAGGAAATGTTTTTGTCGGTGGGTGTCGAGTGGTACTAACTATATGCATAAGTTTGCTCTTCATTTGGATTAGAGAACTCGGTAATTATAACTGTGTGGTTTGGTGATCTAAAATGCATTCTTAACATCGTGAAGTAGGTTTGAACTGTTAGCATGTTGTGTCACTTTCACCATGTTTAGAGTTTGTGTAGAGTGTGAAAAGTAAAGTTGCTTGAGGACAAGCAAGGTTCAAGTGTGGGGGGATTTGATAGGGCTTGAATTTGTAGCAGTTATCTACCCTTTTTATGCATGCCATTGAGTGATTATTAGTATGTTCGCGCTTCATTTCTCTACGATTTTGTGTTTTGGCATCATGTGTATAGATTCGTTCATTTGGACCGTTTCGGTCCATTTGATGTTCTCTTTGTAGTATTTGTCACCTACAGGTACTATGGAGATAGGTAATCTGACTATGAAGTCAAGGACGTGGTGTGGAGAACGATTGGAGTTTGAATGGGAAGTCGAGAAAGAAATTGGCGCAGCAGAGGAACTGCACGCCGTGAAGTCCATGAAAAAACCTCAAGAGCTCGGCCTCAAAACAAGGGCGCGTGCACCCCAGCACGCCGTTCCTCCCTTTTTGCAACGCGGGATCTTGAAGAACAGAAGATGCATGGCGTGCACCCCTACATGCCATTCCCTGGTTTGTGGTACGCCGAACGGAGAGTATAGGAAGTTGCACGGCGTGCACCCTCCAAATCTGACTGCAACTATAAAAGGGGAAGTTTTGAGGAAAGAGAAGGAGAACTTCCCCAACTTCTTTTTAAATGATTTTTCCCGAGTTCCTTCTGCAAAACTCATCACCAAACCTCCATTAGAAGCTCAATTGAAGATCCAAAGGAGTTTCCCTCAGGGATTGAAGCTAGGATTGACGATAGAAGACCGAAAGCATCGATTGGAAGAAGAACAAGCTGATATTTCTTTGCAAGATGATGGTTAGGGTTTCTTTTCAATTGCTTTCTTCTAGAATTATGAGTAGCTAATTCCTTAGGGATTCTTGGTTGAGATGTAGGAATTAAGCTATGAAACCTGTTTTGAATGTGTAAGATCAACATTTGTGGATGATTGAATTGCAATGAAAGTTTGTCTTGATTGTTTGGTGTTCAACCTAATTCTTGTTATGGCTAGGATTAGGTCAAATTCATGAAATCCTTTGTTCGTGAAAGACTTAGGAATTCGTTAGATTGACAATCGAGGATAGAATTAAGTTATCGGTGGGGTGAACCGATAACCTAGTTCTACCTTTTGTGTTTCTTCCGGTTTTAACATTAGTCATCTTGTAATTGCCGGGCGCTCTGGTTTGCACCCAATGGACCAAGTTGGGTGTAGTTATCAGTAGCTTAGGCGTTGATGGACCAAGTTAACGATATTTCCAATTACTCGTGATTTCTTTTAATTCTGGTAGAACACCCTATCACTTTGTAGAATTTCTCGGTGTTCATTACCGGCTAGCCTGATTAAGGGGATTTCTACCTTAGTTGGGAAGCTAGTAGTGGTAATCCGCGTGCATGGTCGTGCCGCAGATTCATACGAGTGATAGGAGGATTCGTTTTATTAAATTCAAGTCCACATTCGCTCGTTTTGAATGCATTTAGGCGGTTGAGCTTGGTGACTCTTCTCTTCCAAGAACTCAATTTCTCCATTTGAATCAACTCTTAATTTCTTAGTTTAATTTAATCATTAGAGTAATTAAAATCCAAAACCAATTAGCTTAGTCTAAACCGTATTGACGAATTCGAGTAGAGGCATAACGAGAGGACCCTTCGGACAGAAACGACACTTGTGTTGTCGGAATAACTTCCCAGTTATTTCGGCGATCAGGGCTACAGTCATAGTTTGTAATAACATTCTAAGAAGAAAAAGTGGATAAGAAAAATCTATGTGCTTTGCTAGTAGTAACTCTAAGCTTATGTGATGAACGGATTTTACTCATTATCAAAATAAACCGGTTAATGAATTGACCGAGTCGAATTTTCTTAGGGTCTCTTTAAGTATTGTACTCAAAGTTGTAATTAGTACTATTCGAAATACCAATGAATTTGATTTAGGTGCCACGAGAACCAATCAATAAAAAAGAAAATGAAATTGCTTTAAAGTAACTGGGTTACAAGACTGCACGATATAAGGTTGAAAATCAAAGATGAAATTGCTTAGATGTCGAATACCCTAGATAATTCTAATTCACAAATGACAGACAAATTCCACGATTTAAACGAAACAGGATAGATGTATTACACTATCACAATTTTTCTCTAATCAAATCACTCCCTTTCAGGTCTGCTAATTTGCTACCTATCTAGTATCTTAGTCCGCTTGTTTCAAGACAAAGATCTAAACCCTGCTAGGCGATTTATCGATTTAAAATTGCTCACACGACAGACTAGTTCATTCGCTCCCAGATTAGGGTTAACGTCTAACCTAGTTATTTGATTTCGGCATTGTAGATATGCAAACTCTCACGAGTCTAAGACAAATCTAACAGAGATTTAATTCAAGTTGATCAGGCACGAACAAATCAAAAACAAAATCAAATATGCATAGAAATCCATCCAACTCGCATAAATCATCAAACGTATCTAATCATTCGTTCATAGGAATAAACCTAGGGTTCATCTAATCTAAGCACGAGGAGTTAGCTACTCATAATCTTAAAGAACAAATCAGATTCAAAGAAGGAAGATATTGGAATTAGGTATACAAGAAGAAATCCGAACAACCTAATTACGCTGATTCCCGTCAAAGAACTTGATTCGCCTATCTGGATTATTTCTTTCGATCCGAGCTCCTAGAAGTCAATGTCTTCTCGTCACTCTGAAGTCTTTCAAGTATCCTATGGATTTCATCCAAAAAAGTCTATTGAATTATGAGGGAAAGTTAGGCTTTTATAGAGAAGGATTCCTTGAGCCCGCCGGATACCAAAAGTGCCCCCAATATAGACCAAAATTGCGCCACACACTTTTGGATAAATAAGGCGCATTTTTCCGAATGATGCCCCGATGTCGCCGTGTTCCTGAAATCGATCAAAAAGACTACAAAACAACATCAAATGGACCCCGAACGGGTCTGAGACACTAATTGAGATAAATGCTAGAAATGCACGAAACATCCTAAGAGTCTACCCAAAACTATATGAATATACATGAAATGTCGCTTAAATGAGGGCGATGAACACGACAAATCGAATGTCATCCAAACGCTTCACACCTTTATCAATAATTCCTTTAGGAAATATCAAAGCACCGTCGACAAGGCAGTGTCCGGAACTTCAACAAACTTCAAATCAGACCCACTAGTTCCAACATTCGATGCCCAAGTTTTACCTAGAGGAGCATCCTTCACCTCATATCCCACTTCACCTCCCACCTGACCCGGAGGCCCCTTGGAAGACGACGGATCCGTCATAGAGAACAAGAGAGAAGAAAGAAAATGAGAGCAAAAGAGAGGAGAAAACTAGCTGTGAACCGAAATCCAGAGATCTCAGAGATACGCTGGCAAGTCACCACCACCGGAAAGGCCCCAGAGGAGCGCACCCACAGAGGGAAACCTCCCCAGCGGCGAGCTTGAGAAAAACGTGAGGAAAACGGCTCAAAAGTTGAGAGAATTCACACGCGCGTCACGTGCTAGTTTCTGTTTTGAAGAAGTACTTTTTCCCTTTTCAAAACGAAGAAAAATGAAGAAAGAAACTGCTAATATATATATTTTTATTTAGACCCGTTATAGTTATGAATTAATCGAAACTCTTATGTATATAAAAAGCGTTATTCTCTTTTTTGTAATTAAATCGTTACTCTCACCAAATCCCCTAATAATATTTCTCTTTCTCTTTTTGGATTAGTCGACCTCAGAGTCAAAAATCACTTTAATCGTTAATATTATTCCATTATTATTAATCTTTTATTTGACTTTTATCACTATTATACAAAGATGATATAATATAGTTAATTAAGTATTATTGGTTTTATTTTTAAAAAAGTATTATTTGGTTTTCGTAGGCAGAAAACAAAAAAGGAAACGGATTTCAAATTTTGGCCAGCTTGTTGTGCTCCCGCATGTATATATATTACTATTAAACTGTAAATAAAAGCAAAAAATAACAAAGATACCTTTTGAATTTAAATAATGTCTCCAAACTTTGATATATGTTTGAAGTTTGAAAAAAATAAAATAATGCAAGAACCGCCCGATAATAATCCTGTTATGAAGGCATGAAAACCCTGATAGACAGTCCACAATAGTGATTCTTTAGCCGTAGAATATCTTCAAATTATTTTATTTAAATTTGAAATAGAGTAAACTTAATCGGGAAACCCTAGCCCCCCTTCGATTTTCATATTCCTCCATTGCCTTTGTAGTTATAAATAGTTGTTGGAGTTTGTTTTTCTCTGGAATGAGAGCGCAACCGTTATCATCCCATCCAAACCAACCCTCGATCATGACGTCGTTGCTGCCGCCATCATCAAGTCACCCAGCGCCGACAACCAACTAGCCCTCGACGGCGACAACAGCTGCTGTTACAACCTCAGCGATGACGCAACAACTCGAGAACCCATCCCTCAACGACAACGAAGAAGAAGAAGAGATGCATCTCCAGCAGATTATGCAGATCCCTTCGCCGCGGGAATACGAATTCTGTGTTGTTGGGTCTCTACTCACGAAGAGGAGGGTGAATTTTCAAGCAATGGCCGATAAATTATCCCAACTACGGGAACCAGGGCATGAAGTGAAAATCGACGATCTAGGTAATCGACTAATTCTCTTTCGATTTTTCCATGAACACAGACGTTTGTAGTATAACTGATTTCAGTCCCTGGAAGCTAACTGCGGTCCAAGTTGAATCATATTAAAATTTTCTGTTTTTTTTTGTTTAAAATTTGAACAGTGACGATTTCTTTCAAATTCTATATATATGCATCAGGCATCTTTGAGATTATACGTGAAACATAATAAAAAATTTCTTGCATGTACATTTATTTCTCAGTAGTACGTAAACTACTTATCAATCAATATTTGATGAATTCCTTATATTTATAATCTAGAAAGTGAATTTACAAATTGATGAGTTCCTTTATAAATATGAAAATATCACATATTTATTTATGAACACCTGGATCTAACCATATCCGAATTCTTTCGAGAAAAAAAATCATATTTGAATTAACAAAATTACTTATTATTAGACCATCCACAGCAATAATATAAAGAAAGATTTGTCGGAGGAAGGAGAACGTGTTCGCCGCCCAAAATAATGAATGAATAAGAAGAGATGGTGAGAATAATGTGAGAAATAATCATAATATATAAAAAAACAATTGCAAACCCCAAAAAAAAAATATAAATAAATAAAATCAGTAGCAGCAGCCAGTCAAAGAAAACAGGCATCCTTTACTACATCATTTATTTCGTATGCACTTTTGTCTCGGTTTTAAAAAAGGTTTTTAGGATTTTGAGGATCATTCTGAATTATTAGGTTTTTATTGATTTTAGATTTAATAGTTTGTATACGAAATATAAATTTTTTTAATAAAAGTTATTTAATATATTAATTGTTTTAATTTAAATTTGAGTTTAGTGTTTGAGTTTTGAGTTTAGTATTAAAATTTTGGTTTAAATTTTTGGTTTTGAATTTTAAATTTTGGGTTTTAAATTTTGAGTTTGGATTTTAGGTTTTGGATTTTTAGGTTTACGGTCTAAAGTATTAGATTTTTATTTTTGGATTTTAGATTTTGGGTTTGGATTTTAGGTTTTGTATTTTTAAGTTTAGGGTCTAGAGAATTAAATTTTTAGTTATAAATTTTGAATTTCGTATTTAAATTATCAAAAATATCGAAAATATTAAAATATAAAAAATAATTTTTTTTTTTGGAAATACCGAAAATTCCCTGATAAAAAATTCCGAAATTTCTAAATTCTTTTTGCCTGAACTTAAAAGTTAAAACTGTCTACTCCCTCTCTCATCTCTTTCCATCATGTGTCTTCAATTTTCTAGTCACCTGATAATTAACTTGTAGAAATCGATGTACAAACCTATAGTAACTAAGTTATATTAAAAATTGAAAAGAGAAACAATAGATGAGTTAGTGTACCATTTGGAGTCAGAAAAATGGTTTTAGAATTCGATTTAGAAAACCCGCATAAATTTTAATTGTTTAAAAATTGTGTCTTAGATTATTTAACAGTTGAAAATACGGGGCAAAATTGACATTTCATTTCCACATAAATTTATATATTAAGTATTAAGTACAAATAATACTTAGGATTACACTTTGTATAAAAGACATACAAATGTATATACACTTTTATATGGATTCGCACAAATCTATACACATTTGTATGAAATGTACAACTCTCCATAACTGTATGACCAGTAGTCGAAAAATGTTTCCAGAAACATAAAACCGACAAAGGTGATAATCAAATATGGTGGTCGGCGATTAAAAATGGTTGGATTCCAATCCAACAAAAATATTTAAAACAAATATAACCGTATTATCATTTGAATAATCTTGATAATGTAAAGAATGAATAATCCAAGTTACTTATAAATCAGATATAAAAAAAGCAATATCTGAAAACTGCATCTTGTAATGTACTGTGGGCGGAAAGAAACCCCTAAAAAGATGCAAAGAAGAAGAAGACTCATGTAACTATCATGCCCACCAGCTCATCCCCCCACTACAGTTTTTCCTATTCTCTCTACGCTGTAAATTTATGTTTCAAATTGTATAGAATATGATGAACATGGTTCTTTTTTGCACAGCATAAGCTTGTTTTATATTTGATATATGAGCATACGTCTGCATTTTACTATTTTTATGGGGATTACTCTTTGGTCTTCACTCACCCCTAAAAATAAAATTTTTAAATACATGGGATGGGAGGGAATCAAGCTATTGGTCACTGTTCATAGAAGAAAGAATCATACAGCTGAGAAATTGAAAGTGCTGCAGTGACAAACAAACTCATGGAATGGGTCCTACAATGTGATGGCTCTTCCTGGTTTCCAGATTTTTGATTGAATGCAATGAAAGAAAGACGAGAAATTTCCAACAAAACAACAACATATTCAACGCCCTCAAACGTGGCTTACATCTCCCACTAACCCCAAAATCAATATGCTCTCCCAACTCTACACACAACTAATAACTCTGAAACTCCACTACTCTTCTTCCCATTAAGCTCCCCCACTACTCCTACTTTTCTCCACCTTTCCAGTTTACACTTTACCAAAGTCATTGCTTACCCCTTTCTTTAATCGGAGACAAAAGAGGGTTTTGGTTTTCTGGGAATATACATCTTGGTTGGACTGACTACTGAGGAGCTTCATCATTTCATCTTTGGATCCATTCAATTCCTTCCTTCTTCTGTCAAAGGTAAAGTTTTGATCTTTGGCTGCTATTTTGTATTATTATATTATAAATTTGTAAACAAGTCAGTAAAGTTTGCAACTTTTTCCACTACCTTCCTTGTGTTTTTGTGATTAAGTTCTTAATTTAATGCTATGTGTGGCAAAGGTCTTTGTAAATGAGAGACTGGAAAGGAAAAGGGAAAAACCCTTCTCTGTTTGTTTCTTGCTTTCCTTTCCTTGTACTGTTTGCTTCTCTCCAAACAAACAAGCTTCAATCCTTCTCCAATCCTGCAATACTGGTTTCGTTTCAGCAAGTTTTGACGCCAAAGGGAGTGACGTAGAAGCAGTTGGGTTGAGTGGTTTAGAGTTGAAGAGAGTGAGTTGGATTCCCAAATTGGCAGCTGCATATTTCTATCTTTTCCCCCTGGTTGCATTTATAGTGCTTCCTTATTACTTTAAAGGTTTCCATGAAAATGTTCCTCCATATATCACAAGTTTCTTTCCATGTCTCTTCTTTTCTTTCAGTTACCTTTCTCTTTCTTTTTCTGTTCATCGATTTTGGTTGTTGTTAGGTCTTGTGAGTCCATTTTCCAATTTTGCTGGCGGATATTCCAAGTATATGAACTGGACAGATTTTTGGTTTACTGTATAACATTGTTCTTATATCTGTCTTACTAGAGCCTCCAATTTATGAGTCTCATTTTCCTGTTTCAGATAAGAAAACAAGCATATCGATTCAAGGAAGGAAGCTAGATTGGTCAAGCTGTCTTATTGGCCAATGTTTTGAGGTAATAGGCGTTTGATTCTTTTTTTTTACCCTTTTCATTCATGGGTGCCTTTCTTTGAGTTAATTTGTGATGATGCTTATCCTCCATGTGTTCATTCTAGGTTTTGCTTGAGATTATGTGAAGTAGTTGGATGAACAACGTGAAGTGCAATTAGTGTGCTTTTGGAAAAGCCTGATGGAAACTACAATTCCAGATGCACAGAACGGTACCCGGAGTGGAAATGATTCATTGGAAGACTTTTGTGATGGCAAGGAATCATCAAGAGATCCAAATGGACTTGCTATTCCAGAATCAAAATCAAGGATGAGAAGGATTAATTCCAAGAACAACTCCCTGATTTCCAAAGTCAAGCAACTGCAGAAAAGTAAAACCTGGATTAATGGTTCATTCCTCCATAGAATTGAAATAATTGATGATTGGATTCCGAAGCATATGGTGACAGTGGATGAGAAATATCTCCCCCGTTGCCTCCATTTGATTAATGTCAGTGCTTCCAGGACATCTTCTTGCAGTGTTTCTATTGATTCATCATTGGGAAGCCTGGATGTCTGGCCTAATGGTTTCAGTCCTGTCAAAGTTGGCAGTGAGTACATTAATGATATTGCCAGGTTTGATCTCAACTGTACTACATTAGAAACTGGAAATGGGAGCTTGGTTGCTGGCCCTGCAGGCGATTGGATTATTGGTTCAATCATGGGTAGCAAGAGTATGGTTAATATACTGCAAAGTCCTTTATTGCGGGAGTATGGTAACATCGAAGAGTCCAATTCAAAGAGTAAAGGGTCGATTTCTCACGAGCTAATGAACTCTCCTGGTGGGTTGAGTAGTTATTCATCGTTCAAGCCAGACATGGAGACCAGGTTACCAATAAACCACAGAAATGTATCAGAGACTTCGCATGAGAGGCTCTTTTCTGTATCAAGTACAAACTCTACATTTACCGACCAGTCGTCTTCTCTATCTTCATCTGCGGCTCTATCTCAGGGGATGCTCCAGTTCACATGGAAGGGTGGGAACCCGCATTATGTTTTGTCTCTGGATGATCAAAAGTTGGTCTATGTTGCCAACTTGTGGAAGACCGAGTCAAGGGATGGTAGCAGTCTTGACTATACCTATTTGTTTCACTCCAGAAAAATTCATGAACATGATTCTCATCTTGTTGTTGTTGGTAAGATGGTGGTGTCAACTTCTTTTACCCTTTCTGAGAACAATTCAAAAACCATGGTGAGGGAGTTTGTTCTGTTTGGTGGGAAGGAGAGTTTTGTGGATATGCAATCTTCAAGCCATGAACTCGGAAAGGATAGGAGATTGTCCAGGAAAGTGACTCAAGTTTTTCGGAAGAAAAGAAGTTTGTCTAAATTTGGCGGATCAGGTATCATACTAGAGAACAGTGCTTGGGGGCCCTCCCAGGATACTGATTATTGTGTTGATTCAGTTGGTGGTTGTGATCTGTTGGAAAGGGATCTTCCTGCAAACTTCGAATCGACTGCCATTGTTGTGAAAGAACATGTCCCTCAAATTCGTCAAGAGAAAATAGGAGGCTGGGGTTTAAAATTCCTCCAGAAAGCAAGTGACAAGCAACATACTGGCAATGTAGGAGCTTCCGGTGACTGCTCAACAAGCATGGATATAATACTTCCAGCGGGTTTACATGGCGGTCCAAGAACCAGAAATTGTGGTCCTGCTAGTCTTATAGAAAGATGGCAATCCGGTGGATGCTGTGATTGTGGAGGATGGGACTTGGGGTGCCCATTAACAGTACTCAAAGGTAGGTCGAGTAACAAAGATCTCTTGTTGCCATCAGATGGTCAGGGTGACTGCAAATTGGTTGATTTGTTCATCCAGGTATGTTAAACTTCCGGTCTGTCTTTACCTTCTACAATGCAATTCGACGATATTCTATAATTTATATTAACATAGTATGTGAACTTCTCTGGCTTTCTTTTCCACTACGCATACACGTGACACTGTAACAGTACCAAGTAGTTCTTAAGTTCTTGATTAGTCGTATCTTAATAACCACTTATTAATGAAATGAATCATCCACTTGCACATTTTCAGGGTTCAGAGAACACTGCACCTCCGCTGCGAATGGCCAATGTGCACGATGGTCTCTATTTCGTCCATTTTCAGTCCACACTATCGGTTTTGCAGTCTTTCGCAATTGCAGTGGCTTTTATCCATTCTCAGAGTCCGGATTTGCGACCCAAAAGTGTACAGGAAGCATGACTGTGCTGTCGAGGTTTATGTAGCTGTTACTATTGCTGTATTACGGCATTTCACTAGTCAAATTCCAAGTATCTATACATTAATCAGTTTTTTAAGCTTTTCAATTCCATTTCCTTGGTTCTGCATAGTTTTAGATTGTCTAGAATCAGTTTGCTATTTGATTGTCAGGTTTGTCGATTGTTGTTTGTGGTTGAGACTGATTTTCTAGTAGTAGTAGGTACTGTAACCTACTTAGCATTGATTGTATGTAAACATTTCTCTATCAAATGAAAGAACTTTAGCAGAACCACCCAACTGTTGTGTGGTACAATAGCGAGAACTTTCTTTGCCATTTCTCAATAAAAAGTTGGCTGTCTATGTGAAAAGATCAAGAATGTGATTGAAGGTTTGCATCTCCTATTGTTGATCTTTTTGTTGGCCTGAATAAATTATTCTGCTCATGGTTCTTTGATTCTTTCTTTTGCACAAGTTTGGTACATTTGCAGCAAGAATATTTTGTAACCTTTGGTCAGCCTGCTATGTTGGTAAAAGGAGTCGATACAAGTCATGATGCCTGCAGCAGCGCGAAAGTCTACCATCAAATATTTCATCACCGGTCGAAGCTAAGCTTACGGAAGGTAATGTCATAATAACTGCACATCACCATGCTCATTTTTGTACGTGGGGAGCAAATTTCATGTTAATATCTTACAGTGAAGATAGGAAACTAAGGTAGCTAACTGAAACACAGGAGTTAAGGACTTCTTCAATAATCAAGTACTTGTCAATGCTACATCCTTCCTTGATTTAATCAACTAATTAAGCAGCTTTAAGTTTGCTTTAACTTTCATGCAGGAAGAGATTCAAGAGACTTGATCCTCAAGTCACTGGAACTGCAGGGTCGAAAATGAAGGTCTGGAGTTTGAGTAAACGAGTATAAACTTAATGGTGCTCTCCCATCCCAGTTGAAGAATCCTGGCAGAAGCGGGAACCGAAAGTTGGAGAGACGTAAAAAGGAGTCATTAATTGCAAAATCAGCTTTTTTGCATTTCCAGTTACAGTGTGCAGGGAACATCATGTCTTCTTTTGTTATGACAAGCTTTTCATTAATTGCAATCCGCTTTTGGTTTCAGAATTTTTGTTGGTGGGACTCAAATGTCCGATTTCAGGGGCCAGGTCCCGCAGAGGGTACTTGGTTGTAGTGGTCACCAACAAACAAACAAGCATACTATTAATGGTTCAACTTTGGGGTCATTTGTGTAGGAGAGTCATCCATCATATGCAATTGTGTTTGCAATGGTGAAATCATATTAAAAGACTCCCAAATACTCTTTTATGTGTAAGTTTTGCTGGACCACATCTCAGTGTTTTCTATTGGGTAAAGCCACATCTCAGATGGTACAACCCTCACGGACATTGTGTATATGGTCTCTCTCAATGTTCAAAGTTCTGAACAAGCAGTAGCTTCATTTCTGTCGCTGAGCTTGCAAATACAATACACCTCGCTGTCATTTATTACAATTTGCATGTCTGCAAGGTCCAATGTCTGACTGCAGATCCGGGGTTTATTTGCTGCAGCAAACAAAATCATGATAGGGGCATTTTTGTCATTTTCAAAAAAATCTGAAATGTAAAATCGAAATCCAAAATCTAAAATCTAAAATAAAAACCCAATATTTTAGATTCTAAACCTAAAAGTTCAAAACCAAAAATTAAAACCTAAAATCTACCGTATTTGAGTGGAGACGAGAGTGTTAGGATACAAGAGGTTGTTAGATAGTTTATTGTTCCTATATTAAAGAATGATACGCCACCATGAGTGGCTAACTTTTCCCTTTATTCACGTAGTATCAGATGATCTCTAAACTTCTCTCTCTCTCTTCACGTGTTTCACGCGCAAACACTTTCTTTCTCTTTTTGATCTTTTCTCACGTTTGTACCCAACACGACGCTTTTCCCTTTCTCTTTCTTCCCATTTCTCCAGTGGTGTTTCTCTCCAGATGGTTCGCCACCCGACTGCTCTGGTGACTGTCGGTTGATGTTGATCATCCGTTCTTCATCGGCACTGGTGATCACCCAGGTCTTCTGGTCGTTCCCACTGTCATCACCGGCGCCGCAGACTACTACGCCTGGGCTCGGTCGATGCAGATGGTATTGATGACAAAGAACAAGTTGGCCTTTGTCGATGGATCCAATCTCCTCCTCCGGCGACGGATCCTCTGTATCAAGCCTGGCGACGAGCAAACATACTTGTTCTTGGTTGGCTTAACAAGGCGGTTTCCTATGAAATTGCTCAGTCTATCCTTTGGCTTCATTCTACTCGAGAAGTCTGGGTTGATCTTCAAGAAAGATTCAGCCGGTCTAATCTAGTCCGCATCAATGATCTGCACGACCAGATCTCGTATTTCCGACAAGGAGCGCTCACCGTCTCTTCTTATTACACGCAATCTAAGGTGTTATGGGATGAATACACATTCCGTCCCGTTCCTTCCTGTTCCTGCAACCCTAGGTGCGTGTGTGATGCTCTTTCGACGGTTCGTGACTATTTCCGGTTAGAGCAGATAATGCGGTTCTTACGAGGACTCAATTCGGGGTTCGCTGCTGTCAGATCTCAGATCTTGCGATCTGATCCCATTCCTACCATCAACGCCGTGTTAGCTATGATTTCACATGAAGAACATGAGATCGGCGGTTCACAGCAAGATTCCATTCTTGGTTCCCACCCCACTGTCCGCTCAGCTCAGGCTTCATCTACTCTAGTCCTCTGAGCTACAAGAACGCGACCGGAAAGCGTCAATTGGCCACACCATCGATAAATGTTACAAGAAAGTGGGTTGGTAGAAGTAATATTTGTGTATTTTATTATATATTTTAATAATAAAGTTGGGTTTTTTAATCGAATTATTTATATTTAATAAAAAAATAAAGAAGGAATAATAGAAATATTATTACCCAATAACTTTTTAGACATTTTGGATGAAAATGATAATGTGTATATATTGATTATTATTATTTTTTTTAGTATGAACTAATTTTTTTATTTTGGGAATTTGACAGATTAAGTTAAGTTATTAATTGTGAAATATTATTAATGTATTTTTCTTCTCCGATTTTATGTGTGTTGTTATTTGTAATGCTATATATTGACTAGCCATCAAGCTGTTATTTTGTTGTCTTTAGTAAGTACTCAAAAGGGAAAACTTGAAGATAAAATGTTGGCACGCCCTCACTATAATTTATTGAAACTTTGGGAAAAATAAAATATTGTGCGATCATAAAAAGGATAATGTGTTATGAAGATATTAGTTTTAGCATTTGAATGTACATTGTAACTCTCATCATACATTAATCATGTGTATCAATGTACCTCATTATTCTCATTGATTTGTATTAATCCTAGAATGTGTAGGTTATGATATCACTAGCCTATAAATAGCACTCTTCATGTATGTTTGAAATACATCTGAATAAACATTATTCTCCTCCTTTTCTTTCGTATCGTCTTCTTGTTACTTAGTTTCATAACACGTTATCAACACGAGTCTCTACTCTCTCGAATAAAAAAAACTGTTTTTATGTGTTTTTTTGTACTCAATTTCATTTTCTTGATCTCTATATTTTATACCTTTTGTAGATTGCATTTGTTTGGCTATGATCTTTGTTTATGTGGGGATCGTTTTGTTGGAGTGTCCTGTTTCTTTTTGGGCGCAGCTGTGTTGAGGGAGTCCACAAATTTGGGCTCTTGTACTAAAGTTGCCGTATACTATACTTGCTCATCATTATGAAAAATAAAGAGGTTGATGTACACATGCAAAGTACTTTTATGATAATATTGCATGTCTCATTATATATATATAGTTTTTCGTTGTTCATTTTTTTATGATCGTATATGCTTGCTCTATCCATTTGCATAAAAATAGTTGATATACCTTTTCATGTGGATTCAACTTATTTCATACTTATTCATTCGTTTAACACTCTATGACTATCTTTATTGTTTTTTTAAGTCTCTCTTTGTTTGAATTCTCTAATACACATGATTTCTATACCCATTTTATCTTTTATTTTGATGATTATATTGACGGTTCTATCTGTAAAACTTTATTTTCTACATATGGTTAATTGTAAGTTGAGGTTTATAAATTTATATATACAGTTTCATTTTACTAGTTATGGAAACAATAACTTTGTTTTATTTGGAGCATCAATATTTAGTTTCATTTTATATAGGATGCATTCTATATGTGTTGTTGATTATATGCTTCTTTTTATTATTGGGTTGGTAGTGTTCGGCATCTTATATTATCTTTTATAAGAATTTATTATTTGGTTTAATTCCATTCATTTATCTTTATTATATATCTAACATTTTGAAATTTGAGTTGACCATTAATTGATGTTTTTTATGAGAATCACCTATTCATGAGAATTGTAAATCCACTCACCAACAATGGCTTTGGCGAAATCATCAAAGAAGATGATACAATATTTGATCAAGACAAACCTAAAACTTTGATCTTTACCCACCATGATCTTGTTAAAAGGCTGAGAATGCGTATCGTGAGTACCAAGAAACACAAATTCTCAGGACAAACTTATATTATATGTCTCCATCATCGAAGGTCCACAAAAGAGCAAATATCATTCTTTAAAGTAAGATTGTGCTCATATGTCCATAGAGTGACAATGTACTTTTCCACATGTGAATTTATACACTATTGTGGAATGGAAAGACCTACTATTTCGATGGTCATAGTCCATCACAACTTATGGTGATACTCATAGTCTAAATAACACTATTATATCCCTCATTGATGGTGTATGAAGAGAGGTGTTATATTATTTCTTGAAAGAATATGTCCCCCATGGTGATGGCTCAAGAGAGCCAATATCATTTCTCAAAATGGATGATTATTAAACTATGTGTATAGTGAGAATATATATTCCCACAAGATTATTACGCTTGTGGAGAAAAAGACTCATAAATTTGGTCATGAGAAAGAATTTTCCCGAGAAAGAAAATCATGAGTTGATGTTGAACATTTCGATCACATAAAGGGTGATACAACCACTAACTTCATATTGATGATCATATCCACATGATACTATTTTAGCCCTCAAAGTGAATGTGCAAAATAATAACATATGTTGCATTATTTTTGAAAGTGAATGTAACGAGAGCGATCACTATTCCTATAAGGAACCTTTTCATGGGCTTAACAATAGTGGTTGTACAAAAATTATTGATCCCTCAATTAGTGATATTGATGATTGAGAAGTATCACTATTTATTATTTAAACTATGCACCATTCTCATGACATAAATGGGTATTTTTATGATGAGAATCGACATAATACATGATGATATAAATCTAATCGATATTGCATCACATATCGAGTAGTACAAAAGTTAATCTCAAGCTCTAGAAGAGTTTTTGTATTGTTCACTAATGAACAAGATTTTTATTTCAATAAATTGATGATCACAAGGGGGAACAATAATGTGGTTTATGACCATAAAATTATTGAATCAATAATGTCGTCCTCCAATTTGTACTACACATATGTTATTGTGATTGAGATGCATATAAATGTAAACTATTAGTTTACTCGTCTTGACAATTATAATTTGGCATAACCGGTTAGACCATCCGTGTTCTATCATAATACAAATTACGAACCTATACGGTCAATTTCTATGATTCCGTAATCGAAAGAGTAATTTTGAACATTATTGTGCACGAAGGTATCAACTTGGGTATCCTAAAGAAATGATTCCTAAGGTTATAGAGATTTAAGTAGTCCTTGTGACTCCCCTACTTCATGGGAACACGAACGACTTTCTGTTCTATCAACAAGATTTCGTTTTTAGGAAAACATCTTCACCTTTTCGTTACCCATTGCTGAGTGAAATTCCCAACAAAGCATAACTCATTTTTGCATTGCTTATTCTTAAATAGAGTTGATTGTTGGATACTCATCAACTAAAGTAAGATAATTTCTCTTACATATAGCAAAATAAGTGTAATTTTTGTGGATCCATACACCTAACATGTGGACCAATTGTTTTATTTGATGTATCAACTAGAGGATCACATGTGTAAATGCAAGCAAACTAGAATTTGCAAGATTACTAGCTCAACCATTTTGGTTTTGAGCATATTTTCATGATTATCTACTAACGAAAATGTGTCACTGAGAACAAATATTTTTCATTTTAATTGTTGTGAACATGTCATTTACATGAACAACACAAATTCGCATTACGTCAAGCGATTATTATGAATTCCTCCATTATATTTGGTTTTTGGGTTGAAACCACATATTTACCATCAATGCATATATTGATATATACATCTGAATTGCTCCACCATGATTTATTATGATAGGTTCTGAACGAAGATTGAGAAATTATTTTGATTACGAGTTCATTGATGGTAGAATATCACATCGTTGTCAGGTGAATTTGGTGACTCGTTAGAGGTCTATATTCAAACTTCCGAACATTAGGGGGAGAAACCAAAACTTGGCTAAGAGATTAGATATATCATTTCGATCCTCGCACTAATTTTTTTTATGAACTTGAAGTTCAAAAGTATAATTCATTATTAAATTTGAATTCATTAACTGCCAGACGCCTTTACTAACCCAAATAGAGTAAAGCTTTCATGTGCCAACTAGAAACGCTCCAATAAATATGATGCCGATATTGGACAATCTCTTATTATAAATGTGTCTACAAAATGCATGAAGCATGATAGACCATGCGGTTCTAGAGAAAAAAATTCTCAAAAGTGAAATGGAGCTATATATAGAGATGGTCAAATTGAGGTTAAAATTATTTTGGAAAACCACCAAGAATAATAAATAATGTGCTCATGAAGAGCCCGAGTTCCCAACAGATATGAAATAACGATATCTTAATTATCCATATCTTCGATGAAAAATACT
Source organism: Linum usitatissimum (assembly GCA_030674075.2). Classification (NCBI taxonomy): domain Eukaryota; kingdom Viridiplantae; phylum Streptophyta; class Magnoliopsida; order Malpighiales; family Linaceae; genus Linum; species Linum usitatissimum. The sequence goes on along the minus strand of JAUJYP020000285.1, from coordinate 7,483,677 downwards.
AGAACCGCAATGAAGTCAACGTTGACATAATTTTTTCTAGTGCAACGCTAAATATGATCGTTGAAAATGAGGATCATGAGCCAAAATGCATAAAAAGAAAGAAATCATTGACTAGAAAAATTTCAATTGAGGTAAAACTAAGTTTCCAAAAGAAATGAAAAGTTTTAAGACACTAAAATTTTTATATGAAGATGTCAAGCACACGAGACAAGTGTTTTTCTCATTATAAGTCTTGAAAGTTATGAGACATCTCAATTTGAAAGGTTTTGTACAACAAACTTAAAAGACTTTTATATTCTCATATGGTGTATGCAACTACTTTTCATTATTTGATTAGTCTAGCAATTTGTGAAGGGATTAAGTTTTGCCCCTAATATATGTCATTTCAACCTATATGCATGGTTTGCATAATACGAATACCCATGTGTATATGAAATTTCCTCGAGGATTTATTTCGCTATAAGAGAATAATTCACGTTGATGTGGATAATATTTAATTATATCCAATTGACGTCATATGGATTGAATGATTGAGAAATAAGTGGAATATTTAGCATATTATATTTCTCTATGCATATAGTTTGATTTCTTTTCTATTTCTAGATGAACTTTAAATGATAAAATATCATCTTTGTCATATTTTATGGTTTTGAAATTCTTTCACCAAAATTTTCTTAAATTCATTTTGTATTTAAAATGTGTTTCTTTTGTTTTGACATCATTGGATGTGATCATTCTTTGGTTACATAAATAGCATACACATTATTGAGACTTCTAAAGAGTTTCTCAAAACAATCAACTACTTGATTAGCTAGAGAGTTCGAGATGAAAGATGTGAAAGAACAAATCTTTCCACTACCTTGCCGATTGTGCATTTTTCTCGAACACGATTCTTGTATATCATCAATGATATACTAATAATATCCAAACAAGAAATTATATGAATATAACATGGCTATCAGTTCCTAGATGGTGGTAAGATCACTATATGTGACTCTATCTCAATTTTAATTGACCTTCATTCAGACACAAGAACTGCTCGATTTTTTAGTAGTCTTCTTGGTCATATTTGTATTGGTTGACCATACATTGGTCCTATGTGAAAATTATACCACATGGTATGTTGTAAAACCAACTTATAAACCTCCACCATCATTCAAATACATGATCTTATAGATCATGCATACATCGTTGAGTTAAGAAAATATTGTAACATAATGTGATGATTATGTACTCTTTTTCCTTCACTAAGTTTTTATCTCATAGGGTTTTTCTAGTAAGGTTCTGATGAAACATATTCTCATCTACTGGTCATCCAAGGGAGGTGTTAAGTAAATATTGGTTATGGATGACCATTGATCATATTATATGCATACATTATATGCACAAACTCTAATGAGTTGAAAGAATATTTTCACGAGTTTGAATAATCGTCAAACTACACTCAAGTGATAACTTGGTTGATTTATTCACCAAAGTTTTCTCTACATCAAATTTTGAGAAGCTTGTCCACAAATTTTGGAGTTTGACGATTTGAAGAATCTCAACCGATATCACCATCTGGGGGAGTCAATACGCACAACTGCACTCTTTTTCCCTTAATCATGATTTTCCCACTGGGTTTTCCCGGTAAGGATTTTAATGAGGCAATATCAAGAGCGTATTCGAAGAATGATGTATATCTTTAACTAATGAACATTCAAGGGGGAAGTGTTATGAATATATTAGTTATAGCATTTGAATGTCCATTGCAACTTCCATCATACATTAATCATGTGTATCAAATGTACCTCATTATTCTCATTGATTTGTATGAATCCTAGAATGTGTAGGTTATGATATCACTCACTAGCCTATAAATAGTACTTTCCATGTATATTTGAGATACATATGAATAAACACTATTCTCCTCCTTTTCTTTCGTATAGTCTTCTCGTTACTTAGTTTCATAACATAATCGGACTTAAGGCTATTTAATTACTTATATTGGATACGAGAGTAGGAATATAAATTATTCGATAGTACATGGCTATCCCGGACACGGAGAGTCATCACTGTAGAGATTATTCGATCGTAAAATCAGGAGATTAAAATTGATTAGTAAACGGTGTATTTGCATTTAATATTTAACTTAAATCCTGAACAATCCCCTAGAGCTTTTTAATATCGGATTTAATCATCATTTGATTTGTGTTTGTTCAATTCACTTATTATATTTTCATTAATCGACTGTTAGAAATTAAAAGCAATCAAAATCATTGGTTCGTGTTTGCATAGAAATTAATAGTACTTTACAAGAATCTTGGGAAACCTTGAAGATCGCAATCACAAGCTCTGCCGCATATGATGTTGTCATCATGGAGGATGTCAAGAGCGGAATTCTGAACGGGGAGATGAGGAGAAGATCTCAAGGTGCCTCTTCCCTATCATCACAATCAGATGTTCTAGGTGTGGATGGGAGAGGAAGGAGTGAGTTGAGAGACTCAAAAATGCGAGGAAAGAGCCAAGGGAAGTCCAACAAGCATGCAAACATCACTTGTCACAACTTCAAGCAAAAGGGACACATTCAGAGGTTTTTCCTAGAACTTAGGCAAAACAGAGGTGGTGACAATGACCGCGCAAATGCTGTTGAGGAGCTCATGCCTGTCTACTATGAAGATTTTGCCAACCTGTCAACCTAGGAGACCACTTGGGTAGTTGACAGCTATGCGTAACGTCCAGGTATGAATTTTTCTCATCTTATTCACTGGGCAACTACTGTAGTAAGGATGGGAAATGGAAACATATCCAACGTTGTCAGCAAAGGAGATGTTAGTCTGGAGACGATGGATGGTGCGAGGCTAATGTTGCGAGATGTTAGACATGTCCCGAACATGTGTCTGAATCTGATTTCTGTGGACAAGGTGGAATGGGAAGGTTATTGCCATACCTTCAACAAAGGTCATTGGAAAGTCACTAAAGGCACATTGGTGGTGGCAAGAAGCAAGAAGCAATCTAAATTATACGTGACGGAAGCGAAGATCTCCCTAGAAGCTGCAAACTCACGGAGATTGTCAACACCGTCGCGTTGTGGCACAAATGCGTTGGCCACATGAGCGAGAAGTCCATGGTAAATCTGGCAGGGAAGACGGATATACCTAGATTGGATCATGTCCACCCGGAGAGATGCATCGACTGTCTAGCAGGAAAGCAAAATTGAGTTGTGATCGCCCGAATAACTGTGAAGTTATTCCGACAACACAAGTGTCGTTTGTGTCCGAAGGTCCCTCTCGTTATGCCTCTACTCAAATTCGTCAACACGGTTTAGGCTAAAAGATTTGGTTTTTGATTCTAATTATTCTAATGAGTAAATTGAACTAAAAGACTTTAAGTTGATTCAAAGGAGAAAGCGAGTTCTTGGAAGAGACGAGTTATTAAGCTCAACCGCTAGAATGCATTCAAAATGAACGAATGTGGATTTGAATTGAAAGAAAAGAATCCTCCTAACACTCGTATGAATCCGCGACACGATCATGCACATGGATTTCCACTACTAGCCTCCTAACTAAGGTAGAAATCCCCTTAATCGGGATAGCTAGTAACGAACTCCAAGAAGTTCTACAAAGTGAAAGGGTATTTTCCCGGAATTAAAAGAACCCACAAGTAAGTGGAAATAGCGTTAACTTGATCCATCAACGCCTAAGCTACTGATAACTACACCCAACTTGGTCCATTGAGTGAAAACCAGAGCGCCCGCCAATTACTAGATGGCTTTCACTTAAAACCGGGAGCAACACAATAGGTAGAATTAGGTTATCGGTTTACCCCACCAATAACCCAATTCTATCCTCGATTGTCGAACTAGTTAATTTCTAAGTCTTTCACATGCAAAGGATTTCAAGAATTTGACCTAATTCTAGCCATAACAAGAATTAGGTTGAACACCCAAACAATCAAGACAAACTTTCATTCCAAATCAAACATCCACAAACGTTGTTCTTAAACATCCAAGACAGGTTTCATAGCTTAACTCCTACATCTCATCCAAGAATCTCTAAGAAATTAGCTACTCATGGTTCTAGAAGAAAGCAATTGGAAAGAAAACCTAACCATCTTCTTACAAAGAAATATTGGCTTGTTCTTCTTCCAATCAATGCTCTTGATCTTCTATCTTCAATCCTAGCTTCAATCCTTCAAGAGGGGCTCCTTTGGATCTTCAATTTGCCTTCTAATGGAGGTTTTGTGCTGGTTTTTGCAGGAAAAGCTCGGGAAAAATCATGGAAATCAAGTTTGGGGAAGAATGCTTTCTCTTTCCTCCAACTTCCCTTTTTATAGTAGCAGCCGGATTTGGAGGGTGCACGCCGTGCAGGGGTGCACGTCATACACCTTCCAAAGGTGTCCGTTCCGCGTACCAAAAGCAGGGGAACGGCGTGCAGTGGTGCACGTCGTGCTTCTTCAATTCTTCTTCATTGTGCGACGCAAAAAGGGAGGAACGGTGTGCAGTGATGGACGCCATGCATCTTCCAATCTTCATAATCCCGCGACGTCAAAAGTTAGGAACGGCGTGCAGAGGTGCACGCCGTGCCTTTGTTTTGAGGCCGTGCTTCTGAGTGCTTTTATGGACTGCACGGCGTGCAGTCCCTCTGCTGCGCCAATTCCAATCTCGACTTCCTTTCTCGAACTCCAATCGCTCTCCACACCACGCCCTTGCCTTCATGGTCAGATCACCTATCTCCATAGTACCTGTAGGTGACAAATACTACAAAGAAAACATCAAATGGACCGAAATGGTCCAAATGAACGGATCTATACACAATACGCCAAAACACGAAATCGTAGAGAAATGAAGTGTGAATCATGCTAATAACCACTCAAATGCATGTATAAAAAGGGTAGATAACTGCTACAAATTCTAGCCCTATCAAGTTGCTTTCAGAACTTTTCTACCGTCCAGAATGAAGAACGTGCTAGATCTGGTTAACTCAGATCTTTGTGAAGCAGAGTCCAAATCCTTTGGTGGCGCATGTTACTTTACGACTTTCATTAATGATCACTTGCGGAAGACATGGGTATATGTCTTGAAGATGAAAGATCAGGTATTGAACGTATTCAAACATTTTTTGGCATTTGTGGAGAGGGAGACTGGCAAGAAGCTAAAGTGTCAGCGTACATACAATGGTGGAGAGTACATTGAGCCATTTGATGCCTACTGTAAGGAGAAGGGAATTTGACATCACTTTACACCTCCCAAGACTCCGCAATTAAATGGTGTGGTGGAGCGGATGAACAAAACCTTGATGGAAAGAGACAGATCCTGACTCTCACACTCGAAGTTGCCGCACTCTTTCTGGGGAGAAGCACTACTAGCTGTAGTGCATGTATGGAACCTTTCACCTATCGTTGCACTTGATTTTGAAGTCCCGGAGAAGATTTGGCCAGGAAGAGACGTCTCGTATAAGCATTTTCTAGTGTTTGGTTGCAAGGCCTTTGTTCACATTCCAAGGGATGAGAGGTCGAAAACTGGATTTCAAAACACGACCGTGTGTTTTTATTGGATATGGTCAAGATGAATTTAGCTAAATATTCTTTGACTTTATCCATAAGAAGCACATCATGAGTCATGATGCTGTGTTTATGGGGAATGAGACCATTGAAGATATTCAGAAGGCTGGGAGAGATACTCCTAGCACTGATGCTAGCTTAACAACCTAGGAGCTAGAGCCTCCAACACCTGTTGTTGGAGAAATTCATCTGGAGGTAGCTAAACATGAAACCCCTTTGACGTTCAACCTGATAATCCTGATGATGATGATGGTTATCATGATCAACCGCCAGCTACCGAGGGTTCTCTGCCCCGAACGAGATCTGACATAGTCGTGCAACCCTCTACCAGATATTCGTCAAATGAATATGTTTTATTCACTGACGGGAGAGAACCAGATAGCTTCCAGGAAGCTATGAAGGATGAACACAAGAAGAAATGGATGAAGGAAATGGAGGATGAGATGATGTCTTTACACGACAACAACACATTTGAGCTGGTTAAGTTGTCAAAGGGAAAAAGAGCTTTGAAGAACAAGTGGGTGTTCAAGATCAAGCATGAAAAACACAACAGTAAACCACAGTTCAAAGCTCGACTCGTCTTCAAAGACTTCAGTCAAAGGAAGGGCATCGATTTTGAAGAGATATTTTCACCCCGTGGTGAAATTAACATCCATTCGTACAGTACTATGGCTAGCGGCAAGTCTCAACTTGGAGGTTGAGCATATGGACGTGAAGACCGCCTTCCTCCACGGAGATTTGGAGGAAGAGGTTTAATGGAGCAACCGGAAGGCTTCAAGCAGCAGGGAAAAGAGAATTTATTGTGAAAACTTAACAAAAGTTTATACGGCTTGAAGCGGGCGCCACGACAATGATACAAGAAGTTCGAGTCTGTTATGGGAGAGTAAGGGTACAAGAAGACCACTTTAGACTATTGCGTATTTGTGAAGAAGTTCGTCGATGATGATTTCATCATCCTGTTGCTCTACGTTGATGACATGCTGATTATTGGTCGAAACGTTTCCAGAATCAACAACATGAAGAAGGAGTTGAACAAGTCTTTGGCCATGAAAGATTTGGGGCCCACGAAGTAGATTCTTGGTTTGAAGATTGCATGACATAGAGTTGCCAAGAAGATCTGGTTGTCATTGGAGCAGTACGTTGAGAACGTACCCAACGATTCAGCATGGACGGTGCAAAAGCGATTAGTTGTCCTCTTGCTAATCACTTTCAACTTAGCACCAAACAGTGCCCGTCTACTGATGCATAGAAGACGGAGATGGAAATAATTACATATGCTTCAACAGGGGGAAGTCTGATGTACGCTATGGTGTGTACACGGCCGGATATTGCTCACACAGTCAGAGTTGTTAGTCAATTTCTTTCCAACCTGCGAAAGGAACACTAGGCAGCTGTGAAGTGGATTCTCATATACCTTCGAGATAGCTCCAAACTGTGTCTATGTTTTGGAGATTCTAATATTGTACTTGTTAGCTACACAGTTGCGGACATGGAAGGTGACGTTGATACATAGAGGTCCACTTTTGGATACCTGATTACATTTTTAGGGAGAGTTGTTTCTTGGCAATAAAGGCTACAAAAATGTGAAGCTCTTTCCACTACAAAAGCAGAGTTCATTGCCGCAACAGAAGCTAGCAAGGAGCTATTGTGGATGAAGAAGTTCTTAACCAAACTTGGCTTCCAATAGGAACGACCACAGTTGTTTTGTGGCAGTCAGAGTACCATACACCTTGCAAAGAATTCGAATTTTCATTCTAGGTCCAAACATACCGATGCTCGATATCATTGGATTCGGGAAGTGGCGGAGTCCAACAACTACAACTTGAGAAGATCCATAGTAATGAGAATGGATCAGACATGTGTACGAAAATTCTTCGAGGAGAGAAGTTTAAATTTTATCGATCAGCAGCAGGAATGACGAAGCGTCGGAATTAGTCGGGAGGGGGAGAATTATTGGTCCTAGCAATTGATTAATAAAAAAAATATAATAATCACCGTCAAATTAATTCCATCGAAATTGGTTGCTCTTCTTAAATTGCATTTCCCAACTGTCCTCTTTAATTTGTTCCACCTCCCAATTATGTATAAAATGAAGGCAGTAGCCTTCATTTGCATCATCTCATCATATTTTATGCATCCCTTTTTTTCTCTATACACGTTTCTCACTTGGTGTAGTGTTGTTGAATTTCTTTAATTTAGAAATTGAGATAAGTTATTTGGGTAGATAGGTGAGCGATAGAAAGTCTCGGTAAATGTTTATCGTGGTAAGAATACTTTCTTGTGAGCGAAAAATAGTGAGATAGTTGTTTCGAGATTGGGAAACACTTGAGAGGCTATTTTTGGATCGGGTTGGATCGCCTTGTAGCTACCTTGTTTTAGTGAAGAAGTGCTCGTAGTTGTCTTGTTGCCGTAAATGTACTCTCCACAATGGAGGGGAATTACGTAAATTCCTATGTTACTTACTTACCGTTTGTGCTTAGCCATTTTGAGAATACTCGTTGTATATTGCATTATTAATATTATTACAGTAAATTGATCTAAGGAGGTTGGCTTAATTATCGTCATTATCGTATTATGATGGTAATCATCCATCTATAGTGATTTTAAGTGTGGCAGACTACCGCCGCTTCCAACCTACCTAAAAAATATTTATGATGTGTTATTTATTAGTAAAATATATTTATTCTATTTTTGTGTGAGCATATACTCTGTTGTTTCATTCACGCCAGATTGCCCACATGTATGCGCACCATTTCGCACACTCATCATTATTGAGATCTTTCCATAATTCCCACATCCATTCATGTATTTCATTATGATGGTCTGCAGCCTTTAGAATCTTCGGTGGGAGACCTGTTTCCTGCCATAGATTCCGCACCTAGTTACAGTCGATGAACAGATGCCAGTTTGTCTCGTAGCTGCAATCACATATTCCGCAAGACCCCATCACCTTTTCTCCTGAGTCTACCTCTGGTAGGTAAGACGCCGCATGCAACACGCCATACCAGATGAATCATCTTTGCCAGAGCTTTAGTGTTCCAAAGAGATCGCCATTCGCCCGGCTGGTAGTACATCGTACGATCAATTTCGCTTTCCATATATATAATCTGTAAGCTGATCGAACTGTATAACTTCTTGTCTTACCGTCATGACATAGTCTTCTATCCAATCCTGCAGCCATGAAGATCGGTATCGTGAGGATCCGTTCCATATCTCCTTGAGTGAATATTTGACTTATTACTGCCATATTCCACTCATGTAGCTCCCAATCGATAATTTCATTGATTGAGATCTGTTTATTTGATGGTTTTTATTAGTCTTTAATTGTAAGTTTAAGTTAATTAAGAGAGAATCTATATCCTATTTTTTTATATTATTAATTCACTTTCCCCTCTCCTAAATTGGTTATTGCTAGATTTCTTTTTGATTTTTGATTGGGATTAATCTTCTTTTCTCTTTTTAATACAAGTTTTAGGAAATTATTATTATTTTGTTAATTATTTTTTATTTATAATTATTTATTTTAGGGACTCCATGTCTGATTAGTTCACGTTTCTTTTTTTAGTAAAAACTTCTTTGAATTTTGAAGAAGAAGAAAGTTTCTCAGTACTCGTCGGACTCTCAATAGGTTCAATTTGTTCCTATTCTATTTGGTCGGCAGAAGTTGTACTTATAATTATCATTACATGAATTAATTTAGTTTTAAAAAAATTATCCATTTGTTTTTTATTGTTTTGTTCTGATTGTACTAGAATTACTAGTCAGAAACATATTGTTTAACTAAGGGTTGTTATTTATTGTACTAGAATTAATTGTAACTTTATCTACATATTGTTTAACTAAGGGTTGTTATTTATTGTACTAGAATTAATTGTAACTTTATCTTGTTTTATTTATACTTTATGATTATTTGGATTAAGTATTTAAAAGTGGTATTTTGGCTCAAATACCACATTATATGGCATTTGGATCAAAATATCACATTTGGCATCCGAAATAAAAAAATATGATATTTTGACATGAGATATTTAAAATAATGGATTTTACCGTATTTGAAATACTTGGATGGTGGGTGATATTTGAATTACTAGGTTTCATAACACTACATTATTTTTTTAACCCCAAACTAACCCTTGATTTGTTCTTTCTTTTTCACAACTAGACTCGGCAATGAGGGTTTCAGACGGGGTACATATACTAATCTCCATAATTATTCATAAAATTCATCTCTATTCATGCCCCCATCCGAATATCAAAATTCATACCCATCCTCAAACTCATGGATTTTGAATACTCGTGAGTTTCGAATACACGTGAGTATCCCCATCCTCGTATAACTTATTAATTAAAAATTTAAATATAAGACCCACATAGTCCAAATTCAAAAAACTTTAAGACATAAATCATCATTTTACTGTAAGACATAACCAACTAATCTCACAAACACAGTCATTGTACTCATTAGGTATTGAGCTTTATAAGGGTAATATAGTAATAGACCTTTTTATTCATCAAATACCATATGTGAATTAACACGTTGTTTTAAATTAGCCAAATAAGATAATTTTCATATTACAAATCTTTTGTACCACACAAATACAACATTTTCAAATAACCTATTATTTTGGTCCAAAATACCTCATTTAAATGACCTGTTAGTATTTAGGAACATAGACTTTTATTTTTCTTTTCAAATGGGTGTTTTTGGGTTTTGGAGAGAGAAAATAGGAAATGTTTGTGGGATATTGCCACGATTTCTAGGATAAATTTTCCAATAATTTTAAAATTCCTCAAAATAGTTAGATTGGGTAGTTGAGCTCAACTAACAAATATTGGATCACAACCATTAGTGTTCATGCTATTAAAATGTAATGATTATTTTTTTCTTGAAGGGATGATATTCGAATTTGTCATTTCTCAAAAACATTCAATACGAGCGTATATAGTGTCCATCAGAGGTACAGACTTCACAAACAGAGTTGTATGGGTCGCGGGTTTCCGCAAATGCGTTAACCTCGGTCCTTGCTCACCAGTATATGGACATCGACAAAGAAACAAAGTCACAAAGAAACATCAGCAAAACAACACACAAAAACGACTTACTACTAAAATAAAACATAAAATGGACACTACATGGTCCTTATTGGAAACACCACAAGGCTAATGTCTTGGCTATCCGCCTGATCCGCTTAGTTGAGCGGTTCTGAACCAGTTGTCGTAGGCTGACCGACTGGTCTCAAGCCAAACTTTTTGGGCGACTTGTGCGATTCCCCCCTGAGGTTTCTTCAATGGCACGGATCACAATAGCGCTGTGTGGGTCGAATCATGGCCATGGTGTTGAGAGCGGACGTGATGAAGTGTGGCGGAATCATCATAACGACGATTTCGACAATGGCGGCTAGGGTTTACGGATGGGGACTCTTCGAGAGAGTGAAACTTTCGCTCAGAGAGAAAGCAACTAAGCACTGTAGTAAGGATCTAAGTTAAAATCGAAAAACGAAAAAAATCGAAGAAATGACATCAAATATGATGGCTAGGATTTGGCTACTTTCATTAAAAGCTTTTCTCAAGTTTTTATTATTTAATTTTAAAATCTAATAGCTATTAATAATATACTAACCAATAAGATATATAGAAAGTATTCTAATGATATTAGATACCTCAAATCCACCCGGACTCCAGCAGACACATAATTGAAATAATTAGTGGGTTATGGGAGTATGATAGGTGGGTAATGGGCTTTAAAAGAAGCTTAGTTACTGGGCTTTAATGTAGGCCTTTATTTGGATCAGTGGGTTATTTTTTTCTTTAACTATCATTCTGTTGCCTACTTAAACTCAAAACCCTAGCCGCTCTCCTTCGTTTTCCCTGCTGCAGCAAAATGTCTAAGCGAGGTACTCACTACACACTCAATTTTTCCTCGGTGATTTGTATTCCAATGCAACTGTACTTACTGGAATGAATTTATCTATGGAGTCTAACAAAATCTGATTTGATTTGTGCACAGGACGCGGAGGTTCTGCGGGAAACAAGTTCAGGATGTCGCTGGGTCTCCCAGTGGCAGCCACTGTGAACTGCGCTGACAACACAGGTGCTAAGAACCTGTACATCATCTCCGTCAAGGGGATCAAAGGTCGCTTGAACAGGCTGCCGTCTGCTTGCGTTGGTGACATGGTTATGGCCACTGTCAAGAAAGGAAAGCCTGATCTGAGGAAGAAGGTTATGCCTGCCGTCATCGTCAGGCAGCGCAAGCCATGGCGCCGAAAGGATGGAGTCTTCATGTACTTCGAGGGTAAGTCCTCTGTTTGAGTTCACAAAATGGCCATGAATGACGATCAACGTCCCCAATTCCACTCCCATCTTTCATAAATAATTTTCGTTAATGCACATGCACTGCTGTATCGTAATGTTTCTTTCACTTGTTTTATACAATCTGTTAGTTGTTACTCTGGTCTTGATTTCAGAGACATGTAACCTCACATCAGAGTGGTAGAAATAATATTAGGAAGGCATATGCCTTAGTTCAGGATTCACTAGGGTTTGCATTGGATCAACTGATGTTTCCATTTTCACTGGCTGTTAAATATCATTCTTTGTGAGAGAACTGTCGACAATTATATGGAGTCAGGGTCTGTTTGACTGTTTCTGTATAATTATGCTTTTTTGCATCTCAATTCTATATGGTTCATTTGTTTTTGTGAATGTATTAGACCAAGGATCCTTTTTTTCATTTGCTGGTGTCATGATAATCTTTGCTGATCGATATCGTTCAACGCAGATAATGCTGGAGTCATTGTCAATCCTAAGGGAGAAATGAAAGGTAAAGTGACTAGCATGATTCAATATTTGCAGTTGGTTGTTTTCCCCATATGATGATCCTTTTTGGGTTTTCTTAATCTTTGTTTGTTTCCATTCACCAACTGCGTTTCCTCATTGCAGGTTCTGCTATCACTGGTCCAATCGGGAAGGAGTGTGCTGATCTATGGCCGAGGATTGCCAGTGCAGCCAATGCTATAGTTTGACGGTTTCTTATGCTGTTTTGGTCTGTGTTCAAACTAAGTATCATTCTGGTTGTTAGAGAGGTTCAGTTGGTTGGTTTGCGTGTGTTTGACTAGAACAGTACAATGTTGGTTGAGATTTCAGATTTCCATCTGTCTTTTGATCCCCATTCCGCAGCTCGGTTTCTTTTATTATCTTAAGCTGGGATTAAGTTTGATCGTAATTAACCTTGCTTCGAAAAGATGCATGATCGCTCCATCGCTTTGGTGACTCAGCCGTCAACAATAATAACGTGGCTGCTGTTTCTTCTACTCTCACTGCAGTTGCGAAACAGCAGCTGTGATAATCTTTTGTCGATCGATGGAGCCCAAAACATGTCTAATGAACTGTGGAACAATTTCCTTTTCTTCGCCTGGGTTGATGTGGTTTGGTCTTGCAGTTTGAACTGTGGATCCTGCAAACGGCTTGGTATGACTGCAGCTTTAACTGAAGATGGTACAGATGGTTCATGGTTCGATATATGTCCCTTTTATTTAACTAAGATAACACGACAGTCATGAATAATGTAAATATATATACTCACATTGGTTGTAGGTGCCTGGGTTTGGTGAATTGATTGCGAGTCCAGACATGTCTTCTTGTTATGTACTGGTTTATAGCACAATCTAGGATTTATTAGTGCCCTTCCTACTCTACCATTAACCCCCCTTGTGTCACTTCTTCCGGTCCCTTCTTTCGTTTAGTGGAGCGTCGTCCTGTTTCGATTACCGGTTGGCTTCCATGATTCATGCCCAACCATTGCACTAATGTGGAACCTGTAAAACATGCTACATGTTAACCAATATTAACAATAATTCATTCAGATGAGTCTAGTTACGTGCAAGGAAGCACACTAAATAGTCTTACTGCTGGTTCGTTTGTCTCTCATTATTGGAGCATTCTTCTAGTTCGGACTTCGGAGAAGTGTAGTAGAACATTGACAGAAGAAAATAAAGATTTCCGCAGAAGTTTAAGCTGACAGGTTTAACAACAAACTGACAGATTACTAATAGAAAACGATTTACTTCGTTTCCACCGGTCAGGTTTAACAACACTTACACCCTTTGCAGTAAGATAAAGTTTAATGGTGAATGTGACGAGTTTTATAAATTTAGGTTTGGCCTTTGCCTCTTTTAGCATGTCCAACTTTTGTGCCAGATCCGAATAGAGGAAACAAGTTGACAGATAATGCAGCAGTTATGCCAAAATATTTATACTATACTATACTATACTATACTATACTTACCCATCAGACACCCTTGCCACTATACTACCATGTGACACTAATTCAATTATCTGCCCATATTCCCATGTGCCTCATCAAATCCTCAACTGCTATTTTATCACTTCCCTACCCACTCCACCATTCTTCCTTGTATATACAGCCCCAGCTTGCAGCCCGATCAGATCTTATTGGAGTTTGAAGAGTACAATGGCAGGCCTCACTACTCTGCTGCTATGTTTCTGTGGTGTGTTTGTCAGTGTTGCAGCGGTAGACTGGAACATTCTGCACCACAGGAAGCAATCATCCAGAAAGGAATTGGGCATCAGCTTGGACAACTACTGCGAGAGCTGGAGGATGAACGTTGAGCTTCACAACATCCGGGATTTCCAAGTTGTCCCCGAGGAGTGCATCTCCTACATTGGTAACTACGTTACGTCAACCCAGTACCAGATCGATATGCAGTTGACCATCGAGGAGTGTGTCGTCCACATCAGCACCAGCTGCAACTTTTGGAAAAATGGCAAAGATGCGTGGCTGTTTGACATTGACGACACCCTCCTGTCCACCGTCCCCTACTTCAAGCAGCACCAATTCGGGTAAAGTTCCAAACTTTGGTTACTGGGATATGCGCTTTTACTCGGTTTTAACCTTTTTCAAACTCTCGAAAGGGGAGAGATGTTCAACCTGACCGCATTCGAGGAATGGGCGGAGCAACGGAAGGCACCAGCAGTGGAACACACGATGAAGTTGTTCAAGGAGCTGAAATCATCGGGAGTACATATCTTCTTGGTCTCCAGCAGGAGGGAGCACCTCAGATCAGCCACAACTGACAACCTTGTTAATGTTGGGTACCATGGTTGGAAAGGCCTCATACTAAGGGGAGCAGATGATGAAGAGATTGGAGTGGTAGATTACAAAGCTAAAGCGAGGCAGCAATTGATCAATGAAGGGTACAAGCTCTGGGGGATTGTTGCAGACCAATACAGCAGCTTTGCGGGATATCCACGTGCTGGACGGACATTCAAGCTTCCAAATCCTTTGTATTATGTTTCTTAATCCAGCTCTGTTGTACTTGTTACCTGCATGAAAATCCCTTAATTCTATAATTGGCTTCATTGGGAAGTCATCATTTGGATTTTTCCTTGTTCGTGCTAATAAGTTGTACACAATGGGAAAAGAGCAAATTGGTTTTAGCAACACGAAATTGCCAACATACATAATCCAGAAAGATGAAATACATACAGACATGGAAGTTGATGACATTTACTGCTTCTTTCTGTGAAGACTAATCTAAACTACATCTCTGATTCCTCAGAGCTTTTATTACAGACTACAGGGAGACACCATGCATGCTTCATACACAAAAAGAACTTGGGAGAAGTAACAGACTCGCTGATCAGCTCATCTTTAAGTCGGCACCCATGTTCATCTTAGCACAATACTCGAACAAGCTACCATCAAAGCAGCGCCTTATAGCTTCTTTAGACAGGTACCCTTCTTCATCCCTTGCAAGGATGTACAGAATCCCCCACTCCACTTTACTTGCAATCCTGGTCATTCACAAGAAAAAAGGTAAAAGCTTGGATACAGAAGCAATTTCAGTGGGAAATTGGAAATGCAGATTGTAATTGATGAGAAGAAATACCATCCAAAGAAGTCAAGGGTAACTCTGTTGCCTTCAGTCATGTCCCAAAGCTCCCCAAAGGAAAGCCTGTCAGGCTGTGTCCTGGCGTACTTGCTGAAGATATTCTCGAAGTGCACTGGCAGGTACCTTAACAGAAACACGGGACAACAGATTTCGACTCAAGCACTACCAAGTTGTTCATCCAAGGATGGGATGGTTTCATATAAGAATTACCTTCCTTCAGTGTCGTAGGTGCCGGAGTCGCTACCATGTTTGGCCTTGTGAATGTTGTAAATGTAGATTGGGAACAATGGAGAAGGAAGCCATGACTGTGCATGAGAGAATCCAAAGTCAAGGTCAGCCATCCGCATTTAAAAAGTTAGATAGATTAGTAATATCCATAATTAATTGTATAGGTAGTAAGTGAAAAAACAAGTACTGACAGGGAGAGTGGGATAGCTCATGACAGCATTGATGACGACAGCCAGAAAGAGTGAGAAAATAGGGTTGAAACCGATCTGGCGGCATCCTGCACATTCATTATAATTTCTATGCTTTTATTTTATTTTGTTCTTGGAAAAGAAAGAAAGAAAGAAATGTAGTGGTTGATTGGTATTACCGGAGTAAGTTTCCCAAGGGTAGACGATGCCGTTGTCATCTTGATCAAAGAAGGCGACATGCTGCTGAAGGACACTCAACCCATTGTGCCTGCGTGCTGGTGTCCCATATGGATGCTCTGCATCTGGTGCTTCCAATGCTCTCGCCATATCTGCCCACATACATTATTTTATCTTTGTTTCTTATTTGAAACTAAATCAACAACTAATTGTTTTAATTTCATTTATATACATTGAATTGAAATATCAACACACAGAATCAAATCCAGAACAAGAACCGAGAGGCAGAACTGAAAGATATGAAACAAATCATACAGGGCTTGGGCAAGCGATCTTCGAGGTCATCGCGGACGTGGCGGTCGAAGGTAACGGGAGCAAGCGGCGCCTCTGTAGACATTCCGTCCCTCCTCTCCAACTCCCGAGCCATTAGTTAATTTCCGATCCTGTGATTGTTCAGAGGGTTGGTTGTGATTCTTGTCGCAAAAATTGCTATTCTTCTTCTTCTTCTTCTTCTTCTTCTTCTTTTGTTTCTCTCTTCTATAAAAGAGTGAATGAACGGAGGAGAAGACTGAAGGGGTTTCGGTGCATGCAACAAAAGCAAGCAGGTAGCTAGGTGCGTGGCGGGCATGCAGAGAAGTGAGGGGGGTTTGGTTTTGTGGCATTCTGTCAGCTTGCGTACGTGTCCTTTTCAATTCACCCCATTATATATTCTTCAAAACCATGCACCGACGTGCTCCGTTTATAACCCGCCAGTACTTGGCGGAGATGCCGGTCGGACCTCTTGATGTTCATTCAACACCCTTGCTTCTACTAAGGGCTTGTTTGTTTGGTAGCATATATAAATGCCAGGATGTTCCAATTTTTTACCATCCATGGAAAGTATTGGACATTAAATTACTTTATAAGCTAGAAATTAGAGAAATATTTATATTTTGGGTGAATTATTGTGTCAAACTTTTAATGATGAGTGGGACCTTACAAATATTTGTATAATGATAGAATTAAAAATTGAAATATGTACTAAGTCGGTTTTAAATAAAAAAATTTATGAATAATTTTTTTAAACGCAATACTAAGTTAATATATATATATATATATATATATATATTTGTTTTTATAATAAAAACATGTTGTCCTTAAATATTGAATGTGTCGTAGTTAATTTTTTTTTCTTCTACCTAAGTAATAGTTAATCTGAGCACTAAGTTGAAACTATGATTAATATATTTCGAGTACTGGGTCGAAACAACATAACACTAAGTCAGATCTAAAATTATTCTGAACCGAATTCAAAATAATTGTAAATATATGCCTGAATTTACTACTTTACACCAAAATTAGCCTACGCCGCGACTCCCGACTCCAACAATCCTACTATGGACCGTAAACCGTCGATCAATCATCGAGTAAAATGCGGCCCATGCCACTGTAGTCTTAAGTTACTGCACCACATGCCATTATACTTAAGATTTTGCACCGGATGTCATTATAGTAGTGTTTTACATGAACTTACCTATTATTATATTTATTTTAAGATCTAGCAGGTCACCAAGTTAAAATGACGTAAACTAGTAAATCCGAAAAAGTAAAAAAAAAAAACTGAAAATGGTGAATTCAAAATTATTGTGTTTGCAGTTTCAGATCTGAAATTACTCTGAACCAAATTCAAAATAATGGTAAATATATGCTTGAATTTACTACTCTACACCAAAATTAGCCTAAGCCACGACTCCCGACTCCGACAATCCTACTCTGGATCGTAAACAATCTATCAGTCATTGAGTAAAATGCTGCCCATGCCACTATAGTCTTAAGTTACTGCACAAGATGTCATTATACTTAAGATTCGACACCAGATGCCATTATAGTAGTGTTTTACATGCGCTTACATATATTTTGTGTATTTTAAGATCTAGCAGGTCACCAAGTTAAAATGAAATAAACTAGTAGATCCGAAAAAGTAAAAAAAAAAACTAAAAATGTTGAATTCCCATTTTCTTCTCCCCATTCATCGCGGTACGTACTATTCACCGCCCTACATTTTTTAAAGAATCTATGACACCTTGATTTTGGGTCGACTTTTGGTTCGCATGTTAAGGTAGAAACGACGGAGTTTTGATCTGTTAGATGGACCATCACGGGCGTGATTAGCTAGCAGTCAGTCACGGGCGTGATAATCAGTGTGTCACGGGCGTAGTGACCAGACAGCCACGTGCGTGGTGGACTTATTATATAAGTCAGAATCGTGATCAGTAACTCATAAAATCGGAGAAGAATACAGAGACTTGGCGATGACCCTCTCCAGGTGGAGAAGATCAATCACGAAGAATAATCAGAGTCGATCTTTCTAGGATTAGAGGTAGAAGATTAGAGAGGTTTGGAGATCCTTGGGAAGGTAATCAATCCTCCTTTTCTCCCTTAATCTAATAGTTTGAAACTCACGTAAGGAAAACCTGACTGCCAGGGTTTGGAGATTCAATTCTCGATTGGTTTCTTCGGACGTAACAGGATAGGAGGAACAAACTTCGGACAGGTTGCAACGTAACAGGCTCTTTCAAGAAGCTTATCTTAGGTAGGAGTTAAGATTACTTTTCTACTTTATGCGAAGAATTGTAATTAGTTGCTAGGAATCCTTGCTTGGGTTTTCAAGACTGTACAATAGTGTGCGATTTACTGTACACGTGGTTGTGATTTGCAGTTGAGTATATCATGCTCTGCAGTAGCGAGTGATCTACTGCACGGACAGTTGTTCTTTTCGAGCATAAACTCACAACGACGAACTGTGCGTGTGATTCATAATTCATGTTTAGGATAAGAATAAGAACTAGTTAGTTAGTTCACGTTATACATTGGTCGCCCACCCTTTGGATTTCACAATCCCCATGATTCATTCAGGTTCAGAGAGGAAGTGATGAGTTAACCTTCAGTGTTGCTGTCACAATTTTTTAAGGTGTTTCATGAGGCTGTCCGCTCATAGCTAGGGGTGACTGACGTTAGGATGATGCTTATAGGAAACCACATGGTCACATTATTAGTTTTGATGTTTAGATAGATTTTTTATTCTATCCTCAGTACAGGCACAATAAATTCTCAGTACGGGCACAGTAAAGTCCAGTACTGGTGCACTAAAATATTGGTTCAATTATAGTTCTACGCAAGATTAGTCTAGCCACTCAATGCTTATCACAAACCGCATTAGATATTGTTTTCCTTGAACTATATGTGTGTTCAGTCACAGATACTGAAGATGAAGGTGGGGAGAGAGCTGGTCGGAGTTTCGATATCACATGATATCCGTTTTTCGATGTATTTTCAGAATTGGGGTTGCATCTCCACCTATCTTGATTTCAGCATGCATTCTTGTCTGTCAGTAATAAAAGGGTTTAAATAAATAGTTTCATGTTTAGTTTTAATGCTTGGATTTAATTCTTGATAGTAGATTTGAGTTGAGTCCTGATTCAGGCTGAGACTCGAGTAGAGTCTTTCGGTTGAATTAGTGGTTTGTCCGAGACTCCTAGGGTGGGGTTTCACAGAATCACCCTAACTATTATAAATTTCGTAATTGCCCCCACAAAACACACAAACCTTAAATTTTGTTCTCGTTTTCTGCCGAATTTCTAACATAACTCCGATGAGCTCCCGACGATCATCCGTTAATCTCAATTTTCATCACTAATCAATTTCAAGCAGGCAAAAAGTAACTACTTACCTATACCATGATTGGATGGAGAATACTTGATGGAGAGTGTTTAATTAAATGTCGTTGTTGTGTATAGTGTGAGCAAAAGGTGATAACTTACCTCCGCCGTGAATGGATTCAAATTATTTTGATGGAAAGGTTATTAAGTTCAAACTTTCATGATGAATTCAAACTACTTACATGTGTCATGAATTGAATTATTTATAACTTAAATTTTTTCTGAGCCGAACGCTAGCGGCTGTAGGTCCCCTAAATTAGTGGATCTGAAAAAAATAAAAAAACTTACAATAATATAACGTCATTTTTACTTAGTGACCTGCTAGATCTTTAGAACCTATAATAATAGATAAACGTATCTAAAATACTATTATAATGACATCAAATGTAAAATATTAAATATAATAATATCAAATGCAATTACATAAAATTATAGTGACATGAACCGTATTTTACTTCAACTAGCAAACCCTACTTTGGTGAGATGGGCTGAAAGTTGGATTCATTTTAAATCATATGGCATTGGGCCGTTAATCTGCAAACATAAATCGATGGTCCCATAAACGAAAACCTATTTCCCCTTCAACAAAATCTCTGCAATCGCAATTCCTCATACTTCTTTTCGGACATTATCTCCAAACAAAACCCCATCGGTTTTGGCAGATTTACTCGGCGGGCGAGACCGAAAGAAAACCATGGCGACCAATGAAACTGCAGCGACCGAAGTAAGCGACGCATCGCTGGTTACGTCAGCCGACTCAACGGCGGAGACGTCCCCTCAGTCTCACAAGCTCCACCGAAAGTGGACCTTCTGGTTCGACAACCAATCCAAACCCAAACAGGGCGCTGCTTGGGGCACCTCTCTTCGTAGTGTCTATACCTTCGACACCGTCGAGGAATTCTGGTGGTAAGCTTCACGTCCTTCCCCCTGTCAGCTACGCTTATGATGGAATATAGCTAGATATGCTTATGTTTATATTGTCAGGTTCTTGGGGGGGTTAGATCTATGTTCCTGGATCTGCGTGCTCTTTGATTTTGAGATTGTGTTTGATTTTTTATTATAATGGATGTCGAAGGGCTAATTTGGGTGATTGTGATTTTCTATAGCTGAGTTTAGTCAAATTTCCTCGTGGGTTCCAGTAGGGATTGCCGAATTTCGTTTGGTCGTTTGTTGGTTGGCATTCATGGATGATCGTTTAATTTGGATTATCTGTGTTTGCAGTTTGTATGAACAGGTATTTAAGCCTAGCAAGCTACCTGGACAAGCTGAATTCCACCTGTTTAGGGCTGGGGTTGAACCCAAGTGGGAAGATCCAGAGTGTGCTAATGGGGGAAAGTGGAGTGTTACCTGTAGTAAAAACACCACCTTGGATAAGATGTGGCTCGAAACTGTAAGAATATACTCTGGGTTCCCCTCACTTTTGCTTGCTGTTAGGATCCTTCCCTGTTAGGTCACTGCTGTAAGTGTGTTATTATCATTATATATTGCCAACTGATTCGGTTTTGATGGGTTCAGCTGATGGCTTTGATTGGAGAGCAATTTGATGAATCTGAGGAGATATGTGGCGTGGTTGCCAGTGTGCGTACAAGGCAAGATAAACTTGCTCTCTGGACCAAGACGGCTGCTAATGAAGCTGTCCAGGTAGTTAACCCTTTATGCTTCTGTGGGACTTGACTTTGATATTAGCAGGACTATTATCATCTGATTAGGTCTAGGAGAATTTGACAGTTCTGATGCTTGTGGTATGAAGTGCTACTTGCATTCAAATAGTTTCTGGTAGTCTTCCCCGAGTCACTTCATTGATCATCCATTTTGTTTCATCCATCCGAATGAATGCTCAAACAGTGCAGATGAAGTTGATTTATGTTCGGATAGATCAATGTTTAGAATGTCATGTTAGCAGAGGGATATGGTGTTAGTGGTTAAAAAGGCAGCTAGCTAGAAGACTAAGAGCAAGACTGATGAGGGTACTTGAAAGATTTCCTGTTGTCGCGGGAATCCAACTTTTGCTTGGTGCTGGTTGAGTAAATTCTCTCCAAAAACCAGCATCTGCCAACAATGCATTAGGGAAAGTTTAAAAATGATAGGATTAAGTTCAAATGTGTTGGGGGTAAACAAAGAGCTTTAATTTGTTGGTTCTATGGTTCCTTTTCAGCTATGTGAACTCCATATTTAGTCATCCTTCGTCCAGTTACTCTAGTACTATGAAACTGGTATGTTCATCATGCACAAGGTCAATTTATGAAATTCCTCTGCTCTGCAGATGGGCATTGGAAGAAAGTGGAAAGATATCATCGATGTCTCCGACAAACTCACCTACAATGTCCATGTAATGCATTCGTCTTCGACTTTTCCCTAGCTAGGCAGCCAATCAATCCTCTTGCTAAATAGTGCATCTTTGGTATTTGCAGGATGATTCTCGCAGGGAAAGAACTGTGAAGAGCCGATACAGCGTATGAGCAAAGAATTGCTCCTTAAATCCGCACTTGATTGTGTTTCTGCTTTTTTGGCAGCAGGAAAGTTACCTGTAATATCACCTTGAGATATTGTATTGAAGGTCTTGCTAGTCCATAGTTTTTTAGAAATCTGTACCATTTTCAGCACCGGAGAGTGGCTATTGTGCCTAGTAGGCTAAGTTACCACAAACATATTGCTTTTCTTAATCCAATTTGGCACCATAATACCTCATGATCTCTTCACTCCGTCCGGAGATTATCTATGTTTGTTGAAACAGTGTCTTAAAAGCTTCATCTTTTCTCTTGTCAGCGCTGTAACTTTTCACAAGGACTACGGCTAGATCTATATATGATGTTCTGATGTTGTCAAAGCACAACTATTACAGACAGATTGAAGAATGAGAGTAACAGTTGTACATGATACAGGAATTACTACAAGTCGTGATGATTCTGAATGAAAATATCCCATTCACAAAGTTGACAATACTACAGACCATCAAACTCTTTCTGTTGAATCATCTAATCAAGCAAGGAATCCAAGTTTCTCTCCATTCTTCTTGGCCAGCCTGATCAGCCCTTGCCTTTGCTTTGCATCTGCTCCTATTGACTTGCAGAACTCAGTAATCACCTGCAACAACACATATCAACATATGAACAAACAGGCAAATCAGAACTCAAAATCAGAAGTTATTATTTTTATTTTTTTGCTTCACATGCAGGAGGCCGTTTCTCGGCCACACACAAGTGAGAAACCCTTATCCTAGTAAAAATACCTGGGAGTGCAAGGCGATAGCTTTGCCACGAAGCTGATTGAACCTCTTCTTGCCAATAAGATTGCGAGCAACAACAACTGCAGGAGCAAAGAGACCCTTGCCTTCATTAACGTTCTTCATCATGGGTGGTAGCATCTTGGCTCTCCTCACAATTCTGACTTGTTGGGGTGGATGGGACCGATAATCTTCTCCACCCATACAAGTGCCCCATCCCCCGATGAATGAAGAAGACCTTAAACCTCCTTTCAACCCAGTTGCAGAAATGGAAGCAACAGCCATTTCAGCAGAGAGAGAGAAAAAAAAGAAGAAATTTCCTGTTATCAGAGCAGAACTCCCTTCTTTGTGAGGTGGGTTTTTTCTTTTATTTTGTTTGGCTTGTAGAAAATCTGGGAGCTTTATGGGTTTTTTTCTTTGAAGCTTTGATATAAGAGTGGGCGAGAGGAGGAGTTAGAAGGATCAATTACAGCCACAGGAGAGGTGAGGTGGTGGGGATTTTGGTTGGATTTTTGCCAAGGTTTCCCAAGTCCAAACACGTCTGCCATTCTATTTCGCCTTACTACAGAATTTTCCTACGCCCCCAATTGCCATCTAGGAATTGTAGTTGGTGCCGCTCTTTGTTCACACATTACCCTGGTCCAATGTTGATTTTGGTCCGTTCATTCCGATTCACAGTACCCAGCCATTTCTAGTCCTTACGGTCTAGAAATGTTTAGAAAGAGTTTCTTCTGGACATCCAAAGTGCCTCCAACTCTCCAAGTACATCAGTTCCATTCGAGTTGAGTGGGAGTAATATATAGACTAAATACTCCAAACCAGGAGGACATTGTTTTTGTATTTTTGTAAATTATTTAATTTATGTTGAGCTTAATTTTGTGGAGTCAACAAGACTCGGAAACACATGCATGGTATTATGTTTATTCTTATTTGCATGGTAAAAAACAATCTTGTTTATTAGTACGTTGGCATCAGAACATATTTGTAATACCAAACACTGGGACACTAGTACTGGTTTTTTCTTTTTTTGTCATAAATAGCTTTTAATGAAAAGGAATTAAGATAGCTAATGTAAGTAAAATTAATCATTGACTAAAGACGTGAGATCAGTCTCTCAGTCTTTGTACAATCCAGAAGATATAAACGAGCATATTATTTTATGGGCAGCTCATTTACCTATACTTGTAATGGATGAGCCGCATGGAATGTCAACCCTTCTGCAACGAAAGTGCCACTAGCCCCATAACACGAATTCCCCTACGAAAATTGAGAAAATTAAGTTTGTTTTTATCTACAATGCCGAGCTGACACATTCCCCATTAAGAACATCAGACACATACATGAATCGAACCCTACATAAAAATTCCAAAATACGAGGATTTAAGAAAAAAGTAAATATAAAAATTGAACCCTACATGAATCGAACGCATAACCTTCTAATCTGGAGTCATCCTTGGCTATTACTGATATACAAACATCTTACCGAATCTGTATATTGTTTTAAAGATAACAAGATTGACACAATTGAATTACTGATTACCCAGGCTCGTCAACTGTCTTATTTTATTGGGCTTCGAGTCACAACTGAAACCAAGTTGCCTTTAATGTTGAAAGGAAATCTCTTTTTTTTTTACAAAATCGGTATATATGTTTTTTATTTCACCATTAGAATCGTTGGTATATGATATTTCGAATATAATGATATTTGAGATATCGTGATATTATATATTATTAATATTAAATTAAAAATATAAATATTTTTGTTTGGTATGAATATGGAGTGGAATTAGTCAATTACAAAATTGTCCTTTTCATAACCATTAGTGCTTCTGTTCCTCTTTCACTTACTACACACTCCATCCGAAAAAACAGAGACCATTTAGTAGAAATTTTGTCCAGCTATTTAACCTTTTACTTCAACCATCCCCAACTTCAACCCATCTCCGATTTTCTTCTCCGACCTATTATGCCAACTTGGTCATCACCAATCAGTTGAGAAGGGCAAAAGCAGTCTGTAGGGTCACCAAAATCAGTTGATGCATCCCACGTATACCTGCATTGCATATATCATAGAGTCGGGTATATTTGTCAGACCTACAACAGCAAAGAAATTAGGGTTCCTCGGATCAATTACAATAGCATTCAGATGAACCATCGGCATATAAGACTGACTTGTTTTAATCGGAACAGTTTCTGGACAAAATCTGGAGGTGAGCGAGTTCATATCTATGCCGACGTGGTTGTCATCGATTTCATTGAACTCCTGGTTGGCGAAGACATCAAACTCGACGCCGAATACGTGAGTGTTTGGATCTGTCGTTCGTCCAATTGAGAACCCTAGGTTTTAAGAGGAGGAAGCGTCGGCAATTCCGGTGAACGGGACAAAGAGGAAAGATGAATGGTCGAAACGGCTAAACAGCCAAGAGCATAGTCTATAGAATACCGGATCGGATGGCTATGCTTGAAGGTTCAATTTGAATTCCGATACGACGGCCTTCATTTGTCTGGTGCCAGGGATATCCGCTTTTTGTGAAATAAGTAATGTTTTTTTTCTGCGCAAATTTCGAATTCAAACTTCAAATTTGAGAATTTGGAGATTCAGACTCACCAAATAATTTCCCTCTCTCACCGTTCAGACACACATCCATTTCTCCCAAATCTTCTTTCTCTCATCGAAAATCTCTCACCAAAAATCTTCCTTCTCTCACTTCTCACTACCTTCTCAAATCTTATCTCTGCCCCTTCTCTTCTGGCGACCAAATTTAGT
Organism: Linum usitatissimum; assembly: GCA_030674075.2. NCBI lineage: Eukaryota > Viridiplantae > Streptophyta > Magnoliopsida > Malpighiales > Linaceae > Linum > Linum usitatissimum. Next base: position 7,457,944 of record JAUJYP020000285.1, on the reverse strand, counting down.
AGAAAAATTAACTGCAGCGGTTCCTTGACGGTTCCCCAACTTCCTTTGACAGTTAATCTACACTAACTAACTTTGACAGTTGCTCCAGGTCATTGCAACCTATAAAAGGCTCATTGTTCAACACTTGTTCCTGAATTCTGGTAGTGCCAATGGCTAAAAAGAAAGGTTCAATGTTATCCCCAACAACTCCTCGATCGTCATAACATTTGGCACAACAGGGATCCCCTGGGCAATTCCGGTGCACGATTGGGCCAATTTTCACGGCCAATTTGACCCTAGCCAACAACGACCAACAGACCCCACTACATCCGTCTATATCTGATTGATGCGAACGTTCATGCGTTGGTGAACATCAAACTGCCATTCATCAACAAAGATTTGGCCGAGTTTCTTATTCAATATTTTGATCAAGAGCTTGGGGAATTCTTGTTTCTGGATGGTCAAATGCTGAAGATTGAAGGTAACAATGTAAGGCGGGTCTATGTCTGGTTTGTGATGCAGGACTGGAGAAAATGGATGTCAGGCATTGCTCGGTGGTGGTGCGTCAACATTTTGCGCAATTCATCCGCATATAATTAATGAGTCCTGAAGCCCCGAACACGTCCCTCCAGGACGTGCTTGATGCTATGAAGAACTGTGAAGATTCGAAAGTGTTGGGCTAAGCTTTATATGTTGCTTTGCATCAGTTACCTCTTTGTTGCATCAGATCTCGATGAAGTATGCCAAGTTTCTGAACTATGATTTTGGAGAAATTCTTCAATACAATTGGAGGCAACATGTATCCAATTTTCTCCTTCAAGGGCTTGACGATTTTAAGCACAATCACAAGTCTGGATATCCGAGTGGTGATATAAACTGAATGGTGGTATGCATACTTTATTTTCATGTTATATGTCTTCTCGTAAGTAATTAGGTTATAACGATTGTATAAAAGTACCATTTTCATGTTACATCCAGTTGCACTTTCTGGACATGCTCGATCTTGATGGAATTGATCCTTCCCATCAGCCTACTTGCGGCTATTGTGGTGAAGAACAAATAGAACATGCACTCTCGAAGATAAGGACACCAGACAACCAGTGGTATTTCAAGTTCAAGGACAAACAACAACTTTCAAACTTGCCACTGAAGCAGTATGATTGAATTGAGGACTTGTTCGACGAAGGTGCAAGTAGAGAGTATCCCCCTAAATAGGGGAACTTCGCTCCAAGCGAGTCTATAGATGCGTTGGAGGATGTGGTCCAAGCGTCCAACCCCGAACAAGTATCAATATATTCAGTGGTTATGCACCCGATCTGTGTTTGTTCTGAGTTGCTTATAATGTGAAGATCGGTTTGTTTGGTAATTTTCAGATATCTGTGTTGGGCAACCTTGCCATTGCTAAGGTGCGTACCGGGAAAGAGAGGGTACAACTTCAATGTAATGTATTAATGGCTGAAGAGATTGACTTACATATGTAGGAGTCAAGGTCCAACCACATACAAGACATATTGTGCAAAGGGAAGAATTTACGAAGTACAGGTCAAGAGAAGAAGGAAAATGACGGAAATATTTCAAGTAAGTGTAACATTACATCTACATATTTGTATTCTGTCTGCCTTATGCTTTGCTCATTTGGTCTTTATGTTTGACTATGTCATCAAACCTTGAGGAAGAGGAAGAGGAGGAGTACGAAAAAGAGGAAAATGATGAGGAAGATGCTAATGGAGAGGACGATTCATCCGAGGAGGTGTCAACCCCAAAATCTCCATCAAGTTTAGAGAAAACTGACCTGACACTGACCATGAGTGGAGTGAATGAGATTGGGAAGCAGGCTATTGGAAAAGCATATACATAGAAATAGGTGGCACAAATACGGTTGAAGGATATCAAGGCAGTTGAAGATGCAAAGAAGAAGATGAACAAGGGACCATCTTCGAAGATAACCCCTATCAATTACGAGCGTCTGAAGAATGTGAGGAGATCTTCTCAACTTTTATGTTCTGACTAATTGCCTTCAAAAGGAGCTTACACTAGAAGAGAAGAAAATAGTGACTTAAGTCATGTCATCCCCCAGCAATCATTGTAAGTCAGATTAACATTTTTTTTTCTCAACAGTTAGCTTATATCTGAAAGTAATTACTTATGTTGCCTTATCCTACAGTGAAAGAATCTTGGGGGACTTCCCAGAGAATGGGATACAGTTAATAAAGACAGAACTTACCACCATGCCTTATCCTAATCACTTTACTAGCTATATAATTGATGCTTTTTCACACTATTTCAATAAGATGTTCCTGGAGGGGTGCAACGACCAACTGAGTCGACTGTATTTTGAAACGCGGATTATGGTACGAAAGAATTGTTTTCATACAGTGTTTGTTATGTTTTTGTTATGTGACCTTTACAGTCACTTTCTAACGAATGGATGAAAGCAGACTGCTTGCTTGATGAAGGTTGAAGCGAAGAAGGATTTCTCTTTGCAGAACTCTGTTGTTCCAAACCTACTGCAGAAGTCTCTTGACGAGGAGTACCTACGAGACGCAAAGTTGGACACTCTGAAACTGATAAGTTCTCTGTTGTTATGTAGCTGGTGTCTTGTTCGTATTATTCATTTGATATATGGAATTTATGTTGTCCCTAAGGTCTTCTTCCCTATCCACGACGGGGACACTTTTAAGCACTTCTTCGTATTCAGTGCAGACATAGAAAATAAGGAGAAATTCATTCTCAACAACATCCCTTGCACCAACAACTTTGAGAAGGAACCGTACTACAAACCAACTGAGACAAGACTCATTGATAACTTGATTGTTGGTAGCCATGTTTACCTTATCTTGATTAGTTTTTGCTTCGGTTTTGATGATATTTCATGGTTATAAGTGTCAGTTTGATCATTAGTGCATTTCGTGCTCGTTTCCTCTAGAATGGACCATTTTGGTTCGTTTCACTTGTTTCTTGGAGTCTTTTCCTTGATTGCAAGTATCCGTTGGATAGAGGGTTCGAATACGAAGGCGATGGTACCTTCCGGAGCGAAATCGGAGTCCGAATGAAGAATTATGGCTGAAGGAAGTCGATCAATGTTGTTGTTGACCAGTCACGGCCGTGATGGGTAACCTATCACGACTGTGACGCCTAGTCAGGGCAGCAACACTAATTCAGCCCCAGACGCGATTTAAGAGGAAGAGACAGAAAATGACGAAATAAAACATAAAATTGACGAAGGGGAAAGTGTTGGGGAGCCTAGAAACGCCATGGGAATAAAGGTTTGAAGCCGGATAGTCGAGGAATCGAAGCCCAACGGAGGATCAGCCTTCTATTTCGATGGATTGGCGGTTCGAAACTTTCTCTACATCTTCCATGGAGAAATAGGTTTTCTTCTTGTTTGGGTTTTGTGAATTTCTTTGGATTTGTGGGATTGTTCTTGTGTGCAGTGATAAGATTGTGGATTCATGTTGATTGATGATGTGTTTTGTTATCTTGTTATCTCGATTGCCAGTTTAAGCGGATAATTATGGGTGTTGCAAGTGGTTTTAGGATGTTGAGTTGATAGACCCGATCTTAAGACCCGAAATATATCATTATCCATGTTCCTATTTATTCTGCTACTGAACAGCTTCCCATAGTCCTTAGGATGATCCAAAACCCGAACAAGGCCTTTCCCCACAGTCGTTCTCATCTTAATTTGATCTGTAACCGTTGAGTGATATATTTGCATTCCTAGTTTCCTGTTTCCTTTAGTAGTTGTTCTGTTTTCATTTTATAGTCTAGGATAAAAGTGTTTGCAAACTGTGATCGACTAACCAGCGAACCAAAGCTGAGTAGTGAAGCCCAAGTGACCCGAGAGAATTCGACTTTGAGGTATCTTAGAATCATTTGATTGTTTGGCCTTGAAAATCCTGACGTCCCTCATGCAGTACATTAGGTCAGTGTTGGTACAGAGGATGGGTGTCGACATCAAAGATTTCAGGTGGAATGTAGTAAGTGCTCCCCCAACAGCCATACATTGGCAGTTGCGGGTTGTACGTGTTGCATTTCATGGAGTACTATGTCGGCCGCCGCTTTAGTATCAATCAGTATGGCCAATAGGATGAGGTGGAAGTGATGAGGACCGAACGCCTGAAATATTTCTGTCGATTGGTGCTATCAAATTGGAACGACGTCCGAAGTGAAGTTGAAGCAGATGCGTTGCCTTCTACCTGGAAAATCAGCCAAAAAGACCTACTAGTGAAACTGCCCACAAGTGATCATTATGTGTCTGTTTTGTACGTTATATGTGCTGGAAGTTTTAAACGTTTATGTGTCCAGTTGTAAGGTAGGGTAAGTAAGACTAAAACTTAATGTGTGCTTTGATAGGTTATTATTATGTGTTATGACTAAGTACAGTTCCAGTTATTATTGCGAGTTTAACCTTTTATTGTGTGATATTGTGGCCTCATTATAATGGTGTTGTGCACAAGTTATGTAGAAGTTATGTTCCCCTTCCCAATCAATAGGCCAACAACCAGCAATTAATATGGTGGTTGGCTGACATAAATAAATAGGGTAGGTGGGACATGTGATACTCCAATCCACTCCACTCGACTTTCTCCATAACTATGCCCATAAGTATCCCCGACCATAACCGTATCCCTACTTCTCTTGAGATTTTTCTTTGCTTCCTTTAGATTTGTACACGTTTCTTACAAAGATGAGTGCACACCCAATGCAGCGTATGTAAGACCCAGGCTTGAACTATGTTGTGTTCCATGTGGTTAGATCAAGAGATCCAAGGAAAATAGACAACGATTTGAGAAAGCTTCGAAAGTGTTCTTGCGATCTTCCTTGTGGGTAACGTGTTGTAGAAATGGGTAGATACACATGCATCTTCCTAGAATGTCAAGAGTGGAAGGTATTTCATTTCCTCAAATCTTATATTGTTGCTTCATCTATTTCATTTCCTAAAATCCGATTTTGTTCTGTAATAGTATGGACGTGGCTTTCTGTATTGCGCACGGGTTTTCTTAGACGAAGGAAAAATCGTTGACCAATCCATTATACACAAGTCTCTTGGTGTTATTCGCACACTGATTCGTGAGAATAATGATCGTACCCCAGGAGACGGAGTACATGGAAATGAAGACAACAGTTATGTGGTCCGCTATAATGGCTTGGTGGATGAATTTCAACCAATGTAACTATTCTGCGGAAGTTATGTACTTGTTCCGTAGGGTTATGTACATTTCATGTATTCCCTGAAGTGGTCCGAACCACATAACATATTCGTAATCCAGAAGTGGTCCCGACCACATAACTTGTTTTCAATCCAGAATTTGTCGTCTAACAAAATAATGCGTTCATAGCAAAATAAGTTGTCGGTATGTTCTCGTTGCGGAGAACGAAAATTTCCATAACGAAGGCAGAACGAACATATAATGGCAACATGACACACACATAACATGCATAGAGAAGAAACAAAAGTCCCTAGTCAAACACTTGACTCCCTAAAGTAGTGCTCTCCAGATATTGTACAAAAGCAATGAACTCATGTATTGCATCATTGTTGGAAACTTGTGCCAAATCCTCGTCCATCACGCTTGCCTCTGCCAATGCTTCAGCAACCGCTTCCTTAGCACGAATCCGCTTGAACCTAGCTTGTTCTTTCATGCGTGCCACATCCGAAAGGGCCTTGTCGTGTGCACTGTTCTTACTTGGCTTCTTTTGTGTTGGAAACTTTGTTGCAATCCCCCACCTCCTTTTCTCGTTGTGCTTGTACCATATTCAGTAGTTTCTTTCGTGTTTGGCAGAGTTGGTCCTACAGTCTATTCACTTGGGGAGGGGGGGGGGGGTTGTTCGTAAAATACGAGTTCTTGTTGAACCTAGGGCATATAAAGTAGTTGTAACAAACGTAGAATAAATGTAGAACACAGTTATACAAATCGGCCACATAAAATTGCAATTGCCTAACCTGCATAGCCAATCAATCGGCGACAACATCAAGGTGGGTGTGCAACTTGTCTATCATATAGGCAGCCTTGATTATAGCTCCAAATTTGGCATACATCTACACATATATTTCTCCCTCCTCTTCTTCTTTCCGTAATGGTCACGGAATGAACAAGTCGTCAAACCCTAATCTCCCCTCTCCAATTCACCTCTTCAGAATATATATATCTGCCAAGGTGTTGAACTTTTTGTTGCCAAACCTAGCTAGAATGCCAATTGTATCCCACCATTTGCATTCGCACTCCACTTCACCGGCTACGGCATGAGCTCGGACAACTCTATCATCGAGTCGTTGGTTTCCCTCCATCTTGTACACCACGTAAATGCATTCACCCTCGGAACTCTGGTATTGAATATACTCCAAATTATATTATTGTATACGTTTAAATTGCTCTTGGAATATTGTGAACATCTTGTGTGTGTACTCTTTAGCTGCCTTGCTCACTTAATGACTATACTAAAAAAATATTCAGAGGCTTCGTGTTCCTAGGATGGAAGTCAGCTTCACGTTCTACACGTCTTTGCTTTTAACCATCCTACAGACAAGTAGAATAACAACATAAACACAGTAGAATACAAACATAACTACCACAAAACAAAAACATAACAGGTCCATAGTACCTGTCAAAATGAGGGAAGAATTCTATGATGGTCTTATCTGCACTTAGGAACCCGCGTATTATTCCATTGCATGACTCTACCAGTTGTGTGGAAACCATACCTGCAGTATAATGGTTCTTGACCCAAGGAGAAGACCATTGTTCGCAGTATGTATGAATGTAGTCTAACCATTTATGGCCGCATGACCACCATCTAGAAAGCAGTCTTTAATCATCACCTTCCAAGCAAAATCAAAATCAGCAACAGAATCGACGTTGTAGAATAAGAACAGAAGACGCTTCAAAAATTCTTTCGTGAACTGTGCACTCAAATTGCGCTTCGCATTCTGTACTATATGGAAGGTACACAATGCATGATACGTATTGGGCATCTCGCTCTTCAATGTTGGTCCCATTGCCTTATCTTGGTCAGTGAAAATTATCTTTGGTGCATTCCGGCGCATGCACTTTAGGAATGTTTGAAACATCTACTCAAACGATTCTTTGGTCTCGTCATACATTAGACATGCTCCAAACACGACACGCTGATGGTGATTGTTGAAGCCGCCAAAGAGAGTTGCAAAATAACTTGAAATGTTATACACTAAATATATGACAATTCTTTGACCGTTATGTAAAATATCAAATATATGACATTTTTATGACTGTTATACGAGAATTATATGATTGTTATGATGAATACCAGTGACAATATTAACATTATCAAGAGGCCGATAATTCCTATTTATGCGGTGTGTTGTGTCAAACGTGATTGAGTCCCCAAAACATGTGTAATCATCTTGGATCCTCTTGTTTGACCAAAATATGTTTGCCATCTTTCTTCCGAGTCGATTTCTATCTCTACAAGATACCCGAGATTGTCCTTCTACTTGTCATGGAAGTACTCGTTGATAGCAGTTTCTTCACTGTACATCATGTTCCTTTGCCTCGCCTTCCCAAGAAAATTCTTCACGTCCACTTTGGTACACCCCACATTTGCCTCGCCACCGAGTTGTCCACATAGAATTTTGTACGATGACCGCAAACCTATACCGCACCGGTTGTTAATTGACGCCATTAGTCCAGTGACCTTGTCAATCTTCCTATTATTTTACAACAAAGTCTTTGTTTTACTGGGGATCATACCATGGTTGTGTCCATCTACCCATTTACTTATGTAGTACTTGTCCAGCCGTTCATTAAGGTGTACATTCACACGAGCCGGCAACCGATTTTGACTTCACCATGATTACGGGCAGTCGCTACCACTGGTTCAGGGGGCTTTCCTTCTTGTATCCAGCTCTTTTGCAAGTGTACTCAATGTAGAATATCTTTCCACTATCATTACCCACTCTTCTCGATGTATTACGATAGTGCCTAATGGTATCGAACCCCGTCCTTCTTCCATACTCTTTGTACCATGTCTTAGCATGCGCTTCAGAGTCAAACAACAACTTCGACCACTCCTCCTCATCATCAGACCATATCAATGTACCTGCCATAGATAAAGACTATTATTTGGCCGTTCTAGGTGAGTTACATGCAATGGTGTTATGCAGTTGGTCCGTGAATGTTATACACGACTGTGGGATGAGACTTATGTAAACCCTCAGAACTAGGAACAATAGATTGAAAATATAAACAACACATGTCATGAACCCTAAAATAAACAACCATGCCAAACACAGGATCCCATAAATAAACATTCCAATAAGGTCAAACAACATCTTTCTAACAAAATTGTGTACTTTTTCAACCAAGGACCACGTCTACAATAATGGAGGGACGAAGAATATTTTCATAAAGGCCAAAAGTTAGGCATTATTAAACTGTTGAAACAACCTAAAGGGACGAAGAATATTTTCATAAAGCTTACCATCTGTCTTCTAGACCCCAATATCAACACTAACAACATCAATCGTGAAAATCGTTGGCTCTTCTTCTCCACCAACAACAGCATTTACTAAATCTTCTTCCATAACGACCTTCTATGTGTGTTTCGTGTGACTGGATTTGGTGAACAAATTGTTAAACAACCATTAATGGCTCATAAATGGCGAGATGGAGAAGATGAACTACTTTGTCGTCATTAATGGCGAGCTGGAAGAGATGACTGAACGGAGAGAGCGAAGGGGAAAAAAGAAGAGAGAGAAATCTTATATGTTCTCCTTCAATTATTCTAAAAAAAATAAAAGGAAAAGTAATTAATATTTTAATTTTTACTACAGATTTCTGACACAGTAGCTAGAGCCCACAAAAAAATGGGCCTAAAATTCTCCCGCTAATGCGATTTCCTGTCCATTGAAATTTTTTGAAGCTTACGTTTTTGCCCATCAAGCAAATGGACGGCCATATGAACTGAACCCACTTCTGCCCCAAATGGACGACGATCCGTCTATCGGATCCATCCAATATAAGCGTCTATCGGCTGCATAGCCGGATTGATGAATGGTGGGCCAGATTCGAAAAACATGAAATTATTGAGATAAGAAAGGGGCAAATTTGTCAACAAAAATGATATTGAGGGGTGATATTGAATACCTTCCTTTTCGGAGAAAACAACTGATTGCCATCCGAGCTCCGGTTTGGATGGTTCGGGGCAGCCGTCGGCGGTTGATTCTGATGACCAAAGGATGGATGCTATCGGAGAATGCCCACGGTTATTTGCTTCAAGTGCTGAAGATGGCGAGATTTCAAACCGATGTCGCGACGACGACCTTCTACTCACGCTGCTAGACCCATTGCGACGTCAAGCCGGACAACATCCTTACGTTCCTGTCGGATCCGGGCGGTGCCGATTCAAGCTTGCCGATTTCGGGCTGGCAGTGAAGACTCCGGAGGCAGGCAGTACGAGGAAGACTTTCAGAGGGACGCTGGTGTACATGCCGCCTGAGGCGCTTCTCTCCGGTAATGTTTCGCCGGCGATGGACATATGGAGTTTGGGATGCACGGTGGTTGAAATGCTGTCGGTAGCGCGACCGTGGAGTAGATGCAAGGATGACGACGAAGTGACTGTAGAGATTCGGAAAGGGTGCCAGCCTGAGATTCCAAAGTTGTTGTATCAACAAGGGAAGGATTTCCTCAACAAGAACTTCATTAGGGATTCAAAGCACCGCCTCCCTGCAAAATTGCTTCTCCAGCATCCCTTTCTAATCGGTGCCGGCTGGAAATTGGTTGGAGTAGGCGGAGGAACGAGCAATCAGGATGCGACAGCTGATTGAGCACCAGAGGAAACAGAGATCCCCTGTTCCTGCTTATTTTAATATGCTACCTCATCAGATTATGTAGTATTGACCCAAGATTGTCTAATGTACATTGTAGGAGTTCTTGCCTTCAGGATGATGCTTGTAATTTCGAGTAATTAGAGAGCTGGGATTCAAATTCAATCCAACTGCGCTTTCTTTATTATTACCTCCAAGTTGATTTTTGTTACTTCAGTTCTCATGATTCTGCCATTTTATATTGGTCCATAATGGCAAAATTGTAAGTTTTAATCAGACAAGACAAACAATCCACAAAGTAGCATTCAGATCAAGGTAGACACCTTTTTCATGTAATAACGGTTATCAAAGGAGTCCTTTGAATCAAGGCAGACACAGAATTTGTAACAGTGATAAGGAAAAACTTGTCTAATCCATGATTCGACCAAAGATTCCTTCTTTCCCCAGACCCCACCCTAAACTTGGTTAACGACTCCCACTTGTCCCATAATTTGACCGATGATTCACCTAAGAACATCACAAAAATGTATCATTGAAAATTATAATGATTAAAAATTATTATATCCCAATAATTTTAATTATTGAAAAAAAATTTTAATTAATATTATTACTATTTATTAACATGTCCTTTGAACAAAAATTCTTATAAAAATTAAGATTTGAACAGTTTCAATAAATTATGTGTAAAAATTAGGGACTACTTGCATTCGAAATGAAAATCTTTCAATTATGTAAGACTTTAATAAAACTGTTGTATTGATATTTTATATTATTCCCTCGTTATGTGACAGAGTACTAACAAATATTAGCAAACGCCAAAGCGGTTAGTCTGAAAACAGCAGGTTTGGTATTTCTTGTTTCAAGGGAAATGGCGTCACTGGCAACACATTTCTCCGCCGGGCTGCTCCTTCTCCCGGTGGGTCTCCGCCGTCTCTTCACTTCGTCTTCCCTCTACCTCAACAACCCATCTCAGTTCCGATCCAAGGTTTGGTATTTCTCTGATCCCAAGTGGAAGAATCTCGATTTCTTCATCCTAACCGTCGCTCTCCCCATCGCTTCCTTTTCTCAACTCTTCCTCTTCTTGTCCTTCCCTGCCCACCCAACTTACCGCTTCTCATTCCTTCATCAATCCCTACTCCTCTTCCTCTTCTGGGCATTGACCCTTCTGTTTCTTCTGCGTGATTGCGTTTCCCCAATGTTTATCAACGAGAGCATTTTGTTTGCCATATCTGGGGTTGTGTTCCTGCTGGAGTCTTCTATAATTGGGAGAGGGGTTTCTGGTGTAGTTAGTTCGGTTATTTACGGCTGGAGTGCTGATCTGACCATTGTTTGTGGGCTCTGTTGCTTGTATTTGGCAGTTTGGCCAAGTGCATTCTTTGCCGAGTTTTGTCTGTCTTGTGGACTGATCTTTAAAGGGACTTGGCTTCTGCAAACTGGGTTAAGTATGTACACGGATTTCTTTGCTTTTAAAGGTTGCCTAAAGATTGTGCTTTCTCCAAGAGATGGGAATGCTGAGCTCAAGTGTGATCTTGACCAGGATGCCTTCAGGGGTGAGGCATTGGCGAGTTTGTTGTTTGCTGTCCATTCCATTTTGGTCTTGCTTCTGAGTTTTGGGGTTTTCGGGTTATTGTCAAGTAATAAGAAGTTCAGGCATGGTGAAACTAGTGGGCCATTGCTAGCGGGTCTAGATTCAGAGAATCGTTTGGTGCGGACGATTGCAGAAAGTGAGTTTGAATGATGTGTGTGATCTCTTTCTAGCTGTTGTTTCTCTTTGTAGTGAGCATACACGATATTGGATATCTATGAAATTCTATTACATTCTTCAAAGTGACTTGTTCTTGCTGTAATCCTCTTTACCTCTGCACCTCTATTTACGAGCTTTTGATGGGCTGAATTGTCATATGTTTATCAATCGACTTGTTGCTGTAAATGCTCTGCACCACTGAAGTTGCTCAACTCACTAATGTTAGATACCATTTGACTTGCATTGCGACAAATAGTGATTGCTTTCACTACATGGGCAGGAAAATGAACGGGAGAATACCATACACATTAATGTGATATGTACATTGAGCATATAATGGAATCAGATCGTTGATTCTTTCATTTTTTTGTTTTGTTTGGTTTGGTTATGCTACATATTTCGATCTGGGAAGCTTGTTTTCTTGGAACTATGTGTATGGTAAGATCGTGCTTCCATGTCGCGTTCAACAATCAAGGTAGTGAATTTGAACTACTCCAGTCTGGCGTATCCCTTAGAAGAAGAGAATTTTGGGAGTGATAGCCATAGTCTGCAGAATCGACTGAAACCATGGATTTTGATTCTGTAGCCAATATGCTTGATCTTGCTGACTATGTTACTGAATCTTCTTTTTTGTGTTTTAAACTTCGATAAGCTGACCAGTTTCCTGATGTGACGACGTCCTGCACTTTCCATGAGATGTGTATCAGTACAAGAATGATGTTAATGGAACATTGATGAAGGGCATACCTTTTCTCTTTTTAATTTTGTCATCAGTGTCCGTGGTCCCTTTGTGCAGGACCTGCAATTTGCACCACAGAAACTCAGATTTTTTTCTCTTTCAACGATGCTAACTAATGCTATTTTGCTAGGTGTTATTAAGTATCTTTTCATATGCAGGAGGAACGGTAATAGAACAGGAAACAAATGTCGATGAGGTTGGATGGAGCTTGTGAAGAAAAACTGAAAAGATGGCATTCTCGGTATCTATCATGAACTCAGTTCTTAAGGCTTTAAGCTCAGTACCTCAACCAGACTTTCCAGACGCGTTTGCATCTTTCTCTGTATGAAACCTCTGGTGCACTGTTTAAAAAAGATTTTCCCAGACAAACATGTAAAAGGGCCTCTTATTACCCTTATTGTTGTGTCAACCAAATCGAAGGATGAGACGAAATCATGTCTTCATCGGAATGTTACCTTAATGTGGTTTTTAACAAAGGCAGAGAAGTTCAATAAGCTCCATACTGTCTTCTCTAGCTTTTTACCTTCAACATGACGTGAGGAAATATCTGCAAGTGGATAGAATCACAGTTCAAAATGTTAGTTATATTGATTACTTCTTCTAGCTTTGTATTCTGTCTATTGTCATTAACTCTCATGTGTTCCTCATTTATTTGTTTTGTAATGGTTCCAGGATATGTTGAATTACCAAAACTGACGAACCCGCCATTTGTGCTCAAATCTTGTATAGACTCTCCCCTCAATTCCGGTGGTGGTATAGGTGACCAGGTACAGGGTGGCGCTTTGGCCCATCTCTTTGAACTACCCACGTCCATAAGTTCCTGTTACAAATTTCAAACTACTGATGAATACCACTAGTACAATGGTGCAAGTATGAAGATGTTCAAAACAGATATCAGTACTGGTTTACTATATGCATTGTTTTCATACCTGAAAGAATGCTGTTGCAATAATGACATCTGAATGTTCTTTAAAATGCATCGGGAATACTGCGGTAATTTTTTGTGGCTGTCAAATCATGATCTTACTTAGGCAGAGGCAGTGGGTAGTTGTCTTCAAATAGCTTTGGAAGTTAATGGCGTGGATGATAATACCTGTCTGATTACATAGAAGGCTTCTCTTGGGTAATAGACAAGTTTCATGGGCTTGCATATTTCATGGCTACTGACATTTCGGAATATTTCTTTCAGCTGTGAACTCACTGTTACTGCTTGCACTGAGGCTATTCGCCTCACCACTTTCTCTGAGTCTGAAACAGGAACAAATATGGATAGACATGGGAGTGAGTTCATGATACAAATAAGAATTGTCACTAGCAGTAAGCATGGCAGGTCGGCATTCAATGCAGAGAATAGAAGAATCTTGGGGAGGCTGTAAGCAATGTGGAACTTGTCTCTAATAAAACGTCAGTCTTCACCACTTTTCTGCAATTTCAGCAGAATTTTATACTGGACATGTAAGTTGCATTAACTTGTGCTGTTGAGCTTCTGAAATCCTTCCTGTTTTAGGTTAGCTTCTGGGTACTTTGTATAATGTTCTATGTGGCAGGTGGAGATGCAAATGTTAACGACATTAGATCCAATACACTATGCTGATAGCAGGTGCATTCTAACTAATCTTTCGTTTTGGTTTGGTAACTTTCTGTACTTAACTACTTATTACTTCACATTTCATAAGAAACTACCTAGCTTTCACATTGATTAGGTCGGAGATGTCGATAAAACAACCACATCTACTCTAGAATTATGAGATTCTAAACTCCTATGGTTAAGCAACATTTCGATCTACTAGTAAGAATAGGATTACCTTTTCTCTTAGGAATTCTAGAAAAGTGAGTTTTAGAGTGAGCTGATATCCTTCTTTGTGGGGCTCCAGAATCTCTGCGGCTTTAGAACACATGTCTTGTACCATTTATAGGGTGTAGGCAGAGAGGCCGTTTGACGGATATTCTCCTTCTGAGAGTTGTGGAGTTGATACTGACAAGAAGCTATGGTGTGGATCAGCTGCTGACGACTTGAAACAGTTGGAGGCAAAGGTCATAACGTGTGGATCAAAACTATAATAACATATTCATTATTATTGATGCATATATTATTGTCATTGCAAAACTTTAGAGCATCTAAGATTGGTAACCGTGGATGAAAGTGGATGTTATGGGCATGAAAATGGGGAAGGCGTACCTGAACATGGTATTCCACTAACCCAAATTCATATAGGTGATGATCAATCTCCACTGGCTTTTCAGTGCTGTAATGAAACAGATAGGTTCCAAATATCCCTTTGCTAGTTAGGTTCCAAATATCCCAGTGCTGTAATGAAAGCTAGTTACTAATTGTTTCCCTTTGCTAGTTAGGTTCCAAATATCCGTTCAACAGCAACAATTGTGTTTTTAACTTGCACGGTTTTCTTGTCTTTGTTCATCACTATGAAATGATTTATACCAAAAGGCTAGGGAATTATTGAAAAATAGCATTGTGAAAAGACGTTGGTTGGTTAGTTTAGAAACTGGGTGGAAGTTGTACTCAGGCTTTGTCCCACAAAGAGAATATTGGATGAAAATTTGACAGCATTAGATGGCAAGTACTGAGCCATGTCCCACGAACATATTGATATACTAATATATCAGGCGGGGATAACACATTTCGTCCATGTTCAAAGATAAAGAGAAGTATATGTACGTTGTCTTTATTGTTGCTGCTGTAATTCTCTATTGTTTAGATCCCTGAGGTTGCATCATGACCAATATGAAGATATTTTGTCAGGTGCAAAAGAACAAGAATGGATATCATTTCACTTGCAAACACATTATTTGTATGATGGGAAGAGTTGTTAGACATGAAGAACAGCAGGAAGTAAGTGATTCTTACTGGTATAACTTGAGGAGGAGTTCCTTCAGTGCTGGCGACTCCCTCTCAAAGCAAGCCATGTTGCAGTAGTGCTCTTTCTCTTCTTCATAACTCCTTCACCTCGTAGATTCTTTTACAGTTATACAACACAAGTACTGTGAGTGAGGTGACATATATATAGATATTTTTCATAGGAAAGAAAAGTGGAAAGAATTGGTGGGATGGGAACATGTAGTTGAGTTTTTTAGTAGAGTGGAAGGTTTAAGTGTTGCAATCATGTTTAGCAACATCTGAAGCAAGTGCAGCAGTACCAACTAACTCACTCACTCGCTTTCCTTTTATTTTTGTCACTGATCACTCGCCTACTTGTACGTAGGGGTTGCAAGTACCCATTTGTGCACTTTTTAATTCATATATCCAATTCGATTCAAATTTAAATGGATTGGATAATTCCATACATATTGAATTATATTAGGGTCGGATTGAATCGGATATGCCTAAATTTTTCTTAATCAAAATGTAAGATTATCTTATTTATCGAGAACTCATAAAAGCACATGAACCCTCATAAAAAAATACCCTATATTTCGCTCTAGAAGTTATCACAGAACAAACACATCAAGTAATGGCTGGGAGTAACCAACTCAGTTGGGCCTTGATGAAACTAACCTGAGAAGCCAACTCAGCGGTTGGCACCATTATGAATACTTGAGGACTTTTTCGAGCTGCAGATCCACCAACTGTTTGTGCTTCCTCCTCCTTAATACGCTGAATAGGGATAAGATATGCCAGGGTTTTCCCTGATCCACTTTGATCGGCTATGACACAGGTCTTCCCTTCCATCACAGGAGCAAATGCCATGGCCTACAACAGACATGCAAAATACTAAAGCCATAATCTCAAATGATGGTAACCAGAACCTTACTGCTAAATTCATTAAGCAAGAACCAAAAAAGCTTCTCTCCAACATAGTAAGGTACTAAGGTTATAATGTACCTGAATCTGGGAAGGACGCTGAAAAAGCTGTGCTTTCAAAGCATCAACAATATCTTCTTTGCATCCCACGTCTTTGAAGGATTTCCTACTGAAGAAATCATCCCCCGGAGAAGGTTTATATTGCCTTTCACGTTGAGGAGGGAAATGCGATGGGGAAGTGAATAAAGCAGGAGGGTGCAAGTATGAAGGTTGATGGGTTTGAGGATAGAATGAAGCAGCATAAGGTCATGAACAACAACTCCTCTTTCTCCTTCACAGTCAACTTCTTCACTTCCTTCTTCACTTCTCCGACTAACATTGCCCATCACTGAACCAAGAGAATGACAAAGAAACAAACAAAGAAAATAAAACCCTTAATGAAAACTGTTATCTTACAGCCATCATAACCATTCACCACGACTTCACATCCCATTTAAGTTGTAACGCTATCCTCTTTATCACATGGTAGCACCTCCAGACCCTCTAAAACAATACAATAATGATGAAAATTTTGCATTAAAAATTCGCTTAACCAAAAGGTAATGATGGTACCTGGTTGAAGATAGCAACAACAGAAGCTCACCGAGCTCCCCTTAAGGAAACCTAAAAGGACTCAAAAAAGCACAATGGCTGTATAATATTGTTGACATCCTTACACAGCATGGATGAAAGAAAAGGCAAATTGCATAAGAGAAGAATTTCTTACAGTGAGATTTCGTATTTTGCCAGCTCGCTGAATAACCACAGGGGAAAGATATGTAATAGGGTGATTCTCTTTGAAAATCTCTGAACAGTTTCACTGTTGCTATTGTCTAAGGATCTGAAGAATGGAAATGAGCAAATCATTTTCAGGGATATATACTTCGTATGTGTATCTTCTATCAAGTAAGAACATGTATGCTGATCACATCATATACACAAATTTTCACATTTTAATTAATTTTTCTTCCATAACATTTTATATGTTACTCAAAATAAATTGTGATCTTCACAAATGTTGTTCGTTACGTTTTTTTGAGTCTAATGACATCAATTAACCAACATGCACACCACACTCAACATTTTCAATTATATTCAATCATATTTTTCACTAACATCCCACTAAACAAGACTAATATGTTGCTCATTTGTAAACTATATAAAACCATCCTTAATCAATCTAATATATGACAAGTAAAACAATAAGTGAGCCTAAAACAATTCAATTATCAGATATATGAGGTTAAATTTTAACTGGCCTAAGCATATGTCATAATATGATCATTCTTCCAATATTGTATTAACACCACAACTGGGTTACATTTTCTTAATTCGAGGTTTCCAGACCTATTTAAAAACCTATTCGGGTTAAGCCAGTTTTACCTATCAAACCTAAATACAGTCGTTCCTTCAATATTCTTTTAACATGAATAATTCAAAATACTAATAGAGTTGAGTTGATTTGGATGAGACATACCAATCAAACCCAATCATAAATCAACATGATCTTTCTTTCAATAATTTTTAATGGGTCAATTGAGGTTACATTCTACATATTAATTGTTACAATTTAAAGTTATAATTTAATTTTGAATATATCTATTATAATTAGCATTTGATGTCAGGTAATTGAAAAATGACATAGAACAAGAAAGTGAAATACTAGGAAAATGAAATTATAGGTACACCTAATTACTTCTTAATCATATATTATTTTTAAAATTTATATAATTTCAATTAGTTTTTTAGAATGACATTGATTATATAAGTCTGTTCGGATCGGACCACATTGATTAATCTTAAGTATGTTTTAGATGACATGTCTCCGTTTTCAATATTATTCTAACGGGTCAATCAAAATTTTATTTTTCATTGTCTTTTATTATCTCTTGGCTAATTTAGACCACTAATCGGGTTGAGTCGCTTTGACTGAGATATATCCATAACATCTAAGCATGTCTCACAGAACACGATCTCTTTTCAATATTCTTTTTAACGGGCCAATAGATGTTACATTTTTCATTATGCTCAACTATTAATCAAAAACTGTATATTACATTTTTTAATCTTGACAACCAATCATTTTAATTCATTAGGATTATAAATTGGAGGTTGAACTTCATTTGGTAAAGTTTAAACATATTAAAGAATAAAATTAGCATAAACCGACCAACATAGCAGTGAGTAATCTGAATTAAACTATTGTTCTTAGTTTTGAAAAACTTAAGCATTTATTGATAATTATTAACGATTTAGTTGAATTAATTATTTTATCAGTAGTATGGTAAGAGAAAATTTTCAAATCGCCCAACGGGAAAAAATATTGTCAGCTTATTTATTTAGGTTGTCAATAGTAAATCAGAAAGAAAAATTTAAAGCAAATATCCTATAATTAAATGAACACTTGTTTCGCCAAATCATTTTTACTCCAGATTAGACTTGAACTAGTTCATCATCGCCATCATATATAGTGTACAATCTTCCTACATAGATAGGCTCTCATTAGTCATTCATTTCAAATGGTTCTGAAATTTAAGACTCTAATGATCACATAAGGCTCAACCTATCTAATTTTGACTGACATTAACATACTAATAAGGGTTTGCAGATCAAATCAATCTCCATTCTAACCAGAAAGAATGAACATTGTGTATATATTTTTATTTGTTATGTAACTAAGCTCAAAGAAAGATAAGAGAAAATAGTAAGGGAGAAAGTTTCTTATTGAGGTGTGTAGAATGATACAAGTGAGAGCTCTATTTATAGGCTCATGGGATAGTAACCTATACTCTCTAACATTACTAGACATAAAGGAGGGGAATAAACTACATTAAATTATACAATAAACATAGGAGTTACAATTGGGCATTCACTATAGTAATAATCTTCATAACACTCCCCCTTGATTGCCCAATGGTTAACGATATACATCATTCTCCGAATACACTTTAGATACTGCCTCATTAAAAACCTTACCAGGAAAACCCATTGGGAAAAACAATGGTTAAGAAAAAAAAAGTGCAGTGCGTATCGACTCCCCTTGTGATAATATTGGTTGAGATCCTTGATATCGACTCCCCCTGATGATGATGATATCAACTACCTCTCATCAATATATAGGTCCAAGATCATTTAGTCACCGATCTTCAAATTAGTTGACTAGCTTCCCAAAAGTTGATATAGAGGGATCTTGGTGAATAAATCAGCCAAGTTATCACTTAGGGTTATTTGACAAATATTTCAACTCAAATGTATGCATCAATATGATTGATGGTTATCCATATTTCACATGACACTTCCCCTTAGGTGACCATTAAATGAGAATATGCCTCATTAAAACCTTACTAGGAAAACCCTATGGGATAAAAACCTAGTGAAGGAAAAAGAGTACATAATCATCACATTACGTTGCGACATTTTCTTGCAACTCAAAGATATATGCAAAATAAATATCATGCATGATTTATAGGATCATATCTTTGAATGGTGGTGTAGCTTTATAAGTTGGTTTCACAGCCCAACAAGTGGTAAAATTACCACATGAGACCAATTTATGGTCAACCAACACAAATATGACCAAGACTACTACTTCAAAACCGAGTAGTTCTTGTGTCTTAATAAAGGTCGATTAAAATCGACATAGAGTCACATAGTGATCTTACTACCATCCAGGCACTGATAGCCATGTCATATCCATATAACTTTTTGTTGGATATAATTAGTATATCATTGATGATATACGAAAATCATGTTCGAGAGAGATGCACAGTTGGCAAGTTAGTGGTAATCTTCCACATCTTTCATCTCGAACTCTATAGCTAATCAATAGTTGATTGCTTTGAGAAACTCTTTAGGAGTCTCAATAAAGTGTATGTAATCTATGTAACAAAAGATGATGATGACATATAAACTCTTATAAACAAAAGAAATACATAAAGTCTAGAAATTTTTGTAAGAATTTCAAAATCATAAAATATGACAAAGATGATTCAAAATTCAACTCAATATGAAAAAGAAATTGAATTATGCATAGAGAAATGTATGATATGCTAAATGGACCACTTCTCTCAATCATTCAATCCATATGACGTCAATTGGATATAACTTGTTCACGTGAACTTGAATTGTTTCCCTATAGCAAAATAAATTCTTGATGAAATTTCTTATACACGTGTATTCTTTTATGCAAACCATACATATATGTTGCAATAACATATATTAGGGGCAAACTCAATCCCTTCACAAATTGTCAGACTAATCAAATAATTAAAAGTAATTGCAACCACCACATGAGAATATATTTTAAAATATTATAGGTTTGTTGGATAGAACCTTTCAAAATGAGATGTCTTATAAGACTCATAATAAGATAAACATGTGTCTCCTTTGCTATGCATCTTCATATAAAGACTTTATGTCTTAAAAAATTTCATTTTTCTCGGGAATGTAGTTTTGCCTCAATTTAAAATTTTTTTTAATGATTGTATAATTAAATACAAATAACTAAATTAACCAATATTTTTATAAAAAAATTGAGTTTATGAATATTTTTTGTATTAATGTATGAAAAGTATTTACAATTTAAAGATACCGTTTAAAAATTTAGGGTATAGGGTTTAGGCTATAGGGTATAGGGTTTAGGATATAGGGTTTAGGCTATAGGATATAGGTTTAGGGTTTAGGGTTTAGGGTATAGGGTTTAGGGTATAGGGTTTAGGGTATAGGGTTTAGGGTATAGGGTTTAGGGTTTAGGCTATAGGGTGTAGCGTTTAGGGTGTAGCGTTTAGGGTATAGGCTATAGTACATAGGGTTTAGGCTTTAAAATTTATGGTTTAGGGTTTAGGCTTTAGGATTTATGATTTAGGGTTTAGGCTTTAACCTTTAGGATTTATGGTTTAGGGTTTAGGCTTTATGATTTATGGTTTAGGCTTTAGGCTTTAACACTTAAGATTTATGGTTTAGGGTTTAGGCTTTATCATTTATGGTTTAGGGTTTAGGATTTAACCTTTAGGATTTATGGTTTAGGGTTTAGGCTTTACGGTTTATGGTTTAGGGATTAGGGTTTATGCATTAAAGTTTACAGTTTGGACTTTAGGGTTTGGGGTTTGGAATGTACGATTCAGGATTTAGTATTTGCGATTTGGGGTTTAGGGTTTAGAGATTGGCTATTGTATAGGGGTAGGTTTTATCGTTTAGAATTTAGAGTTCATGATTTTACGGTTACGGTTTAGCAGTTACCGATCTAGTAATTGTTTGTAATTCATTTTAGGAAATTAGGGTTTAGTCATGGTAATTATGAGATATTTTAAAATATTAGGTATGTTATAAAACTAAACTCAAAGAAAGACAAGAACAAGAGAAAATATGGAGAGGGAGAGAGTTTCTTATTGATGTGTGTGGAATGCTACAAATGAGAGCTCTATTTATAGGCTCATAGATCATAACCTATACTCTCTAATATTATTACACATAAAGGTGGGAAAATAAATACAATGAAATACATTGAAGAATGGAATAAGGAGTTACACAATGGTGCATTCACTATAGTAATTATATTCATAACACTCCCCCTTGAATGACCATTGGTTATACATCTTTCTTCGAATACGCTTACGCTTTTGATACTGCCTCATTAAAAACCTTACCAGGAAAACCCAGTGGGAAAAACCATGGTTAAGGGAAAAAGAGTACAGCTGCGTATTGACTCCCCCTGATGATGATATCAGTTGAGATCCTTCATATCGACTCCCCCTGATGAGGATATCAACTCTCGCTCATCATTATATTAGTTGAGATCATTCACTCACCAATTCCAAATTTGCTTTCCAACAGTTGATGTAGAGAGATCTTTGGTAAATAAATCAACCAAGTTATCACTTAGGTGCACTTAGTTGATAAATATTTCAACTCATTGAAGTTTGTGCATAAAATGTATGCATCACATGATCGATGGTCATCCATAATTCACATGACACTTCACCTTAGATGACCATTAGATGAGAATATGCCTCATTAAAACCTTATTAGGAAAACCCTATGGGATAAAAACCTAGTGAAGGAAAAAGAGTACATAATCATCACATCACGTTGCAACATTTTCTTGCAACTCAAGGATATATGCAAAATAAATATCATGTATGATTTATATTATCAGATCTTGAAATGGTGGTGTAGCTTTATAAGTTGGTTTCACAGCCCACTAAGTGGTAAAATTATCACATGAGACCAATTTATGGTCAACCAACACAAATATGACCAAGATTACTACTTCAAAATCGAGTACATCTTGTGTCTTAATAAAGGTCGATTAAACTCGACATAGAGTCACATAGTGATCCGACTACCATCCGAGCACCGATAGCCATGTCATATCCATATAACTTTTTGTTGGATATAATTAGTATATCATTGATGATATACGAAAATCATGTTCGAGAGAGATGCACGGTTGGCAAGTTAGTGGTAATCTTCCACATCTTCCATCTCGAACTCTAGCTAATCAATATTTGATTGCTTTGAGAAACTCTTTAGGAGTCTCAATAAAGTGTATGTCATCTATATAACAAAAGATGATGATGACACTTAAACTCTTATAAAAAAAAGAAATACATTTTAAATATAAAATAAAATATAGAAATTTTTGTAAGAATTTCAAAATCATAAAATATGACAAAGATGATTTTTCATCGTTCAAAATTCAACTCAATATGAAAAAGAAATCATAGTTTTATGCATAGAGAAATGTATGATATGCTAAATGGACCACTTCTCTCAATTATTCAATCCATATGACGTCAATTATATATAACTTGTTCACGTGAACTTGAATTGTTTGCTTGTAGCAAAATAAATTATTTGAGGAAATTTCTTATACACATGTGTATTCTTTTATGCAAACCATACATATAGGTTGCAATAACATATATTATGGGCAAACTTTTTCCCTTTACAAATTGTCAGACTAATCAAACAAAAAAAATAGTTGCATCCACCAAATGAGAATATATTTTCTCATAATCAGAATATTATAGGTTTGTTGTACAAAACCTTTTAAAAATGAGATGTTTTATAACTGCTTATACTCACACTTTACATCTCAATGTATAAAGACTTGATGTCTTAAAAATTTTCATTTCTCTTGGGAATTTGAATTTGCCTCAAATTGAAATTTTTCAGCTAATCATTTCTTTCTTTGCATGCATTTTGGCTCATGATCCTCATTTTTAACTATCATATTTAGCGTTGCACTATACGCAAAAATTTCGTCGACATTGACTTCATTGGGGTTCCAATATTTTCCATCCAAGATATAGATAATTGAGATATATATTCATATCTTTCAGGTACTTGAGACTCTTCTTGAGCACATTATTTGTTTCTCTTGGTGGCGTTTGCTTAAATAATCTTAACCTCAATTTGACCATCTTGATATATAGCTCCATTCCGCTTTTGAGGAAAATTTTTTTGTTGCTTTGGAACCGTGTGGTCTACCACGCTTTATATGGGTTTTAGACTCAGTTGTGATGTCAGGTTGCCCAATGTCGACATCATTTTCACTGGAGCATTGTGAGTTGGCACATGAGAGTTTTACTCTGTTTGGGTTAGTAAAGTGTCTGGCAAATGATAAATTATATACTTTTGAACTTCAAGCTCATATTGCTTAGTGCGAGGATCAAAATAATATGATCATTCATCTAATCTCTTGGCCAACTTTTGTTTTCTCCCCCTAATTTTGGGAAGTTTAAATATAAACCTCCAAACGAGTCATCAAAATACTCCCGACAACGATGTGATACTTTACCATCGATGAACTCGTAATCAAAATAATTTCTCAATCTTCATTGAGAACCCATCCTAATAAATGGTGGTGGAGCAATTCGGATGTGTATATCACATTCATATATCCATAGATGGGAAGTATAAGGTTTTGACCCAAAAACCAAACATAATGGAGGAATTCATGATAATTTCTTGGCGTAATGCGAATTTGTGTTGTGCATGTAAATGACATGTTCACAATAATATATTGGTTTTCAATGACACATTTTCGTTATTGGATAATCATGAAAATATGTTCATAACCAAAATGGTTGAGCTAGTAATCTCGCAAATTTTAGTTTGCTTTCATATACACATGTGACCTTCTAGTTGATACATCAATTAAAATAATTGGCTCACATGTTGGGCGTATGGATCCATAAATATCACCCTTGTTTTGTTGTGTGTAAGATAAAATGATCTTACTTTAGTTGATGATTATCCAACAATCAACTCTATTTGAGGAAAAGCAATCCAAAAATGAATTATGTTGTGTTGGAGATTTACCCAACAATGGGTAACGGAAAGGTGAAAATGCTTTCCTAGAAACGAAACCTTGTTGACGAACGAGAAAATCGTTTGTGTTCCCAGGAAGTAGGGGAGTCACAAAGACTACTTAAATCCCTATAACCTTAGGAATCATTTCTTTAGAATACCCAAGTTGAGACCATCATGCACAACAATCTTCAATAGAACATACACTTTAGATTATGGAATCATCAAAATTAACCATAGAGGTACTTATCGATTCGCATCATGATTGAACCGGGATGGTCTCACCGGTTATGCCAAATAATAGTTGAAAGGACGAGTAAACGTATAGTTTACATTTATATATATGTATCTCAATCACAATAACATATGTGTAGTACAAATTGGAGGATAATATTATTGATTCAATAATTATATAGCCATAGACCATATTATGTTCCTCTCTTGATCCTAAACAAATTGGAATAACGATTTTGTTCCTTCGTGAACAATATAATAGCTCGATCTAGAGCTTGAGAGAAATGTTGTACTACACCATATATCTTGGTGCACTATCGATGTGATATATATCACAATTAATTATGGTGATTCTCGTCATAAAATACTCATTTTTGTCATGAGAATGGTACATAGTTTAAATGATAAATTGAGATATTTCTCAATCATCTATGTCACCAATTAATGGATCAACAATTCTCGTATAACCACAATTGTTATGTCCATCCGAATAAAAGGGTGTCGCATAGTTACATATGCTTTCAAAAATAGTGTAACATATGTGTCTTGCACAATCACTTTGAGGTCTAAAATATCAAAATAAACTTGATAATTGGACCATCTTTCACGTGATTAGAATTTTTCCAACATCAATTCACATCTCTTTCATGGAAAAGTATATATTTCCTAAATTTCTTTCGCATGACCAAAATAGTAGGTCTTATCCTCCACAAGTATTGACTTTGTGAGAGTACATATTGTCACTATGGACATGATATAAAAAAAAACATCCACTTCGAGGAATGATATTGTGTCTCTCCATTGGAGACATATTAGCTAGATAGCTTTGAACAACTTGTGTCTCGTGGCACTCATACTTCGGCCTATCATTGAGATGATGGTGAGTAAAGAGCAAAGTCTTTGCTTTGTCTTGATAGGATGTTACACTATCATCCTTAATGATTTCGCTAATGTCATGAGCTTGCAAATGGATTTAGACATCCAATATCATGAAAAATATCATGATCGCCAGAAACATCAAACCCGCAACCTCTAAATTTTGTGATGTTTGAAAAATTATAAAGATGAAAATAAGTTAGACAACATATAAACCGAACAATAAAAAAAATAAAATAATCATTAAACACTACGAGGGAAGAATGCCATCTTGTTGTAATTGTGGGTCGATTCCATATGTTATATATATATATATATATATGTATGACTTCCCTCGTGTTCATTCAGGAAATTATTCATCACTAAACCATAATTCAAACTTATGAAACAAAATCAATTTATATATACATAACAATAAAAGAATGGTTGTTTTCGTTATTACGTTACTATGCATAACTTGTAAGTAACAAAGATAATGGTGATTGAAGATCAAAACATTTGCTTTGTCTTAATTCTTATTTATCTTTATGTTCATGGCATATATAAGTTTGAGCATCCAACTCAAAATAGATAATTTTTGTTGGTGATATCAAAAGTCACAATCTCAAAAATCACAACGTGACCAAATATAATGATTAAGTATATAATTATTAAAACGGTAGCTAACACGTATTGAATCAACTAATTGTTATCAAATAGAAACTTAAAATCATGAATACTTATGAATGGTAATAATTAACCAATCCATTTTTTTTTTGAAAACTCAATCAATTTGTTTCTGTAGCTAACAGTAGAAAAAATATATCAATTCCATAATTGCTAACTAATGGCCATTAAACCAATGAATAGAAATCGTATGAATAGTCTACATAAATTATGAAATAACTGCAATTTTAATAGGTTAGGGTCATAACATAATTCATACATCTATGGGCAAATAATAAATTCTTATTACTATATTTTGTGAAATAAACATGTATGATTTATGAAAGAATAGTCGGTATCATATGCATCATGACCAATAAAAATAATAATAATGTAATGAATGAGAATTATATAAACAATACACTAATGATAATAATAAATAAATAAATAAAATCAAGGAAAAACACTGAATAGTCATGTCCGAATAAATGATAAAACAAAGACAATGACTATAAACCATTAAACGTAAGGTCATAGCCTTTAGAGACATAATAGATTACTTTGACCTATAAAAACGTTTGGTGGCAATCATCAACAAAAATCGATTTTGAAAACAATATCAAATTTACATAGAAAGGAAAAAGGCTACCATTTTATATATGATTGAATATAGAAATGGATTCCTTTCTTTAGATTTAGTTTTAAAAAAAATGATACTATAAGAAAATTAAGAAATGAAAACAAACAAGATAGAAAAATAAAAATAATAACTTTGGAAAGCAAGATATAGCCAATAGCAACCTTCGTGAAACTTCGAGAAGATAACTACAGCATTCGTGCTGATAACGTGTTATAAAACTAAACTCAAAGAAAGACAAGAACAAGAGAAAATATGGAGAGGGAGAGAGTTTCTTATTGATGTGTGTGGAATGCTACAAATGAGAGCTCTATTTATAGGCTCATAGATCATAACCTATACTCTCTAATATTATTACACATAAAGGTGGGAAAATAAATACAATGAAATACATTGAAGAATGGAATAAGGAGTTACACAATGGTGCATTCACTATAGTAATTATATTCATAACAAGGTAATGAATTTTACAATATTAATAAGAGAAATTGTATTTATAAATATTATCGTCTATTAATTGACAATATATATATTTACTAAATATTTTATTTGAACTATGAAATTTGTAAATATATTTAATTATCATATCTATAATTATCAATTGTAATTGTTTCGTATATCTACTAATTCATCTTAATTATTTTACTTACTGCGACTAATTATTAAATTCAACACGTTAATAAATTAAATACTTAGTTACGCAATAATTAATTACGATATATGTGTAATTAATAGTTACTAGAGTAATTAACAGTAATCAAAATTTAAAAATTATAACTACGATGTAAATTGGAATTAAATAAAAAAATATTTTGGACGGCATGCCGACTGACGCACGAGGCGGTCGGCGGTCAACGCCGACCAATCACGTGTGACCGTCGGCGTTGACCGCCGACTGCCTCTCTTGGCCGTCGGCGTTGACCGCTGACTGCCTCGTCCGTCGGTCGGCATGCCGATCGTGTGTTTACCTCTGGTCCGGCGGCGGGGTCCGGCGGCGGCGGAGACAGATTCGAGAGGGTTTTAAAGGGTCGTTTGGAATGAAGTATCGCTGTTCTTCGACATTTCGCATTTTATAAAGAATTTCATTTTACTATTTAAGGGGCGATTACGTCATTTTATTATCGAACTCAATTAATTGGACGATATTAGGGCGTTGAAGAATAAAAAGCAGGACGTCGTTTAGTAATCCCTTTATTTATTGGTTGAATAGCCCATTTTGACTATACGTAGAATTGATGAAGAAGCAAACTGCACCTGTTTTGCATCAAGAAGCACAAAAGAGGCCATGCCGGTGGGTAATGGATACTTTCACCCAAACCAACAACAACACTCCAACATTGTTAACGAGATTAACTACCGGTTGTCATTCAGGTCCCACCAGGACAACCGATTACAGCCGTCCGATCACCATCATCATACACAATGAAAATAGGAAAGATCGACGCCAGAAGCTCGCTCTAGCTGTCTGTCTCATCATTTTCAGTTTTTGGTTTTTTCTCTTTTCGATTATTATATATTATTTCTTACAAAAACAATTATCTCATTCATTCATTACAACCGAAGTAAACGCACCTTCCTTGGCCCTTCTTCTTTCCTTCTCTGCCGACTCTTTCCTCTCTCACTCTCTTGTCTCTCTGTTTCTATTATTCTCCTTTCCAGTAGTAGAAGCCTGAGTTTAGATATATTCTCTCTGGGGTGTATGGTATCTTTTCTCGGGTTACATGATTTGCTCTTCTCCACCATTAACCTCATCCTCTCAACCTTGGCTTGTTTTTCCTTCTTCATTTACATCAACCATTAGCTACCTAGAAACTGCCTCTTCTCAAATCTGATTACCCTTTTTTCTCCACTTGCATCCTCCGTCAGTTTGCAAGTGTAACTCTATTTCCATTTCCGACTTCCATTCCGTTTTCTTGTTCATCTTTCGCCGTTTCAGATTCGTCATCGGCCACCCAGATTGTCAAAATTCTCATATTTCCTAGCTTTTATTCCACGAGTTGAGGGTTAGGGTTTGGTCATTCTTGATGCTACCCAACTGGTTAGATGGAATTTTGTCTCTGATGTCCTGTAGTCTTCTCTGTTTTTCCCCAAATTGAACGGCATAATTGAGGGGTTTTGCTCTGTCTATACTTTTGATGTGTGTAATTTAATTTCGATGGGTGAAGATG
Organism: Linum usitatissimum; assembly: GCA_030674075.2. Taxonomy (NCBI): domain Eukaryota; kingdom Viridiplantae; phylum Streptophyta; class Magnoliopsida; order Malpighiales; family Linaceae; genus Linum; species Linum usitatissimum. The sequence continues at coordinate 7,429,005 of JAUJYP020000285.1, read as the reverse complement.
ATAAGGAGGCTAATGGATGCAATACCAAGCCTTTGATATGCAAAGATAGTGAGGAAATGGAGAATCAAGTGGATGATTGTGAGGAGGAGGAGGAAGAGAGCGAGTCTAAGTCCTTGTTGGCTCCGGGGAAAGGTGGGATGTCTAGAAAGTCGCCCAAAGCTGGGAGGAAAGTTCAGTGGAATGACAACAATGGGCATAAGCTTGTCGAGATTCTGGAGTTTGAACCCAGGTAAAAACCATTGCTTTCTTTTTCTTTTTTGTTCTAGCACAAGCACAACAACTTGTCCGTATCTGAATTCTGTTTGTGCCCATATTAGTTTCTTGCATTCACATAATAATTCAGGCGTCGATGTTTTGAAGACTTGGTGTTAGTAACTTTCCTATGAACAACCTACTATGAACACTGACGTCAAAAGTGGATCCACATGAGTTCTTCTTCTGCCTTATTTTCTGTATTTGGCTGTTTATTTCTCTTACAATTTTCCTCCTTAATAGGGCGGTAGCTGGTGTATACATCTGTTTATTGGTTCCTGCGGATATGTGATTATGTCATCTGCATCCGCTTTTCTTAATGCCTTTGTCATTGTTCCCTGTGACTGATTCAGACATGAAATGAAGATCCGATTTTGCCTTCATTTCTGAAATCGGTTCTTGGTGAATGATTTGTTTCTTTTTTTGTCTGCTAACAAGGCTCTGTATGAAGGGACAACTAGTCGTCAGTCTTGTAGTTCTGTTCTTTGTTATCAGTAACTCTGGTTTCCTCCATTGAGTTTGGACTCCACTGATGTGGTTTGGATTTCCAAAATGTCCCTTTACGAGTGGAACTCTACTATGGTATTCCAATTGTCTGTACTGGTGTGCTGAATTTGTCTGTCTCTCTACCTACTCTATTGTGTATGAAAATATAAATATTATAATAGCATGTCATCTGCATTCCTGGTAACTGCATTGGCCATGTATAGACGGTAATATATGACATTACAAGCTTTTGTATGCCATGTTGTGGTTGATGATATTAGGCAGTTCCAATGTACAACCTTATCTTCAGTATTACTTGTTAAGTAATTATTTCAAGATTTGTACTTGTTGGTTTTGATTATTATCAGTTATAGGTTCCTACTTTCTACAATAGTTCACAGTTGGACTCCTCGATATCTTGTTTGATCTTTATGAATGCAGCGATGTCGACTCCGATGACGAGGATTCAGATGCTTGCATGTGTACCATAATGTAAATATCATCAAGATACAGCAGTCTGTAGGTGACCACTTGATCCCCAGACCAGCAGCAATTTTGACTGTTATTTGTGGATGGATCATCTGTTCCCCTAACAATTTGTTAGAACTGAGGGTCTGAACATGCGAGCGGCCATCCTGACAATGGAGGAGAGCGGCAGGAAGTTCCAACTGTATTAGCAGTGCTCATTAGCGAGAAGTTGAAGCAGACAGTGACATAGTTTGTCAGTGAAAAGCGAATCGTGATCTCTTCTCGTATAGGATAGCAATAGAAACTGGAGAGTGCTTGGCATTTACCAGAGTTTGTGCATATTGTACTAAGAATCTAGAAACCCATTCCACAAATAGCTTTTCAAATTTATCTGTTAAACTGAGTTCCTTCCAAAACGTTTTGGTGATCATTTTCCTTGCCAAAGTTTCTGCAGTTTTTATCCGTAGACAAAGTTGAACAGGTCCGAGCTCTGAAAACCACATGTTCCAGAATCTAGCTCGTTACCACAGATCACCAACTTTTTTGTCTCTTCTACTTTGAATTAGGTTCTCCACAAAACACACCAATAATTCAGAATGTCGATTCTGAGAACAAATGAGAAGCCGCCACACCAATAACACAGCTGAAAACCGCCCACAAGTTTCCAAAACCTAACAAGAATTGTTCTAGAACACAACAACCACAACACCTAAAATGAATCAAAGAATCTGATAAAAGAGAAAGAAACAAACAATAATCAATCAACCAACCACAACAACAACAACATCATCAACCGCCTTTATTCACATAAACCGATCACTCCTCATCTTCAACATCTCAGTAGTTCCCAACCTCTCCTCTCTCCTTGGGCATGAACTGGCACAGCTTTTGGTGTGACAAGTTGCTGGAGAAACTAACCAGTTTGCCAAGCTTGAATCCACAGCAAGTTCTTGAACTGGAAGCATTATATGCTTCTGAATAAGCTGCACATCAGCATTTTCTTTCATCTGCCGTTTCTCTGGCTGCTGCTTACTTTTAGCTTTAACTTCTTTCCATTGAGCCAGATTCTCAACTGGATTTAACACAGAATGTAGGTATTGATTCTTCTCCCGAGCACTGTGCTGATGATCCGTAATCTCAGGCCATCTCGATCTTCCTTCATCTTTCGAATCAATCCCGGAGTTGGGACTCACTTTCAAAGAGCTGAAACGCTGCGAGACTTGTTCCTCTTCATCAGTTCCTCTTCTTCTTCTTCTTCTGAGCTCTTCAATATCGTTGTGTTGATCATCCTCTGGTTCCTCCTCCTCGTACAAGTAGTCTTCATCCGAGTCCAAATCACTATCATCATACAAGTATTCTTCTTCCTCTTCCTCTTCATCGTCGTGGCTGTAAATGCAGTTTCTATATCTGTAATTGGATGGATAAGAAGACGTGATATCCATCGGGAGAGAAGAGGGTTCAAGCGTTTTCCCTCTTTCCGTTGCTTTATCATCTTCTTCTTCACCATCATCACCTTCCCAGAAGTTGTTTGATGGAATTGGCTCGTATGCCTTGACATTCAAATTGAATCTCACTTTCTTCCTGATCTTACTGTTCAGTGGCTCCTTCAACTTCCTGCCAAGTCATGAACAAGTTCAAAAATGAAATTGACAAAAGCAATCCAAACTGTCTCAACTTAGAAAGAACAAAAAAAAAGAAAAGAAAAGATGGAACCTTTGCTCAGAATCCAAGTTTATGGAGACGGCAGAAGAGTCCAGCTGCTGGTAACTGCCGAATCCCTGCAATACCCAGATCAAAACAAATCGTAAAGAGGGGATCTTTGACGAGAGTGAAGAAGAAATTGAATAGGAGGAAACTTACATGATCTCTGGGAAGAATTCGGCTGGGAAGTTTTCGGCGCTTTCGCTTGGATGAAAGGCCGAAACAGCCGAGTAAGCAACCCATTTTAGGTATTGGGAGATGGAGGGAGCAAAGGGCTGTCGGTGGAAGCAAGTTCAGAAGAAGTGGATCATGGTTGGTTTTAGATGTTGGTTGAAGAAGAATGTCAGGGAGGGAGAGTGGGATGAGTTGTGTTCCCTGTGTGTCTGTCCGCCTGCTGTGTTGTGTTTTTAGGCTCCAACGGTTTTCGAAAAATAAGAACGTTGGGGAGAAAGTGAGGAGAGAGAGTAATGATGGGGTTGTTTGTATAGGTGGTGGGCTCAATTTCCCTAGGCCTCTGGCTTCGGCCACTTAGTCCCCACTGTACAGTTTTTTCATTCAGCGGACAGAGCATTCTATCCGCGGTTCGCGTATAGGTTTCAGGCCGTTGGATCTTCCAAAATTCAATTGAATGGCTGAAATTAAAGTTACACAGATCGTACGCATTTTCGGAATACAAAACAGAAACTAAATTACTAAGCCGGAAAATGAAAATAGTGGGCAAAGTAATATTTTATCTATTCCACATTTATTTTTTTAATTGGCTGACACATTCTCTTATCTTTCTTAATTATCCCCTTACTTTTAATTTAATCTCAATAAACGTTTATAGATTTATCAAAACATAATTTTCACTTCACAAATGTTATTTATTTTAATTTTTTAAATTTAATGAAATCTATTTTTATATATTTTTGGTTTTAAAATTCAAATTATTATTAAGTGTTAAATCATGATCTTTTAAATTAATTTATGAACAACTCATGATTTGATTAAACTCGAATTATTAATTTATAATTTACTAAATTTTTATTTTGACTTTCTTAATTAAGGTGTCATCTTTTACATTTTTTATTTCAGTTCTGTCAAAATTATAAATCTTAAAATTTGCATGCAAGTTGAAATTGGTAATTCCGTCTAGATAAAAATAAAATTGGCAAGTCGCGGTTATTTCCTTCAGCAGAATTGCACTCAATCATTTTAGTGTAAAACAAATTATTATTAAGTGTTAATTATATTTTATGAAAAAATACAATTTTTTGAAAATAACAATGTTTCAAAATGGGTGTTGTCTTAGAGTTTTGTGTAAATAAAGTGGACAATGACTAGTTCTTCTTATTGTTGTTTGTCAATTATGATATTGTTATATCACCATTATATGAATATGTCTATGTTATATAATTGTTATGTAATAATTCTATTTTGGTTTTAGATGTTGGTGTAAAATGCATGTATTATAAATCTTTTGATTGGATTATAGCAATTCTCAATACCATGTATTTGAGTCCGAGAGTCCCTTCACCAAGCAATGGCTCACTCAATTGGTTGTATGTCATTTTATGAGATGAAATGTTATATTAATGTTATGAGATGTTATGCTATATTAATATTGTTACACATATACCATTGTTTTATCCACTTTACTGTTATATCCGCTTTATGAGTACGTTATGTCCAATACCGTTATGTCTATTACTGTTATATAATTGTTATGTCTATATTATATTAATATTGTTACAGTTATACCACTGTTATATTTGTGTTACGAGTACATTATGTTCAAACAGTCTTGTATTGAACAAAAAATATAGTACAAATCATTACAAAAAGTAGTATCACAAAGAAAAATAGAGAGCAACTTTGAATCTAATATGTTTTTCTTTAGATCTGATTCTTTCTCTTCTTCACTTTTTTGAATTTGTAAAATGAAAAGTTATAGTGTTATGTCTATGTTATGTTTATTTTACACAACTCTTATATCAATATCGTTACATTTATATAACTATTATATGATTATGTTTAATACTAATATCAGTATTATGTCTAGTTTATTATATGACTGTTATATCACTCGTTATGGAATTGCAGGAACAATAATAACACTAAAATGAACTAGTAATAAACATAACAGTGGCTCTCAAAATTGCTTAATCCTTACACCAATGTATAAGAATTCCAATTATCCATTCTAACAATATCAACTGACATGTAACATACATATAACATAAATAATGTATATATAACATAAACATAACACTTATGTAAAGAGAAATAATTTTTGACAAAGGAAAAAAGTATTAGACGATGAATTATACACTAAACACATCTTAATTCTTTACGCAAACAAAAAGAACATACTACGATCATATATATTCATTTGTCAAAAAAAATTATTTGTTCAAGACACAAAAGAAGAAAATAGAACTATAAATCACTAAAAATAGATTACAAATCACTAAAAAGCGTACAAATCACAGAATAATAAAAAAAATAACTTTGAGTCTAGGTCCTTTTTTCATATTTGATTATTACTTTTTTATTTTTTTAAAATTTCTAACCTCTAACCTTTTTCAAATTCACACATTTTTCAAATTCACTCCTTTAAAAAAAGGAGGAAGTCAAGGTTGCTTCTTAGCTCATCCCCAACGCCAATGACAACAACAATAATAATCAGACCTGAAACCTAAGATATAGATATAAAGAACTTAAATCTGATAAAATCAAATCCAAAATTTAAGAAACAAATCAAAAAATAGATAAAAAAGAGATGAAGATTGAAAATTAGATCGAGATGAGTTGAAGACCTAAAAATAATTCAAAAAAAGATAAGAGACATTACCTTCTTCTTTTTTATTTTTCTTCTTCTCCTTCCCTCCTTCCGTCTTTTTTTTTTCTTCTTCTTCCATTTTTCCTTCTTCCTTTCTTCGACCAGTTGTTCTTCTTCAAAAAAAAGAAATAGATTTAAAAACTCAAAATAAGAGAGCAAATAAGTAAAAGATAAAAGATATAGAGAGAGATTGGGAGATGAGAGAGAAAATGAATTGTAAGAAATGAGAATAATAAGAGATGTTTCTCTTTTATATTAGAATTTGACTTTTAAATTGAAATAAATTGATAAACTTTCCCATATATCCTAGAATTAATTTTAACCATTGGATGAGAAATTTTTGAAATTAAATCATAGATGTACAAATGCCCTATCCGTTGGTGCGGACTGGAAAGGCCTTCCGCCCAATAGGAAAAATTGCCCACTATATATTATTCATTCCCACAAAACATGGAAATTGCGTTTATGTCACTATAATTTTAAATGATTATACATATATTATTATATTTTTAATTTTGGATGTCGTTGTAGTTGTAGTTTATGTGTGGCTACTTCATAATTTTTTCAAATCTAACTGATTACCAAATTGTTGTGCCTAACACCACTATTATCATTCCAATAATTTTTTCTTTTAAATTATTTTTAACTCGCTTGTAATCCACATTGCCAGCCACATTAGCTTGGTAACCAGATAAATTAAAAAAAATTGAAAACATGTAACCACATGTAAACTACAACTATAATAACATCTCGTGCATAATGGTAAGTATAATGATGACATATCGTATAATAACTTAAAACTATAGTGGCTCAAGCAGGATTTTACTCCTCGAGAAACACTAACCTCCGACAAATTTTTTGAGGTTGAATGTGTTGACGGGGTGGTTTAGTAACTGAACCGTCCATTCGGTGAAGGGCTAAAAGAATGAGAAATCTATTGGCTGAATAGCCATTTCGCTAATACAAATATTATTTTATTTTCCTAAATTTTTTATACATTTTTACTATAAATTTAAATCTAAAAATTTTTTGTGCAAAAATGTTACCTTTTCAAATACGATTAAAATAGACTTGATAAGGTCTTAGAAATTTTTTGTTTTCTTGAGGGCAAACACGTGGGTCGACTTCATCAAAAGTAATTATTCGCACTTCTGAAGGAAAAAATATAATTACTAGCAACTTAGACGTGTATATGGTCAATGACAACGTAAGGTAGATATAAGGGAGTTTGCATTCCTATCTCAAATATATTACTAAACATCGCGGCTGAACAGGTAAAAATGCTCTGTTGCGTATTCTTCTTTCGTCTCCCTTTAGCAACTAGGGTCGTTCCCTCTTACACATCGCCAATTTTCATCGAGAGTCTTGACGAACCTTCGTCCTACCTGGCTGTCTCACTATGAGTGTGCCGCCATGGCCTCCGATGTGGGATGGTTTTCCCCCATGTTCACCACTCTCTCTCCACGATGGGATGACTCGCCAATCATGGCTTTAGGTGGAAAGGAGTTATTTCTCGCTTTTACAACATTCAAGTATCATACAAGTGCTTCATTAGTTCCCCAATCTTACCAGAAGAACAATGTTAACATAGTTGTTCGAAAGGCTCTCCTCCCTTCGGCTTCTCGACCCTCTACGATATTCGTCGTGCTGTCCCGCCAGCCGATTGGATGCCTCTTTTGTTGCCCGGAATCAAAATCAGTGTGGATAGGGCAGTCTCAACCCCATTCGGTGGGGGAATGGCGTTGGTGGTTCGACATGTGGGCGGGGTGTTTTTGCAGGTGTAGGACGAACATTATCCAAAACTCTTGACCCCTATGTTTTGGAGCTCCTAGTTGTGTGTGATGCCCGTTAGTGGTGCTTTCGGCTCGACATTTGGTAGGTGGATCTCGAAGGAGATGTTGATATGGATCTCACTAGTTTGTCCCAACGAAGTATGCAAAGTGTGGTTGGTAGAGCTTTTATAGCATAGATCCTCGCTTACTTGGCGATAATGTCCTCATCTTCATATGTTGATTGCTCGATGGTCTATTACCAAAGCGGACATTTCAATGGCAAGACAATCTTTTGTATATCTTCCAAGTTGTTTATAAGTTCATCTTACAGCTTGGATTGAATTTTAATTTGTAGAGATTTCATAGGAGAGAGGGGAGATTTGAGAATTTTACCCAAAATTACCCTATGGTTTTTTTCATTGATATGATCATAAATAAACTAGTGTGATCCGATTCACAAGAATCCTGAATCATTATTAGCAAGAGTGCTAAAGGGTCGCTATTATAATTCCTCTACCTTGCTGCAGCGAAAGGGGGCTCGACCATCATGGGGTTGGACTAGTGTTCTCCATGGTCGTTATCTCTTACTGTAGGGTTCGCATTTGGCTGTTGGAGACGAAGCGTCAATTTCAATGTTAGATTTACAGTGGTTGCCGACGACTCCTCCTACGACACTAATTTTTTTACCGGGAATTTTATTGACCGCTAATGTTCCAAAGATCGGTTGGTGGTCTTATTCTTAATGGTAATTGGAATCAAAATTTGCTTCAATCATTATTCACGTTTCCATCTATTGTTTCCATCCAATCCATCCCTTTACCGTTATCCAGTTGATCTGATAAGTTTGTTTAGCATTACACCAATTCTGGTAAGTATACTGCATAGTCGGGCTACATATTGCCTCAAGCTCAGCACTACGAGGGGAGGACGATCTATTGCGGTCCCTCTCATACTAATGAGACTTTGTGGGCTCGTTTATGGGCACTCCCGGTTCAACCTAAGCTTAATTTTTTCATGTGAAAGCTATTCAATGTTATCTTACCTTTGTCTGACTCGTTGATCGCACGTAGCATCGACATTGATCCCATTTGTCAAGTTTGTGATACTATTTCAGAAAATCGGTTTCACCTCTTCTTTCAATGTCCAGTGGTGGTCCAATTGGCAATGGTATGCAATTTGCCAATGTTCTTAACAAATTCCCAACACCCGATTGCCCTTTGGAGCCGATGGAATCTATCGGACCCTCAAAAGTCAGTTCAGTCGATCTATTTCTAGTGGAGGTTATGGAAGTCAAGGAACATGGCTGTGTTTGAGCATTACCAACCTTCGATCGAATCGCTAGCAAGGCAATTCCATCATCACTACAATGAGAGTCTGTCGAATTCTGTAACTGATGTTCCAGAGCAAGATGTTTAAGCACCTACTACAAACCTTGTACATAGACATTTCGCAAGGCTGGAGATTGTTGTTTATGCCAATGTTGTTGTAAGGTTTACTATTTCAGGATGAGCGGGTTATGGAGCGACTGGAGTTGTCCGAAAGACTGGTTTGGATGATTTGATTAGTACTCAAGGTCGAGTTTTGCAGCTGTTTACAAATCCTCTTACTCTCAAAGTCCTGGGAATTCGACAGGCTTTGCTTGAGGATTCTCGATCACCAATACTATCTACGATAATTCATACAGACTCATTGAGGGAGCCCGCCTTCTCTACACTAATGCGTCAGATATTCGCCTAGGCTTACTTTTGCAGGATTGTAGGAGGTTGTTGGCTGCGGCACCTCATGTTTGTATCAAAACACATTCGATGACAGGATAATAGCGTCACCCATTATGTGGCACGTGAGGCTCTTACTTATCTTGCTTCTTCGAATCGTGTTCTAGATCTTCGCTATTGTTTGTAAGCACTCTATTTTTATCTTTTGTGTATCTATCCAAGATGCCTTCGATAAAAAAAACGTAGGTATTTTCGTATTTTATTTTTTCATTTTTTTTATATTTCTCTCTTTGCAATTATTGCATTCAAATCACACACAAATCACCCATCTAAATAGTCTATTTCAAAAATAACAAGGCTCATCCAAATCTCTTCTATCTTTAATCTCTAGCTATATTTCCAATTTTTCTAAGCGGCAGAGAAGCTCTTCTTTCCGTGCCAGTAAAAATGGGAATCACCATCTGATCTTCCACGCCAGACATGTCATGTGCTGGAAAGGAAAAGCAATGCAAGGGTGTAATGGGAAATGTCAAAAGTAGAGAGATGTGGGCGAGAAATGAAATGACGCCCATAATTTTTGTGTGTGGGGTCCGTGATCGCTGACATTAGGGTGCAGCTACTGCTGTACTGTTTCAGCTGTCAGCCACTTACAAAGAGAGAAAAGAGTTTTGTTGATGGATGAGTGCACTGTACTCCTTCGTCCTCATCATTTTATTTCCATCTGCCATTTTTGTAAAGCAAGCACACAAGCTTCCATTGTCTCATTTTTTTCCAGCTACGAGTTGTATGTATTTCAATGATCTTATAACATAACATAGAGTGAAATGACTGGAGAAAATGGTGATGAGGGTTTATAAGATTTGTGTGAAGATTGGAATGGAGAAAATAGAGAGAAGTCTGGTGAGGCACAAGTCCAAGCAATTGAAGAAGAAGTTGATAATGGTGAAAACATGGGTTCCAATGCAGAAGGAAATTAATAGTATATATTTATTATATTGAATGTATTTGTAGTAACCCTAAAGTTGTTGTTTGTTTTTTTTGTTCAGTACGTTTGGACCACAAACAAATTTGTTCTTAGAATATGGAACAGTGGTAATGCGAAAGTGTTGGCTGAAAGTTTGTCAGCTTTTATTGTATTCTACCAATCTTTAATGATATGAAGAATATGTTGGATTGTTAGGTTCATATTTTTTATGCAGTGTGATTGTAAGACGTATACTCGAATATGTGCATGAACAGTCGTGTAACACCAGAATAACATGGTCATAACGATGTGCGGTTTTTTAGCCAGGTAAAAGCTATATAGGTCCTAACGACGAGGAAAAATGGAAGCTTCTGTTCTTTGAAACCCATGAACAATGTGAAAGGTTCTACGAAGACATTGCCGCTCGGAAGAGGTTTGCGAGTAAAATACAGTCAAGGAAACCATCCGGTGTGAAGGGGGATAAAAGTGGCTTGTTGTACTACCTTGTTTACGAATGCATAAAAGAAGGGTTCAAGGCTGGTAGCACACTCAAACCTATTTTCCAGATTGGTCCTTCGATAGTAGATGCTGAGCCAAAGAAACAAATGGCACGTAATTACCCCGACGGTAAAGTCGGTTGTGATGCTATCGTTCATTTCTGTTATAAGAAGAAAGAGGGTGTCTACTGCATCACCGAATGGAGAGATAATCACAAGCATGCAATGGAACCTCAAGCCACCATGCACTTGCTGCGCGAGAACAAGAATGTTACTAGTGTTATAAGTCTTATGGAAAAAATCAATTGTGAATGTGGATTGGGGATGCGTTCGTCGTATGATGTGTTGTGTGGACATCTTGGTGGGGAAGGAAACGTTGGGTGCATGAAACGTGATGTCCAAAATTTTCTAGGGAAAATAAGATAGCGTCAGATGTTGTATGGGGAAGAAACATGTATTAATGAGTACTTCCGAGAGAAACAGAAGTACAATCCAGGATATTTCATTAAAGTTGAAATTTATGTGAGGGAGGACATGGCTAACATTTTTTGGGCCGACAGCTGATGCAGGACGACTACGCTGTCTTTGGGGATTCCATCATGTTTGACACCACGTACCGTACCAATAGGAAGTGTTGTCCTATGGGTACATTTCACAACACATGCATATAACACATCCATACCATATATGTAACAAGGTTAGAACTCTCAGAGTGTTTTTGTTTATTGTTCACGTAGGGTGACTAAAGGGTTTTTCCTTTGCAGTCGTGTTCGTTGGATTCAACAATCACCATCAAGGTGTGATTTTTGGTGATGAAAGGTTTTTTTGTTTGCAGCCTTGTTCATGTAGGGTGACGATTGAATCTTTCAAATGGTTATTTCGTACATGTCTTAGGTACATGGGCGGTAAAGCAACAAAGGCGATTTTTACTAATCAAGATCTTGTGATGGTAGTTACACTGAAGGGAACGATGCATGAGACGTATCATGCTTTATGCAATTTCCACATTATTTATAATGCAAAGAGGAATCTCACTGCTTTGTTTACTCAACAAATCGTTCGACATTTACTCTTCCTTTTTCTACCAACTTGATACCGAAGCGGATTTTGATATTGCGTGGAAGATGATGAGTTTTTTAGGGAGAGCGCTTCCCGAATGGTGGGGCTACTGGCCAAAATTGGCTTGAGTACATCGTTAGGTTTCGGAAGCAGTGGTCGTCCGCATGGGTAAGAAATCATTACACCGCTGGTATGCGCTCTACCTAGCTGGTAGAGTCGTGTAATGAAACAATTTGGGGTTTTCTTAGTGCTGATAAGGCAATCGTCGAGTTCTTTCCACATTTTGACCGATAACCTTTTAGATACTGTTCCACGAGTGTTATAAGGGTCATCTGCCTATGTTATATTACTATGAATAATTGATATACATGTTTAGTAAACAGGATGGTGCAAAGCAGAACACGGGTAGAAAGGGACGTGGACTTCACAGCTAGGAACACTAGGCCATGTAACAATTTTGAATACAACGCACTCGTGAACAAGGCGTCTAATGAGTACACTCCTAAGAGGTTTTCCATATTCCAAGAACAACATGCCCGTGTTCAGGAATACAAATTAGAGGCCCTTGCATCGGATAATGGTGATTTAGTGTACGTCATGTACAAGACTCGGGAAAAAGAGCGGCTCGATGACATAGTTGTTAGAAGCGACGTAGAACAAGGTTCAGTGAAGTGTGAATGTAAGAGGTGGGATATTATGGGAATCCTATGCCGACATGCACTAACAGTTATTCACATTTTAGGGGTGTTTGGTCATGAAAAATTCAAAACGTTGTCTGACATCTACATCCTTAGCAGGTGGACAAGAGGGGCGAGGAGGGGATACGAGACTTTATACCTGGTGAGGCCCCTAACTAAAGAGGAGGCTGAAGAAGAAAGGTTTGTTCAGTTGCATGGCAAGTTCAACACCATTGTCTGAACTGTGTACATGATTGACGAGCTTGAACCGTTTATAAATGGTGTCGTTGATGTGTTGGCTTTACAAGTGCATGAGGCACTACACATTTATGATAATAAGGGCAACCCCATTCAAGCAAACCAGCCGCAGAAAGAAGTTGCCACTACTAGACCTCCTCCAAAAGACATTGCAGTCATGTTTTTGAAGCAACCAAAACCTAGCAAAACTAGTAAGCGACCCCAGGCAATTGCTGACATTTCTCGTATGCAGCATCGTAGTTGGTAATGCTCCATGAAGCTCATAACATACAACCCACAAATGGAAGCACCTGGCTGAAGCTGTGCAGAAGTGACTTTCCAGGGGAATGGTGCAATATCCGGACCCCCGAGATTGCATCCACCTCCGATGTGCACATCTGACAACCGTACTGCATGCTACGTAGCTCGAACACACGTAACTTGAAGTTTTGATTCCGAAAAAATTCATATCTCCTCGACGCCGAAATAACAAAGACCGTTACAACGAACTCATAACGCAGACAGAATAGAGGAAGAACACAGTACAATGTGCATGTCATATATGAACCTGTGTTTGTCGGACGAAAAGATGTAGGTGACTATTTTCTTCTCATTTGCAGTAAGTTCTTTCTCCAGGCTCTTGGTCAGACAGAATAAACTGTAATTGGAACCTCTCTTCCCCTTCTGCCAACCATACGTAATCGGTGTCTTCTCTCTACGTCCATCCTTCATAATGGCTTCTTGTCTTGCCATTAAGTCATGTAACAAAAGGTCTTGGCTTACCGACTGATCGATTGTTGCTTTCACCTCCGCCACAGCCGCTAGCCCTATTTCAGTAACTTTTTTTTCGGCTTCATTGTCTTCCGAGTCCTCCTTGGATGTACTGGATTCCTCATCTTCAGATTCTTTTGAAATCCACTTACATGGCAACTTTATCTTTCAGAAACATCGAACAGCTGTGACGTGGTTCGGAGCCGTGACTCCCAAAGTTATAATTCCTCCTTCTCTTTTCGCAAAGACTGCAGCTCGCCTGGCTACCTCTTCGCCTGCAACTCGGTTAAGTAGTTTCAGCTGCATATCATGCATATAGCAGGCTTAGAGCAGAAGCAAAAGAATGGTAAGTCATATATGAAATGCATATTACAAAATATTGGGATGCATTCGGAGTGAGCAGCTTAGTCCAGACACAATCAAAAAATTGTGTACCCTAGTTTCTGCTGGGTTCTTGGGTGTTCTCAGTTGGCCCTTCTTTGAAGATGTCTTCAACCCAGTCATAAGAAGACTGAGGTTAACTGGTCCTCAACTTCCCACCTATTCTTTATTTTGAAAGGCCAGGGATTGTTCACCATTCTCTTGATTCTTGTCCAAGCAGTTGCCGCTTTCGCCTTGTCCAAGAAATCACAAGTCAGTGTAACTTTTGGGGATATGTCATCCAACTTCACCATGTCAAGGAAGTGCAGTTGCATATAGAAGAGCACATGCAGATAGTTACACACTTATAATACATATAGAACACAATAATGAATTACATAAACTGTGAAGGCACCCACAACTGTGAAGTTCATATCCCCACTAGGATACATTGACTTCCTTGTAAAGTCGTCCAACCCAGCTAGTAGGCAGTCAACCACATGCTTCCCCCAATTGAAACCCGCAAGATCAACAATTTCTGCATTTAGACAATGACCATAGTTTAGGGTCACCCTCCAAGAGTTTGTCGCCGCCATCATTGAACCTAGACTGTGTAAAATGTAGAGTCTTGTAAACGCCCCCGGATCCTGGCACGCCTTAATGTGATCGTGCAAGACTGTGATGTTGATTTTCCTAAAGGCATTGCTGGTAACTCCGGTCAATTCCTCGAATTGAACTTGCTCTTCTAACCATAACTCGGAATCGATATCAATCGGATGACCGTGCGACATTATGCCATACACCCTCTACACGTCGCTAGGCTTAACATCTAGAATTTCCCCATTTGGAAACTTGAAGTCCTAGTGTGGAGGTCGATAACATCGAATCATGAAGTCAGAGATTTCTTTGTTGATTAAGGACACCTTGACATTCAACAACCCTACGAAGTTTGCGTCCATCAACAGGTGCCTGATCCTATTCTTCCTCTTGTGGTTTGCTATAACCTTGCTCAACTCCAAAATCCCTTTGGTTTTGTAACGAAACTGGACTAACTTACTAGTCTTCCCCTTCTTCTTCACATCATCATCCCGGTGACCGACTTGTTGTCTGCGTTCCTTTTGGTTGTCCCGTTCCTTCTGGTTGTGAGCATTGTTGTCTGCGTATAACGTAGGAGTAACACCAACATCTCAACAACGTCATTATTCCAGACATATAACATACACATATCAGCGACAGAACATCACCGGTATAGAAACAGAAGACCAACAGAATAACTACAGAAACAGAACACCATCAGAACATCTACACAAACAGAACACCAACAGAACATCTACCGAAACATCCCACAATTAGAACATCTACATAAACATCCCCCTAAAACAAATAATCCCTGTCGAATATCAACGTGACACATTTACAATGCGAATACATAAATTGAACACCAACATGGCAACAATCAAACCTAAAGATGTCGATAACAGTTAACCACCACAAACCCTCAATGACATTAAGAAATAACAAACCTTGTAATCAGAACCCGAGTCTGAGTTATTTGACGTAGTACTGGATTTACGGTGTGTCTCCTTCGATGACCTGGGGGTCAAACCAGCTTTTCGTGGGGGGTTTGTCCATCCTTGGTCTGGCCTTTCGCTATCGAGATGACGGTGAAGCAACTTGCAATGCCTTCCCCATCGTGCGTGGTCCTAATTGGTTGTACCAAAACAAGGATGACTGAGAACATGTCATTCGTAGAGGGAGTAAATTAATTTACAATGGCACAAAAGAACCGAACTGCTAAGAAAAAACCGTCTTGTGGATAAGAGTTTCGCCTCCCTCTACAACCGCTTCGCAAACCGTCGCCTGAGTGGGCAGCTGGAATCTTCGGCAACCGTTGAATTCTTCGCCAATCGCCAAAAGTGAGAAGATTTAATGGGAGAGAGTGAGGAAATTGAGTGTGAAGAAGTGGGATGTGAGAGTGAGATGGGATAGTGAGAAGAGAGAGTGAGAATAGATGGCCAGCAACTCAATTTGACATCGATGTGACTGTACCCACCCACTTAATTTACCATTAATTTAGAAATTATTTCAAATTTTCGTTCATAATTCAAAATTTGAAAATCGGAAAATATTCTCTCTCTCCCCCTACTACCCTCGCATGACTGAGAGTCGTAGATATCCTAACCGTCCGAAAAACGCCATTACGACCGTTGGATTCTCGTTTTCGCTAGTACAAATAGAAGGTAGCTTCCGCTCTTTAAAAAATTGCTATATTTCAAATATTTTTTACTTCAAACCATATACCCAAATCACGTTAATCTCTTTCGTTGGGACTTAGGTATGGAAAAAAGGTAATTTTGAAGAACTTAATTACCATGTGCAAATCACGTGATATAGACGCCAAGATATTCAGGCACCGGACAAAAGGAGAGAAGAAAGATATTTACGTAAATCGAATCCCCACCGTTGATGTTACACAATATTCAATCTAAACCGTCGAAAGGGCATACTCTTCAGATATTCCGTTTTCCATTTGGTAATATTTGTCCGTCTCCGTTAATATCCTTCTCTCCCTGCCTCTCTGTTTCCTCCTCGCTTGGCTCGTGCCCCAGGAAAACCCTCTTTCCATTCCCAAACCAAAATCCTACTAACCTCTCTCCCGGAACTCGCCTCCACCCTCTGAGAGACTCGCCTCTCTGATCTCGAGTTCGAAGTTAAGTCATTCCTAAGGTTACTGGACTTACATATACATGGATTCAGATCAGGGCAAGCTTTTCGTCGGTGGGATTTCTTGGGAGACGAGTGAAGATAAGCTCAAAGAGCACTTCGGTCAGTACGGCGATGTACTTCAGACTGCCGTTATGCGGGACAAAACTACTGGCAGGCCTAGGGGTTTTGGGTTCGTCGTCTTTGCTGATCCTTCCGTTCTCGACAGGGTTCTTCAGGATAACCACACCATTGACGGTAGAACGGTGGGTCATGAAAACCCTAAATAAAGTTGACTTATTTCGATGTTTTTTATTGAAGGGGTACACTCCTGCTGTTGTTCGGGACGTGGGTTTTCATTTGTCTTAGTGTCTGATGTTGCTGATTTGATTAGCTTAGATACTAGCTATAGAGGTCTATTGATCTGAATTATTTATTTGCCTTGCTTAATTTTTTTTCTGTATCCTTTTGTCCGATTTTTGGACTTGCTCTTTCTCCAGTTGATTTCAATGCAATGTCGCGATTGATGGTTCTTCCTCTTTTTACTTTGCTGCTTATGAAGGAAGGTATGATGTGTATTGTAGTATACATTGCGAAGCAAATGTTGAAAGCAGAATCCCATGTTTCTTTTTATTATCTACTTGTTATTCTAGGTGTTGTTTACACCTGGACTCAGTGTGCATTGGGAGTTTGTAATTGCCGTGTAATTGGACAGGACGGTTCTTGTTCCTCAACTTTTGACAGGGTGATCGAGTGTTAAACACTGTCTTGTAGTTGTTTAATTTGCTCAATTGTTTTTTTGCAGAAGAAGATGATTTCTTTTTTTTGTAGTTGTGATTTGTCAATTTTGACATAGACGACTCTTTAGTCCCTGCCCTTGAACTACTTCCATTATTGTGAATTGATTTGAGTCATAGACATCACTATATAGAGATGAGTTTTTGCGCATGGGCTATACCTCATATTAGTAATTTATGTTTTGTTATTCTAACTTCCATTCGATCTTCTTGATCTGGTCTTCAGGTTGAGGCAAAAAGAGCATTGTCGAGAGAGGAGCAGCAAAGCAATGTCAAACCTAGTAATTTAAATTCTGCTAGAAGCAGTGGTGGTGGTAGTGGTGGATACACTAAGACCAAGAAGATCTTTGTTGGTGGTTTGCCTCCCTCATTGACTGAAGATGATTTCCGTCAGTATTTTGAAGCTTATGGCCATGTTACTGACGTAGTAATTATGTATGACCAAAACACACAACGCCCTCGTGGATTTGGATTTATTTCCTTTGATTCCGAGGATTCAGTTGATCAGGTGTTGCATAAGACATTTCATGATTTGAGCGGGAAGCAAGTTGAAGTGAAGAGGGCTCTTCCTAAAGATGCCAATCCTGGTGGTGGCAGTCGCCCCATGGGTGGTAATGCTGCTGGTGCAGGTGGTGGGGGAGGTTATCAAAGCTATGGTGCTTCTGGTGGGAATGCAAATTCATATGACGGCAGAATGGATTCGAGTAGGTATATGCAACCCCAGACTGCTGGAGGTGGCTTTCCTCCTTATGGGTCGTCTGGGTACGGTACCCCCGGGTATGGCTATGGCACTGCAAGTAATGGAGTTGGATATGGTGGATACGGAGGTTACGGTGGTAGTGGTGGATATGGGGCCCCTGCAGGTGCACCTTATGGAAACCCCAATGTCCCAAATGCTGGATATGGTAGTGGTCCACCTGGTGCTCCTAGGAGTTCATGGAATAGCCCAGCTCCCTCTGGTTACGGAGCTATGGGCTATGGAGGTGCTGCATCATGGGGTGCAAGTCCAGGTGCTGGTAGCGGTGGCTCAGGTTCAACTCCAACAGGTCAAACACCTACTGGACCGGGTGGTTATAATCAAGGATATGGATATGGTAGCTATGGAGCAAATGATGGATCTTATGGGAACCCTGCTGGGTATGGTGCTGTTGGAGGACGTTCTGGTGGTACTCCAAATAGCACTCCTGGAGAACAACAGGGAAACAGCGGAGGCTATGCGTCAGGTGGTTATGGTGATGCAAATGGGAATTCAGGATATGGTAATTCAGCATGGAGATCTGAGTCCTCGCAAGGTTCGGGGAATTATGCTACTCAAGGAAATGGCGTTGCTTATGGTGGTGGTTACGGTAGTGCTCCAGCCCGACAAGCACAACAACAGTGATTATGGACCATTCCAGCCAGCTTGATCTTTTGCCATTATTCCAGACAGGATGCTGGCTCAAGTTGGATAAAGATTTACTCTGGGACTGGTTGGGCCTGCATGAATCCCAGTAGTTTGCTCTTCCTATTTTGCTAGTGTCTTATGATAACTTAATAAGTAGAGTTTATGGCATCTTTGGATGCCCACCCTAAATCTTTGTTTGCTGAGTGTAGCTTTAATTTGGCTTGCTTATATTTATCTGCTATTTGCTGTGGATTTTTCCTTTATATTAGTATTTCATCTATTGTGTGCTTACTACTGTTTTTGTTGGAGAAAGCCATTCCGTATCGTATTTCTGACTGGTAACTAGCAGTTAGTTGCCTGTCTACCTACTCTGTAGAATGACAAATTTATGCAAATATGGATTGTAGTTATGCTTGATGCAGGGTGAGAATTAGAGATATAGAGCTGTGTAGAGGACACACTTTTGATGATAGCAGTGAAGCTCTGAGGCAGTTGGTAGATATATAACAATAATCGTAGCGGTAATTGTCACTTTGAGGATGACATAATCATTTCCCGATGTTGCACTTGTGTTGTACAGGGAGGAGATCTCGAGTTCAAAAGTGGAGCCACATGCCCACTCATGGCTGAACCCGAGCTTCATCAGAGGATGGAATTTGAAGATGGATTGTTGGTTGATTGTGAGATAACATGAGATTTTTCGGCCTAAGAGTTCTGGACGGTCGTTCTTTGTTGCAGATTCTTGGCATTCCAAGTTATGTATGCATTGAAGTTCAGATTTCTGCTGGGCTGATGGATTTTTTTTGAGGCAAACAGATTACGGTATGCTGGTTTAAGCAGTTAGGTTTGTTTTTGTGTCCAAGATTTTTGAAATCTAATTGCTTAGGCCTCACATCATAGGCAAGGAGGAAAATGTGTTGGGTACACTCAAAGACTGTTAGAAGTTCGTAGCAGTAGTACTGCAATGCAAACATGCAATGAAATTAACGATGAATTAGCTGTTTTCCCAACGCTTTTGTGAAGTTTTTTTATCCTTAATATCGGGTAGTAGGACGGATGTTGGTGCAGATAAGTGTCGTTGTCAGGCTTGGTAGTTGTTCATTGATATGGATGTGTTAGCTTCATATATATGCCTCTGCAAAAAGGAAGATGACATGTTAAATGGTCTCTGCATTGCAGAAGGATCTCGTATCTGTAGCTTGCCTTTTGTAGACTGAGGGGCTTTTATTAGAGTTGCTTGAATTCCCATAAGAACAAATTCTTGGCTGGACAATTGATGTAGAAGAAAATACACTTGCGGATGGTAAAACTTATCAAAAGGATAACTGAGCTAGGTAGAAACAATATGTTCTGTGGCTCAGAAAATAGGAAAGAGTTCTGGGAGTCTGTCAGTATGCTGAAGGAAAGCCTATATACGGGTTCCCCAATGCTGCAAAATTTCCTGGCCGAGAAAATACGACCTGCAACCAAATCCCCATTACCTTTGGAAGATAAGAGTTCATATTATGAGAGATTGTGTTGCGAAGAAACTAAAAATGGAAACTTTCTTGCCTGGTAAGTTCCTAGCGTGTGAGTCTTGAACCCAGCTGCACAGTAGTCAAAGTAGTACTCCCACGTTCTGATGAACTTTTCGTCGAATCCGAGCCCCATAATTTTGCTAGCAGCCAGAGAAATCAGTTCATCAGAATACCTAACGAGAATGGAGTGGGGCTAGAAGTAAATTATGGAGTTTATTTGGTGTTTTACCTCCTTTTTGCCAAGAAATTTGTTCTCCAGTGTCTCAGGGTTTTGTAGTAATGGATTCCTATGTTCTCCACTTGCTCCACGCTAAAAAAAGGGAAACAAATAGGAAGTATGAGTTGTGTTTTTTCCACAATAAAGAAAACCCACGCCACAGGGACTGATGATGTGGAATGAATGAACAGCAGGATAGCAGTACCAGAGCCTTGATGCAGCAGCCATGGCTGTGGTAATCCTAGCCAATGAAGGCAAGCATCCACCAGGGAATATGTATTCTTTTATGAAATCTGAACTTCTCCTGTACTCATCATATCTTTCTTCCGGTATCGAAATAAACTAAAAGGAAAAAAGACAATGAACAACAGAGAACCTTTAACCCCCTCGAACTAGAACATCAATCATTTTGTATTTTTGTTTACTTTCTAAATTGTGGCCCTTTTACCTGAAGAACAAGAAGTCCGTTTTCTGCCAGAGCCGATTCGCAGCAGCCGAAGAAATCTTCCATGAATTCATGCCCAACAGCTTCGATCATTTCACTACAAAAAGAGAGGGTAATCTGAAAATTCTACTCCTGAATTGGCCAGCACAACGAAAGAGAGGAGGACTCTTACCAAGATATGATCCTGTCAAACTTGTAGTGTTTAGACAGTTGGCGATAGTCACAGAGAATAAACTTGATTCGATCCTGGAGACAACCAAGGTTAGTTGGAACGTTGGAAAATTTTATTTGATGGAAATCTAGCCCCGCTAGAGCTTCAGTACCTGAAGTCCAGCTTCCTTGACTTTGATCTCTGCATACTTTAGTTGCTCTTCAGAAAGAGTGATGCCTGTATACTTGCATCCAGTTCTTCTTACAACTTCAATGGCTAATGTGCCCCACCCACAACCTATCTCCAGAACTTCCTCCCCTTTACTGATTTTCGCCTGCATTTCATATCCGAACATGTCAAAGCTTGTTTTTCAATCTCCTATTGCAGACTCTTGAATGTTAATAACCTTTTTGAAGAATGTTGCTCACTTTCTCAATCAGAAGTGAGATCTTCCTCATCTGTGCAGCTCTCAAGTCCTCTTCTTCCGACTGGTGTCACACAATCAACATAAATAGAGTGTTGAGTCGCGTATCATCAATGAATATGATGTATGTATATTTTCCTCATTGCGGGTATCAAACCTTGAACACGGCACAGGAGTAAGTCATTGTGTCATCCAAGAACAATCTGAATAGGTCATTACTCTGGACATAACAAGAGCATGCAAGCTAAGCGTTAGCCTTCTTCTTTTTCTTGAGGTACCTTGGAAAGAGAACAATAAGTATTGCCTCCTTACCAAGTCATAATGACGAGAGATATTCCTCCGAGCTTGAGTAAGTGTGTTCTGCCTCGAAACATGGTGAAGGAAGAACTTTGCCGATGCAATACTTGCTGTGAACAACATAGGAGTCCACCAGCCTCTGCAACCAAAGATATACATAGTGATGGGTTAGTGGATCCAGAAAGATGGTTGCACATTATACACAATCCAGTAAGAAAAAGACCTTCTCTTGCTCAATTCGGATGTTGTTTTGTTGGTATCTCTATTCAAAATCAGAACCTGGAGGACATAGGCAATGTAAACAGTAAGCCAGTCTTGACCACCAAATGTGAATATCTTATGTTAGACTAGAAACCTAACTCACCATTAAGAAATTTAGAAGTCCTTCGTCCTTATCTACAAAGGAGAAATCGTCATTGATATATGCATCAGCCAGGCCTAAATCAGCCTGTGTCATTATCTGAAGATAAAATAATGCCATTCTTAGGTTCAAGGGTCTGGAAGATTTGTATCAGCTAGGGTTATACATATGACGGAAAGCACAAACCTTCCAGTAAAATTGTGGACTGTGGATTCTCAGAACAGTTTTCAAGAAACACTTCTTTCCAGTTCCTTCAAAGGTGAACATTGTGCCTCCTTCCTCCAACAAGCTTAGAATGCAACAAGGTGACAGTTCAGGAGAAGAAATTGAAAGAAATTGACGCTACAAGTTTATCAGCAAAGGTTTTGCTATGTTCTTGAGTTGGAACTCACATCAAACTGCCAGAAGAAATATACTGTCCAAGAAACCGAGTAACAAATAGGCGTCCTGCAGTTTCTGACCAAGATGGGACCATGTGTTTCGGGTTGCTGAGAATATTACAGCTCTTCCCAAGAAAACTATTGGCAGCAAGCAAGCCAGACTGCAAAAGATATTCAGAAACCAAGTTCAACATACTCTTTCTTAATGGAACACTTGAAACACTACACTACATAGGGGAACATAGGCTACCTTCAATCCATCTTCATGGAAACCATAACCTGAAAGATGATTCATGATTGTACATCAGAGTCATAAGAAACTTCAAAGCTGAATCAAAAGCAAAAAAAGTTCCATACCCAAGTATGCTCCACAAAACCAAATCCCCCTTTTGCCTTGAATATTGTTAAGCTCATTTGCAGCTTTTGAAGCTGCAACAGAAGGGACTGGATGGCTAGTTCTCCATTTCAGTAAAGTTTTCTGAGGTGGATTATCTGGATTGAGTGTCACGAGATAAGGTTGGTTTGTTTCCCCAAGATTCTGTCCCAAAGTTGAAGGCCATCAGAAACCAACAAAGGCAAATGATGTATATATTAACTTCAGGTTCCAAACCTGAAGGATGTTGAGCCAGTAAGTGAGGCAGACTTTAGTTTCTGTACTCCCTAAAAAATTCCAGGCACTCCATGCAGCTGGATTCCGAGGCATGAATTTGGTATCAAGGTGAAGGTAGATATCACTGTTGGATTTAGAAGTCAGAGATTGATTAGAAGCTACAGAACAAAAGAAGCATGATCTTATACAGGGACACATTGAAAGTTGTAGGCAGGCAGGCACCTTGACATATACTGGAAAGCTCCGAGAACTCGTGCTTCATCAAATGTTGCTTGCTCTCCAAGTATCTTGAGTGCATCGGGAGCATGAACAGCCACTATGCTGCCATCGAATAGCTCTTGAGAACCATCTTTACATACTAGTGTGCAGCCTGGTCAAAAGAGGTTTCATTTCATTTGAAGATACCTGCTAAATGTAGAGATGCATCAATTTTAAATTAGGTGCATGGTGCTTAGTGCTGCTCACCGTCATCGGTACTGGGAACAGAAATAGACACCACCTCAGAATTAGTCCTTATCTGGCATCCAAATTGCTCCAGATATTCCCTAACCTGGTTCATGGTTTTAAGGCTTGGGAATATATTTGATAATGCAACTTGAAAAAGGTGCAAAGTCCATCAGATGAGCTCACCTTGTTGACATATGAATGTGACCTTCCTTTGACAGTCAGCCACTGTGGCCTGCCTAACAGCTGCATGCAAGTGACATCCAAACCTTAATTAGCTGAAGTAAACAGAGAGAAGAAGATTTCTCTGACGTGATTGAGATACAAGAAATTAGCAGATATGATGCACCTGAAGTAAATGGTGATTCCGGCAGAAAGAGAGCACTGAGAAGGCAGAGAAGTTCATAACTCCTTCGGAAGGACAAGACCATATTGAGCCACACATTGGAACCTTATAAGGAAAAAAAACATCAGTCTAGTAATTAAAATAGCACAAGTTTTGGTGTTGAGGGTAACAGTGGCTCAGAAATCTCACGAGATAAGCCTTCTGAAACATCTCAGAGTAGCCCCTTGACTTGATGAACTGCCCCAGTGTTTCGCTTTGATCCATATCCGGATTGTTCTCAACCATCTCAATGTAACTGCAGAATGCAAGAAGGAAGATAATTTATCAACATTAACCTGCAGTTAAAGATTTGCAGACCTAATGTGGATTGAAAAACAGAATGTGGGATGGGGGTTTCACCTAAGAACATCATCTTTGAATCTGAGGATGTCACGGATCATTTGCCAGAAGTAGGGATTGAGTGCATTCTTCTTCTGTGAAAACAAACCTGACAAGCCATTTCTACTGCCCCATTCACACCCTTTCCCTTCCTCCAAACTGACTGAGAATGACATGTCAGACAGCTCCATCTCAACTCCAAGTGTCTCAAACAGCTCCATCATATTTGGGTACGTCACCTGCATTGATCCCAATCACAGTTAAGAGAAAGATTAAAAAAAAAACACTAAATTGTCCAGTATCCACAATGTTTCATTACACTAAATTGGTGGTATGTGTCGGTATTACCGAATTTAATAACGTATGGAATCAATCCACTCAGTTCTTCTTTCATAAGTGGGATGGTAAAGGACCAGTCAAATTACCTTTTTAGTTTTAAAGAATAAACTCAACACAGGATGGTAAAGGACCAGTCATGTGTTGGCATGGTATCAGTAAGGCAGAAACTATCACGGCTCTCTCTCATTCATCTTCTTCATGCACTGCACTGTCCGAAAAGGTCAACTCTCACTGCTGCAACTCTGCAACACCTACCTACCAACATTCATATTTCCCACACAGGCCACAAGGGCCCAGATTCATCATCAACAAGTTATCTACCTAGGCTAGGCTAGCTACGGATGATTTGTCACCACCAACTTTTATTAGATTAATGAATTTGATGCACTGTACTGGACGCTTCATGCTACTCTGGCAATTTACTTGAGGATAAGAAATATATAAAAAAAAAACAAACCAAAACCTGGCCTGTTTTGGACCAGATTCCATATTTCCACTCTCCAGGGAAGAGGACAAATGAAACCATGCCTGTTCTTTGATATTTTTTAGTTCGGCCTAGGAGTATCCACTTGTTCCTTTCATTAGTTTATAGCTGTCATTATGTTTTTATTATTAGTTTTCATTTTGTCGAATGTTGTTCAACTGATCATAAACAGAGTAGTAGTGGTTTGAGCTTGTGCTTCTGCAACGCCCACGTGTCCGTCCATATTACCCTCCCTCCCTAGATCCATCCAGCTTCATTTCCCTCTGCTCTGGGGTTTCAGGTTTCTATATTTGGAAAAATCATCTCGAATTTTCCAATTAGTCTACCAAAAAGCATCTGCAAATCCTATTTATTTTTGTTGAGATTAACATACAAGTCTGGTTTTGTGCTTTGAAATGGATAATAACGGACGTGGAGGATCCTCTGCCAAGGCAAATCTAATGAATACAAGAAACATGTTTTTGATTTTTACTGACCTGATTCAAATGTCGTCAGGTCCTTTGACCATTCAGCGAAAAAAGTTAGTTGGAAATGTAAAATAAAAACACAACTGTAGTAGTTATTATTAATTTATATATATATATATATAGAAAAAAAAAAGCAAGAAGACAAGTGGAGTCAGCCTATCAGGATAAGGAGGCAGAGAAGAGAAGAGAAGCATTCAGAAACCAACCAAACAACCACCACTACTGAGTTTTTCTTTACTGCTACTGCTACTGCCACGGCTGACGCTGATTAATCGGAAAGAGATTTGGAAAAGACTCACTCACCCGGTTAAAAACCATGAAACCAAGGTCCAAATCGACTCCCTCAATATTGACTGTCTTGGCATGCCCGCCCACCCATTCTTCCTTCTCGTACACTACAACCTCCGCACCTCCCGCCGCAGCGGTCATCGCCGCCGCCAGTCCGCTAATCCCGGAACCCACCACCGCCACTCTCATTTTTTACGACCTGCATTACGACATCGTATAGTTTGCAACATCAACTATATATATATACAGAAAAGGAACAAATGAAACAGAGAGGGAAAGGATATTGTCATCTGAGACTGAGAAGACTCACCCTGAGTGACACTGTAGTAAGCTTGTCAATAGAGGGAAACAACGGGAGCAGGGGTGTGAAGAGCTATTATAAATCTGAGGAATTTATGAATGGGGTTATTGTTTGGTTGGAATTGGAGGAAAACTGGAAAAGGCAGAGTGGCAGAGGTAGGAAGGTGAGAGTGAGAGTGGAAAGTGGATGGAGAAGAGAGAGATGATGAATCAGGGAAAATGAGAGGAGGCGCAGGCATCTTTATATATGGTATGTTTCATTTCCATTCCGGGGATTCAGAATTACGTGGAGGTCCATGGTTAAAATTCAGACACATCCAACAATGTACATTGATAGAATATTTTTAATGGATTTTCTATTATACAGTGAATTTTATTCGCTTTGTCTTTTTTAGAATTTTTCTGCATCAATTTATTTTCTTTAATATGTTCTTGTAAGGTGGTGGAACGAATATATTTAGACCTCCGTAATATTATTAGATGTCATGTTCCCACTGATTATTTAGGTCCTCGGCTTTAGGTGCAGATTGCTCGACGATCTGCTAATGGAATTGCCCATTACGTGATACGTGACAGACTCTTTAACATCTCTTAAAATGTGTTGAGACCAATCTCATTATTTCAGTCGATTTTAAATTGTATATGCTTGCTACAACATATATTGTTTAGCAATGTCTAATAAAATCCACACACTCACATCAACAACTTTGATAAGAATTTATTCAACAACTTTTAATCACCCCAATTATCCTTTAGCAATTTTTATACCTCATTTCTTTAAAAAAAATTATATAATTGGTAATAGTTTATAATTTACTTAAAAATTATGATTAATTTATTTTCTAATTATAAATATTTTTTTCTTAAAAAGTGGTTAAATCTCTACATTTATTTAAGCGAAAATAGTATATTGACTTTGACACCTAAACTCACGGAGCTCTTTCAATGATTCTCACATTTTTTTGTTAAAAAAAACTCTCACATTTAATCTGTTTTTAGGTAAAAAATCTACATTAATACACCATTAATTCCTCTTTTTTATTTTCTTTCTTATTTTTTTCCTCTTATTTAGTTTTTTTAAATTATAATATTTTATAAATTATTCAAAATATATTTTCCACTTTAAAAAGGTTATTTCTTATAATTTTTCAAATCTATTGGCATTTATCTTGATATATTATACTTAACTATTGAGGGAAATGATTGAACTTATATTGAAGGCTATGCTGTCATACGACGATGATAATCACTGGTCATATTCAATTTTATTGTGTCATTATAAACGGGGCTAATATAAGGCTTATTAAAAATCTCAAATCGTTGTTAACTATATAAAAATATTTTTTAAATAAATTTAATGTGTAACTTAACTAACATAATAAATTGTCCTAACACAATTTATTGAGGTTACATTTTAACGGGCCTAATCATATTTAGTACAATATGATCCTACTTTCAAGATTGTTTTAAGGATCAATTAATGACATTTTGTAACTTAATCTGGTTAAAACATTCATATTTTAAAACCCCAATAAGGTTGAGTCAGTTTGATTTGGGCATAACCATCAAACCTAAACACAGTCAATATAACATGATATACCTTATTTTGAACTCTTCAACGGGCCCGTCGAAGATATATTTTATTAAGTTAATATGGTTACAAGTCATTAGCTTTTCAATAATTTAGACACTAATATTTTTTTTTGGAATAGAGACTCAATCGGCCAGTACAAAATAAAAAAAAACAATAACATATCTCTAAACATATATAAATAACAATGATATTTTGATGTTGCCACATAAGCTCATGAGTCATGAAGCTTTCTCCTTAAATCTCTATTCCTCTTTTTTTACTTTGGTTTGAATTTTACATATCCATGAAATCTAAGAATAGTCCATATAGCATGAACCTTCAGTCAAACTTGAGTCAAGAATCTTTTTACGTGCTAGTTGAGGTTTTATTTTTTAACTTCATCGGGTTATGAGTCGTTAACTTTTGACCAATCCAAACCCTATTAGGGTTGATTCAGTTTGAATTGGATATATCGATCGATCCAAAGCATAGCCCATTGAACATTATCCTTCTTTCAAAATTCTTTTATGGGTCAATTGAGGTTGCATTAAGTTAACTGGGTTACAAGTCATTATCTCTTGATCCATTTAGAACACTAATCGTCATGAGTGATTTTAATTAGTCAAACCCATATCCAACATGATCATTCAAGGTTCTTTTATCAATTGAGTTAATGTTACATTTTTATAAATCAACAAGGTTAGATTCGTTATCTCATGACCAACTCAAACATATCCATCAACCATGATATTTCATTCAAAATGATTTTAATAGAGCCAATCAAAGCTATTTATTAAATAATAAAAATACAAAATATCAATAATTTATAATTTATCATTACATGAACCGGCAAGTATATAAAATCTATATTTCTTCTATCATGAATATAATTGGTTTGTTTGCGGATATTAGAATTTGTGTTAATCACCGGGTAGGGAAGCTGTAACATGTCACATGATGTTGTATTTGGAACATACACTTTGACTTTTTTAGTTCTAACTAGTGTTATTGTTAATTTTTCTTGAGTTGTTATTTTGGATAGGTAATATAAGCTATTATTTTTAGAATTATAATAATCTCTTGTAATTTAAAACTAAATAAAAAATCTTAGTGTTATATATGTATTAATCACTTTATATACGAGTGAGCAAGTTCACATCAAGTTGATGAAACATTCTAATAACGAATCTGAGAGATATATATAAGAAGATTAAGGGGATGTCAATTTACATCTAAACCACATAAAATACTTTACAAAATTAGGGCAATCAATTAAATAAATAATTTTGGTAAAAAAATAAAACTTATAATTTCCCATAATACATATGGTAATTCAATTCGGCCAACGGACCGAACAAAACTCCTAATTTACATAGGTGACATTACTAATTGACTTTAGTTTCGTAATTTAGCAAGCATACACATACTACCCCTAATAATTGTTAATTGACCGTCACCTCACTCTAACAATTGCTAAAACTTGGAATGAAAATGTGCATCAAACAATAACATTAACCATCTAAACACTAAATTCTAGCCTTCAAAACACTACATTATAAACTTAAACTCTAATTCATATCCTATATTGTAACGTTTGAATTTGCGTAAGGCTATGTAGTGTGGTTTCAAAACTTTTGAATTGACTACATCTGTAATGTAAGTTTAGGTCATATGTTTATGATCAATCATGTGGGCGACGAGATAGCCTTTTTAGTTGTTCTTTCCATATCAAGTAAAAAAGAATGAAGAGTTATATTTACTTGTCTGAAAATGAGGCCTCGAAATTGATGAACTGAAAACTATTTTAAACTTAATGCTTGGATGTATGCTTGACAACGGTTCGGTTTGAGTCAAGATAATTGATATTTGTGACACCCCGATTTCGGGTTAATGTCTCACTCTGGGTTTAATTATGGTTTTTGTGAGTCTCTATGAATCGTTGTCAGATGGTTCATCACGGGCGTGATGGACAGTCTGTCACGGGCTGAGGGAAGTGCTTTCCTATGATATTTGATTAGTGGTCGGGGCATTGAATTAGACCCACAGAAGGCGGAGGCGATAGTAGAATGGTCCCTGCCTAGTAGTGTGACAGAGGTGAGAAGTTTCCTAGGCATGGCAGGGTACTACAGAAAGATTGTAGAGGAGTTCTCTAAGATAGCAGGACCACTCCACAAGCTGACCAAGAAGGACACGCCTTTCGTTTGGATCAAGGCCTGTCAAGAGAGTTTGAGGAGTTGAAGAGGAGGCTCACCACTGCGTCTGTACTCACTTTGCTAGTTGCTAGAGGTGAGTATATAATTTACAGTGATGCTTCATATTCAGGGTTAGGCTATGTTCTGATGCAGAACGACAGAGTGGTGGCTTATGCATCATGCCAGTTGAAAGTTCATGAAGTGAACTACCCAGTCCACGATTTGGAGCTAGCAGTAGTAGTCTTCGCACTGAGGCGCTAAAGGCACTACATGTATGGTGAGACTTTCACGATCAAGACTGATCACAAGAGTTGATGAATGAATTGTACTCGTTATCAAAATAAACCGATTAATAAATTATCGCGTCGAATTTCCCTAGGGTCTATTTTAGTATCTTACTCAAAGTTGTAATTAGTATTAATTGAAGTATCAAGTAATGTGGTTTAGGCGCCACGAGGGTCAATCAAATAGGAAAAATGAAAGATGAAAATTGCTTAAAAGTAAACAGGCTGCAAGACAGCATGATATAAGGTTAGAAAATCAAAGATGAAATTTCTTAGATGTCGAACCCCCCTAGGCAATTATAATTCACAAATGACAGACAAATTCAACAATTTAAACGAAACAGGATAGATGCATTACAATGTCGCAATTCTTCTCTAATCAAATCACGCCCTTTCGGGTCTGTTAATTTTCTACCTATCTAGTATGTTAGTCCGCTCTTTCGAGAAAAACATGTAAAACCCGCTATGCGATTTACCGATTTAGAATTGCTCACACGACATACTAGTTCATTCGCTCCCGGATGAGGGTTAACGTCTAACCTAGTTATTTGATTTTGGCGTTCTAGATATGCAATCTCTCGTGAGTCGAAAACAAATCTAACATAGATTTAATTCAAGTTGATCAGGCAAGAACAAATCGAAAACGAAATCAAATATGCAATGAAATCCATCCAACTCTCATAAATCGTCAAATATATCAAATCATTCGTTCATAGGAATTAACCTAGGGTTCATCTAATCTAAACAAGAGCAGTTTAGCCACTCATAATCTCAATAGAAAAATCAAAATCAGAAGACGAAGACATTGATTTTAGCTTTACACAAAGAATTATGAAAAACTTAATTTCAAACAATCTTCCCAACAAACTTGATCCGCCGTCTTTATTGCTTCCCCGATTCCAAGCTCCTTGAAGTTTCCTTTAGTTGCTCTCAAATCTCTCTCTAAAGCTCTCAATTTCTTCCAGGAAAGTCTCTACTCGAATGAGGGAGAACCCGGGTATGTATATCGTCTATTCCCAATTGGAGAAGGAAAATTACTGAGAAAACCCACCTTGATAAGGAACACGTCGTGTTCCTAAAGGACACACCGTGTTCCTAAAGGGACACGGACATGTTCTCTAAAAATCGCTTCTCGGTCCGAAAGTTCCAGAAAAAAAGGACAGGACCGTCTCCTTGAGGAACACGTCGTGTCCCAAGGACACACCGTGTTCTGTAGGGACACGTTCGTGTTCCATGAAATTAACTTCTCAGCTGTAACTTTTAGTGAAACGGACACGAGTGTGTTCTTTAGAACATGTCGTGTCCCAAGGGATATGTCGTGTGCTCTAGGAACACGTGGTGTCCCAAGGGATATGTCGTGTGCTCTAGGAACACGCCATGTTCCCCTTCAATTTTAGTACCATCCGCTCTGAGCAGCTTATCATCCGTCTTAGTTCCCGCTTGTACCCAAACAATGTATATCGCCTGAACTTTGTGATTTATTCATTATTTGATGCATTTAGCTCCTCTTTGTACGTTATACAGTTCCGAATAGTGCCCTGACGTCGATGTGTGTCTGAAATCGATAAAAACACTACGAAACAACATCAAATGGACCCCGAACGGGTCTGAGACACTAAATGAAGATAGAAGTTAGAAATGCACGAAACACCCTAAATTTCAAACCAAAACTATACGAGTAAGCATGAAATTTTGCTTAAACGAGGGTGATGAATAGGACAAATTGAGTGTTATCATAAGTCTCTAGTACTTGATGGAGTAGAAGGAGCTGAATAGCATGTTGCAGGTTCTAGTACGACCCTTGCTTGTGAATTGAATTTCCGAGACGCAGATGACAGATGAGTTGGTAGTGGAAGCTCAGCAGCTGGTGATGGCCGGTAAGGCTACACCCTACACTTGGAAGGATGACATGTTACTCTTCCAAGAAAGAGTGTATGTACCTAAAGGGTCGAAGTTGAGAGATGATATTTTGGATGAGGCGCATTCATCCGCTTGTGCATGCACCCAGGTGAGACAAAGATGTACTGAACACTTCGTCCTCATTACCAGTGGCCTGGTATGAAGAAGCAGGTGATTCAGCATGTGGCTAGTTGCTTAGTGTGTGAGAAGGCGAAGTTCAATCATCGGGCATCAGGAGGGTTGCTTCATCACGATGGACTTCATCAGTGGTTTCCCCTTGGTCAATGGGAAGGATGCAGTATGGGTTATAGTGGACCGGTTGACCAAGGTGGCACATTTCATACCCATTCGGTTCAAGCCAGATGTGGAGGAGTTAACAAGTCTGTATGTAGAACATATTGTGAGGTTGCACGTGTACCCAGGATGATCGTATCAGATCGGGACCCCAGTTTCACCTCCCACTTCTGGAAGGGTTTGCATGCAGCCTTAGGGACTAAGCTGAACTTCTCTACAACTTACCACTCTCAGACATATGGTCAGTGAGAGGGGACCATTCTGACCTTGGAAAAATTACTTCGCTCGTGGTTTCCAGTGTTTGATGAACCTTGGTTGAAGGTTCTGCCGATGGTGGAGTTCGCTTATAATAACTCCTACCATCAAAACATAGGGGTAGCTCCTTTCGAGGCGTTATATGGCAGGAAGTGCATGACCCCTCATTTTTTGGATGTTAAGGGAGAAATGTTGTTAACTGGACCCCAGATAGTCTAAGAGAAAGCCTCTCGAGTCAGAGTGATTCGAGCTTAGATGGGAGTAGCTCAGCATCGGCAGAACCAATATGCATACGGGAAGGCTAGAGTGGCTAGCTTCAAGGAAAGGGATAAGGTCTTCCTTCGAGGATCCCCTTGGAAGGGAGTGATGTGGTTTGGAGAAAGGGGAAGTTGGCTCCATGATTCATTGGTCCTTACAATATCATTCGGAGGATAGGACCAGTGGTTTATGATTTAGCCTTACCTGCAGAGTTGGATCAGATACATAATGTATTCCATGTGAGCGTGCTTCGGCTTTTATTGGCAAGCCGAACCAAGTTATACAACCAGATGAGATATAGTTGGAAAGACTCTTGACTTTCATAGAAAAACCATCTCATACTGTGGACAGGAAGGTCCATAAGTTGAGAAGTAAGGAGACGCTAATGCTTAAGCTGATTTGGCGAAATTAGGATGTCGAGGCTATGACATGGGAGACCGAGGCTAGCATGAAAGAACGCTAAACAGAGATCATGGAGAATTAAGTAGAAGGTAATTTCTTTTCACCATGTTTAGCTTTACACATTCAGGTTTCCGGACGAAACCTTTTGTAGGACGAGAGACTTGTGACACCCCGATTTTGGGTTAATGTCTGACTTTGGGTTTAATTATGGTTTTTGTGAGTCTCCGCGAATCGCTATCGGACGGTCCATCACGGGCGTGAGGGACAGTCTATCACGGACATGATCATCAGGTAGATCCCGGTTGTGGTAGGTGACAGTCACGTTTGTGGCAGACAGGAGGATCACGACCGTTAGCAACAGTAGGCCACATGCGTGGTTGACATGTCACCGTAGGTGTGGTGGTCAGTAGGCCATGAGTGTGGGGGAAAGCATATAAAAAGGAGTCGCGATTCCAAAGTTTGGAATTACAGAAACCTAATTTTTTCTTTGCAATTTCGAACGATCGGCGATCGAGCTCTAGGGAAACGGCTTTAGATCAGACTCTTCAGAGGGAAGCTTTCAGAGGTAGGGGTTAGGATTACTTTTTTGCTTTATGCGAACAATTGTAATAAGTTGTCAGGAATCCTTGTTTGTATTTTCAGAATAGTACAATAGCATGTGATCTACTATATAAATTGTAGAATGTAGTTGAGTACTTCAAACTGTGCAGTAACATGTGATCTACTACACAAATAGTTGTTTATGATTCGAGCATAAGCTCACATCGAGGAAATATACGTGTGATTCACAGTCCTTTTTTAGGATTAAGAACTCGGATTAGATAGACTAACTCACGTTATACGTTGGTAACCCACCCCATGGATTGCACGATCCCCCAGGTTATAGTCAAACTTCAGACACACATGATGAGTAAGCCTTGAGCTGCTCTCACGGTATTACAGGGTGGTTTCATAGTCCGATCCACCATGAGGCGGTCCGCTCATACCTAGGGGTGGCTAACGTTAGGATGATGCCTATAAGACCACAAAGTCACATTACTATATACTAGTTCAGTTCTTCATGTTCAGGCTCAGCTACGTAGTGCTCCCCTTTTAGATATTGTTTTCTTGGTATATCTGTGTGTTCAGCCACATTTACTAGAGCAGATGGTGGAGAGAGAGAGCTGGTCGGGTTTTGATATCAGATAATATCATTTTGTTGTATTTTCAAAACTGGAATTGTATTTCCTTTTGACTTGTCATGTTTTGGGATTGAGGGTCCTAGTTGGTTAGTAATTTCAGTAAATTCAATTCATTTTTTAATTTTTTTTTACCGCTTTTTCAGCAGTTGTGTTTTGAGTCAGTTCAGGTTGAAACCCGAGTACGTAGGCCTCTTGGTTGAACCAGCGGTTCGACCGGGACTCCTAGGGTGGGGTCTCACACGCATCTCCTCGCTCTTCAGGAGTTTTGGAGCCTTTTTAAATTCAAGTCTGGGGCGCAATAAAAAGATTCGAGGTATGTTTCATATTGCCTCGGGAGGAGATCATATACAGAGATACTTGGTGAGTTCCAAGAGTCATTGGGTTTCCACTTCGACAACCCAAATCAACTCTCACGACCTTACCAAGAAGGCAAAGACCCTACCACAGTCCGCAACTATCTTGATGTGATTTGGAGGGCTATAACATTCAATGACGACCACACTTTGCTCAAATTCAAGACCTCCACATCATCCTACACTTTGATTCTCGACCCGTTCACCCACATGTTCCACCTGTTCTTTCGTTACAGTCCCACCTGCGGAAATGTGCAAGAGAGGGGATCCCAACATTTCCTTAAGGACGAGCGCATTTTCTTTCATGCCATGTATACTAGCCGGCCACTTCACATGGGATGGGTGGTCCCCAAGTTCTTTCATTCTTGGCAGAGTAAGAAGATGGTCGCTTTGCCCACAGACAATTCTTTCGTAGGATTATGCACGAAAAAGGGTTGGATCATGCTTGGGATTGAGTGCCTGTGCCACCTGCTCCTCCGATGATGTATCTTGGGGTGGAGATTTTGAAGTCCATTAACATCAATCTCGATATGATTTCCTTGGATTCGGCTGGGATCCAGTCTCGTCATCCATGATGGGGCCACGTAGCATTACATAGAGCTCGGATGAAGGGACGTGGCTGAGGCCGTGGTCTTGGATATGCTCAGCAGGCAGAGGGATAGATCAGGAGATGTACGAGGCACCAATTTTTTAGCAGCCTCCCTCCATTCCACAGCCCACTTGATTTCAGTGAAGTTCAGAGGCGACTCTGGAGTCTATTCACCAGTAACATAGTTCTATCTTGTAGTTTTTCTTTCTTTCTTTTCAGATGATGTATCCACTTTATTATGTGTGGTACTTGCACACTTGTTCCGATCCCTTTCTACTTTTATTTTTGTTTATGCGTGTGTGAGTGTGGTTCAGGAGAGAGTTAGCCGCCAAATTCGAACTTCATCGATTGTGTATCGAGTATCTCGGATTTCTATCACTATCCAGGTTTTCCTATGCAACTTTTCATTTCATTCAGTGGGGACACTATCCAAACTAAATGCAGGGGTGGGTTTGCATAGGATTTGTGTATGCTAGTCTTGTTGGGTAGTCGTTTTACATATTAGTCCAAATCTCAAGCTTGTTGGAACCATCTTTGAACCGATTACTTGACCTGTTGAGAAAAACTTCCATGTGATTTGTGGTTTTGAATTGCTAATTTGCTTGTGAACCTAGATTTGATAGAAGTAGTGGCCAATGATCAAAGTCTATTGATTTGTTCTTTAGAGGTACTTTGATGTGTTTAAAGTAGCACAGACTCTCCAACTTGATGTGACCAGTCATGCATGTTACTGAATTACCATCTAGCAAAACATTGTGAGGTTTAAAAGACCATTTTGTAGCATTGATAATCTATTTCATTAGTAGATTTGTTCTTAAATTATTTTGAGTGCTCTTCTAAAATCATGAGCAGCTAAAGTTCTCTTGCTTAGATTAGATGTAGCCTAGGTTAATTCCTATGAATGAATGATTTGATACGTTTGACGATTTATGCAAGTTGGATGGATTTCATTGCATATTTGATTTCGTTTTTGATTTATTCTTGCCTGATCAACTTGAATAAATCTCTGTTAGATTTGTCTTAGACTCATAAGAGCTTGCATTCCTAGAACGTCGAAATCAAATAACTAGGTTAGACGTTAACTCTCATCCGAGAGCGAATGAACTAGTCTGTCATGTGAGCAATTCTAAATCAGTAAATAGCCTAGCGAGTTCTAGATCTTTGTCTCGAAAGAGCGGACTAGAATACTAGATAGGTAGCAAATTAGCGGTCCCGAAAGGGCGTGATTTGATTAGAGATGAATTGCGACAGTATAATGCATCTATCATGTTTCGTGTAAATCATTGAATTTGTCTGTCGTTGGTGAATTAGAATTGCCTATGGGGATTCAAAATATAAGCATTTTCATATTTGATTGTTCAAACTCATATCGTGCAGTCTTGCAACCAATTACTTTAAAGCTATTTTCATTTTTTCTTTGATTGATTGATCCTAGTGGCACCTAAACCACATTACTTGATACCTCGATTAATATTAATTACAACTTTGAGTAAGATACTAAAAGAGACCCTAAGGAGATTCGACTCCGGTTAATTCATTAGCCGGATTATTTTGATAACGGCTAAAAACATTCATCACCTTTCAAGGCCTTTCGTACGTGTGCGCGCTTGAGTTTGATTGCAACTAGCACTTTACTAATAACATAGAAAAACTTTTTCTCCCTTGGCTATCAAAGTCCAGTTTTTGGCCTTATCTTGCAGGCGAAGACAACATCAAGTTGGGGGCAGAGGTAGGCTCGACTTTCATGCGAACTTATAGGTGGTGCGGTACGTAGTGGGTTTAGTACACCCCGCCAAAAGGTTCTGAAAGAAAGAAAAAGGCGTGTGATGCACGCAAGAGGGACTTCATGAAATAAAGAAAAAATGAGTTAACTTTTTCTCGCTTGGCTATCAAAGTCCAATTTCTCTTAGTATTGCACTAGGTATATTTAGACAAAAGGGTTGGTATCGTTACGGATTAAAATGCCTTCAAAATTATTAAGGAGAGAAAAAGATAGAAGAGCTGCATTATGTTTAATTAAACCGCAGTTACGATGTATGTTAGATGGTATCATTACAAACTGAATATTATCAATTACAAAAAATGTCTAAGGACGACATGCTAATTTCAAGAATTATATCATTTTAAAGGATTTTCATGATAATTCTGGATTATTAGATTTAAAGGTTTAACCCTTTATCTAAATTAACACTAATTAACATGAAGCTTTTGTTAAGAATTTAGGATTTTTCTTTTTGAGACCCTCAACATAGCCGCTAGGGTTTTTATAACCACGTCTCCTTTTCTTCGCCCAATGTCGGCTTTAGCTGGCCTCCCCCCTGTCTCCAAGTAGTGATGATGACTGTTGTCATAGAATAATAGTTTTATAAAAAGCCTCCGCCACCCCCTTGTGACTTGGGGGGCAGTTTATAAAGATTTTTATTTTACCAATCGTAATTATCTGTTATTATTTAAAGAATTTAATAATTAGTTAACTTATTTATACGAATTATAAGTTATAATCCTCCATAACTAGTTACTTGACTAAAAATTAGTTATGATCGTATGTAACCATTTACATGACTTAAGAGCTTATTATAATCGTTTGTAATTAATTACATGAATAACTTGCTATAATCTTTTGTAACTAGTTACATGACTATTTCTAAAATAAATTACATAACGTAATAATTTGTTATAATTGCATGTATTACACGATCAAATAACTCGTTCTATGTGAAAGTAACTAGTTATGTAATGAATAATGAATTATAGGATAGCACAGAGTTATATAATTTAATATTGGTCTATCGGTCATTTATATAGTTTAAGTGTTTGAAAAATGAAATATTTTCTTGATTTTAATGTTTGAAAAAAACCCTTAATAAATAGTAAAATATGTCTTAATTTAATTTGATTCAATATGATTGAGTTGAAATCCAACTAAATGGATCCAATAAAATTTAATTAAAAGCGAAAAACCTCTTAATGAGTAATAAAATATGTTTTGGCTATATATAATTTTAATAATTAATCCTTTTATCTGGTTGTATTTTCTATTTTTGTAGTAGGTTATTCACATGATTTTTGTTTGTCGTCCTCGGAGACGGATCAGATTGCAACATATACAACAAATAGTTTATTTGGTTTCTTAGATCTATACCATGGTAAAGTTTAAAAAAAAAGCTAATTTTTTTGTTCAATTTGTAAAAGTTATTTTGCTATAATGATGTGAGAGTTAAAGTCATTCAATTATCTATCTGAATCTAATTAAGTGTTGATTTTGTAATTTTATTTAGATAATTTGTTCATGATTTTTACAGAAGTATTATTAATTAATTAAAATGAACATTTTTATGTAATTTTTTAATTTCTTTTCATATTTTTTAAGATTTTGAGATGCCATCAAATCTGGACTTGTTATATTCGTCTTTGAAATATAAGGATTTTAGTATGAAAATCATTCGAATCGAAATAAAACTGAAAATGTTATGATGAAAATAAAAACGATGGGGAAAATAAAAACGAATCATAGATCCCAAAATTCCTTTACCATTGCTGGCCGTTAGATCATTTAGCTATGATTTAGTATTTTGTCAAATTTTTAGCTAAATTAGCTCCAAAGTTTAGCATTTATGTATATTTTATTTTTTTAACTCATCATTGTAAAGTATGTTAGGGCTATATATAGTTTTTTAATATTTTAGCTCACAATTATGGATGGTCTTAGATTAATGAGGATTTGAATATTAATTTTGAGTAGCGTCTGATATGAGTAATTGCATTGTTAATTATGGTTGTTCTCCATTATTTCAAGCGGACCACACAACTTGAGGCCATATTTAAGTTTGATGTGTTTAGGTGAAACTGTAGTACTTTCTTATTTTTGAGTACTGCAAATTTGTGTATTTGAGAGAAAAAGTTAAAATTTAAAATATATATAAATAAAGGATAACATTTTGATGGAAAATGTATTGGATAGAAATGTGACGTGGTGAGTTATGATTGGTCCTCTTAATTTTATGTCATTTAAAATTTTAAGTTTGTATAATTAACAACTTCATCATCTGAAAATTTAGACATATTTCTGTCGAGTATGTTATTTAACATCATCTACCGTAAAATTACGATTCAACATCTTCTTCGATTAATTATGGATTGCCTTCTAAACATGTTTTTTGTCCATAAACAGATGGAAAATGATGGACAATGATTAATACTTGTTTTCGATAGATGGCAGACATGTGCTCGAATAGAATATTAGGGTGGATTGAAGATTAGAAACCGATGGAGAAGAAGAGCGGCAGTGATTTGTTGCATGCAGTTGGAGTAAGTGGCCCGTTCGAAAAGATTTAACGAATCCGGTCTAGAAAACGCCGAAACGGGATGATTGGAACTGTCGCCGCCGTGCATGCGAATCGAATCACCATAGAAGTTGTCATCACTTCATCAGTACCTAAAAAATCACCTGCAAACCCGTCTGGAGATCCAAAAACGAAACCCCCTGCCCCTTGTCTTCATGACTGAACGACATATTAGCAATTGAAAAAACAACTTCTATTAAATGGGTAGAGGTGTTTCAGAATGAATGAATGTCGAAAAGGTTTCTTAAGAGAAAGAACAAGAAAATAAGGTAAGGCAGTTTTTAAAAAAAAGGAAAAAGAAAAAAGATAAACGATGGACATAATTTAATTAAACAAAATTTTTGGGCGATTCATTTGAATGTTTTCATATTTGGAAGGGTTAAAATAACATTATTGAATTGAAATGAAAAGTTAGTCAATGATATACCACCACATGATGTTTGTACTCGGTGCATATTTTCACTGAAATGTTCATCATAAATAAAACTTGATAAAAATATGAGTTATGTGGCTTTTGCAAATTGTAATTTGACTACCTTTTTAGATTTTTAATATAATCTTTATCTTTATGGAGTAGTGCAGTGGTTGCGTTATGTAGCTGGAGATTTGGAGATTTTGAATTTGATTCCAATCACATCTATATTATATTTATTTTATTTCTCTCTTGTATTGGCAGTTTACCCTATCTATCTCCAATAAAAAAAGATTTACAATTTATTTTTAAGAGAAAAAAGAACAATCTAGTAATTAAAAAAAGATTATAAAAGAACAAAACTCAACCATATATAAATAAATTTCAAACAAAACTTTTGGGACTGCAAATACTACAATTTTAAAAGATTATTGATTCTCAAAACACGAAAACCAAAATTGGTTCCCTTAAATGCAGCAACAATGAGGATAATTTTGTAATTAACTTTAAAACGGTACTTTCTATCAATATCCTACACCGATAATATTAGTGAAATGAACCATTTTGCTAAGGTCTGGCGATCTAAATTTCATACAAAATCAGAATCAATTAAAATCGATGTAATTGAGGAATCGGCCAAATCCACATCAGGATTCCATTTACCGTTTAGTAACCATTAAATTTTCATTTAGTTTGAGTGTAAATTTGAATTAAAACAAAATCATTTAGTAGTAATCTCTTAAATACAATTTGAAAACGAGATGTGGAAAATGATTAAAAATATCATTACAACTTGAAAATAAGGAAAAGAGGTTTTTACAAGATTCGGAAGGATAAAAGAAATATTTTCTTGTTCTTTCATAAGATAAAAAGTAGTTTAATACAACGGTTCAGATTTGTTTGATCAAATAAAAAATATAAATTTTCTTAATCCTAAAATCGGACTTGAAAAAAGAAAAGAGAAGAACTTAAGAAATAGTAAAAACAAATGGCGGGAGAAATAGTCGGGACTCAAATTATCTATTTGCCAAAAGCAGCCGCAAACACCATCAAAATCTTCCCCCCAATCTCCTCCTTTTCCTCTACAGCACAATTTCCCTTCCTCCCAAATCCATTTTCAGAATCCTCTTAGCCTCTGTTTTCTCCAACCAATTCCCCCCCCCCCCCCCCACCCCTGTACGTAAAACTCTGTCAAAAAAACTCTATTATCTTCCTCCTCTCTTGAAATGATTGTCTTCTCTTTTTTCTTCCCACCGCCGGGTACTTAACGCACCCCCCCCCCCCCCCCCCCCCATCCACCGCCGACAGCCGCATCTCCACTCTCCAATAATCAATTCTCCCCATCCATTTTCCCCTGCGCTGTCGTGTTGGTGGCTGCTCTCTTTTTCTTTTCTCCCTTTTTGTTATTTGTAATCTATTACGATGGCGGCCAACCACACTAAGAACAACCTAGATTCATTCTCCGGCATCGCTCCCGTCATGGAGGAGGACGTTGTTGGCGACTTAACCTGGCCATTCGGGGACCTCAGCGGTCTCGACGTCGACGACATCCGCGAGACCGCTTACGAAGTCTTCTTCACGGCCTGTAGGTCTTCCCCTGGGTTCGGCGGCGGAAGGAATGCTCTGTCTTTTTACTCTACCCATAACCATCACCACGACGGCGGAGGTGGGGGAGAAGGAGGAGGAGGAACAGGAGGAGGAGGATTCGGTTCGTTGTCATTTGGGTCATCATCGGCTTCAGCATCGTTGGGAGGGAGACTGGGCGGAGGAGGCGCTGTGGTTGTGACGTCTCCGATCAGTAAAATAAAGCGAGCATTGGGTCTGAAAATGCTCAAGAGATCTCCGTCGAGGAGAATGTCAAGCTTTGGAGGTGGATTCACGGGTGGTGGTGGCGGAGGAAGCTTCAACGGCGGAAGCAGTGGAGGTGGAATGAATGGGGGTTCTTCGGCGCCAAACTCTCCAAGCACGCCACAACATCATCACACCGTGTTCAGCTCTCCCAATATCGGGTTTTCCACATTGCAGCCGCAACGTCCGAGAAGACCTCTAACGTCCGCAGAAATTATGAGACTTCAAATGAGAGTTACGGAACAGAGTGACAACCGGTTGCGAAAGACCCTAATGCGCACCCTTGTCGGCCAAGTACGTTCCCCTGTCTCTGTTCTGTTATCTATCATTACTTCCAACTCGATTATTCTCATCCATTACTCTGTTTTGCAGATAGGGAGACGAGCAGAGACAATAATATTACCACTAGAGCTGCTCCGCCATTTAAAACCATCGGAGTTCAACGACGGTCCAGAGTATCACGTATGGCAAAGACGACAACTCAAAGTGTTAGAGAACGGGCTTTTAATCTATCCATCCGTCCCGGTCGACAAATCCAACACCCACGCCGTCCGTCTACGTGAAATCATACGTTCAAGCGAGACCCGACCCGTCGACACAAGCAAAAACTCCGAGACCATGAGAGCACTTTGCAACACCGTAGTCTCCCTTTCATGGAGGAGCACAAATAGCAACGCCACCGACGTTTGCCACTGGGCTGACGGGTACCCACTCAACATCAACATCTACATTGCCCTACTTCGCTCCACGTTCGACCTTAGGGAAGAGACCATGGTTCTGGACGAGGTGGACGAGCTTATGGAGCTAATGAAGAAGACATGGACCACCCTTGGGATTAGTCGTCCGATTCACAATCTTTGCTTCACTTGGGTTTTGTTCCAGCAATATGTATTGACTTCCCAATCCGAACCGGACTTGCTTTACGCAGCGCACACCATGTTATCGACGGAAGTCGCCAGTGACTCGAAAAGGGTTGACAGGGAAGCTCTGTATGTAAAGCTTTTATCTTTTATGTTGGAGTCGATGCAAGGTTGGGCTGAGAGGAGGCTGCTTCACTACCATGACTATTTCCAGAGAGGCACTGTTGTTCTCATTGAGAATCTGCTGCCATTAGCGTTATCAGCGTCCAGGATTTTAGGGGAAGATGTTTCAATCGTTGAAGGAACGATGGGGAATGAAAAGAGATCATCATCTTCCACTAGGATGGTTGTGGATTTGTCCGAGGATCGAGTTGGCGATTACATTCGAGCTTCAATCAAGAATGCTTTTGCTAAGATCATTGAAACTGGAAGCTACAAGAGTACTAGTTTGGAAGTGAAAGATGAGGCGACTGAGGCATTACTTCAATTGGCTAAAGAGACAGAGGAATTGGCAATGAGGGAAAGGGAATGTTTTAGTCGTATACTGAAGAAATGGAACCGAGGTGCTGCTAGTATTGCATCTGTGACTCTACATCAATGCTATGGAGCTGTATTGAAACAATATCTAGCTAGCGTGACAGTGTTG
Source organism: Linum usitatissimum (assembly GCA_030674075.2). Classification (NCBI taxonomy): domain Eukaryota; kingdom Viridiplantae; phylum Streptophyta; class Magnoliopsida; order Malpighiales; family Linaceae; genus Linum; species Linum usitatissimum. The sequence goes on along the minus strand of JAUJYP020000285.1, from coordinate 7,385,501 downwards.
AATCAGGAAACAGTAGAAGTCCTCCACAGGGCTGCCAAACTTGAAAAGGCAATGGTTCAAATGATAGTGGAGGACTCTGAGGAGTGTGAAGATGGAGGCAAGAACATCGTCAGAGAGATGGTTCCCTACGAGGTTGATTCAGTCATATTGAAACTTGTTAAACAATGGATTGATGAGAGGTTGAAGATAGGCGGCGAATGCGTCCTTCGAGCCAAAGAGTCTGAGGTAAATCTACAGAAGAACCCCAACTTACTTACTAGCCTTATGGAGCCAGTAGAGTGAATATTTTTTATTTATTTTTGTAGACATGGAATCCCAAGTCCAAAAATGAGCCTTATGCTCAATCAGCTGTGGAATTGATCAAAATAGCCACTGAAACGGTGGAAGAATTCTTCCAAACGCCTATTGGGATCACAGACGACCTCATTTGCGCCCTTGCAGAAGGTCTTGAACAGCTGTTCATGGAATACGCCAACTTTGTATCAACTTGTGGTAAGCAAAAATCAACTTGAAGTTGTCCAGGTTGTATTCACATGTGCATAATAATCTTCTTTCTTGTCTAGGATCCAAACAGAGCTATATTCCAACTCTTCCTCCTTTAACCAGATGCAACCGTGACTCCAAGTTCTTTAAACTGTGGAAAAAAGCAGCTCCTTGCACCATGTCTGTGGAAGATCTTCACCAAAATGGAATCAATGAAGTGCACCATCCGCGACCATCAACTAGTCGTGGAACGCAACGCCTTTACATTCGACTCAACACGTTGCATTACCTTGTTTCTCACCTACAGGCACTTGACAAGACCCTTGCATTGGCTCCAAGATATAATTCAGCCAGAACCCGTCATGCCAGTAGCAGAAGGCAACACAGTATCTCCTCTTACTTCGAACAAGCCCACACCGCCATCCAATCTGCCTGCCAACATGTATCAGAAGTGGCTGGTTATCGCTTGATATTCCTCGACTCCAGCTCCGTGATATACGAGTCTCTTTATGTGATTGATGTAGCCAATGCAAGAATCAAACCAGCACTGAGAATCCTCAAGCAGAATCTCACTCTCATGAGTGCAATTCTCACAGATCGAGCTCAATCTCTGGCAATGAAAGAAGTAATGAAGGCCACGTTCGAGGCCTTTCTGATGGTTCTACTTGCAGGTGGAGGCTCCAGGGTGTTATACAGAACTGATCATCCTATGATTGAGGAGGATTTCCAGAGCTTGAAGCGCATGTTCTGCACATGTGGTGAAGGGCTGATGAATGAAGACCTTGTGGAGAGGGAAGGCGAGATAGTTGAAGGTGTCGTCACATTGATGGGAGAATCTACCGAGCAATTAATGGAAGATTTCAGCGTTGCTGCCTGTGAGACAAGCGGTGTAGGAGTGTTGAGTTCGGGTCAGAAACTGCCAATGCCACCAACAACAGGAAGGTGGAATAGAAGGGATCCCAACACAATCTTGAGAGTTTTATGCCACAGGAACGACAGAGTGGCCAATTTATTCCTCAAGAAATCTTTCCAGCTTGCCAAAAGGAAGTGAACATACTAAAAATATCGCCTGCGAAGAGAATATTTCAGGAGGCACTTACCTGAAGTTTCAACATTTAGCTACCGGAGTACATATCAAAGAAGGGAAAACGTGTAAAGACAGCTAGCTCAGTTGTACTAACAAAAGAAAAGAAAAAGAAACTGACCATTTTTGGTTTAGTAGTACTAGGAAATTGATCCCAGTTCTGCATTTCTTTATTAGTAATTTTTTCTACTAATAGAGTGATGCAGAGGTATAGGGAGTAGAAGGGAAAGGACTGGAAAATGTTTCTCAAGTTTCTTTCGTATCATCCATCCATCATGTGCTTATAAGAAGTTGTTCCTGGAAACTTGTGTGTACAAAGCATGTATTTACCAGAAATTTGTTCCTCGAAATTTGTTGCGTATTTAAGAAATAAGTGTTATTCCATATTTTATATATTACAACACCTGCAGCATTCTTTCCTTTTGTTTCACTTTGTAGATACAAGTTGTTGGTTGGGAGATGATGATGAATATTCCCTCAACTGAGTCCCCTGCTTCAACTCTTCAGCTAGAACTTGCATAGAATCCGAAACTTCAGCCTTGTAAACATAGAACCTAATCATAACCAAGAAGAAGCCCAAGTTCAAGAAGTTAAGCACTGCGAAAAACGCATAGTAGTAGTCCAGATGGGAAGCATTCAAGTTGTTCCTGATCCAACCCTTGTGGCCATGCCTCTTGGTTATATCAGAAATGGTGGACAGAAGGAAACTGCTAATGAAGTTGCCAATGCCAAGGCTAGTGGTGGAGTATGAAGTGCCAAGGCTCTTCATGCTCTCCGGAGCCTGATCGTAGAAGAACTCAATCTTGGCCACTTCCAAGAAAGCATCAGCAGTCCCCATCAGTAAAAACTGAGGGAGCAATACAAAAATCGACAGAGGAATCTGGCCTCCATTTTCGACGACGTTGTACCTCCTTGCTTCGCTCAACCTGTGCCTTTCAGTTAGCGATGCCACCATCATTATGACAATATGGAAAACCAGCCCGATTCCCATCCTCTGAAGAAGTGTGATACCTCGGGGGTTCTTGGTCCATTTCCTCACTACAGGGACGAAGAATCTATCGTATAATACGACAGAGATGAGCATGGAGAGCGTGACAAATCCTGATAAACTGGCAGGAGGGATGTGGAAGCTGTTGATCTGTCGGTCAAGGGTTGTTCCTTGCTTGACGAACAAGGTATTGACTTGAGCAATCATTGTGCTGGGAATGAATGTTGCTACCAGAATTGGTATCATTCGCATCATCTGCTTTGTTTCTTCTACTTGTGTCACTGGGCACAACAGCCATGCTCCATCTGACCCTGTTTGCACCGCTGCTTTGCTTAAAAACCTAATAAAATCATAAAACCGTAAGATTTTAAGAGCAAAAATTGAAATTTTGACTACATGATAAATTAATTTCACCCCCTCTGATTAGAAACGTTACCTGAGTGATGGAGTAGAATCAATTCTGAACTTGCCCCCTTTAGCATACTCATCCAAATCAAGCTCATACAACTCCTTAGGATCACTGGGAACATCAACTTTCCATTTCCTCCCAGCCGCCACAATCACCTTAGCCATCCTATTAAAAGGGCTCCCGCTCGGAACTCTGTGCCTATAAAAGGGGGTTCCAGCAACGAATATGACGATGGATATGAGCAGGCCCAAAGTAGGCAACCCGTACCCGATGCTCCACCCGACATTATCTTGTATGTATACCAGAACCGTGTTGGCGAACAGAGTCCCGAAGAAGATGCTGAACATCCACCAGTTGAAGAATGAGAGCTTGTGCCTCTTCTCCTTGGGCTCGAAATCGTCGAACTGGTCCGCCCCTATGGTCGAGATGTTGGGCTTTGTCCCTCCAGTGCCGATGGCAAGTATGTAGAGTGCCCCGAAGAAGACTCCCAGCTGTAAAGAGGAAGCCTTGTGGCACTTGCTCACGTCTGCCTCTGTGCAGTGCGGCGGCCTCAGCGCCGGAAGTGAAACCGCTAGCGTCAGTAGCGACATCCCCTGCGCATTATTATCTGTACGTTAGTGCTACAGTGTAATGCCACATTTGATCGATATTCCAATATAAATCAAAAGGCTCTGTATTCAATTTAATAAAAATAAAATTGTATTTTCAAATGTATAGAGGATCAATCCACTCGACCATTTTAACCGGCAACATGTAAATACAATTGCAGTTTACTTTTGCAAAGGATGCAAACATATGAAATAAACACCGACATTATTGTACGTTTGTCAAAAATGGGTTGTTTCGGTAATAATGTTATGTGTTAACAATTTAAAGATATTGAGTTTAAATTTAACACACCCCACAAACAAACATTAATATAATAATCACTTCATTTTTATTTTGAATTGAGCAAGAGCTCTAGTTCAACAAAACCAAAAAGATACTACTATACATTCGAAGTGTCCAGCCATGGATTCGATTCAAGAGAGCTTAACAAATTTTTGCCGTCAAGAAGTTGTATCTTAAATCTAACGATCGAAAATATGAGACAAAATTGATATTTCACAGTTATACAAATATGTATACTAAGTATTAGTATTAGTATAATACTTTAGTATAGTACTATAATGCTTAGTATCGTATTTAGTATACACTTTGTACAAAGTCATACAAATGTGTATACGCTTCTGTACGGGTATGCACAAACCTATACACATTTGTAAGATCCGTACAACTCTTTGTACAAAGTTGTATGAGCGGGCTTCGAAAAAAATTCCCAGACGAAATATAAAATTTCAAGAAATGTTACGCCAACGACGATGATCACATGGATGAAAGAATGATTCTCAACGGAGATCGGAGTGACCGGAAAGTTGATCATGAAAACTTTACTATACCTGAGATGGCTGGGTTATGATCCAATAAAAATATTTAAAACAACATCATATTACCGTTGGATAATCTAGACTGTTAGATCATGTAAAGATCCAAATGCTCAGATCATTCCTAAATCAAATCGAGGAAGGAAAGTCTCTGGCTCTAGAATCGGATTTTATGTAGAGCTGTCAAACGGGCAGTTTGGGCAGGCCACATGCCAGGTTAGTCGGGTTACGAGTTAGTCGGTCACGAGTTAGACGGGTCACGGGTTGGCGGGGTACGAGTTTGTCGGGCCACCGGTTGTCGGGTTGTGGGTTAATCGGATTACGGGTTCATCGAATCACGGGTTAACTAGATCACGGGTTCATCGGGTTTCGAGTCGGGAAATCACAAATTTGCTCAGATTGCCGATCGGACCATCAATGTACAATCAATTTACAAAATATAACACATAAGTTTAATAAAAATTAGAATTTAAATTCAATAATTATTTTCACATTTTGTTTTATTTAAATTTAAAAAATTAAGATTACAATTTAAATTCTAAAATAGTAATAAAATTGTAAAAATTAGATTACAAATTTTAATTTTAGAATAATGAAATTAATGATGAAAAAAGTAAAAAAACCCTTTAAAGATTGACAGTCATTTTGTCATTAAGATTTTCATTCTTCTTCATGTCTATTCAGAATGTATCATTCTTATTTATGGAGTCTTTTTTTCTCTCATCGCTTTTGTATAAATCACAAAATTTGATTAGCTCTTACTTTTTATTTTATTCATGCTAGTAACTAAACAATAAAGATAATATAATGTTGAATTTAACTACCTAACTACATAGGGGAGTACCTCAATTTGGTTCTAAATTTATATTATCAAAATTGAATATGTTGTATGTAAGACCATTCATAATGATGAGCCAAAATGCTAAAAAAGTCATATTTAACTTTAAAATGTTCTACAATGGTGAGCCAAAATGCTAAAATTTTGAGCTAAATGTAGTTGGAGATTTGGAAAAATTTGCTAAATGATTCAACGGCTAGCAATCGTTGAGAGGAATCTTGGGATCTATGTTTCGTTTTTATTTTTCCTATCGTTTTTTGTCATAACTTATTCATTTTTATTTTGATTCTAATGATTTTCATACCAAAATTCTTATTTTTCAAAGATGAATATAACAAGATCAGATTTGATGGTATTTCAAAATCTTAAAAAATACATAAAAAACAAACGAGTTCACAAAATTTTAAAAATTACATCGAAATGTTCGTTCTAATTAATTAATAGTACTTCTAGAAAAAATTATTTAAGTAAAGTTACAAATTAACGGTTAATAAGATTCAAATAGATAATTAGATAGCTTCAGCTCTCACACCATTGTAGCAAAATCACTGTTACAAAGCTAAAAAACCAAATTTGACAAACAATTTAGCTTTTTTTAGCTTTTACCATTATTGATGGTCTAAACTAATTAATATTATCCACTTTTTTTGAAGAAATATGATTTTTAACTTGCACATAAGCATTGAGTAATAGTATCATGTTGTCTTGGATACAAAAAGTTTGTTTTTATGAATATTACTTAAAATGAATGGATTATATTTTGAAGCAAATGTTATAAAACTAATTTATGTTTATGTAATAATTATTTATTAAAACTTATGATAAACTGTACTTGGGAGAGAACTTCATACTTTATCGGTGATATTATGGGTTAAACGGGCGGGCTGGGCGGGTCACGGGTTAGTCGGGTTACGGGCTATCACATTACAGGTTAATCGGGTCACGGGTTAATCGGTCACAGATTTATCGGGTTACGGGTTAATCGGTCATGGGTTTATCAGGTTACGGGTTTATCGGGTCACGGGTTCATCGGATCACGGGCTGTTGACTTTTTAGTCAAACAAATTATAAATCGGACTGGACGGGGCAGATTGGGCGGACTTGTCCGGTCGGGTAAGTTTTTGGCAGCTCAATTCTATGCACTATCATATGGGTTGGCCGTTAGGGGATGGGCAGTCAATGTCGTGAAATAGTTTTTAAAGCTGCAGGGAGTATTTTGTAATTATAGAAAAGTTTGGTACCATAAATTAAGTTCTTGGAAAAATGAGGAGTAAATCATAATAAAGTTAAAAAAAAACCAGCTTCCAGAAGACGGACAAGGGGACTAATAATAATAAGTTCAGTAAACGCTTCAGACATATAAAAATGGCTTAAAAATATTCTGGCCAGCAGCGATAAGACTGATACCAGGAAAAGACAAGACCATCCTGACAAAAATATTGCAAGTTGAATATTCAGTGTTAATGTTTATAATTAAATAAACAAAGATTGAAAGGGAGACCGATAAGATATTAAGCTAATCCAGTTGACTTGGATCCTCTAAACACGTTAGGCAAGAAAAAAACAGAGACTCAGCCTGACAAACGATCTTGCAGGTTGTTCATCAAAGAAAAAGAAAAAAGAAGACTTTGAAATTAAATGGTCGAACCATTTTAGTCCACTAAGCTGGGTACTCTGTAGTATTTAGTCAAAGATTCATGTTCCCTGAGGAATAAATTAGGCAATTGCAACATTTCCATTCAAACACGGAGGGTGATTAAATAAAAGAATAATCAAACTTAATTTAAGCCAAATGAAGATGATGATGATGACGATGATGCATATATATATATATATGATAGTGATTAGTAGTATGCATACGGAGAGGTAGATGAGGGAGGCGGAGACGAAAGTCCAGTAACGGCCGAGGTGGGCGTCGGCGACGTAGGCACCCAAGATAGGAGTCATCCAAATGGTGCCGACCCAATTGGTGACGTTATTGGAGGATTTAACAGTTCCTTGATGCAGCTTTTTGGTTAAGTATATCACCAAATTTGTCGATATCCCGTAGTACGCCATCCTTTCAAACACCTCATATACTGCATATATACATACACATCCACATTTCAACCAACCAATTAACAACCATCCATCAAGGCATGCATCAACTACTGCATCTTATCTATAAATGCCGCCGTCAACTAGGACAATTTCACGTTGGCAATTAATATACATGTTTCCACGTACAACTGGATTTTCAGTTTCACACCGCTAGCTCACTGGGAAATAAGGTAGATATTAGAGCATATACAGTATACAGATTCAGTGTTGAATATGGAAAAGGAGGGAATTAAGGTATGGGATGGGATGCAATAATGGAATTATCTAAGGGTTGTTCACGAACCGAGCCGAGCCGAACCAAATTTCATTATGTTCAAGTTTGGTTCGTTATTTTTTAGACAAGCTTTAGTTTGAACTCAAGTTAAACAATTTTATCTCGTTTCAAATTCGAACCTGACTTGTTAACTAGATTTGACGAGTCAAGTTAAAAAATCAAACTATCCTAAAATTTACAAGTTTTTACTAATCTAAACAACATCTCACCTACATTTTCATTGACATATACACATTATTGAGTCTACTAACGAGTCATACACTCAAGCTACGAGCCTATCGAGTCACGGACGAGTGTTTTCGAACCCCGAACCACTCTCGATCGGCTTGACTCCTCAACAACCCTAAAATTAAGATGGTCAAAGATCTTGGGCACAATTCAAATTGATAATCAGTTTGAAAGCTATAATAGTGGATTAAATCTGTAAACTTTCTGGACAAAAAAATTCGATTGCAAGAGTTTTACAGTGTGATCCCAAAAAAAAACATTGAGTACTGGCCTAGGTTTGCTTACCCAGATTCCGATTGGAAGGGGTTCCGAGACTTGGGGAATGGGAAGTAAAGTGGAGGATTCAAAGTGTGGTTTCGTCGTATTGCGGGTAAATATTTGAAAGACAAACTCTGTTCCTGCCATTGAAGTCTCTCTGTCTCTCTTGTTGCTCAAAAACCCATTTATTAATTAGCCGGTTGCTGATGTTGTTTCATCTCTTCTTCTTTCTCACAACTCCCACCATTTACACTAATCTTCTTCTTCTTTCTTACACTCATTGTTTTCCATGAGTTAAATTTGAGACAACCAGTTAATATTATATTTTCAGCAGGGGAATGTTATCTTAATACCTTATCTACATGATTACCACTCATTTGTTCGACACTCCCCAACAAATTACGTACAACCTTGCTCGGCTATCCCTATTCTCCACGTCTTACATTCCTCACGGTCTAAAAATGTAAAAAAAAAACCCCCTCTCCAGATTTGATTAGAAAGAACGAAATCAGCAGACAGAACAGGGGAAGCAAGAACAGAGACAGAGAGAGATATGAAATTACCAACAACGAAAGAGCAAGCTCGCCAACCACCACGCTTTGAACGGCGAACTGGGTTGCCTTTGAGATCCACTGTTCCATCTTGTGTGTAGTCATTTTCAGCACCTCCTTCCATTGAAGAAGCCATACCCCACTCCTCCTCCTCCCCGCAAGTGAGAAACTGAGAGAGGAAAAGATAGTTTGAAACCAAATAGGTGGGGTATGTAGGTCTACTTTTGATATTACGCACCCGAAGTATCGAGGCCAAAAGCAAACCGGCATGGCCCTGTATATATAGAGATTGGCACACATTACTGTATCAATGTGAATCCATCACATATATTCCGAGGTTCCTACCTGGCATTTTTTTTTGTGCTAATAAATATTAAAGACCCTTCTTCGAATTCCACTATTGCCCCTATTTTTACATCTGATTTACTTTTACTTTATACTAAAAGTTTAGAATTATAATTTTTTACGTGATATTATGAAAAGTTTTAGAAAATAAATGGACATAGATAATTTTTTTTGTTAAATAAAATGTATAATAAATAATTTTATAATTAGCAAAAGGAAGGTGTGCTACAATTTAAGTTATGCTAATTGAAAAATTAAAAAATTTCATAAATAGTAATTGTGTGAGCTTAAAGTGAAATTTTTCATAAAGGAGACAAATACTATTCATTTAATAGCGGTTCATGTTGTACTTTGATAGATAGAATATGTAATCATTTTTTATTTCTCTCTTGCAAGTAGGATAATTAGGATAATGCCAATAGCAAAATCATGATGGAAATATATATTAAGCTAGATTTGAATTAAAATGTTATATGTGTATCAACATAAATTAATCATAATACTAATTTAAAATAAAAATAAATTTATTCTACTACCATTTACTTGAATTTTTGTATATGCCACCAATTAGTATTTGTCCTATATTTGAATTTTTTAAACCAAATTTATTACTTTTATTTAGTGTAAACAAATAAAGTAGAGGAGCAAAACTTCAAATACTATTAGTCAGATTATGATATTATTCAAAATTTACATATAATTTAATACTTGAAACCAAAAGATAATCACGACTCTTACTAACTCTATCTAATTCCGACACGACCAAACACATAACCGAACTCAAAATTACCCTGAGCCGAACTTTATTAATATACACCTGAATTCCACTATTTCCCCTACTTATACATCTTATCTACTTCTACTCTATATGTTTATCATTTTCATTTTTCTTTGTTTCTTGCCAAGTGGGATAATTAGGATAATACAGCTCCACAAATTTTGATAATCAGTCCATCAACACTTCTGTACACAACCGTATAGACTCTGCATTGTGCAACACTACTTTTCCAAAGAACACTGGTCACTGGCCAGCAGTCTCCAGACCAAATAACATGCCTTCTCGACTTTAAGACTTCAACACCCTTGCCTGCAAAAACTGCCATCACCCGGTACACATCTGCAATTTCCAAGTAAGAAAGCCAGAGTATCTAATACGGCCAAACATGATAGAACAAAATTTCACAAGCAAAGGGATAAAAAAAAATATAAAGAGTAGTTTGGTATGTGATATCTTATTTTGAATTTATAAAAGGCGAGCTTCCTCCTTCAATTTTCAACCATCTCAACTTCATTTTTATTGGAGCTGCGATAGAGAATAAGCTTTCCTTCTCCATCAGTCAGAGCTCACATCACTCTCGTCGCATGAGTTCAACCGGAGTTCGTCTAGGATGCGGTGTTAGACAAATGTATCATCATATATATTCTTTCTATACATCTTATTTTGCTTTACATGAATCGTAGAGAATGCACTAGTACTTACCCAAGGTGGACTAGTGCCTCGAAAATCACATTGGTGTTGTTAGAGGTCGTAGTAGTACCATATTAACCATATCTGAGCTTTTAGTAGTACACCCATAAACCAGATCTGAATTTCACAATAACAACCATATCTAAGCTTCTGATTTAAGTCTCTTCGGCCACCGACGATTGGGTCAAAGAAATGGGGACTACTAGTCGACAAAATTGCAAAATGAAATGGTGATGGATCGAGGGAATGGCTATCTAAAGAGAATGGGGTTGTTGGTCAAAAGTGAATGGCACTAGCTAGTTCGATTTATCTTATTCATCTTCCTCATTTAGTCGATATCTCATGTATAATTGTATTGATTTAGGTAGAAGTTTAGGATGTTTTATACATTTTAAACTTTTATCTTGATTTAGTGTCTTATTTGATGTCGTTTTGGAGTGTTTTATTTGATCGGGGTCCATTTGATGTCGTTTCGGAGTGTTTTATTAGATTTTAAGGTATTCGATAGTCATTGAGACATTAATCGGAGTGATACGACATGCATGGATGATCTAGGAAAAGCAATGAGAGATATTTCGTCATTTCGAGACAACTCAGGAACCTCAAGAAGGGTCAGGATCTCACCTTGATAAGAAAGCAAAAGTTTAGTATTTTTGGCATAACTCCTTGCTTATAATCCCGATTGATGCAAAGTTGGTGGTGTTGGAAAGCTAGTTCAGTTTTCTAAAACTTTGACCGGATCATACTCGGTCAGAAATGTCACTATTTACGTCTAAAACTGTCGACACCTTGTTTCGTGCAAATGTCAATTGGTTAATTAGGCGCATAAGCTAACGATTTCATACCAGCTGGTCAATAATTTCTCCTTACACTGGTCAATAATTGTGCATGGCTAGAAAGTTCTTAGGCGCAATTATTTTTTTACGGAATTGAAATCCTATAAATAGAGGAGTCCTCCTACAGTTTTGAGGGGAGCTTTTAGATGAAATTTGACAGAGAGTTCAGAGACTTTCAAGATAGGAGAAGGCTTTGACTTCGATGAGCTTGGTTCGACTTTGACATATCAAGATTGGCATATCACTCTTCTTCAAAGAACTTGGCGAAATCAGGTTTTTCAAGTTTTTATTTGTTAAACTCATTTCAATGACTTCTTTTGATTAGTTTGGTTTTTTCTTCGTGACTATGAGTAGCTGAATGAACCTAAATGATACTCGATGCATGAATGATTATTTGACTATTTCAATTTATGCGAGTTTGATGAATTTCAGTTTATGATTGATTTCGAATATGATCTTATTAGATTTGTATCGACTCAAAAGAGCTTGTTTATCTTGGAATGCCAAAATCAATCAACTAGGTTACTGAGTATTACATTCGATAAGGACCGATTAGACTAGTGTGTCGTTAGTGCAATTCTCGTGTGATTTAATCGACATGCTGGTTTTATATTCTTGACTCGAAAGAGAAATCTAAGATACTAGCTTTGGTTGTAAGTTAGTAGATCCTGAGAGGGCAAGACTGATAGCACATTTTATTATATGACATTCAACCGCATCTTGACTATTATTTGACTTGACCAATTCTTGACAGTGTTGTGTGATCGGTAGATAAAACAAGGATTTTGCGTTGTGTTCTCTTGAACGAACTGTTCTGGTCCGTTCGACTTTTTTTTCTCACGAGTTTTTGAGATTTCAGGTATCTGATGGATAGAGGGCATCAATACGAAGCCAACGTGACCAATTAGAGGTCAAACGAGCGAGATATGAGGAATTGAAGAAATTAGGACCGGTTTGGAAGTTGACCAAACTGAGTTGAATTCTCAAAGGTAGCAGTATAAAAGTCATTTTGGAGGAGAGATGGAGCATAATTCACATAACAGTCATAACAATTGTTTAGACTTGGATTTTCTCTCCTCCCCTCTCCATTCTCTCAATTGGGAGCCATATATGAGTAGATTGAGGAGAAATTGAAGGTCTTAGAGCTATCTTGGATTGAGTGGAGCTTGGAGTAAAGATTGAGGATCAAGGAAGCATCACCTTCAAGCCTTCTACCTAGATGTCAAGAATGGTGTTTGTAACCTATCTTTCTCCTTTGAGTTTTGCCATGATAATCTATATTGTGTTGTTGCTAGACTAGAGATGATGTTGTTGCAAGGATGATCCTCTCATGATGAGTGGTTGGATACACTTGGATGTTGATATGATAATGATGTGTTTGGATTATGGTGTTTGCAACCTAATTTATGCTATGGCTTGAATTAGGTCAAATTAGTACTCTCCTTTGCATGACTTTGCTTAGGATTGTATTAGTTGTTAATCCAAGATTGAAGTAAGGTGTGTGTGGACCAATCACACACCCCAATTCAACCTTTTGTGGTAGAACTAGAATTTCCTTAGGGTCATTTTATCGAACACTTAGTGAGCGTTCCAAAAGTCACTCAATTGAGTGACACGATTGAGGGATGGAGCATTTGGGGTGTATATGTTGACTTAGCACCCCTTTCCAAGTGTTTGTAGTGCTCTTAAGGTATTTTGAACACTAAGGCATTTTGTCGAGCACATTGTGTTCATTGCTAGGTAGCTTGATTTCAAGTGAACATTATGGTAGTCTATATGCATACCCGTGTTATGGATTCCATCGAATGCTTAGATTAGAATCAATGTCATAGTCGGTTTCCATTGTGTCCAACTCTTCTTGTGATTGGTATTTGAGCACGACTAGTCTCAAAACCTAGCAACATCTCATTTCAATTGTTGATCATTGCTTTTGTTTGGCTCATCTAGTTAGTTAGTTAGTTTATAGTTTCTTTGTAGTGATAGTTTATCTCCCTTGTTTGAGGAACTAGACCATGAAATCTAGCTTGGGTAATGTGAAACCTGCCCCTAGACAACTTGATCAAACCACACGGTTCAATCCATGCAATACTCGCGGGTTCACTCCATCACATCAATAACATGTAATACAACAAAAATAACTGAACTGAAAGATCCTCACAACATTAAACAAACTGCTAAAAAAATAAACAGAGCATCTAAGGCTCAAATCTAGTATCAAAGACAAAGTAAACATCCCCACATCCAGAGATAAGTCTGATCAAAACAACTAAAAACAAAGAATGTCTGAAATCATGGAAACGATTGAAAATAATGAAAGGGATAATCGATGTCCTCCATGGTACCTCTCTCTATGACTCCAAAGTCACTCCGTGGAGACATCACTACTCATGCTGCTCTCTTAGGCAGCATTTGCTCCTGATGTCCCAAGGTTGATCGTACATGAACAAACGAGACGAGGTCAGGGATAAGCACTGAGTAACTAAACCTGAACGTGAAGAACTGAACTAGTGTCTAGTAAAGTGACCCTATGGTCCTGTAGGCATCATCCTAACGTCAACCACCCCTAGCTATGAGCGGACAGCCTCATGGTGGACCAGACCATGAAACCACCCTGAAAAGTCATGAGAGAAACACTGAAGGTTAACTCATCACGTTGTCTGAACCTGAATGAATCTTGGGGATTGCACAATCCATGAGTGGGTGATCAACATATAACTTGAGCTAATCTAACTAGTCTTGATTCTTATCCTAATATGAATTGTGAATCACATGCACAATTCATTGATGTGAGCTTATACTCGAAAATAACAATTGTATGTGCAGTAGATCACACGCTACTGCACAACCTGAAATACTCAACTACAATTCACAACCACCTGTACAGTAGATCACACGCTACTGTATAGTCCTGAAAATCCAAGCAAGGATTCCTCATAACTAATTACAATTCTTTGCATAAAGCAGAAAAGTAATCCTAACCCCTACCTCTGAATTGATCAACAAGGTCTCTCCTACCAGGCCTCTCTTACCAATCTAGGATTGATCACTAAGGTCTTCCTCTCTGCCTGTAATCAATCACCGCTCATCATTGATATTGCAAAACTAGGTTTGTGTGATTCTGGGTTCTGGAAACCGCGAGTCTACTTTTATAAATAGTCCACCACGCTTGTGGCCTACTTACCAACACACTTGTGGTGGCATGGTAATCAGGCCCGTGGCCAACTGCTGGTCACAGTTGTGATTCACCTGTCAGACACTATCGTGACCGTTACTGACCAAGACCGTGATCTATCGATTCATCACGCCCGTGATAGACTCATGAATAGATGTTATTCGTCTCAAAATAAACCGGTTAATGAATTAACCAAGTTGAATTTCCCTAAGGTCTCTTTAAGTATCTTACTCAAAGTTGTAATTAGTATTAATCGAAATATCAATGAATGTGATTTACGTTTCACGAGAATCAATCAATCAAAAAGAAAAAGAAAATTGCTTTAAAGTAACTGGGTTGCAAGACTGCACGATATAAAGGTTGACAATCAAAGATGAAATTGCTTAGATGTCAAATCCCCCTAGGCAATTCTAATTCACAAATGACATATAAATTTCACGATTTAAACAAAATAGGATAGACGCATTACACTATCATAATTCTTCTCTAATCAATTCACACCCTTTCTAGTCTGCTAATTTGCTACCTATCCAGTATTGTATCCTGCTCTTTCGAGACAAAGATCTAAAACCCACTAGTCGATTTACCGATTTAGAATTGCTCACACAACATACTATTTCATTCGCTCCCATTTGAGGGTTAACGTCTAACCTAGTTATTTGATTTTGGCGTTCTAGATGTGCAAGCTCTTGCGAGTCTAAGACAAATCTAACAGAGATTTAATTCAAGTTGATCAGGCAAGAACAAATCAAGAAAGAAATCAAATATGCAATGAAATCCATCAAACTCGCATAAATCGTCAAACGTATCAAATCATTTGTTCATAGGAGTTAACCTAGGGTTCATCTAATCTAAGCATGAGGAGTTTAACTACTCATAATCTCAAAGAACAATTCAGGTTCAAAGAAGGAAGACATTGGAATTAGGTTTCAAGAAGAAATCCGAAAAACCTAATTTCGCTGATTCCCGCCGAAGAACTTGATTCGCCGATCTTGATTATGTCTTCCGATCCGAGCTCCTTGAAGTTGATGCCTTCTCATTGCTCCGAAGTCTCTGAACTATCCTCTGAATTTCGTCCAAAAAGGTCTCTCTCGAATGAGGGAGGACCGAACTTTAAATAGAAGTCCCCAAAAATCCTTAAATTTCCGGAATGTTAACTTTGCCGCTATAGTTGGTCAATCTTTCTGCTATATTCATAGTGGCGATCTTGACTTGTTTCTAGAGAGAGTTTTCAAGTTTACCGCTATGAAATGTCCTACTTTCCGCTATTAACATAGCGGAAAAATTGACAGATCCATAGTGGCAAGCTTGACATAACTCCCTTATAAAAGTTATAGGAAATTGAAAGAGCTTTCGAACATCTCTAGCCTCGCATCGATCGGAATTCTGAGCTAGTATGTCCAAAACTTAAACAACAACATATTTCGACCAAGTCACGATCCAAGCTCCTTGAAGCTATCAAAATGCTTCCTATTGCCTGCCCTAGACCATCCACACACAACATATCGCCCCGATTAATGCCTCGATGTCGTTATGTACGTGAAATATATCAAAAACACTCCAAAAGACATCAAATGGACCCCAACCGGGTCCGAGACACTAAATCGAGATAAAAGCTTTAAATGCGTGAAACATCCTAAACTTTTTCCTAAAGCAATACAATTATGCATGAAATTTCACTTAAATGAGGATGATGAACACAACAAATCAAGTGTCATAAATACCCCCATACTTAAGCTTTGCTTGTCCTCAAGCAAAAAGCTGATAAAAGCTATGGAACACATCTACAATCAAATTAACTACTTAACGAAGCAGAGAAAATCCATAATCCTCAATGCATCCCTAAATTGCTCAACAAACAAATGAACCTTTAAACAAACTAAAATAGGAAGTAAAGGCCTCACAAGAAGTTCTCCAACTTGCCATACATCATCATACATGTTAAACTAACCATCTAGACTTACTCTCAAGGGAAATTTGACTTAAAGACGAAGTTAATAATGAACTCACTCACAGTGTTTTAAGACAGTGTTTATGCGCTCATCAACTCTAAAGTGCGCTTCCAACACTTTCATATCAACCTACTCCTGCTCATCACATCAAGGCACTTCAAACACTAATCAAGAGGTCTTTTATTCGGCTTTATAATGTGGAAAACATAGAGAAAAGAAGGTGAAATGACTTTGGTGGTGAATGTAAACAGCGGCGAACGACTCGGTCTACTCTAATCAGGAACTAAATTACTAATTACAAATAATTATATGCAAAGAGCATATTCTACCAAGAGCTTCAAACTAGCTCGTCTATCCCTTATGCACAAACTACTACTTCGAGCTTTTGTGCTCGTTTATTCATCTAACTTGAGACCTTTTGGCCTTCTATTCGACTTTTCTATTTTTCTTATCTCGAGACTGGGTTTTTTTCTTGTCTCCTTCCTTTTTTGAGATTTTCAATATTTTCGTTCTTTTTCTCATTTTTACATACACATCAGACTGATCAAGGGAGAGTATATAATCCTGCATTCTTCAAAACTTAGTAACTCTGACTCCTAGACTCGACCGAGTTACATGCCACTAATGTACACATGATCGAATGAAGGCAAGAAAGAAAGGGGATACGATATTATGGGGGGTTATGAAAAAGGATATTTGGCTATGATTGGGTTATCTAGGAGAAAATATAGGGATATGAAGGATATTTTCGCGATGGAGCATTTCCTAAGTGCCTCTATCATTTTGGCGAATCAGTGCTGAGCGAATTCAGATAGGTATCATGCAAGCATCGAATTACCAACAACAGAGAAGACCACTCACAACCATTTAAGAGCAAATCTACTAATAAAGCAGACTATTTATACTACAACATGGTCTTTTTAAGCCTCATAATGTTTTGCTAGATGGTAATTCGGTAAGCTACATGCCTGGTCACATAAAGTTGGAGAGCACATGCTACTTTAAACACATCAAAGTAGCTCTAAAGAACGAATCAATAGACTTTGATCATTGACTAATATTCCTAGCAAATTTAGATTCACAGTTAAATCATCAATTCAAGTGTGCAAATCGCAGGGAAGTATTCTAAACATGCCAAGTAATTAATTCAAAGATGGTTCCAACAAGCTTGAGATTCGGACTAATATGCAAGACGACAAGTACCCATCAAGACTAGCTAACAATAATCTTATGCAAACCCACCCCCACACTTAGTTTGGACAGTGCCCTTACTGAACGAAATGGAAAAGTTGCATAGGAATACCTGGAAGCCGTGAGAAATCTGAGAGGCTCGACATATGATTCCTGAAGTTCAAACTCGGTGGCCAAAAACTCCTGAAACACACTCAAACACACACACACACACACACATGCAAAACCAAAAATAAAAGTAAAAAGGAACTAGGACAAGTGTCCAAGTCCAACACATAACAAGATGGATTTATGTCCGAAAAGAAAGAAAATCAAACGTCTACAATAGAACTATTAACACCTAAATATGCAATTTGACTCAAATAAAATGCACAAGACTGACTCCAGACATGGCTGCCTCCCATGAAGCGTTCTTTCTTTAATGTCTTGAGCTAGATGATACTTGGATGATTAAGTTGGGGCAACCCAACTCAGAACCTCTTTGAGACTAGCATCATTTTTTTGACATGCAGCTTGTCTGTTCCACTCCGATGTAGCCACTTTCTCTTTCCAGCATAAAGAAGTTCCACTGTGTCATCATCTTTGACATCGGTGACTTCAAACGGTCCGAACCACTCATCTTTGACTATATTATCATCAGGGGGCTTGATTGGTTGTCTCGTCTCTCCCAGCTTTGGCTTCCCCTTTTCATTGGTGAGGTCCATCTCTTGATTAACCTGTTTCTTTGGGATCATTTTCAGCTCAAAAGATGGGTCAATAGGCAAAGTAGAATCGAGAGTGACAACGTTCACTTTAGCAAGGTGTTTTTCATCCAATTTAATCTTAGAGGAAGCAATCATACCCGATGTGGGACTAGATATCTCCAGGGCAATCTTCTCGCCTCTCATCCTCAAAGTCATCTATCCTGCCTGCACATCTATGATGGCACCAGCAGTGGCTAAGAACGGTCGACCAAGGATGAGAGGAGTTTGATTGTCCTCTCTGATGTCCATTACCACAAAATCAACAGGGAAATAGCTATCATGCACATTCACTAGCACATTCTCTACCATCCCTAGAGGCTGCTTAACGGACCTATCAACAAATTGGCCATTCATATCGATCAGAATTAACTTAGATAGTCCTAAATGCTTAATTCATATCGATCAGAATTAACGAGCAAATTGGCCATTCATATGGTATGATTTTAATACTAGCACCTAAATCATTTAATGCTCTATCAACATGGTGATTATTAATAACATAAGAGATTGAAAAGCTCCCTGGGTCTTTTTGCTTGGGTGCCACCTTAGCCCGCAAGATCGCTGAGCATTCTTCACCAAGTGTTGCTATCGGGGCGGCCTCTTCTTTCTTCTTCCCAGGCAGTAACTTCTTCAAAATTGTTGCGTGTGTTGGGGTTTTTGTGACGGCCTACAAGAAGGGGAGACAAAATCCCTGGTTGCGGGGTAGTTCCGCATATTTCTCATCGTCTTCTAGCAAGCCCTTTCTTCTAGGGGTTGTGGGGTAAGGTGGCTTTGGCCTATATATCTCTATCTTTTCTGGTGTGAGGATGAAGTTTGTGTTTGCCGGTAATCGAGCTTTTCAAGGTGGTGTGCTTCTATCAATCGGAGCTTCCTGCTCCAGCTGATCAACTTGGTAGGCATCTTCAATTCCATCATACCTATCTCATATGGATATGGCATGTGCTCCCTCTACGTGTGCTTTACCCGGACACTGACGATTGTTGAGATTTTTCTCGGTGTTCTCCACGAGATGTCCTTGAGGCCTCTGATCAACCTTTTTTAATAAAGTTGTGTATGATGCTTCTATTCTTTGAATTGTTGCTTGTTGGCTTTGCAAAATATTGGCATTACTTGCCAATTGCGCCTCCATTCTCTTCATCATTCAGATAATATCATCATTGGATCCCCCACTAGCGACCGAATTTTGTTGCTGAGGTGGCTTCTCTGGAAATCCTGGCATGCACAAGTGTAAACAGATGCATCAGGGGGATTAGCAACCTTCAAATTATCAATCCTCTTCTCGCCTTAACTTGAGCTATCAAGGCAATATTATCTATAATGTCAGAACCAATTGCTTGCGTTGGCTGAATTGTATTCCTTGACCAATTTCTAGATTTGGCAGCACATGAAGCAAAATGTGCTAAAGCATCTTTAGGAGTGAGGGCAGTAACATCTTCATCTGCTAGTTGATGTACTAGCATTGAGGTCGCTCGGTCTAATGATATGTTGAACATGTCTTCCAACTAACTGTTGTATAATCGTGGTGAGGGCAGTCAGATAAAAGCTCGTGAAATATGTTCCACAAGTCATATAAGCTTTCACCATCTCTCTGATAGATTCGAGAAATTGATTCTCGAAAAGCATATGTCTTCGCTGGTGGATAATACTCCTCTACAAAAGCTTGAGCTAGAGTAGCCCAGTCTATGAATGTGCCTCTGGGTTGATTAGTAAACCATCTTCCTGCTGCTCCATGTAGAGATCGTTTAAATAACTTTAGCTTTATTGCTTCCTCGGATAGAACTCGAAGTTTAATAGTCTCACAATAAGCATAGAATCCACTAGATGAGCACATGGATTTTCATCAGTCTTTCCTTCGAACTGCAAATTATGTTGAATCAAGGAGATGAGATTTTCCTTGATCTCATAATTGGCATCTTCCTACTTAGGAGGAATCACATTGGATATGGAGTTCGCAACACTAGGCTTAGTGTATCTCTCCTTCTTCTGTCGATGAACGTGAATCCTGATGAGAACTTTGACCTGATTTTGATCATGTCACTACCGGTGACATGCAATGGGTTCTCACCTGGGCAAAGAAAAACATTAACACCCGTGAAAAGTAACCGTCAAAGCGGGAATGAATGACTAATACTAATCTAACTACTTTCAGATACTAGAAAGAAGTCCCCGGAAATGACGCCAATTTGATGAACGGATTTTAATCGTCTCAAAATAAACCGGTTAATGAATTAATCGAGTCAAATTTCCCTAGGGTCTCTTTAAGTATCTTACTCAAAGTTGTGGTTTAGGTGCCACGGGAATCAATCAAAATTAAAATGAAAATTGCTTTAAAGTAACTGGGTTGCAAGATTACATGATATAAGGTGGACAATCAAAGATGAAATTGCTTAGATGTCGAATCCCCCTAGGCAATTCTAATTCACAAATTACAGACAAATTCCACGATTTTAAAAAAACAGGATAGACGCATTACACTGTCGTAATTCTTCTCTAATCAATTCAATCCCTTTTGGGTATGCTAATTTGCTACCTATCTAGTATTGTATTTCGCTCTTTCGAGACAAATATCTAAAACCCTCTAGGCGATTTACTGATTTAGAATTGCTCACACAACAGACTAGTTCATTCGCTCCCGAATGAGGGTTAATGTCTAACCTAGTTTTGCAAACTCTCGCGATTCTAAGAAAAATCTAACAGAGATTTAATTCAAGTTCATTAGGCAAGAACAAATAAAAAAAGAAATCAAATATGCAATGAAATCTATCCAATTCGCATAAATGGCCAAACGTATCAAATCATTTGTTCATAGGAATTAACCTAGGGTCCATCTAATCCAAGCACGAGGAATTAGCTACTCATAATCTCAAAGAACAAATCAGATTCAAAGAAGGAAGACATTGGAATTAGGTTTACAAGAACAAGTCTGAAAAACCTAATTTTACTGATTCCCGACGAAGAACTTGATTTGCCGATCTTGATTATGTCTTCCGATCCAAACTCCTTGAAGTTGATACCTTCTCATCCTCTGAATTTCGTTCAAAACGGTCTATGTCGAATGAGGGAGGAACGAGCTTTAAATAGAAGTTCCCAAAAATCCTTAAATTTTCCGAAATGTTAACTTTGCCGCTATGGTTGGTCAATCTTTCCGCTACATGCCTAGCGGCAATCTTGACTTGTTTCCAAAGATAGTTGTCAAGTTTGTCGCTATGAAATGTCAATCTTGCCGCTATGCACATAGCGGCAAATTTGACAGATCCATAGCGGCAATCTTGATATAACTCTCTGTTCAAAGTTGTGGGAAATTGAATGAGTTTTCCAACGCCGCCGTCATTGCATCAATCGGACTTCTGAGTTAGGAGATATGTCCAAAATACGAAACTGCGACGTTTTCCGACCAAGTTGCAATCCAAGCTCCTTGAAGATGTCAAAATGCTTCCTATTGCCTGTCCTAGACTATCCACACACACCGTATCGCCCCTATTAATGCCTTGATATCTTCATGTACCTAAAATCTATCAAAAACACTCCAAAAAGACATCAAATGGACCCTGACCGGGTTTGAGACACTATATCGAGATAAAAGCTTAAAATGCATGAAACATCCTAAACTTCTACCTAAAGCAATACAATTATGCATGAAATTTCGCTTAAATGAGGATGATGACCACGACAAATGGAGTGTCATCACAGACTGTCAGTCACGCCCATGATGGTCCATCTTGCAGCTGGTTCTCATAGATTCATAGAAATCGAACAAAACCCATAGTCAAACATCGACCCAAAATCGGGGTCTCACAAGTAAAGTCTAACGAAGGGACTTTGAGAGCAAACTAACCTCGATACTTCTCGAGATTCATTTGGTCTTCTTTTCTAGTCGACTACTAACCTAAGTAGAGATGAATTGTGACAGTGCATTGTTCGTATCCTACTTTGCATAAATTAAGTAGTTGAATCTCGTTTGTTTGTCTAGATAGTCTATGGGTATTCAAAATCTAGTAATGAGTTGCAAGGGATTCGAAGTCAATTTGATTATTAAGAGAGCATTTAAATTTTCCACATATAATTTTATTAGGTTAAAAAATTATTACAAGTGGATTTTATTCTCATAATTCATATAAACTAACTATTATGCTCTCAATTTGATAACTTCCATATTTCCCCGCATAACATAAGCGGTACAAATAGAAAAATCAAATAGCTCTAATTAGAGTAAGAGAAGTCACGATTCTCTTCTTTCACTATAGGAGTTTGCCCCTCCAATAGCAGCAACGACGACAAAACATCTATTTCATCAGTTCGACGTTGTAATTCTCTTTGGAGGTTCACCGACCTATTCTTGATATTCGTAAGTTCCTCAAATCCCATCTTTTTTACTAGCTTCATAAACCCCAAACTGGTGGCAGGTTTCTTCATTTTCTCCTTAAATGTATCCCCTTTCTTTTTCTCTGTATCAATCTGATGTTGGAGTAGATCCAATTTTTGATTCATCATCTTTCTCGCCCTGCCACTAGAATTATTATTATCATTATTATAAAAATCTACACAAGGGCTTTGATCCTGATTAAGAAACTTTTTGGATATGAGATCAAAGTCGGGGCTCCCAAAACAAAAGGGTTTGCCGCCGGGTGAGAACACCATGATGGCAATCTGGATGGCGCAAAGTGTTGCTAATTCATGTGCCTTCTTGAAAAGGCCGGTGCGACGCTTAGAGAACGTCACTTGCCGACAGCTTTTGTCGTTCAACATCTTCATTTCAATCTTTCGCCTTCCCATGTTGAGAATTCGCGACCTTTAGATAGTTTTTTTTATAATGATTTGTGTGTTTGCTGTGAAATGAGTTTAGTACTTAAAGGAAGTTAGATAGCAAGTGAATTAAAAAAATTCCAATTTAACTTTTATAAAAAAAATCTTTCCAATTATATAAATGGAAATTTCCAACAATCTATATAAAGGATTTAATTAATTATAATTCTTATAAAAAAAGTAATTCTTGGAATTAAATGGTTACAATGGATTTGGAATTTGGATAAGTGGGACGGTACATTCAGGTTCATGTGCGTGTCATTTCTTCCAAATGTATTACGGTTTTCCTCGAAAGTTCTCTTCCTTTTGGCTCCAGTCGTTGTATTGTTTTGTTCATTGTCGGTCCATCGACCTTAGCCCAACTACCTCCTAATATGAGTTGGACATTACGTATTGGATCACTAGGACAACCTATCTTAACGGGGCAGTGGTGATGGCCATCGACTCAGAGTTTGCTGACGACTAAGTGGATAATGCAGAGAGGAACTAGTCTTATGGTCCTTCGACTCCACGGGGAGGGAGGGGCTAGAATGCTCAGGTGTTGGACGCCATTGACCAAGAATCGTCGCGCCTGAGATGCAAAATGGACTTCATTGACACACGACTTAGCTGGATGTAGGCCGGTCTCCAGCAGCAGTACAATGACTGGCCAGTTCCCCTAGTCGATCCTTCCAAGGAGTGAGTGAGAGCCTGTAAGCACATTTTCTTTCTTTGCTTTTCGATTCGTATTTGTTCGACTTGGTACATTCTCTTTTCTTCATTTTAAAATGTTGTATTCCATCTGTATGGTGTTTGGTTTCTTACTTTTTATTGGATTGCTCTGTTGAAGTTCTTAAAGTCGTGTGACGTCTGATTTTAAATCTCATAAGAATCGTAACTCCAACCCTCCAAGCAGCCTCACTTCCAGGTTCTCAACTTTGAGACACGCCACACACGTGAATGATTGTGCCATATTCGTGGAGGATGGTCACTCACGCATGTTTCTTGCCACAAACGCATGTGGTTTATGCATCTATCATGACCATGATTTCCTCACATCTGTGACAAGCCGTCCTCTCATGCCCATGACGAGTCTCACAACATCCGCTACATGCCCTCCTCCACAGTTGTTCACTCCGGTCGCTAATGCCCACCTCTAGGTTCTTGATCGTTTCTCAAGAACTAGAGCAGTAGGGATTTGCTTCATTGCTTTTGAACTTGGTCTAGCACCAGAAACCATAGATTTCTCCTGTCCTTGGTTAAATACCCTAAGGATTGAAGGCAGAAACCTTGCTCATAATTTACTTCCCAAAGAAAGAGGTCCATGACGTTTTAAATCCTACTAATGGCTCTATAGAACAGTTCGAGTTCAGGAGACTAACATAGTTCCATTCTTAGCTTCCTATTACCTTACTCTCTCCTTCTTGGAGCTGACAATGGCTCTACAGAAAGACCCATACTTGAAGGCCAAGGAATTCCATCATTGGTTCCTAAATATGTTTGCCTTGCTTTTTTTGCCTTCCTGGAACTAGTGAGAGAGCGGTCGCTCACACTTGGCGGAATCTTTCTTTGAAATCTTTCCTTTTTTCTTTAAAATATTTCTTTTAAAAAAAACATTTTTCAAAAGAGAGACTTGCAAAACCATGGATTCACACAAACTCTCTAGTACCATCCTCTATGGAAAGTCTAGTACCGTTATAGATATGTAAGCCCTCCCCCCTCCTTTGAGGTTCCTGATGGAACAGAGGTTCGCTACCACAACACACCAATAAGGCTGAGGATAAACTAGGCTCTAATACTAGTTGTAAAACACCATCCTAAAATCTCTGGCCGAACCAATAGTCTGTCCCATGTATCCTCACCAGTGGCTTTACTGTAGCAAAAGTAACGGAAACTAGTATAACTCATAATAATAAAGAATGGAAAGCAAAACAAAACTATTAAATAAACTATGATTTAATGACTAGAATATACTTGGATTCTTAATTACAAGCCTCAAGAAGAGAAATGTGGAGATGCAACTCAAAGTTCATAAACACATGAAAACCATAAATCACATTAAAACATGAAAATCCATCTGATTAGCTCTCCTCAGTTCTAGTTCTAGTATTTGTGACTAAACACTCAAATAAATACAGAAAAGACAATACACACATATTGTGAGGCCAGTGATAAGCATTGATTGTCGAACAAACGGCCATAACAGAAAGTGACATATAGAAAGGTAATGAGCAAACATCAAGTTGAAGTAACACAAGGAACTTAGTCCATAGTTCTAGTAATGTGAGAAAAATGGTCCTCCAAACAAGTCCTCACATTACCTAGTGCCAACCACCGCCTACTTTCATTGTGGATAGCCTCATAGTGGATCAGACAATGAAACCACCCAAATCGTGCAAGCATCATCGACGGTCATACTCAACACGTCCTCATATACACATAAAGAGCCTAGGGGGTTACAAAACCCAATGGTGGGTAGCGTGCATGCTTCACAACAAATGGCTAGTCTAGAAATGATCCATCATAGCCAAGGAATAATAGAAGTCATAGATACCACATCACTCATCAATGAGCATCAAGCTCTAAACATCACATTCGACATCAAGTCTGAGAACTTCCTAGAGGTCATCCATTACATATATGGTAGTAGATATGGAACACCACAACAGAACCTATCATGCATTCTACTTGGCCAAGAAAGAAGGTAAATTGAAACCCCCACCTGATGTGTTGATCGCCCAAAGCTCATTGACAAACGACCTCCCCTCAAGGATCTTTTATTCGCTAAGAGTCCATGTGGTAGCTTCCCAGACCTCGACAGAATTCACTAGTCAAAACATTAGTTGTGAGAACCAACACCAAACCAAGAAGAGAAAGAAATCACCAAGAGATACAAGGAGATATTTACCTTGGGGTTAAGGCTCCTCCTTTTTAAGATTGCGTCTGCCAGAGCATCTAATCCTAGGGAAGAGTTGTCTTCTAAAACTTGTCTCTATTCGTTAGAGAGGCACATGAGGGTGCATTCATAAATTTCCCATGAAGTCTCGTGTGGGCCTTTTTATACTGAACAAGTTACAACCGTGACACTCAACACTACGCATGTGGTATATCTACAAGCCACGTTTTTGGATTATGCTACCACATCATGGTATGCCCTGGATGTACTCAATTATTAGCACATTTTTCCCCTCTTTAATTGACATTTTTTGGATGTTTGAATGCCACTAATTCAGCCAGAAAGCACTTTTCCATCAGCAGGCCTGCAATCCTTCATGGGCCATATATAAGACCTTTTCGACTTAGGAAAAGGAAGAGAGACCTAATAGAGATTAGAATTCGAGTAGAGAGAGGAAGATAAGGAGTTTTGGAGATATAAAGAGCAAGAGAGATTGATTGGAAGCAAGAGATCGATCATCAATTGGCCAAGGATCAAAGAGCAACATCAAGATTAGATTTCCTCAAAGAATCATGTCTTCTTCTCCGGTTATTCTTTTCTTCCCTTGTGATTTTGTTATTGAGACCATGAGTAGCTAAACTCTTCATGTTGTTTGGACGAGATGAAGCTTTAGTTTAGCTTTTGTATGGATGATGGGGTTTTAACCCTTTAATTTGTTATCGAGGTTATTCAGACTTATGATGTGTTCTTGCTAAACCTAATTTCTGATTCAATTTGGTTTGATCGCCTTAATTGAATCATTGTTATTGATTTGTGGGTTCGAGAGGAATATAGATTGATAGGTCACTTAGGAAGAACTCTAGATTATTCGTTAGCTCGAGAGAGGAGCGGATTGTTTTGGCTTTTGCATCATTTATCGTTGTGGCATTTCATCGAATACCTTTAGTGCATTCTGCTTGGGTGTAGAATAGATCCTTAGAGGTGTAAGAGTTATCTAAGACTATCTTAGGAAATGACCAAGCCATTATAACTTGAATAATTGAGATAGCTTATCGTTCATTCATGCATTACTAGCTTTAGTGGATTCGAATTTGAACAACCTTCATTTCATATTGGAAACTCAATCTCTTGCATTTTCTTTCTTTTGATTTGCATTATTAGTTGATAATTGGTTACACAAACAA
Source organism: Linum usitatissimum (assembly GCA_030674075.2). Classification (NCBI taxonomy): domain Eukaryota; kingdom Viridiplantae; phylum Streptophyta; class Magnoliopsida; order Malpighiales; family Linaceae; genus Linum; species Linum usitatissimum. Next base: position 7,358,295 of record JAUJYP020000285.1, on the reverse strand, counting down.
ATCGAACAAACAATCATTCACTGTTACTTGGTCTAGTTAGCATAATTAAATTGAGTAATAGCGTTAGAAAGACCCTAGGTAAATACGATCCCATTAGAGCAATCTATTTTGGATAAATGAAACTGCATCGTTTTAGTTCTTATTATTAAGTTGTTTATGTTTACTTATTTGATCATTGAACTTCTGTTAGTTTACACTTTAGTTCTGTTGTAGTTTGTTAGTCGTGGGTTGTTGTTTGACATAGATCATGTGCGATTTACATGACTTGTGATTTGAGCTTAAAGCTCGATTTCAGGAAATAAATGCAATTGTCAGTTTGTGCTATTTCTTTTCTTACATGTGGTATCAGAGCTTGGATAACAAACTATAATTGAGTTCTTGTTTGAGTTGAGAGAAGAGATCGAAATCATGAGTAAAGGTTTTGGTCAGGTGAGTATTCCCAAATTTGATGGGGATTACGATCACTGGAGGTTATTAATGAAGAACCTGTTGTGATCCAAGGAGTATTGGATGGTAGTTTAGGAAGGATTCATGGAACCAGCAGAATGAGTGGTGCTTACCAATGCTCAACGTGCAGTTTTGGAGGCTAATCGTTTGAAAGATCTGAACGCCAAAAACTATTTGTTTAGTTCCATTGACAAAAGAATCTTGAAGACAATTACTAACAAAGTAACAGCCAAGGAGCTTTGGACTTCTATGAAGACCAAGTGTTAGGGAAATGCAAGAGTGCAAAAATCACATTTGCACGCTCTAGGTTAAATTTTGAAGTTCTAGAGATGAAAGAAGGAGAAAGTATGAATAATTACTTTGGCAGGGTTATGGTTGTGGCCAATGTTATGAGAAACTGTGGTGGGAAGATGGATGATGAGAAGATAGTTGAAAAAAATTCTTAGAACTCTGACAGAATGATTCAATTACATCATCTGCTCCATTGAGGAATCTAAGGACAATGAGGATTTGACAATTGATGCTTTGTAGAGCTCTCTACTTGCACATGAGAAGAAGTTCACAAGACAGACCTATGAGGAAGATCAGGTGCTAAAGATCACTCACAATCCTAATGGAAATATGGGAGGAAGAGGTTTTAATAGAGGAGGCTTCTTTGGAAGAGGACGTGGTAGAAGTGGAAGGAGTTGGAATCGAGCCTCTATTGAATGTTTCAAGTGCCATAGGTTTGGTCATTATCAAGCTGAATGTCTAGAGTGGAACAATCAACAAGCTCACTGGACAAACCAAGGATACTAGACAACACAACAGGGTTATCAGTTTTGAAATTTTGGTTCTGGCTCAAGTTCTAGTCAGAAACTTGATCTTCTTCTAATTTGGATATGAAGGATGATGTTCTTTTGATGGCACTGGTAGATGAGGGTCAAGATGGAAAAATAGCTGGATGGGGGTTTCTGGTTTCAGGCTGTAGCAATTACATGAGTGGTGATTAGACATGGCTTCTTAGTTTGGATACCATGGTGAAGAGCAATGTGAAGTTAGGGAATGGAACTAGGCTTGATGTTGTTGGGAAGGTAGCATCAGAATCTTAGTTGATCAGTTACCACTATTCATTTAAGATGTGTTCTATGTTCCTGGATTGCAAACAAATCATATGAGCATAGGTCAAATGCAAGAGAAGGGTTTAGCCTTTGTTATCAAGAAGAAAGTTTGTCAATTTTTTCATGATACAAGGGGTTTGCTATTGGAAAAACCAATAAAGACTAACAGAATGTTTTTCATTCATGCTACTTATAACAGTATGAGATCAACTTCAGAACAAGAGTGTTTCAGCATTGATTCAGAAAGCAAAGAAACTAGTATGAAGTTGTGGCACCGTCATTTTGGTCATCTCAACAGTAAAAGTTTGCAGGAGATGCAGAAAAGGGGTTGGTGCAAGGGCTCCCACACTTGAATGGAGAATTAGAAACCTGTGAAACTTGCTTGACTGGCAAGCAACACATAACTGTATTTCCTAAGAAAAGTAGCTGGAAAGCTACTCATAAATTGGAGTTGATACATACGAATCTCTGTGGACCAATTACACCAGCATTAAATTGTGGTAAAAGGTACATTCTCACTATAACAAATGATTTTTCAAGAAAGTTATGGGTTTATTTTCTGGCTGCTAAGTTTGAGGCTTTGAACTGGTTCAAGAAGTATAAAGTTCAAGTTGAAAAAGAAGCTAGGGAGTCAGTGGTATGTCTTAGAACAAACAGAGGTGGAGAATTTCTTTTCAATAAGCTGAAGCAAATTTGTGAAGAGGCTGGTATTAGGAGACAACTTACTGTTGCTTTCACACCTCAGTAGAAGACATTTTAGAAAATAAAAATCGAACTATTATGAATCTGCTGAGATGAGCTTTGATAGATACTAAGGTGCCAGCTACTTTTTTGCTTGAGTTGTGGAATGAACAACTCATGTATTGAATAGAAGTCCAACTTCAGCAAACAATGGCAAAACTCCACAAAGAGTTGTGGACTAGAAAGTCACCATCAATGGATCATTTCAAGGTGTTTGGTTGCGCTGGTCATGTTCATCAGTGGATCATTTCAAGGCACCATACTGAAGTTTTTTCACTAGTAGCAAGGTGAGATACAATTAGAACCTTTTCGGCTCTAGCAGCTCATGGTTTCACATTTACCATTTAGATGTCAAAAGTGCTTTCTGTATGGTGAGCTTCTTGAAGATGTCTACATAAAGAAACCACCAGGTTTTATGGTTGCTGGGAGGAGAACAAAGTCTATATGCTCAAAAAGGCCTTGTATGGTTTGAAGCACGCTCCCAGAGCATGATACAACATAATAGAGGCTTACTTTCTAAACTGCGATTTTGAGAGATATGAGCATATGAAAATACTTTGTTCATCAAACAATCAGGAGAGGATATTCTTATGGTGAGTCTGTACTTGGATGATTTGATGTATAGCAGTAGCAGCTCAAACATGATTAACAAGTTCAAGGAAGATACGAAGGCTGAATTTGAGATGACTGATCTTGGAAAGATGAAATATTTTTTGGGAGTGGAGGTGACTCAGAATGAATCTGGAATCTTCATTGGACAGTAGAAGTAAACCAGAAATTGTTTGAGCAAGTTTCATCTTTCAGAATGCAACATGGTTAAGACTCCCATCGTGCATGGAGTTAAAATGTCAAAAGGGGGTGATGGTTTTCAAGCAAAGTCCACTGAGTATAAGCTGTTGATTGTGAGTCTCTTATATGTTACAGCTACTAGGCCTGATATCATGTACTCAATCTGCTTGCTCATCAGATACATGGACAATCCTGCAAGGCAGCACATGCTTGCTGCCAAGAGAATCTTGACATATCTAAAGGGAAGTATAAATTGTGGAATCTGGTATAGCAGAAGTGAAGAGCAAGATAGTTTTCTTGGTTATACTGATAGTGATTATGCTAGTGACATTGTTGACAAAAAGAGCACTAGTGGTTATGTGTTCTTTCTTGCATGAGGGGCTATTTCATGGGCGTCAAAGAAGCAGCCAGTGGTAACACTGTCAACAACTGAAGTTGAGTTTGTTGTTGTTGATCATTGTGCACTCAGTGTGTTTGGCTTCAAAGGGTTTTGGACCATATGGGGTGGAAATAGTGTGTACATAGAGCAACTAAAGCCTTCAGTGACAATAGTTCAGCAATCAAACTCAAAGAATCCAATGATGCATGGAAGGAGCAAGCACATTGATCTAAGGTTCCATTTTTCGAGAGATCTTGTGAAAGAAGGAGTAACTGAACTGGAGCATTATGGAGCATATGATAAATTAGCTGAAATCATGACAAAAGCACTCAAGCTTGAAACCTTTTAGCTATTGTGGAACAGACTTGGTATGGTGGATGGAGTGGAGGCTGAAATGCTGGATTGAAGATTAAACTTAAGTTTACCGAGAGGCTTCAGTTCATAAGAGGATATGTTGGATAAATGAAATTGCATCGTTTTAGTTCTTATTATTAAATTGTTTATCTTTGCTTATTTGGTCATTGAACTTCTGTTAGTTTGCACTTTAGTCCTACAGTAGTTTGTTAGTCATGGGTTGTTGTTTGACAGAGATCATGGGCGATTTACGTGGCTCGTGATCTGAGCTTAAAGCTCGATTCCAAGAACTGAATGCAATTGTCAGTTTGTGCTATTTATACTCTCAGCGGGGTAAAAATCCGCTCGTCAAATTGACGTTGTTGCCGGGGACTTTTCTAATTCTAGGAAGGGTTTTTATTGTTAGCTATTCCCTCATTCATCTTATCATCACTTTTCCTCCCACATTTTCATATTACACGGTTATGTTGTTTCTTGTTGTCAAGACAAAATTGCAGGTTTAACATCTATACAAAGAAGTAAAAGACTAGCTAAAAAGGAGACAACTTCATATGCTCATCTTGCTCCCAAATCTTGCATGAAGCTAGTGTTAGAGCTTCCTTTAACCTTTCTCTTATTGTTGAAAGAGAAGAAGAGGAAGAACAAGAATTCAATATGGATGGGGTACACATCAATGATGATGAACAACAACAACAATGACGACGACGACCACAACAACCGCAACGGCAACCACAATAACAACCGCAATCACGAGGATGGGAACCATAATAAAAATAATGAAGGACAGTTTATTCTTATTCCTCATGAAAACCCATTGAGAGACTATGGCCGACCTACTCTCGGAGGAGCTGCTTTGAGCATTCAATCTCCAATAAGGAGAGATCGGGCTTATCAAACTCTAGTGTAGCTAATCAACCTCATTCAATCAAGAGCATTCTCTGGATGACCGAATGAAGAACCAAATGTTCATCTTAGGGATTTTGTTCATCTAGCTGAGACGAATAGAGTAAGAGGAGTGAACATCGATGACCTTAAGCTTAGCAAGTTTGCATTTTTTTCTCAAAGGGATTGCATTGGAGTGGTTGTATGAGCATCAGGCAGGGCACTTCAATACTTGGGATGGATTGGCTGCAGAGTTTCTAGATAAATTCTTCTCTCCATTTAGAATAGAGGCACTGGAGGTTAGAATTGCTCAATTCAAAAGTTTTCAAATGAGACTTTCTATGATGCTTGTCACAGATTCCAGAGTCTCCTCTGTTCCTGTCCTCACCACGACTTGGATGTGCATACCAAGTTTAAGACCTTCATCAGAGGACTGGATTATAGCAACTATAAGTATCTCAATATGTATATACTGGGAAATCTTTCAGAACTGACACCAACTCAGGCCATTGAAGCTTACAGGGCCTATGCTCAGAAGATGAGGATCTTTGTTCTTACAAATCCAGTTGACATTGAGCTAAATGTCCCAAAGAGTCAAGTTCAACTTATGAAGTCAAAATCAGTTGCAAGAGAACCAGACTCGTCTTTGATTGAGTCTCAACAAGCTCAATTACTTGATCAACTACAGCTCTTACCCAAGAAAATGGATGCTTTAGATCTAGTTCAGAAAAGCAGCCAACCCTCCAACAAGACTGCAAATACACCTACAACTTGTGTTTATGCTTATGAAGGATGTGGATGAACTGATCATGATATTTCAAACTATATGACAGATTTTGAGCTAGGAGTGAATCAAGAGTAGGTTGATTATGTAGCAGAATAATTACCAGCAGAGAGGGTAGTAAGGACATACTTATAACAATAATTACCATCAGGGTAATTATCAGCAACAAGGGTCGAACACCTGTAAAGCTCAAGGTAATTATCAACAACACGGCTAGAATAACTACAGGAATCAAGGGAATTATCAGCAGCATCGACAAGGCCAACAGAGTTATTCAGGGAATAAGCAACAGAATAAGCAATAGAACTAGTTTCCACAACATAATCAGCAAGGGTATATCAATGAGAGCTATGGTGAGAAGGAGCAGATCACCTATTCATCTAACCAAGGGCCCCCAGGTTTTCCACCTCGACAACAACAGTCATCCACAGACTTGCTCCTAGAGAAATTCATACCTTCCAGTACCACTATTCAAGTGCGAAATGAAGCACGCTTCAGGTTACATATGCATCACTCAAGGCATTTGAGAACAAACTTGGAGCACTCAACAACCTCTTCACAGACAAGAAAAATTAAATGCCAAGCACAGCTATCCCCAATCTGAAACATGGAGAGTTCCCAGGAGCAGTGACACTTAGGAGTGGCAAGGAACTTCCAGACTATCCAATGAAACGAGTGACATTGGAGATACAAGAAAAATTGGCACCTTTAATTCCCAAAGAGGTCGTCCCAGACTCACCTTATAAGCCTAGGATACCATATCCTGCTACATTGAACAAGAAGCCATTGACAAAAGATGATTTTGATAAGTTCTTGGATATGCTCAACAAATAGAGTTTGAGCATCCCACTATTGGAGGTCTTGCTAAAGAAGCCAAACTATGTTAAGTTTATGAAGGAGATTCTTTCCAACAAGAGAAAGTTAGAAGATACAACATCTTCTACAGTGGTTGAGGAACTCAGAGCCATGGTTTTTAATGAAGAAGTAGAAGATCAAGCACCCAATGAGACACTCGTACCTCTGCCTAAACACAAAGTTAAAGGTTGAACAGAAGGAAGAGGTAGCTTCACTATCCCTTAACACAACAAACATAGTAGATCCTAAGACAAAAGTTGTAAAGAAGTGCCTGACCCAGGGGGTTTCACTTTATCTTGTTATATTGGTATTCATCATATTGATAGGGCTTTAGTGGATTTGGGTGCTAGTGTTAGTGTCATGCCTTACTCCTAGTTTGAAGGTCTTGACTTGCCTACTTTACACCCCACTATGATGCATATTCAACTACCTGATGAAACCATCTATTATCCTATGGGAATTGTTGAGAATGTCATTGTTAGAGTAGGAAAATATAGCTTTGAAGTAGATTTTATCGTGATAGACATGGAGGAGAGTGCCCAAACCCATGTCCTCCTTGGTCGGCCATTCCTAGCAACTATTGATGTAACCATTGATGTGAGAACTGGACTGTTAACTTTAAGGACATAGGAGGAAGAGATCAAATTTGACATGTCCAGTCCTACCTCTAACAACTCCTTACTAGATGGGCCACTTATAAATGATCTTAATAATGCTTTTGTTTATACAGTTATTACTGATCCTGCTCCACTAGACATTGCTCTTAAAATGCAGGGACCAACATTTATTGAACTCATACAAGTGAAGGCGAGTGACCTGGACAAGGGGAACAAGAAGAAAAAAGAAGAGAAATCGAAGGACAACTCGATGAATTTCAGTTCTAAACCTCTAGACATAGAAGTATACAAGGAAGAGTGGTTTGGACCATTCGAGATTACAACTATAAGATCTGATAGGGTCTTGGAGCTTGTTCATGCTGGCCATAAAAAGTTCATTTTCAAGGGCAGAAAACCAAAGATGTACTTCAAGAATTATGATGCTAGTGTTAAGGAAGTCCTCAGTTGGGACGCTTCCACCTAAACCAGGTGTCAACTAGCTCAAAGATGTAAAAGAAAGAGCGCTTCTTGGGATGCAACCCAAGTCTAGGGTCTTATTTTCCATTCTATGTCTGTGGTTAAGTTTTTGAATCAGTTTTTATGTGTTTTAAGTTGAGATTTAGGCTGAATTTCAATATATGGTGCTGGTGGGCAACAATTGGGTGATATCTGAAAAATTTGTGGATTAGTGCTCCCTGGCCATAATAGTGCGCACTAATCCCCTCTCCAATTTGGTGCAAACGGCCTGTGTGCGCGCTAGATGATGTAATGCGTGCACTTTTAGGCGCACTTAATTAGAACTTAATATTCTATTTCTGAATTTTATAAAAATATAATAATAATAATAATTAAACTCAATTTAGAAGGAAATTCACGCGTCTCCCCCCTTCCCTGCTCACTCAACTCGCGCGACCCCCCTGCCCAACAACCAAATTGCTGCCGCCATTAACTACTTTTCCCTGCCTATAACGCTGGTGAAGCCCCGCCGAACCACTACCTCCCAATCTGTCTCCCTTTTCGGCTCAGACTGAGCCAAATCTTATTTGATTTGGTTCGGTTTCGAGCATCAACCCGAGAAACCTAATTTTTTGTATTTTGTTCGATTTGTCAAGTTTAGTCGATAATTAGCATCCATGGCTTCATGGTAAATTGCTTCCCATCTCATTCCTAACCTTCCTATATCATTTTATTGTTGTTTCATTGATTTTGGTAAATTATACCTCGTTCGGTGAAGAACCAATTTTTTGATTTGGGGCTTTTGCATTTGATTGAATTAGCATGTATTGGACCATTCTTTGGAGCTTAATTTGCATCTTGAATATGTTTGGTGATTTTTGGGTGGTGCCTCCCTTGTTTTTGCCCGGTGATGTTACTTTTTGATAACCTTGTCTATTGAAAGATTGTTTGAGTTGGTTGAATCTCCATGTATTGTGAACTAGCTATCGTAGTGTTGTCGTTGTTTTGTTTGCAGGAATATGTTACTTCCTTTGGCTCCAGTTCACCTTGTCTAAGTGTGATGTGGAATCGTGTGTTATGTGTTAATGAGTGGTGGTCTTCGCCATTCTTTCTTTGTTTTCTTGTTGTGCAGGGTTGCTTTGATTACCTCTCGGTGTCGTGCTTCAATAGTGGAGGGCCAACCGATGGATTTTGATCCTCCTTGATATAATCTTCAGCCTTATGCATCCTCTGATGACGTGTCCAGCGAGGATCTCGATGATGATGTAATCTTGAGGTGCCACCATGACTGTAAAATAGTTGATGAGGAATCTACTCTCGTGGCCAATAAAGAAATACATTCTCGATCGTCCATTTTAGGTTTCTACATGTATCTCAAGTACCTTTCGCGCAACATTCATTGGCATTCAAGGACTTTTCTGTTGCACCGACTGTTTCGATTGATTGGGATTCCTTTTCTAGTCGACCGGATTGGAGTGAACTCTTCGCTAATCGTTTGGAGCGGGGTAAAATACTTGGGTTGATGAACATCATAGATCCACCCGCTCTTGTTCCTCTTCAAGAGTTCTGGAGTACTTTTCGGTTGAGACCGCAGCGACCTCTTGTACCCAGACGCATATCACCTTCTACCTAGGAGGTTTCTGGTTTGAGGAGTGGTATGATTCATTTGCACGTTGACACTCAGTTGGGGATTCTTGTCATTGTTGATTCTCATAGAGTTGATGCCAACTAAACCATTTGGAGGTGAATAGCTCAGTTTGATAAGGACTACATCACTAGCACTATCGTCGCAGAAGATATCACTGATCCCGTTTTTCGCTTCCTTCACTTGTTTTGGAGGGAATCCTTTCTCTATTGCAGCATTGGGAGTCGACATTGTCATGAAGATCAGATGCAATGTTTTCGTGCTATTGCTAGTGATATTCGTCTGCACCCTAGTTGGGTGGTCGCTCAGCCAACTTCCGGGTGGGAACTTTGCTTCTCGGATCATCACTCGACTTAATCTTTAGGATCAGTGGTTTACCGCTATGATCGTATCTCGATCGGGCACCATCTACTCTGGCTTACCACTAATTTTGGCAAAGGGCCATGATCTGGACCAGCCGACCTATATCACTTATCGTTCGCGGCAGGCCTTGCGCAAGCAACATAAGGAAGCAGCATAGCTTGAGCATTAGCTTCAACAGGAGGCAACTTTGCAGGAGGAGCGTTGCACCACGCGTCGTACTGCTCATGCTTCAGCTTCTACTTCTAATCCATCTTTCGATTCGTCATTTTGCACCAACAACCAATATTTTGACTTCTGCTCTCGTTTCAATCAGTTGACCCACACCTTCTCTGACACCATCACCCTTGGCAGCTCCACAAGACTGCCGCTCTAGCTACCCTTCAACGCCGCATGGATAAGCAGCATACTGAGCAGATGACATTGCTTCAGCAGGTGACAGTGTGAGTGTTTGTTTTCGTTAATTTCTGTAGTTTAATATATTGGTGTGGCGTTTGTTCTCTTTTGACTATCTGGTTGTAGAATTCTCAATGTCTCCGAAAGGTATTCAACTATCTCACGCATATTCAGAGTATTCTCATGGAGCCTTTGTCCCCGTCCAGACTCTACATTTCTCCTTCTCACAATCTCCAAGTTAGTACCCTCTTCTCTGGACCCTTTTCTCCCACTGATTATTTGGTCCATTAGAGACAATGTCCTGTTTATGTGTGGAGGGAATTTTGTGACTTATCGGGTTAGTGATTCTCTGTCCAGTGTCCTCGTTTGTGCTTAAATTGTGACTTGATTTTGCTTTTTGAAACTTCCTCTCGAATGTAATTTGTGGATTTCAATGAATACATGTTTAGTGTTCTCACTTTATTTGTGGATGTCTTGGATCTTAGGATTTCAATTTCGAACCACCTGTCATTTTACTTGACACGAGTATGCTAGAGACTCATGTATATGATACATATAGATTGCTACCTTTCACTTTTTTTTCTATGTCGCAGAAGAGTGTATATGTATCCATCCCAAACGAATTTTCCTAGGTTGTTGTGAAGATAAAACAGGCGGGAAGAGTCCGAATGAGGTTGCTAAAATAAAAATGTTGTGGGGGTTTGATTGCAGCTGAAACACATAGGGTGACCCTAGAAGTCCGCCGTCTTCCCAATCTTTCTGAGGCTTTCGGCGTGGGTCAGAGAATGGTTACTTCCGAGTCCGGCTAAGGTTGTATTTATTTCCCCCATTTGAAAAAGCCACTATTTAAAAAAGCCATCAAGAAAGAAAAAAAAACACCGACTCAACAAGTGAGCTTTGTTCGTAGTAGAATTGATGACATTAAATTTATTGTAATATTTGGCACTAAATTTTCTAAACTTCATGCCATAATATCAATTGCAAACGGAATTTTCGACAAAAATCGGATATATTGCTCTTAATTCCATAAATTCAACCCATAGACCTTCACGGTCCATTTTATATTGTTTATATTGTTTTTAATGACATTTCAGGTCACGCAATTATTAAGGGAAAAATTAAGAATCCAGCCATACAAACCGGAGCTAAATAAGTTTCTGAACGAAGAAGTTACGGTCAATTTACGATTCGCCCGCTCAAATGATCACCGAAAGGCCAACCTGACATGGGGGAGGACGACCAGCACATGTAGGACTGTCCACAATCGCTCCAGGGACAGATTAGCTTGCATACAGCTGAATGATTAGGTGCGCCCATGTCAGAGGGTTTAATACGCCATTTTTCGAGCCTATATAAGGGCATCTCGTCTCCACTTAAAAAATACACCATACACACACCATATCAGACCTCTAATCCTTGTTACTCTATCCCAAGACCTCCTCATTCAACCTAGGAATGTGCCACTTCAAACCACACCCAATTCGGAACCCAGAGGTGAAGAAATCCATTCCGGAACTTTCGTTCGGCATCGCCGGCAAAGCTGAACTTTACGACGGCGGAGAATTCTTGAATCTCATAGCTCCAGGTTCATGTATTGTCTCCGTTTTGTGTTGTTAAGTTGATTACCATGTATAATAAAGCTCTACCTCTGTCCGGAATTGATGAAACCTTGATTGTGTGTTATACAGCATTATTTCGATTGTTATGTGGAACTATCATTAATTTCGTTCTTGTCTTTCTCTTGCCTATACCTAAAGACATATCTTGCAAGTGTTGATTTCCAGTTGTAAGATTATCGTTGGGATTTGGTTTAGTTAAGAAAGTGCGACTAAATCTCCGAACACCAAAAGTTAGAATCGCCGTCTCCGCTTTCGAATTAATTTTCTTCTTAATCGTCATTCTAAATTAATGCACTTGGTAATTAACTCTAATTAGTCTCGAGAAAGCGTTTAGATTAATATCGAGTAGGAAATCTATGATACGGAGGTGCTTAGATTCTAATTTTGGATTAATTGTGGTAATTACTTTTTAACGTAAAGTTACACATAACACTTTCAGAATATTTCACTTAATTATCATGGCTTCTTGGTGAATTCATTTTCGGACAGGTTTGTCTCATCCATTAAACTCAATTCCGATTCTTATGCTTCCGTACCCGCTATTCCAACGACTAAACTTTCATCATCGCACTTTCCAGAGTAATACTCGGAACGAAACCCCGTGAATACGATCTCGGTTGTACCGAGTTTATCTTTGAACTCCCCTTCGGATGTGATCAAATTTTGGCGCCGTTTTCATTCCGTTTGTACCACACGGTTAGTAAATTTTCATTTCTAAATAGTTTTTCTTTCTTTACTATTATTATCACTAAAAAGAAAAATATTATAATTGCATATCTTGATCTGCATAACCACCACTGTCATTAAATTATCCAAATAATTTGATCTATGCCCATCCCCTCGATCATCAACTTGTGAAAAGCTCTCATTTCTTTATCTTGTTATCTCCTCTGCAAATTCAACATATACCGTCCCTTCTTGTTTAATCAAACCCCAATTTTCTATCTTCACTTCCCAACCACCCAACTTTTTTCTCATTCTCATTTTCACTCTCAATCTTTTCCATCACTCATATTCCTTCCCAATCTTTTCTATTTCACAAAACAAAATAAACATTCACAAAATACAAAATAATAAAAAAAGAGAATTAAAGAAGATGAGAGGATTATTTTGAGCTTTCATAAAGAGATGCTACCTAAGGTTCGAATGGATTTAAGTAGTCCGAATGACTCTCCTACTTTCTTGGGAACTGAAACGAAAGTTTTGGTTTTGACAACAAGGTGACGTTACTAAGTATAGTACTCCATAATCTTCCCGCTCAACTTCTTTAATACTCTCTCTAAACTTCTTCTTCTTCAAACCTCCAAAACCCAAAACCCAAAACGCAACGAATTCATTCTTTCTTCTTCCGTCTCTCCTCCCGTCTTCCAAACTTTTATTCGGTCAAATGAATGACTCGTTGGATTACTCGACAACTTGCTAAACTTCTCCTTGAAGAAATTGCAATTTCACCTCTGGTTCCCGGTAGCACGGATTCCGAGGAAGAGTACTCCGGCGAACATCATATAAGCATTTCCATGAAAGAATCCTTCACCATGGCTGAAGAAAAGAAACTTGGAAACTATGCCAAAACAAGTCTCTCAAACGTGGAATCCTCCATCACCCGACCCTGCGTCGAACCCAACAATATTGAATCGCGACCTGTTATGATCAACATGGTCCAGCAAACAGTCCAATTCTCGGGGAAAGAGGACGATAACCCCACTCAGCATATCAAAGACTTCCTTTAAATATGCGACACCTTACAACTCCAATAGGTGCACCCTGATGCCATTCGCCTCCGGCTTTTCCCTTTCTCTCTCAAGGGAGCCACAAAACTCTAGCTTGCTTCTCAACCATCGAGTAGTTTTACCATTTGGAAGGTCTTGTTGAAGCCTTTCTCGAGGAATTTTTTCCACCATGGAAGTGCGATGAGTTCAAAGAGAGAATTATCTGTTAGTTTAGGAGGTTCCAAGTATCAATGCCTCAAGCTTTGATAGATGATGAGATCTAGGATCAGGACGGAATCGTGGGTACCACTTTCCGAAAAGAGTATTTCCACCCTTACAAGCCTTGGGTATTAGGAAATCCATTCCGAGGATAAGACCGTCTCCACTCAAGTTCTTAGGCTTTAGATACTAGAGTCACTTTAGAATCATAGGCTAGGATAGATGTCTGTTTTCTATGTGTATTCTACCACACTACTGCTTCCTTTATATAGGCAAAGGGTCCCAGGGACGAAAAGGTGTGAATGCCTTGCACCAAAAGGTGCCATATCCCCAAGGATAGACTTGTAGGCAACTGCCTTGAAGTCCCCCGGGTTTTGGAGGGAAAACAACTCAAAAAGAGTTTGAATCAAACGAAAGGGTGTGTGCCCATTCGTCCTAGGAGAGAGAGTTATCACTCCAACTACCTAGCTCCCCACCATCACTCTAGCTCAGCTCAGTACCGCAGCTAGTGACACTATCATCCAGCTGAAGGTTGAGCTGGACGAGATTCAGTGCCAATCCCTAGCTTCATCTAGCTCACTGAGGAGCTGATGCCAGCTAGTTTCAGCTAGCTCCGAGCTAAAGTGAGGTTTCCCGTTAACTCACTTATCTGTCTTAACTTCGGTATCACACCAAGTTCAAGTCCATGGTGCATATTTACAACATTATCCATTTCATGCATTGAGATAATTAACAATTTTACGAAGCATGGAATCGATTCCAAGCCCTCCTCCACTCTTGCGCTCATCACTACTTTGATGACTGCAACCAAGCCAAAATCTTCACTTGAAACCTCGATCGGAAAACACACAAATGATCAACCAGGCTGGTGGTGATATTTATATTCTTATAGTGACTCGTGCTATTACTCTCTTCCAAGAGTATGCTACTAAAACTCGAAGTTGGGCTAGGCGACGAGGGAAGCATCATAGCACCCTCCCTACCACTTCATCCACTGTGATTCGTCCTGAAACCCTTGGGACGATTCTTTCTCCCGTTCTCTCTCAGATGCATGCTCTGTCTTAGCAAGTGAGCAAGCTGACTGTTGGGACCCTACAGAAACCGATATCAACAATCTGCGTCTTTGATGCCTATCGGGATCAAGGACATGATTCTACTAACTATTACTCTGGGGATACCGCTTTCGACTAGACGTAAGAAGTTGACTTTTTGGGTAGTGGTTACCCACAAGATCGACAAATTTTGGTCAAAACCAGAACTCAAACTTCTGAAATCAAGGCAACTGCTGGCCTTTCTAAAACTCTTACCAAACCAACCGTTATAGCCAATTCTCGGGACCATCACAATAACAAAACATTCACAAATCTGATGAGCATGCCCATTATAGATCAACCTTCAACCAGGGAAACTCTACCTCTCGCCCTAATCAAGGTTATCATCCGAGGAACTATACTAATAACCAAGGACCCCTGGTTTTGGTCAAAAGCCACAACAACCGCCTATTCAAGCGTCTTCTACATCCAAGTCTAATGAAGTTTCCAGACTCGAGCGGAGGAAAAGATTTTCCTTGGGAAACAACCCTCTTTTCATAACATGGAATTGCAATTGAAAAATCTTGCCAAAATGCTCAGTGAGAGACCGCAAGGCTCTCTCCCTAGCAACGCTAAAAATAATCCTAAGCAAGAAGAACCAAAATAAATCCTTGTTACTAATGAAAGATTTGACACTTCGAAATCTTGTCAAACTATCACCCTCAGGAGTGGAATCAACACTAAGCATCCTCCCATTCCTAAGTCCACACATGTCATCATTCCTCCAACGCTGGTCACTGACCTTGCTGTCAAGAAGACGGACGAGAAAGCCACCTCGGCCGCCTCTACAATGGCTACTCTAGAACCTTCTTCCCCTCAGCCAGAGTTACCACCCTACAAACCAAAAAAATTTTATCCCGCTCGCATAAGGAGCAATTTGATGGATGCCAGTTACAAGAGGTTCATCGAACTTATGAGTACGGCAAACGTCACTATCCCGTTTATTGAGGCAAGTACCAAAATGCCTAGTACTCGAAATTTCTAAAGGAGATTCTGACCAACAAGACTAAAATGGATGAAATTCAATCTGTTATTCTTGATGTTGAATGTTCTGCAGCCATCCTGAACCAACTCCCTAAGAAACTTAAGGATCCCGGTCGTTTCACCTTACCTTGCTATATCGCCAACACCTGCATCGATAAGAGTTTGGCTGACTCTGCGGCAAGTATCAATATAATGCCATACAAGATATCCCATCAACTCGGTTTAGGAGAACCAATACCGACTCAAACATCCTGTTGGCCGACAAGTCCACTCCGGTTCCTCGCGGAATCCCGAGAGATGTTCTTATGCAGGTGGGACCTTATGTCTTTCTGGTAGACTTTGGTATCATTGACACCAATGACTCAGATGCCTCCCTCATTCATGGCCGCCCATTCTTAAACACTGTTTGTGCCGATGTTCATAAAGCTGAGCTTACTCTTCGAGACGGTCAAGGAAAGGCCACATTTCGCCTTGCTGACGGGATGAAATATGCCCATGTCCAGGATGGCCCAAACTATTTTTCCAACTCCGATGAGGTTGGACCAGTGTGCTTCCTTTAAGACGGCATTTGCCAAGACCCTTTCGAGTTGTGCCTCTATTCCGATTTTCGGGATGCTTGTGATGAGGTATAACAACTTGAGCAGATTTCCATGTTGGAACCCGAGGGATAGAAGATTGACTCGGCTTCCGAACCTCTATTCAAGGTCCCAAGGATGGAGCCCATCAAACCCTTATACAAGGAGAATCTAATCTTGGAGATGAAAGCACTACCTGAGCACCTCGAGTATGCTTTTCTGATGGATGACTCAAAGCTTCCAGTCATTATCAATTCCTCCCTCACTCCGGAATAAAAGGGACGTCTGATCACCCTTTTGAAAAAGCATGTCTCCCTACTTTTGTACCCACAAAATTCTGATGGAATAGGATTACTAGCCAGTTGTGCAACCACAACGACTTTTTAATCCAAACATGAAAAAGTGATAAAAAAGGAGTTAATGAAATTACTTGATGTTGGCATCATCTATTCCATCTCTGACAGCCCATGGGTTAGTCCATTGCAAGTAATGCCAAAGAAAGGGGGCATGACAGTGGTACCAAATGATAAGGGGCAATTAATCCCTACTCGAACCATTACTGGTTCGAGAGTCTGTATAGACTATCGCCGACTGAATGACGTTACTAGGAAGGACCGCTTTCTTCATCCTCTCATTGATCAAATTCTTGAGCGCCTATCCGGTCATTCCTATTACTGATTCTTGGATGGGATGTCTGGTTACTTCTGGATACCCATTAATCCGAAATATTAGGAAAATACTACCTTCACCTGTCCCTATGGTACGTTCACATATCGTAGAATACCATTTGATCTCGACAATGCGTCGGAGAGTTTTCAAAGATGTATGATGGCCATGTTTGATGACTTAGTGGAGGATGAGCTTGAATTCTTTATGGTCGATTTTTCCGTCTATGGAGATTCATTCTCCCACTACCTTAAGAACTTGGAAAAAGTGCTCATCCGCTATGAGGAAACACAGTTGGCTCTTCGTTAGGAGAAGATTCATTTGATGGTTCAAGAGGGCATTATTCTTGGCCATAAAATCTCCCAACACAGGATCGAGATTGATCAAGGCAAGATCAAGACCATCTCTCGTCTACCTCCTCCCACTTCTTTCAGAACTACTTAGAGTTTCTTGGGTCATGTCGAATTCTACTGACAGTTAATGAAGGACTTTTCAAAGATAACTTTGCCTTTGACAAAGGCTTTTTGAAAGAAGATGCTGAGTTTTGCTTTGATGAACAATGCCTTTCGGCTTTTGAGTTCCTAAAGGAGAAGCTCACAGATGCTCCCATCATTATGGCTCCCTTTCGAACTAATGTGTGACACCATCAATTTTGCTGTTGGAGCCGTTTTAGGGCAAAGAACGAAAAAGCAATTCCACCCTATCTATTATCCGAGTAAGACGTGCAATGATGTGCAACGCAACTACACCAAAGACTGAGAAGAAACTATTGGCTATTGTTTTCGTGTTTGATAACTTCCGATTGTACCTCGTGCTATCTCACATAGTAGTCTTTACTGACAACCAAGCACTGAAGTATCTTTTGGCCAAACCAGATTCAAAGCCGTGATTGATCCGATGGATCTTGCTGTTGCAAGAATTTCACATTGAAATTCGTGATAAGAGGGGTGCATAAAATGTCACAGCAGATCATTTATCTAAACTCCAAGGTTTGGAAGCATCTCCCTCGAAAAGGGTTGAGATCAATGATTCCTTCATTGACGAACAACTTTTGGATAGTTACTCAAGAATTGGAAGGCCCTTGGTTTGCAAATGTTTTCCAACTATTTGGCTACCGGCGAACTAAGGATCTTTCATCGCCAAGATAAGCGGAAATTTTTTCCCCATATTAAGCACTACTTTTGGCATGACCCTTTTCTCTTCCGCATAAGGTCCGATGGGATCATCCGTCATTGTGTCACAGTTTTTGAGGCACACGACATAATCCGGCAATACCATTCAGGGCCGACTGGCGGCCACCACAGTAGTAACCGGACAGCTAGAAACGTGCTAGAGTCTGGATTTTTCTGGCCTTCGATTTACAAAGATTGCGACCTGTTCACAAAGACCGGTGACGTGTGTCAACGTGCCGTCAATATCTCCCAGCGTCATGAAATACCTCAGACCTTGTTCTTATCAGTTGAAATCTTTAATGTACGGGGCATCGACTTTATGGGACCTTTTCCACCATCGTGCGGCCATAAGTACATTCCTATCGCGGTGGATTGCGTATCTAAGTGGGCTGAGGCGCAAGCCTTGCCTACTAATGATGAAAGGACAGTTGGAAAATTTCTCCAACGTCTTTTCACTCAGTTTGGAGCACCTCCCGCTATCATCACCGATCGAGGAACCCACTTTCATGGACATTTTGATCATGTGTGTCCGCTTGGTTTCACTCATCATTTGTCCACAACTTACCACCTACAGACTAGTGGTCAAGCAGAAGTGACAAACCGAGAACTGAAGCAGATTTTGGATAAAGCTGTCACCCAGTCTCGCAAGGATTGGTCAAAATTTTTGCACCATACTCTTTCGGCATATCGGACGACTTCTAAAAATCCTATCAACACTACCCCTTACCATCTTGTCTACGAAAAGACGTGCCATCTTCCTGTTGAGTTAGAGCACAAGGCATTATGGGTCTTGAAGTCTCTAAACCTCTATATGAGTGTCGTTGGACCTTGCCGTCAGTTCCAAATACATGAACTTGAGGAATTTTGTTTTCATGCCTATGAAAATGCCAAGTTGTATAAGGAACGAACAAAGTGTCTTCATGATGAAAGGTTAAAACCTGGAAAAGACTTCCGTCCGAGAAACTTAGTTCTCTTGTATAATTCTAGGCTTCGCCTCTTTCCAGGAAAATTAAATTGGTCGGGCCCATTGACAGTGACTGAAGTTTTTCCTTATGGAACTGTTGAAATCTCGAGCCCTGATCACAAAATGTTTAAAGCTCATGGTCATCGATTGCAACTCTACCTCGCGAGCGACTCTTTCGCCCCGCTTGAGGTGTTTCATCTGGCTAACTAGTTAAAATTCTTAGAAACGTCTAACTTAAAGACAAGAAATAAAAGTGCTCCTTGGGAGACTACCCAAGTTTCTTATTTTCATTTAATAAAATCATCATAGACCCTTAGAATCATGTTGACTATCCCTACAATTTCAAAAATGCTCCAGTACTTATGATTGATTTTTGGCTCTAGGATGTGTATTTTTCTTTCTTCCTTTTTATGTATTTCGGGATATTTACATTTTCGGATATATGTATCTTGGATCTGCATCGTTGTGTGGTGTGATTTAGTATGGTTTAAAGTTCTGGCATTTGCCAAATGTGTTTGAGTTTTGTTTTGTTATCACCGTGTGTTGTTGTTATCATCCGATAGATAGGTACTATGAAGTAGTTTACTTTGGCGGATTGGCATTCTTGATATATCGTTATACTCGTTTTATTCTTATCCCTGATTCTTAGTCCATTGAGGGCAATGTACAATTCAAGTGTGGCGTGATAGTGTAACGAGAGGACTTTTAAATTTTGTTGGTTATTTCATCCATACTTTACTTTCATGTCCTCGCAAACAGTACTAGCGCTTACACATCTACCTATTTAGGGATCACATTAAAACCGACAAGGGGAATGTAGGGAGTATGGGTGATACTGTAGTTGTTGTGGAATGACCACTCGTTTTTACTATTCTTTCCTTTTTGTATTTAGTGCATCTCAGATTAATTGATTCAAATGCTTTAAATTTTTTGTTTACATCTACAAATTCAAAACTAGATTCAATGTTTCTTTCGGCAAAAAAACGAAATGCATGTTTAATTTGTTTCAATAATCTAATGATTAACTCAACATGTGTGGTGGCGAACTAGCACCACTGTGGTAATTTCCCTGCCAATTAGGCAGCCAGTTCAGATGCCTCCCATAAGGGACTTGATTGAGTGACAAGCGGATTTTGCCCCTCTATCAAATACGCACTAGATTTCTCTAATGGGATAGTATTTCCCTAGGGTCTTTCTAACGCTAGTACTTAATTCGATTATGCTAACTAGATCAAGTAACTGTAACGATTGTTTGTTTGAATGTTTGTGTATCCAATTATCAATTAAGAACTGAATTATAAAAAACTAAAATGCAAGTAATCAAGTTTCAAAGCTAGGATGTAAGGTTGCTTGGACTCGAATCTAATGAAGCTAGCAATGCAGGGATGAACGATATGCAATCTCAATTAAACAGGTTATAATGGTTTGGTGATTTCATCTTTTAACCTTAGATCACTCTCGTGCCTCTAAGGATCTATCATGTTCGACCGTAGACTCCTCTCTCGAGCTAATCTACACCGAAGCATAACGCACTAAAGGTGTTCGATGAAATGCCACAACGATAAATGATGCAAAAAGCCTAGATTAAACGCTCCTCTCTCGACCTAACGAGTAACCAAAAGTTCTTCCTAAGCATCCTATTGATCTACGTTCCTCTCGGACCCACAAATAAATGACAATGATTCAATCAAGATTATCAGATAAGAAAGAATTAAAATTAGATTTTAGCAAAAACACATCATTATCCTGAATAACATCGATAGCATAATCAAAGGGTTAAAAACCCATCATCCATACAAAAGCTAATCTAAAGTTTCATCTAATCCAAATAATTCAAAGAGTTTAGCCGCTCATGGTTTCGAAAAATAAATCACAAGAGAAGAGAAGACAAATAGGAGAAGATGACAGGTTCTTCGTGAAAATCCCAATCTTCGACTTAATGATTCGTCCTTTTTCAATTGTGGTTGATTCTCTCACTTCAATCGTCATCTGGAACTCTAGCTCTCTCTAAGAGCTCGAAAATATGTGTATTTGAAGTATATCCCGTCCATATGGGGTCTCGGGGGTATTTATAAGCTTCTGGACCAAGTTGGAGAATGATTAAACTCAAAAATCTGGTCAGAAGGAGGAACATGGCGTGTTCCACTGGGACATGGTTGTATCCTTTCTTCTGCAGCTCTCAGTCGTGGGCATCAATAGGAGGAACACGGCCATGTTCCTTAGAACACACCTTGTTCCTTAAGTATACTAAATTTGACCATGGCGCCAACATAAATGTTGTAGACAATCGAATTATCTTTCCAACATCGCTTACATTGCATCAATTGGACTTCCAAGCGATGAGTTATGCTCAAAATACTAAACAGTAACGTTTTCTTCCCAAATCGAACGTATTGAGTTGTTCCGGCCTCCCCGTCATGTCTTGATTCATCTCTTGATGTCGTACGACACCTGAAACGCACTAAAACACAAAAATATCACACGGCTCTAAAGGGCCAAGGGTAACAAAATAAACATGAAACACCCCAAAAGGATCAAAGTGAGACATCCAAACATCCAAAAACATTGTTTAAAGTGGGAATAATTGTACTAATAATCGAGTTCATCAAATCCCTCCACACTTAAACGTTTTATTGTCCTCAAGCAAATCTACTAATCACACTCTAGAAAGATCCCAAAATATGGCAATGACAATGAAGACATCATCGAGCTGCCAGAACTTCGGTGATCTTAAGGAACTTCGGGAATTCAAAGCTCAATACAGGTCCTTCGCTTTGCTGATGTAGCTATTCAATTACATTAGGAGAATATATTTTTAGAAGGCAGGAGTGAAGCTACGGAAATCTGTGAATCTCTCGAGAAAATTAAGAGGGAGCCTAAGAGCAAAGGGATGAGCAGCAGCAATTTAAGACGTATTTTTCAAAAATAATATTAATTTTGGGTCCGGGTGGCATCCACGTAGGATAAGTTACCGACTAGATTATCTGAAATTGACTTACAAGCATCGCATACACTACTAAGTGTACTATAATGACATACCGTGCTATAATGGCTGTAACAACTTAAGATATAATGCACATTTTTTCCAATATTATGATTAGATTTTATTGTATACATGGGCTGCCCAAATCATAAAAGCCCAATAAGAAGTTTCTTTGACAAATAAAGTCCAACATAATTCCACAAGACTGACTCCCCTCTCCTTATGATTACCATCTTTTACGAAAACCCTTTCCGTACTGTCTCCCACACTTTCTGTAGCCATGGCTCAAACCCTAGCTCGTTCCTTCACCGTCTCTCGCCATCTCACCGTCTCCTCCCTCATCCCTAAACGCCTCTTCTCTTCTTCTTCCTCAGCCTTCACTCGCCCTCCTTCTCCTTCTGCTCTTCTGTTCTCCCGTCGTTCCCTGCTCCCGATTACTCATGCCGTCCGCTCCATTATTCCCGAATATTCCACTCGCTTCACCACCATTCGATGCCGGGTCGATCGTGCCGGAAACTCTTACTCGCCGTTGAACTCCGGTTCTAACTTCAAAGACCGTCCTCCCAGTGAGATGGCCCCGCTTTTTCCTGGATGCGATTACGAGCACTGGCTTATCGTTATGGATAAGCCCGGCGGCGAGGGCGCCACCAAACAGCAGATGATCGATTGCTACATTAAGACCCTATCTGTTGTCCTAGGAAGGTAAAGACTGCGACATTCGTTTTATCTGCCCTTGTCTGTATCTCATTTTTGTGCAAGTTTAAATTCACGTGTCTTTCCTCAGCGAGGAGGAGGCAAAGAAGAAGATCTACAATGTTTCGTGTGAGAACTATTTCGGATTTGGATGCGAGATTGATGAGGAGACTTCTAAGAAACTAGAAGGTTAGTTTAGTGCTTTACTTAAATGAACTTCTGGGCTCATTACTTCGCAATGTTAATGTAATAAGCTATTCTGTTTTTCCCATTTTCCAACAGGGTTACCTGGTGTGTTGTTCGTGTTGCCGGACTCTTATGTTGATCCTGAATACAAAGACTATGGTGGTAAGATTTTTAGATTTCTGTTCCCTGTTTTATTTTTTGTTATCTTCGCGTCAAATTTGCTCTTAATGAAGCACTTTCTTTGATGTCCACTACAACGACTTGATCATGCCATGTGATTGAGCTTGGACTCTTAGAGTTTACTTTATTTACTGTCCTAGAACGGTCTGTCAAGTTCAAATATTTCAAATAGTGGGTGATGGTGCACTATTTTGTCTGTCTATGTTAACTGCAACTTTCTTCTGTGTTTCTCTTTGTCTATGCCGTTGGAACATACCATCTGTTGACAGTTGAAGTATGCTCAGTCCATCTGTGCAAAGCTAATAGCTTGTGAAGGCAAAGTTTTGCTTTGAATGCTAATGGACTGATAGCAACCTTCACTCCTTCGTGTTTTGTTCTTCTAAAAATAGTACGAGGATACAGAATTTGGTGGAACGGTACAGCTTTCTTGTGGTCATGATAGTAGGTTTTAGATTCTTTTTGGTATAACTAGGCTGTGGTCTGTAGATGTATAAGCAAAGTGTTAGTTAAGTATGATGGCAATGGAAAATTAATACCCGATCCAATTTTGATGGTAATAATTAGCTTTGAATGCTAATGGACTGACAAAATCTTTCGCTCCGTCATGTTCTGTTTGTTCCAGAATGTCTTTGGGGATTCAGATTAAGTGATTAACTAACAAGGGGCAATACAATTATCTTGTGGTTCTGGTTATTAAGTGTGTTAGCGGAATCAGAAGTAAGTCCAATTTAGAGGTTGCCGATGGAAATTAATGTTGTTGGCATAGTTTTATCTGCTATAGAAGTGCGCTCAGTCAATCTTGGCAAAGCAAATAGTTTTTCTTCAGGCAATGTTTAGCTTTTGAATGATAGCAAACTTCACGCCTACCTGTGCTGTTCTTCTGTAATTTGAATGGGGAAGGCAGAGAATCATAGGCGATGATACAAATATCTTCTGGTTCTGGTCCTAAGTTGTCAGTGCTTAAATTAATGGTGATTTATGTCCAAAGGAAAACGAAAATGAAACTTCTCGTTGTGTGATTTGAATTTCTAGTAATATAACGTTTGATGCTTACCAGTGTTATATCTTTTGAATAGTAGTATATACGTAGTGTTTTCTTCTCAATTGTTGCTTCTTTTGTGCAGCTGAATTGTTTGTGAATGGGGAGATAGTCCAAAGGACCCCTGAGAGACAAAGGAGAGTTCAGCCTCAGCCTCAAAGATCGAATGACCGACCACGATACAATGACAGGACCAGATATGTGCGTCGCAGAGAGAACATGCGGTGAAGTGGAGAAAGGGCAGTGGGTTGTATAGCGCTTTGAACGGGGATGCTAGAGAGTAGCCATGGATAATCTTCTTGTCCCTGTTTTTGATAATGATGTTCTGATAATGATGGATTGGAGGTTTCGCTCTTATCATATGAGACTGCTTTGTTAAATTATCTAGTTGCAACAGTGAAACAGGAAAGAAACCTTGTTATTGTTTGTATGCCTCTGCATAAGACTGCTGCTGAAAGATTCGAAACCAGCTTATTCATTGTCAGTGTAGTGGTATTGAGTACCAAGGCCGGTGTTCGAATAGACAATCATGATCCTTCTTGATGATGAGGCTCAATCGGATGTTGTTGATCTTCTTCAGTTAGACTTGCACAGGGGCGTAGACCGGATGGTCCAACAACCATTGGTGTTTTGTGATGAGTGGTTATATTGATGTAAGTATTTCATAGCACGAGAACGAGTAGGATCAATGGTGTCTTCGGAATGGTGTACTGAAATAGAAGAGATTTGGAATAACTAGAGATATAATTTGAAAGATTAGAAATAACTAGAGATTTGAAATAGAAGAGATTTGAATGAAGCTTGATATTTTTGAAATAAATTAATAAACTGTTTGGATGGGTGATTTGTAGGTGATTTTGAATGCAATTATTATAGAGAGAAAAATAAAATAACAATAAAAAAAATGAAAAATACCATTCGTTTATTTATGGTCATATTAATTATCAAAAGAAATAAGGGACAGTTTTGGTTAAAATTCTCAAATCTCCCTTATCTTTTTCTTCGAAATCTCTATCTCTCTTGGGTGATTTGAAATCACTCGCGAAATTCTCTCCAGACAAATAAGGTGATTTCAAATCTCCTCAAATTTCTTCTCTTTTTTTGTATCTCAAAAAAGTGAATTGAGATGATATTTCTTCGGAGTTCCAAAACTCCCAAATCACTCATCAAAACGACCTATTAGAGTACAAACAAACAAACATGGCAACACAATCGATGATATTCATAATTGGGTGGAATAGAGTAATCACAAGTAGACTTTGCACCTAGTCGGCAATCAGATTCTCGCAGGCGTATGCATTTGGAGGCCACCATAGCACTGTATTCCCACAGTATTTGGAAAGAACTTATGTCGATGATGTTAAGCAAAGTAATGCAATCCGAGCATCATGATAGTGCCCTTGTCAGTTTTCCCATCACTCGTTCTAACTGTTTAGTAATAACTACTAGTTGCTGACAGCATTCATACAACTTCCGTCACCATTGCGAACAGAACACCATGTTGAGTGAATTCTATAGCGTCGGCCACAGGTCCAAATAACTAGGAAGCTGGTTATTTGAAGCTTGCGATTCTGATAACAAAAGCGCCATTAATACCGACTTCGCTACGAGGTAGCGCTAGGAATCCACAAGAGGAAATCAAAAGCAACAATTTCAATATCAACACATCTTTTCTTCATTTCCAGAAATGCGAACCGATGAGCATTTAATTGAAACAGTATACACCGGAACAACTTATTTAACTTTGTAACGCAGACATAAAAATCAAACGCCTCCAAGGGGTTGGGAAACATAATAATTGCAACTTCGAGTTTGATTCGAGTTTGAGTCAACAAGCCTATTCTGGAGGCGTGAGGATGCACAGCCAGATGCACCAATGTTTGATCATCCCTTATTCTTCGGCAAGTGCAGGCTCTTTCTCAGAAGAGTAGTCATGCCTGAAACAGTTCCATATCAGTACATGGTAAAAGAGCTTCTGACAAGCGTTGTCAATGATATCAAATCTAACCTAGCCAAAACGGAAAATGAAAAATCAACTACTACATTATTGTTTGTTAACTGAATGCAACAATCAATGCCCTAATTCAAATGGAAACAGATAAAGCCATATAATTACCGTAATTTACGGGACAGCTGATAGATCCCTGTTGCAGCCATTGCGACGTTTACGCTAAACAGATTCCAGTTTTTCTGAAAACAGGACGAGTTGTAAGAGAATAAAAAGTGTCCAAGCCAAGACAGTGATTTACTGATTCAATGTAGCTGGAACAAATTCATCACATTAATCAACTCTCCCCAACTGAAAATAAAATCATGGTAACCCAATGCTTCCTCCTTACAACTTCCTTGACGCTTGCACAGTTGCACTAAGAAAGACCCTCAACTTGTAATCCTGATACTGATTCCACGACTAATCGTGTTTTTTGAAAGATAGCTAATGTTTAGTATATACTGTCGACTGACGAAGCAACATTATATAAAACCCCGACCCGCAAGATTTCTACTCGTCCTAGGAAGCATAAATAAAAGTTCTGCATTTCTAGTAGATAGACAACTCAAGTACTCGACGCAGAAATTGTAGCCAAACAGGACACGACCCTGTTAATACATCAATTAGCCTTGCTTCTGAAATAGATGATATAACACACATCATACATAATAAAGGCACTGATAATATACAAACCGATACATAATACTAGCTCCTCTGGTAACTCACCGGAGTTATCACGGTGCTGTAGCGGGACCAGATGATTCCAGTACATGTTACAGCTGAAATATACAGAACACAAGTGAGAGCAACATCGGCCAAGTTTTATGTCAGTTGCAATGAAGGACGAGAATACAAGAGACCATCAAATAGGAGTACAATGGAATTGTGGAACTCAATGCTGCTGACCTATAAACATAGTACATTAACAACCTTTATGATGAAGAAGAAGAACAAAAAGCAAGGATAACATCAGCCTTGCAAGCATGTTTAGACAAGTTGGAACTCATGAAGGACAGGCATACCTATCTGCTGAGGATAAGAAATATTCTCAGGAGGTTTAGCAAAATCTGCAACATTTGCAATGCTGATGCCCCATTTGAACGTTGGAGCCCAAAAGTGGACTGCAATAACAAGTGAATGGAAGTTAGTTCAATCAGAGAAGATCAGTAAAACCATAATCTGGAAGAGAAAAAACAGGAAGTAGAGGTGTATATCAATAATATGACCGATCCATTCACGTTTAATCTTGATATATGAAACTGGATGAGATCATTCATTCTTCCTCAAGGACCAAGAAATCTCGAGCAATAACTAGAGTGATATCAGCCTTATCGAATCGCAGTTTATAAGAGGTAGCATATGGGTAACATGCTAGTTTGACACGAAATTCCAACACCCTTGACCAGAACCCGAAAAAGGTGAAAGAGCTCACTGGCTCGATCCATCGAAACATAAATACTTGACTGACATATTCTATACGAGACAATTGACATACTCTGATAAGAAAAGAGAATTCCAAATCTTCCAGCTCTGAGCTGGGA